>JBBGZY010001021.1:60000-660000 GCA_037952925.1 Lithobates clamitans | reverse complement strand
TATCTCTAGCAATCAATCAGTAAGCGGTAATCATAAGCGGTAATCTATCACTACCAATCAGTGAGTAGTAATGTGCAGTAACCTCTAGCAGCGAATCAGTGAGCGGTAATGATGTGTAGTAACCTCTAGCAGCCAATCAGTAAGCAGAAATGATGTGCAGTAACCTCTAGCAACTAATCAGTGAGCCGTAGTGTGTGCTGTAACCTCTGACAACCAGTCACAATCGCTGCCTGATCTGCCGCAGTAAACTGATTTTGAAAATGTTTGTCCAGGGTCCATTTAATTTTAAAGAGGGTCCTGACTCTCGCTGCTCCGCCTCCGCACCTCGGTGCTCCTTTATATGTGATCATGACTTGTCCAGCTGCAGCCACCAGGACAGGAGGAAGCACTGAGCAGAGTGGAAGCGACCGACACCTACCCGCCCACCAGTACTCTCTATTTCCATTGGCTCCGCCTCCTTGCAGTGCCGCTTCCCACCTTCAAGTGCTGCTTGGGTGAGGAGCTGGACCCTCAAGAGTGCTGTTAACTTCCAGCCTGCCATGTGGATATGTATGTGGATGATGTTCTGAAGTGCTGCTGGCTGCTGCTGTCCATTGACCCAGTCCACCCTGGGTCACTAGATGTGTCTCTCTTTCCCTTGTGTCCTCCTGTCAGGCTAGCTTAGAACAGCAGTGTTGCAGAATTTCTTCCTGTCATTCTACTGGTATCAGAGATTGTGGCAACTGCTGGCAAAGTTGGTGATTGAGGCGTTGGGCTGAGTCTTTCATAATTGCTTTTGTGTTAGCCTGTTATGCACATGTAGCGATTTGGGATCGTGGGCAGAATATTGCTGTGATTCTGCCAACCACCACTCCCTGATTTCAAATCACACTGCAATGCTGGCAAAAGCAGCCCATGTATTTGTGGTCCATTCATTTTTACTGGCACCACAATGTGGTGTCTTTTTGCTGTGATTGTTGAGCGATTTATCGCACAACAAGCATCCGAAACCACACTGTGTTTTGGTACCACTAAAAATGATTGGAACACAAACACATGTGCTGCGTTTTGCCAGCATTGCAGTGTGATTTGGAATTGCGGACACAATCACAGCGATTATGCCCATGATCCCAAATTGCTACATGTGAACAGTCAAGGCCCAACAGGCTAACACAACAGCAATTATGAAACACTCAGCCTCAGCATATTTTAAAGGTACACACGATCATAAATTCCGACAACGGATTTTGTTGTCGGAAAATTTTATAGCCTGCTCTCAAACTTTGTGTGTCGGAAAATCCGATGGAAAATGTGTGATGGAGCCTACACACGGTCGGAATTTCCGACAACAAGGTCCTATCACACATTTTCCGCCGGAAAATCCGACCGTGTGTACGGGGCATTATACTTAGTACCTGATGCTAAACCCCCCCCCCCAGAGCAAACAATTATCTATGGCCCTGATGCATGCATGTTTTTACCCTCCAAGTGCATAACTTTACAATTATCACCATTAAACCTCATTTGCCACATAGTTGCCCAAATAAATAGCGCACTGAAGTCGGTTTGTAACGTGGAGGCATCCTGTATGGATATTATGTCACTACATAGCTTGATGTCATTTGCAAACACTGGAATGGTACTTTTAATCCCAACCTCTAAAAAAATGTATAAATCTGTTAAAAAGTAAAGGTCTCAACACTGAACCACTAATAACCTTAGACCATTCTGAGTATGAATCATTTATCACTACTCTCTGAATATGGTCTTTTAGCCAGTTTTGTTATCCATTAGAAACTGAATTTTCTAATCCTGAAGACTTTACCTTACACATTAGCTGTGTGTTGAGAAATGTGTTCAAAGCATTTGCAAAATCCAAATATACCATATCCACAACCACTTCTTTGTCTACGTTTTTGCTTACTTCATTGTCTAAAAGAAATCAGATTTGTTTAACAACTTCCATCTTTCCTGACTCCTTGTTGTCTATTGCTTAAAGTATTGTTTTAGCTGTCCTTTGTCACTTTATCCTCCAGCACCTCCATCTTTTCCATCACTTTTTTCCAGGTTCCATGTTACTTTGGCTATTTTTTTATAGTTTTTTGGCTATTGGAATACAGTTGCATCATAGGCAGCATCAACGCTGTATCCTGGCCTGGGCCGACACACTGTCAGTGTAGTGCCAGTCTTATGGGGTGGACTGGGCTGAAAGGTAAATTAGTCTAGCGCCCCCATAAAGCATCCGCACTGCTTCCAGTATGTTGGCGGCCGGCATTCCGCAAATGTGGGGGGGGGGGGCGCTTCTAATTTTGACTGTCCTATCATTCTGGACCACAAACATTCCTCACTGTGCTATATGTTTTCTGCTGCACCAGTGGCAGGGTTATATCTTCTTAGTCCTCTCCATAAAATTATCAGAAATTTGTGCTTAAAGTAGAACTATAGGCAACACTTTTTTTTCATTTTGGATAGAATAAGAGAGGGTTATAGCCCCCGTCAGTTTATTTTTTACCATCCCTGTCTCATTGCAGAGATTTCCCTTCACTTACTGCCCCAATGCCAAACAGGAAGTGAGAGAAAATCTATGCAAATTAAGGGAATCAAGTGCCCCCCCCAGGCCCTCAGAACTAGTGTCCCTACTCAAACTTCAGGGCGGGTCTTAAACAGCAAGGGGTGTGGCCTTGACAGGAAGGGGTGGGTCATATTTAAATTAGGGGGTGCACGAGTTTAGTCAGCCCTAGGGCAGCACAAAACCTAAATACACTACTGGGCAGCAAATACTAATCATAAACTTGCTACAGGAGAGGGGGATATTTTTTTTTAACATCAGTGATGCAAAGACAAGGTAAACTGCATTATATCAAACCTTTACCGCATCTGAACCACATCTACCTTGCACCTGTGTTGAGACTATATTGTACCTTTACTGCATGCAGATTAACTGGGACTGTTGTTAAGTACACCATTAAGTGTACACCATTGCTCTTACAGGGCCCCAACAATAGCCGGCAGAAGAACGTCTCAAAGGACTGCCCAAGCGTAATAATTATTCTGCAAGGCCCCTTTGTTTCCTTGTCCCCTCCACTACCATCCTCCTTTTTTTTGGACAGTGCATACCCAGTCGGTCTAGGACTAGCATCGCTGTCATAAATGTGCTCTGGCAGTACCAGCACTGGGTAGGCTAAGCTTTACTACTGCTCACTGCTGCACTTGAGGTGGCCTTGCTACTGTTTATGCTGATCTGGACGCCAAATTACATTTTACGACTAGTCCCTACTGTTAATTGTGTTTTGTATGCTAAATTGTGTTATTACCATTGTAATTCCATTTTGTGCTTCCCTAGTTGCCAATCATTTTGTTTTTTTTTTACATTTGACACAACTACTATTGGTTACTAAGTATTACTTCCATTGAATTTCTGTGATGTTGTTTGTCTGTATACTCAACCTAATGTGTCAGAAGGGCTGAGGCTCTTTAGAAGGTTGAGGCAAAGAACAGAGGACCAATCCTATCCAGTGGCCTCTACAGGGTTAGGGCTACAAGTCTTCCTAGACCTTGCCAGCCGATTAGTGCACATAGGAGCCTGTTTAGGCTGAGGAGATCCTGAAGCTGCTGGGCAGAGACTATTAGGCACCACATCCATAAGTTAGATCACAGTAGAAAGCACATGCCATGATACCTTAGCCTGTGCCTCATTACATGCAGGAGGTGAAAATTTCTCTGCATGATCCACTTTTGTGTCCTATCCCCCTTCCTCAAAGAGGTTAGGAGGTTTAGGGTCATTCTGTTGAAATTATTCAGGTGGTGGAGAGGCAGAAGAGCACTTTTGTGTCCTGGAGATCGAATGGTCTAGAAGGGCAGAGAGTTTCCCAAAGAAACCAGACATAGTTGCAATGAAATCTGCCTTAGTCAAATAGTCTGTCTTTTGCATGCCTGAGAGAGAGCTAAATTAGAAGTAGGGACTTGTGTCAATATAGGGCCTTGCTCCAGTGCAGGGGAACACCAATTACCCTGAGCATGTAGCTGGTTTTCCTCAGGACTACCTGTAGCATTATTAAACCTTTATTAAACCTTGAAATCTTTTGTTATTAAACCTTTCCACCTTATCTCCACCATTGCTAAGTGAGGGAATCCCCTATGGGGTACCGATAAAATGGAGAAGGAATAAGAGGGTATTAATGTGTCTGGGAAACGGCAGGCAATTGGGAGATCAGCCAACATGCGTCTTGTGCTTTCCATGCTGCAAGTTCCTGGAAAAAAACAAACCTCACTTGTCACAGTAGGCATACCCTTGTAAGGGACTTCTGGGTTTGGGTGTCATTGGAATGGCACTTTTTGGCTAACTTCGCTCACTGTAGCACGTGCCAAAGCAAGTGCTGAATGCAGAATCCAGTGCCCAAAGCAAACACTAAGGCCATCCCTGCTGCTGCATAGTCTGGGTACAGTTCTCAAGATGTATATGAAGGGTTACTGATAATAGCGAGCCTCAAGGCAATAAGCAGTTAGATCCTGTCAAAGTAGTGAAGTAGAATAAAAAAAAAAGTCTAGAAACTTCTTCAAATGAGAAAAGGTCCATCACCTAAGGACACTTGCAAAATTTGAGTTCCACGGAGTGGTTGGGGTTACATGAAGATGCACTGGGGCACTCCTGTCAAAGCTTTTGCAAATGTACCATAAAAGTAGCAGCATAGATCCCATGGTCTACAAATACAAGTCATGTATCCTATACTGTACGATTAAGATAAGGACAGTTTGCCTTGTGACCTACAGTAAAAAAGAGACAGAGGAGAATACTGTAGGTCAGTGTGGTTCCGTGGAACCATAGGGTTCTGAGATGATCTACCTTTCAGTTGCATCAGCTGACCAGTGGATCATGTGGACACATGCAGAGATAGGCAGGGAAGCAGCTGTGCTAGTGTTTGCTGTAGCACGCTGTTCCCTGCCGGCCCCTCCTCTCCTCCTGACCATCCCAGGTGCTTGTACGTGACATCATCTGGGATGGACAGGATAGGAGGAGGGGCCGGTGGGGAGCAGCCACTAGAGGACTAATGAAAGCTGCCTCTGAAACCAGGAGAGGGAAGAAGAAAGACGGTACTATAATGTGCCAAGCAGTTTCCCCCACAATGTGCAAAACAGTCTGTCCCATGATATGTTCCCTGTGCTCTGTGCCATGTGCTTTGTCCCATGTAATGTTCCCCATCCTATATAATGCGCCCTGTGCTCTGTCCCATGTAATGTTCTCTGCCCTATGCTATGTGCTCTGTCCCATGTAATATGCCCTATTCTCTGTCCCATGCTATGTGCTCTGTTCCATGTAATGTGCGCTGTCCCATGCTATGTGCCCTATTCTCTGTCCCATGTAATGTACTCTGTCCCATGCTATGTGCTCTGTCCCATGTAATATGCCCTGTTCTTTGTCCAATGCTTTCTGTCCTGTGCTCTGTCCCATGTAATATGCTCTGTCCCATGCTATGTGCCCTGTGCTCTGTTCCATATAATATACCCTGTGCTCTGCCCCATGTAATGTGTTCTGTCCCATGTAATGTGCTCTGTCCCATGTAATGTTTCCTGTGCTCCTTCCAATGTGTTGTGTCCAGTGCTCTGCCCCATGTGCTCTATCCCACATAAATTGTCCTGTGCTCTGTCCCATATAATGTGCCTTGTGCTCTGTCCCATGTACTGTGCCCTGTGCTCTGTCCAATGCTATGTTGCCTTGTACTCTTTCCCATGCTATGTTGCCCTGTACTCTGTCCCATGATATGTGCCCTGTACCCTGTCCCATGATATGTGCCCTGTACCCTATCCCATGTAATGTTCTCTGTCCCATGTAATTTTCCCTGTGCTCTGTCCCATGTAATGTACCCTGCCCTTTTGCAACATAATGTGACCTGGTCTCATATAATGGGCCCTACCCTCATGTAATGTACCCAGCTCCCATGTACTGTGCTCTGTTCCCAAGTAATGTGGGAGCATGTAATGTTACCGGCGCCCCCCCCCCCCCCCATGTATTTTGACCTCCTGTACCCTGCCGTGCTGCTGCCCCCCCCCCCCCCCCCCCCACACACACACACACAGAATGTAGCATCTCTGCAAAAAAAAAAGGACACGTTTCACATTAAATAGGTACGTTTTCATATTTATTATTTTATTTAAAGCTATTTCTAAAAATAATTGTTATTATCAACAGCTATCAAAGGTAAAAATGTTGAGAAACACTGCTATAGGTAATGAAAAAAATGGTTGCAAAAAAGTGCATAGCGCAATAATTTATGAAGGAGAGGATTGCATAGCAGATGTATGTTTTCAGGTAGTATGTTTGGTATTATTGGGCATGATAAAATGACAGAAAATGTCTCAGAGAAAAGGTGCAACACTGGATATGTTTTAGATGAGAGTGTAGGAGGCATGAAGAGATGAGGACAAGAGCAGATCAATTGTAAAACTGGAAACATGTTTAGGAGTATAAATGGGACAAGGGATAATAGATAGATGCAGCACAACTGTGGGACTTTTAAGTAGGAACTAAAAGTTTGAATTCAATCAGTAAAGTAGTAAGAAGCCAGTGTAGAGACTGACTGAGTGGAGGTGTTAAGAAGGCGGTTGGCAAGGAAGATAAGGCAGATGCGTCCATGACTGACTGAAGTGGTGCCAACCTAGTGTGCAGTAAGCCTGTTGGTTATTGTAAATAATTACAACACTTGAGGAAGGAAGTAATTAGTGTATGGATTCCTAATTTATCATTTTCGTTTACTGAGGTCAAAGTTTCAGAAACTTGTCAGCGCTAAAATTATTTACAAAAAAGATGGTAAATGAGAGCACACAGTTTACTTCCTGCACTGCACATTGTACAGGAACACTGAAAAGTCATCTGCATGCTTAATCCTCAAAATGATAACAAACAGCAGAATTCTGGAGTAGAAAGTTAAAACCCAACTTTACAAAAAAAAAATAATATTTTGCTATGTTTTGGGGTGGGACAGGTTTAAAAACATTGACATGTTGTTTTTTTAATCTCTGTCTGTGTCTCTGCTGAAGAGATTTCCCCTAACTTCCCAGTGGTGCTTTCTCACACAAACATACCTCTCAGCCGTTCTGGTTTCTGCTGAACCATCAAAGGTTTTCAACAAAATCCCTGCATCCCACGGATCTGGGCTAAAGTCCACTGGCTTAACTAATATACCTTGCAGGGCGCGCTAGTGTGGGGCAACCAGGGCACATGACCCTCGCCCTCTCAGCAGCTGTTGGCATCTCTCATCACCAGCTGTCTGTCACGAGAATACAGGTCAGCGCCACAATAAGCTTCCCCTAGGCTCCTCCTTTGCTCCGACATGTCTCATGACACAACAGGATGATGAGTCCAGGAGAAGGGACGTCCTCCTGCAGTAGGAACGCTGCTGGTTAGAGAAGCCCTGGGATGGGAAGATTTGTGTTGAGAGGGGAAATGGAGGGAGAATTTGTGCTGACAGGGGGATTATGGGTTGTAAGAGGATTTTTGTTGGGGGGGGGGGGGGCTTGTGCTTGTGCTGGGAGGGGGAATTGGAGAGTGGGAGAAAATTTGTGCTGGGTGGAGGGATTGGGGCAGATTTGTTCTTGGAGGTGGTATGAAGAGGAGGAGGATTTGTACTGGGATATATTTGGTGGGAGAACTTGATTAGAATGGGGAAAGGATATGTGCTAAAAGAGAACTTGGGCTGGGGGAGGAATTTGGGAGGGGGATTTGTGCTGGGGGGCATTGGAGGGTGAAGATTTATTTTGCAAGAGGGGATTGGGGGGAAGGGGGATTTGTGCTGGGGGAATCTGGGGAGAGGATTTTTTCTTGGAAGGGAAATGGATTTCTGTTGGGAGAGGGGATTGAGGTGAGAGATTTTTGCTGAAAGGATAAAATGGGGGAGAGTATTGCTTGCAGAATGAATGTTGCACTCTCCTGACCCATACACTGTGTGTTACACACCCCTGACTTCTGTACTCTTTTTGCTTAGGTACTCTTGACCCCTATTATGCATTTCATACTCCTATCCCCTGAATTCTGTGCATTACTTATTCCTGACCCCTGCTCTGTGTGTTATTTATACCCCCCAACTGTCCTGGATTAGCCGGGACCGTCCTGGGATTGCAAGTAAATCCTGGCATCCTGCGAATCCGGCTGGAGTCCTGGAGACCAGTGCCAGAATGAGTTCCGGCACTAGGTTACTTTAATACCTGCATCTCTCAGGGGCCCACTGTAGCCAATCACCAGGGAACCTCACTCGCACTTCCCACACTCTAGCCTCCTGCAGGGAACCCGGGCATGCCACAGCCCGCCCCTAGAGAACATATCACAAATGCGGGCTGGCAAACATCACAGCAGATGGAGAGACTTCAAACCTTGCTCACCTGTTGCTGATTGGAGGCAAGAAATGGAGGTGGGGACTGGCTATTCAACCCAGGCAGCAAAACATAACTCCGGCCCCGTCCAGCTGCTGCTAAACAGGGTTTCAGCCACTTTCCACTGACTGGAAGAGGAGAGTACTGGGAGTGAGGATGACCCATTCAACACCCTTCAACAAGCAGAGGAAGTGTGTGAGTATGGGAGTGTGTGTGTGTGTGTGTGTGTGTATGAGGTTGTATGGGTCTGTATGTGAGTGTGTGTTTGTGAGAATGTCTGTGTGTCTTTCTGTATGCGTTGTACTGCCAAATAATAATGTGAACCTACCATAAATTCAATACACAAATACATAATATAACTACCACCATAAAGAATAAATAAATATAAAGTACAAAATTCATATTAAGTGAAGTGTAATGTTTTATCCAGTACTGCACTTGATTGTTATTTCATCATCTACAAATTTTCATGAACTTCTTCAATCACCTATTTTTGATTTATTTATATTTTATAAACTTTCCAAATCACTTATTTACAGATTTATTTATTACACTTCCCTTTATATGAATTTTGGTTTTTTTTTTTTTTATATTGTTTATGGTGGTAGTTATATTATGTATGTACTGTATTTTATTGAATTTATGGTGGGTACATTATTTATTATTTGGCAGTGCAACACATTTGTTTTGGTGATATTCTTTGTATTATTTTGTGTAGATACAGCGAGTGCTGCTGTCATTTGTTGATAACAGTTTTTGTAATTTCTGTTATTGACACTTTAGCGCAGGATATTTCCCCCCTTTTATTGTTATATTGTCTTTTTGTATGGCCTTGTTCACAAGGGCAATGATACCCCTAGAGCATGAAAGAGCCATTTTTGCAGTGTCTGTAATTTCCAGGGGCTCATACTGTCAATTACCTGATGACTGAGCCTGACGTGCAGAGGGAAGGTCTCTCGTACAACCCCTGCTCAGGGACCACCGATGTTGTAACAGTGGTCATGAAAGTGTGGCGACGCATGGGTGCCTGGATCGTCTTCCGTGTGGTGGATGTGTCACCAGCGTGGACCAGCAGGGTAAACAGCAGGCATTGGCAGGCCAGCAGATGCTGGGCTGGTGGCAGTAGGCAGCAGGGACCAGGCAGGTGCATGCTGAGCAGAAGAGACACAGAATGTGTGGTCAGACAAGCTGGGTTGGTAACAGACGATCAGATGCAGGCATAGACGGCAGGCAAAGAATGGTCAAGATGCAGGCAAGGTTTGGCAACAGGATATCAAGCAGAGGAGAGGTTAAGCAAAGTCAACAAGGCAAGCCAGAGTCAGGATAATAGATAGCAAGCGTAATCATTGGAAGCCGGGTCAAACACAGGAATCAAGTAAGGATCACAGGAACGGGTACAAGCTGCAGATCAGACAGCAAAGTTCTAGTGAACCTGCTGCACTTTTATATGGCATTTGGGTGCCAACATTTATTGTTGCGTGTGCGTTCGTGAACATTTGTGTGCATGTGCACATTTGTGGGCCTGACACAATGGGCATTTGTGGGATTGCGCATGCACATTTGCATCTGCCCTTGAGCATGAAGTTCCTGACTATTTTAATGAAGTTTGTTGTTAAAGTAGGCTCAGACGAAGTGTTAGCGCTCTGTTTATTTTCAGTGAGCACAAAATCATATATAATGGCAGTTTTTCATTTTTTAAAAATATTGATTGTATTGAGGTCTATAGGTATCTGTGAGACTCTTTATTGTGACACAATAAAGAATCAAAGCATGTTTAATATGTACAAGGAGGCCTGGATTTTGTTTAGCCTGTCCCCTTGTTCTCCTCCCACGGGTTACAGTTTGGTCACACCCACTGTTTGCCACTGCACAGTCACCAAGATGGGAAGTGAAGGTAAATCTCCTTAATGTATTTGGAAATGTCTCTGTAAGATTTACAGGAAAGGGACAATTTATCACATTTTGGAAATTTAGGAAATGAGAGTTTTATCAATACAAATACTAATTTCACTGGGTGAATTCAGCATGCGAGAGTTACAGTATATTAAGAACCATCATTTACAGTGGTAAACTGTATGTCCAGCCAAAACTGTGTTTTCCGTTTTGGATAGCATGGGATTGGGTTAAATACCCTGCTGGATTTTTACTGTTACTTGACGCCCTGTTGAAGAGTTATGATGCTCAAACCAATCAAAGTTCGGTTTGCTGGACGTACCCTGAACAAATGAAAAAATCTGCAAACCCAATTGCAAGGCCAATTTTCAAGCATTTGTTAAAAAAAAGCATGGGTAGCTGTTTTTTTTAAAATATATCAATCAGTGGAATGTGGGCCATTTTTAAAGGCTTAAAAAGCAACATTAAAAATACACCGTTCCTTAAATAATATGCTTGGGGTGTATCTTAAACTTGCACATGAAATGGTATACACGCATAATGCACTAAAACAAAAGTGAAATTTTTGAAAAAAAAAAAAAAAAGAAACCATTGCTGCTAAATGATCTTTCCAGGCTGGCATTGTTCCTGTTTGTAAACAAATAGGCCACTGGATGCCCCTCAACGTCTATATCAGACCTATATCTAGGATAATAAAATCGTAAGGGATCCCCTAAAAATCCATACCATCTGAGCATGTGCCCAAGGGGCCCTGCTCTGCCCCTAGCAAAGCACCTGGTCTCCCCCCAAAATCATGTCCCATGGTGTGAATCCATCATCAGTGATGTTGTCCAAGAAATGTAGATCTATTGTCAATCACAATGAATGTCCCTATGATGTCCCTATGACCAGCTGGCTGTTGAATGTCAACAAACTTGCTGGTGATGCTGTCTAAACTAACTGCTTCCAGCTGTAGCAGCAGCCAGAGGTTCAGCTGGCTGGCAAACAAATCTGACCATTTAGTTTGCCTGTTTGGGGAACCCCGAAAAGCTAGAATTCAGGGTGATCACAAAACTCATCCTTAGAAAGATTTACCCCACTTCCTTTTCTGTTAACAACTGTTTCATGGTATTGGAATTTAAGGTCATTTTCTAAAAGCCTAACAGACAGAAATCAAAACACATGGGATGCTAAAACCTTCTCAGCTTTTTATTGCTGTCTGTGTCCCTCTTGCAAATTTTCCCTTTCATCTTGCCTGGTAAAACTGTTGTCACTGAGACAAAACGCAAAGGAAAACTACTCTGTTGGAGCAATGGATAGTAGTAAGAGCCTGACAGAGGTTCTAATTCTTCCCCACTCTATTCAAAATAATATATTACATTTTTTTTGGGGGATTGGATAGGATACACACACTTTAATTAGTATATCTAAAACCTTACTGTGACCAAACTAGGCCCATTGTATTGATTCTATTATATTGTACCTATTCTATTGTAATGATGTTGTATAACCCCATCTCTTTGAGTATTTTCCTAAGAAAAGAGAATGCGGACATGCAGTTCACTAACAAGATAAAGTAACTGCCAAGGCAGTCAATGCACAGTTTCCAGTAACAAAAAAAAACAAAACCTCTCCAAGCTAAATAATTATCTGTGACGTGCAGAGTCAGAACAGGGTTAAGATATCTGGAATCAATGTTCCTATCCTTCTACCCTTCTATCTATTTGATTCTTTACCATTTTTAATACATTTGAATGTCAGTATCAGGACATAGATTTATTTTCCTGTTCAGAGTTCTGCTTTGAGCGGCACAGTTGCACACAGCAGATCCTTGAATGGGTTTTTAATGCAGAGAAGATGTGACTCAGTTGGAAACAAATGAGCGAGTCTCCTCACATGTCTTACTTAAATGTAATACTGGCAGATGGAAATGTTGGAACATGAAATCAGCGTCTTTTCTTGGATATATTAAAGGAACAGATCTAATCAATTTACAGCTCAGAAAAAGTGTGAACTCCACCAGGCACCTTCTCACACCTCTGTTAGTCACCCATGACACTTGCCATACTTAGCCGCAGATAAATTATGCCTTTCTTCTCAGATAAAAAGCTGATGGTTTCACCTAGAGTTCACAGGTTTGGATCAATTCAGTGGCGCACGACACAGCAGCCAGGCCAAAGCAAATAGTCAAAGTACATAACAACTTGGGTGTGGGGCTTTGTCACTCCACACAACAAAATTCATCTCTCTGTTTTGGGTGGAGTGGGCCAGGGTTTACTCCTCTGCTTGGTTTGCATTGATATTTGAGAGTTGGGGCAAGATCCTCTTTCTAATCCAGCAGAGCTTTGACAGGTAACATCAGCCAGGCCAAAGCAAATAGTCAAAGTACGGTACATAACAACTTGGGTGTGGGGCTTTGTCACTCCACACAACAAAATTCATCTCTCTGTTTTGGGTGGAGTGGGCCAGGGTTTACTCCTCTGCTTGGTTTGCATTGATATTTGAGAGTTGGGGCAAGATCCTCTTTCTAATCCAGCAGAGCTTTGACAGGTAACATCAGCTTTTTCTGCTAAGCTACTGTCAACAAAGACCATTGTCAAAAGTAGCTAAAAAGCCAAACTGCTGGCAGCGAAGATTTACAGGCATCACTTAACTCAAAATTAGGAGATTAATTTCGGTTGCATACACATGGAGCTGGAATCATTCTATAACTAGTTGAGATGGACACATAGTTATAACAAGATTGCATAAAGCTTAACTGAGTTGAAATGCAAACTCTCAGACATGTATTTACTTGGAATGAAGCTCACTAAAGCCAGCATGGCATGGCTAAACCAAAAAAAAAAAAAAGACAGCTCAGGAGGAGCTGCTGTACTAACAATCCAATGTTAGTACAGTGTTCTCCCCTGCTGTTCTATTGCGTTCTGACAGGAGGACGGCCCCCCTGCCAGAACACTCCGGTCAGCGCTCTCAGCCATTGGGATCAGGAGCTGATCAGTCATGCCCCATCAACAGCTTCTGCCCGACCATCTGCAGTACACACGTGCCAAATGTCAGCCAAATTCTAATGAACTGGCCGATGCCGCCCAACATTCGGCCCGTGTGTATTAGGCTTAAAGACTTGCTCACAAAATCCAAAGTGTGAACAGTAAGTGCAGCACTCAGAATAGATCTCAGAATAAACTGAAAAATAATATTATATATATATATATATATATATATATATAAAGTGTACATAAATGATCTAAGAAGAAACAACATATATATGTGTATAATAGACCAAAAAATTAATGAACTGTGTGACAATCAAAATATGAGTGAATGATGTCCAATAATGTGAAGGGAAAAATTCTTTAAAAAAAAATAAATTATAGTCCTTAGTGTTTGGACAGGTGAACCAAACAATAAATTGTAGATATCCAAAACGTGGTTCAAAATAACTGACACTTGAACTGGATAACGATGTGACAAAGGAAAAAGTGCCCAAACTTGTCAAGCCTCGTACACATGGTTTGATTGTTGTACGACCGAGCGTCTGATTTTTGTCAAAAACGCGTGTGCAGGATTTTGTTTAGCATACTAATGCCCTGTACACACGGTCGGACATTGATCAGACATTCCGACAACAAAATCCATGGATTTTTTTCGATGGATGTTGGCTCAAACTTGTCTTGCATACACACGGTCACACAAAGTTGTCGGAAAATCCGATCGTTCTAAACGCGGTGACGTAAAACACGTACGGGACTATAAACGGGACAGTAGCCAATAGCTTTCGTCTCTTAATTTATTCTGAGCATGTGTGGCACTTTGTGCCTCGGATTTATGTACACACGATCGGAATTTCCGACAACGGATTTTGTTGTTGGAAAATTTTATAGCATGCTCTCAAACTTTGTGTGTCGGAAGTTCCGATGGAAAATATGTGATGGAGCCCACACACGATCGGAATTTCCGACAACAAGGTCCTATCACACATTTTCCGTCGGAAAATCCGACCGTATGTACAGGGCATATCTGTCCGCAAATTGTCGTTCAACAAACACAAACGTAGTGACATACTATCAGAGCATAAAGAGGAACTTCATTTCTCAAGCGCCACCCTTTGGGCCCCTTCTGCTAATTTCATGTTAGTAGAAGTTTGGTGAGCATTGATTCACTTTTGTTAAGTTATTTTTATTTGGATGGCAGATAGCATCTCTCGTTTAATTTCGGTTGTTTTTTTTCTGCACAATAAAAAAATTGTGTAGAATAATACTTGGCTATGTGGTTTTCTTCAAATGACAGTTTGGGAGTAGGTTACATTAAAAACAACACAATGGAGGCAACACCCAGTGCACTTTTGCAAACGTTTACTGTCCAAATCAAAATCAGACTACTTTTTTCTCACAAACCCTAACTAAACTATCACATTTTGCCAAGGGAATTACTATCCTCGCAGGGGACATTAACATGCCTCTAGATCCAACAATAGACACGTCTCAGGGCCGCTCAATTATTTCATTTAAACGCTTGAAATTTGTCAAAAAGAGGCTCCTAGACTTTCAATTAATAGATGTTTGGCGCCTACTCCATCCCAAAGAGAAAGATTATTCACATTTCTCCACAACACACCAGTCCTACTGTAGAATAGACAATATATTCTTATATCACTTTCATCTCCCTCTCTTACAGTCTACTCACATAGGCGCTGCGTCCATTTCGGATCACGCACCTGTATCAATGCGTTTGACCTTGCCCACTTTAACACGTCGCATTAATAACTGGAAACTTAATGATTCTCTTCTTTCTAACGAAACTGAGGTTTCCATGTTGACCTCCTGTCTGACACAATACTTTAAAGAGAATAAACCAAACCTTCTGAGACCTCTCCCTCCATTGTGTGGGAAGCTCATAAGGCTACCATCAGAGGTCGTCTCATTGAACTTGGCGCAAGGAAAAAAAGGGAGTATGGTCACCAAATTGAACAGGTTCTACAACAAATAGCTGACCTTGACAAGCAACACAAACTCTCTCTACATATCATGCACCTCAAATCCCTCACACTTAAGCGAGAGGAATTAAAGACCCTTCTTGATCTAGACACTAAGAGGAAATTCCAGCACCTATCACAGAAATTTTATGAGTGGGGGAATAAACCAAGCAAACAACTTGCTAAATCCCTGAAAGCTAAATAGTCAAAGTCATTTATTCCCAAAATCAAACTTCCAACAGGAGAGCTTGCTCATGCAACCCCAGACATTGCTAATGTCTTTAGAGAATTCTACGCGGATCTCTACAATGTCAAAAATGGTTTATCCTCTCTATCTCAGAAAGAGAGACGAAGCTGCATGCTCTCCTATTTGAAAGAAGCTAACCTACCTAGATTGCCTGGGTCAGTCCTTAGGGAAATGGAAGCGGATTTTTCGGTTGAAGAATTTCAGGCTGCTTTGAAATCTTCCCCTTCAGGTAAAGCTCCTGGACCTGACAGGTTCACTATTTTATATTACAAACCATTTAGCGACATTCTACTCCCTCGTCTCACAGCTTATGCAAATTCAATTTCTCACTCTTCAGGCCTACGTCCAGAATCCCTTTCAACCCACATTACTGTCATTCCCAAACCCGATAAGGACCCCACCCTTTGTAGCAGCGTCAGGCCAATTTCACTAATAAATACTGATATTAAACTATATGCCAATGTAATGGCAAATCGCCTGCTCCCTCTACTACCCAGATGGATCTCGACAGATCAATCAGGTTTCATACCCCATAGAGAAGCCAAAGATAACTCCCTGTGGGCAATTTCCCTAATCCAATATGTACGGAGGTGCGCCCAGCCCACCCTACTCCTTTCTACCGACGCTGAAAAAGCATTTGATAGGGTGGACTGGGACTATCTCAAGCTGACCCTACGACATTTTGGATTGGGACCTAAGATGTATCATCGTATTTCATCCCTCTATTCCAATCCCACAGCGCAAATTTGTATAAACGGGGCGTTGAGTGACCCCTTCACCCTGCATAATGGTACCAGGCAGGGTTGTCCCCTGTCCCCCCTCCTTTTTGCTATTACCTTAGAAATCTTCCTAGCCACAATTAGACATAACATTAATATACATGGCATACATGTAGGCAATAGAACCCACAAATACGCAGCCTATGCTGACGATATACTATTCTTTATTCAGCAGCCATGTATCTCACTACCTAATTTGATGTCTGCATTCTCCACCTTTCAAACGATATCCAACTTCAAAATAAATCTCTCCAAATCCGAAATCTTAAACATTAATCTCCCTAGATCAGAGGCGATCTCTCTAAAACCCCTCTTTCCCTTTAGATGGGAACAAAAACATATGAAATACTTGGGTTTTTATCTTACTCATAACTCCCATTCCCTTTTTAAACATAATTATATCCCCCTACTAAACAGGATCAGGGAAGACCTAGGAAAATGGACTAGCTTATCACATTCTTGGTTAGGTAAAATAAACATTATTAAAATGAACATACTGCCTCGCATCCTCTTTATTTTTCAAATGATCCCACTGGGTGTGCCTGTGGGGTTCTTCACCATTTTGCAAACCATGATCTCCCGCTTTATTTGGAGTAACAGCCACCCCAGGATATCTAGAGAGCTATTGTTTCGCTCCAAGTGCTCTGGGGGACTGGCACTTCCAAATTTTAAGACTTATTATCATGCTGTTGTTTTGTCCAGAGTAGCTGACTAGAAATATGCTATTAACTCAAAACTATGGGTACAACTGGAGCTGTCTTTGAGTGGCATAGATCTCTCGGTAGCCCCCTGGATACCCCGCTCTTGCAGGAACCTTACCCGAACTACCTCAGCACTCACCACATCCTCACTGGATATATGGGACGCCCTACATAAGAAATTCTCCTGGGGATATGACTCCCCTTTGATGCCTCTCCTCAACCACAAACACTTTTTACCAGGCTTTTTGGACCCAGGATTTAAATCCTGGGCTTCAGAAGAGCCTCTTCTACTACATCATGTTCTCCGTGCCAACGCACTTAAACCACTATCTGAGATCCTTGGCGCTAAACCTACCACATTTCTGGATAAGTGGAGATTCCACCAACTACAATGCTTCCTACGTTCCTTTCCTCATCTGCTAAGAGGTCTACAAGATTTAAATAGAATAGAAGAAATATTCCATCTGAAGGACCCCCCTCTACACGGTATTTCATTATTCTACAAAGCTCTTATTGCTCTTCAAAACCCGGCCCATCCGCCCTTCCTGGCTAAATGGGAGATCGATCTGGATTCCCTTCTCACAAGCAATCAAAAGGATAAAGTCCCGCAACTAGCTCACGCCTCCTCTCTTGCTTCAAAAATGGCAGAAGTCAATTATAAATTACTCACCAGGTGGCACTACACCCCAGCCAAACTACATCAAATGTTCCCCGCCAGTTCCCCATTGTGCTGGAGGAACTGTGGGAACAAAGCTACACATGCACATGTTTGGTGGACTTGCCCACACATTCGTCCCTTCTGGGCCAACATTCTAAATTTGATACTACAGATCTCAAACGTCAATCTACCCAATGACCCATGGACTATTCTTTTTCATGCTACTAAAGATCCCATGGGTTCTTACAAGCGCTCACTCATTCTTCACCTGTTGAACACGGCCAAAGCCCTAATTCTTTCTCTCTGGGGCCAACCAACAGTTCCGTCCATAAAAGTTTGGCTACAAAAGGTAGATGAAGTTCATCTCATGGAAGACATTACCCATAACACCAAAGGTACTTCTAAGAGACATTCGTTAACTTGGGCAACCTGGATAAAATTCAAGTCCACCTCCTCCTATAAGGACATTATAATGCAAACCCCCTAAGATTGTCACTCAAGCATTGTTATTTTAATTCTTCATCTAATAGATAAATCTCTTTCTGAATATGGTCTACTTTCCTCTCACATGGCCCGAAAGATACAATCATAGCTATCCTTAAATGCGAAGACATGCATGCCAACAATCCCTCCTACCCTATCCCATACCCCCCTATAATCTCTCCTCCCCCATCTACTCTCCTCCCCCTTACCCATTACCTTCTTACTCTCTTTCCTATTATATTTCTCTCGCTATTCTCCTTAATTAGAGTATTTTCTTTTTATGTTTTGATTCAAATGCTCGCTTAGATGGAAGCCTCTGTCTAGTTAGTTGCTATATTTGCTCGTATTTCCCCCTTCCTGTTTTCAGGGGCAATTGTTTGTTTCTAGACAACTGATGTGAATATGTGTGTATTAGAACCTGTGTCATTTTTCTCTAAGACTATATAATAATTAATACATGTATATCCTTTTCTCTATTTTACTTTAATAAACATTTATTAAACAAAAAAAAAAAAAAACAACACAATGGGAAATTAACAAGGGACACCAACATAGTTGTATCTTTGATCTTAAAAACTCAGGGATAATGGTGTTGTGGTAACTTCCCCAAAAAATCAAACAACAACCATAATATTAATATTATTTATATCACTACAAAACAAATGCCTTTTAAATACGTTTGGCATAACTACATCAAAATCACCAGCAAAGCAACTTCATTATTATCCCATTAAAGAAGATGAGAATGTGCGCTGCATTTCGACATTTCATCAATTGCTGCGTCATGAATGTTAATTTTATATTACAAACCGTAGTTTACAAGACCGATCTTTCTGGTCGTTCCTTGATTCCGAGCATGCGTGTTTGTACTTTTGACTTTTGTGTGACGATTTCTGTACTGACCATCTGAAAATCAGATATTGAGTTCACATCCGACAAAAATGTTAGGCCTCGTACACACGGTACGAAAATCAGGAGGGAAAATTCGTAAGATGAGCTGTCTGTGGATTTTCGGATCGTTAGTACGGTGCTTTCGACAGCCGATTTGACTTTTTCGTCAGACAAAAGCTAGATGTGCAGGCTTTAAGGCCTTGTACACACGGTTTGATTGTTGGATGACCGAGTGTCTGATTTTTGTCAAAAGTGCGTGTGCAAGATTTTGTCTAAGATTTTGTCTAATCTAATAGTGTATATGGGGGGCTTAACCCTGTTATTGTCTCAGTTCCAAGGTCAGATTTACCATTAGGCACATGCCTATAGACTGGAGAAGCCAAGTAGTGGCTTTTCCCTGGACGCACATTTTTCCCATCATCATAAAAAACAAAACAAAAAAAAAAAAAAACAGACATCCCTTATGCACTTACTGTATGCATTGCCACAATATTCTAAGTTAAGTTAGAAGCATCAAAACAAGAACATTTTCTGTGCAAAATTGTGATCCTAACATAATCTATTGCCAAAGATTGTGTCTACAGGTTTCTACAATGGTAATTTGGCCCAACTCAGCTGTGTATATGGTACACAACACAAAATGTACATCTCCTACAGTACAACTACATAATTTCCCATATGAATGCTAACAAGAAAAGATGCTATGAAAGCATCCGAGGGTTTGCAGTAGACTGCTGGTCACAGTATGACAGCAAAAGTAAGTTTACCCTGCACACTATATAGTGGTGCATTGATTAAAAGGCCTAATATAGGGCTCTTTTCAAATTGTGTAAAAATGTGTCAAGTATATATTATATTAGTCTATGAAGATTCCTGTGCAAACAAACCAATGGGCGCTTGGCTGAGTAAACCTCCAGCTATAGTGTGAAGTGGAACACTGATAAAGATGGCAGCTTCCTGCTCCAGGCTGATGATTGTTAGGGAGGTGGCACCTGACAGTGTCCTAACAACCAGAGACACAACCCTGCCTGTTACATGCAGCTGCAGGTTTAGCATGCGTGGAACTTTGTACGTCAGAATTGTGTACACACGATCGGAATTTATGGCAACGGATTTTGTTGTCGTAAAATGTGAGAACCTGCTCTCAAATTTTGTGTGATGGAAATTCTGGTGGAAAATGTCCGATGGAGCCTACACATGGTCTGAAATTTCAGACAACAAGCTCCCATCAAACATTTTCCGTCTGAAAAGAATCCTCTGCGCAGTTTTTCTTCTTCTAATTTTAATGAGTGGCCACGTGTCTTATTAAACTCCCTTCTGTGAAAAAGTTTTATCCCTACTGTGAGGTCACCAGTATGGTATTTGTAAATTGAAATCATAACCCCCCTCAAGTGTCTCTTCTCCAGAGAGAATAAGTTTAGTGCTCGCAACCTTTGTTCATAACTAATATACTCCAGACTAGGGATGAGCCGAACACCCCCCGGTTCGGTTCGCACCAGAACCTGCGAACGGACCGAAAGTTCGCACGAACGTTAGAACCCCATTGACGTCTATGGGACTCGAACGTTCGAAATCAAAAGTGCTCATTTTAAAGGCTAATTTGCACGGTATTGTCCTAAAAAGGGTTTGGGGACCCGGGTCCTACCCCAGGGGACATGTATCAATGCAAAAAAAACTTTTAAAAACGGCCGTTTTTTCGGGAGCAGTGATTTTAATGATGCTTAAAGTAAAAAAAAAAAAAAGTGAAATATTCCTTTAAATATCGTACCTGGGGGGTGTCTATAGTATGCCTGTAAAGTGACGCGTGTTTCCCGTGTTTAGAACAGTCCCTGCACCAAATGTCATTTTTAAAGGAAAAAATCTCATTTAAAACTGCTTGCGGGTTTAATGTAATGTCGGGTCATGGCAATATGGATGAAAATCAGTGAGACAAACGGCATGGGTACCCCCCAGTCCATTACCAGGCCCTTTGGGTCTTGTATGGATATTAAGGGGAACCCCGCACCCAAATTAAAATAAGGAAAGGTGTGGGGCCACCAGGCCCTATATACTCTGAACAGCAGTATACAGGCGGTGCGAACAAGACAGGGACTGTAGGTTTGTTGTTAAGTAGAATCTCTTTGTAATTTTGAACGGGTACATTTTTAACGTGTTTAGCTCCAGCCAAAAAATCTTTTTTAAGCTTTTTGGAAAACATAGGGAAGGATTATAACCCCTGTGACATTTGTTTTGCTGTCTTTCCTCCTCTTCAGAAGATTTCACCTCACTTTTTGTCCCAATGAAAAATGTTTTTTGAAAATTTGGGTTTTTTTGTGGAACAAGGATTGGAAAGCATCAGTGGAAAGGAGAATTTTTTTTCCCATATTAACTCTTACAGGAGAGAATTTCCCTTCCTAGGGGTAGATTTCATCTCACTTCCTGTTGTCTCCTTCCATTTGCAAGTAGGAGTCGTTTGTAAGTTAGATGTTTGAAAGTAGGGTCCTGCCCTATATACTCAGCAGAAATTTGGGCCTTAGGTGTTGCTGTAGCCACAACACTGTAAGCCCTCACAGGGCCCTGCTGTGAAATATTAGATCAAGAATTGTAATTACATACCCCTGTTGAACAGGAGCTGAAAAATTAGGCCTTAGGCACTGGTGCTGGTGCCACAACACTGCAACCCCTTACAGACACTCTAGTTGGAACGCAGGAACGAGCCCTGCTGCAAAGTATTGCATCAAAAATTGTAATTACACGCCCCTGTTAGACAGGAGCAGAAAAATTGGGCCTTGGGCACTGGTGCTGGTGCCACAACACTGCAACCCCTCACAGACACTCTAGTTGGAATGCAGGAATGAGCCCTGCTGCAAAGTATTGCATCAAAAATTGTAATTACACGCCCCTGTTAGACAGGGGCAGAAAAATTGGGCCTTAGGCACTGGTGCTGGTGCCACAACACTGCAACCCCTCACAGACACTCTAGTTGGAACGCAGGAACGAGCCCTGCTGCAAAGTATTGCATCAAAAATTGTAATTACACGCCCCTGTTAGACAGGAGCAGAAAAATTGGGCCTTGGGCACTGGTGCTGGTGCCACAACACTGCAACCCCTCACAGACACTCTAGTTGGAATGCAGGAACGAGCCCTGCTGCAAAGTATTGCATCAAAAATTGTAATTACACGCCCCTGTTAGACAGGAGCAGAAAAATTGGGCCTTGGGCACTGGTGCTGGTGCCACAACACTGCAACCCCTCACAGACACTCTAGTTGGAATGCAGGAACGAGCCCTGCTGCAAAGTATTACATCAAAAACTGTAATTACACGCCCCTGTTAAACAGGGGCTGAAAAATTGTGCCTTAGGCACTGGTGGTGGCGCCCAGAACCAAAAATGTTCTTACAAGCTATCAGCGTGATGATTGAGGAGGAAGAGGATAATTACTCAGGGATAGTCACTCAGCATCAGCATAGGCAGTCTTTGAAGGGATCTGAGATTTAAAAAAAAATTATTCGGTTACATCAGCATCAGGTGCTTGGTAGCTGGTGGTGATCCAAGACTGATTCATTTTTATGAAGGTCAGTCGATCGACCGAGTCGGTGGACAGACGCACCCTGTGATCGGTTACCACGCCTCCAGCAGCACTGAATGTGCGTTCCGAAAGAACGCTGGATGCAGGACAGGCCAGTAGCTCAATTGCATACTGTGCAAGCTCTGGCCAGTGATCCATCCTCAAGACCCAGTAACCCAGAGGATTTTCGGTGGGAAAGGTGTCCAAGTCTGATCTTGCCCCTAGGTATTCCTGCACCATGTAAAACAGACGCTGGCGATGGTTGCTGGAACCGATCATACCTTGGGGCTGCGGACCAAAAAATTGTCTGAACGCATCGGTCAGACGGCCACCTTCTCCACTGCTCCTTCTTTGACTGACCGAAGCCTCAGCAACACGTTGTCCAGAAACAGGAGTTTGTAACCTCCCAGTCTCTGGGAACGCGTTGCACAGACCTTTCTGCAAGGCCTCCCGAAGATGTTTCATCCTCTGCTCCCTCTGCGATGGCAAGATAAGGTCCGCAACCTTACCCTTGTAACGTGGATCAAGGAGGGTTGCCAGCCAGTATTGGTCCTTCTCCTTGATACCACGAATACGAGGATCCTTACGCAGGCTTTGCAGGATCAGGGAGGCCATGCAGCGTAGGTTTGCTGAGGCATTCGGTCCGGAGTCCTCTGGGTCACTAAGGACGACATGGTCCGCAGCCACCTCCTCCCAGCCACGTACAAGTCCATGTGTTTCTTGGGACTGATCCCTTAAAGACTGCTGCTGATGCTGAGTGCCAGGCTCCACCTCCATACTGACATAATCTTCCTCCTCCTCCTCCTCCTCGTCCTCTTCCTGTGTGATCGGCGTGCACGCAGGAACACTGTCTGGATAAAGGGGGCCTTGAGAGCTAAGGAAGTCCTCCTCTTCCTGCCTCTGTTCTGCCTCAAGTGCCCTGTCCATTATTCCACGACAGTGTCACTGATGCATGCACTGTCACTGCTCACCATCCTCGTGGCCTCCTCAAATGGTGACAGTACAGTGCATGCATCCCTGATCATGGCCCACTGGCGTGGGGAAAAAAAACCAAGCTCCCCTGATCCTGTCCTGGTGCCATAGTCGCACAGGTACACATTGATGGCCCTCTGCTGTGTGTGCAGCTGCTGCAGCATGGCCAACGTTGAGTTCCACCTGGTGGGCATGTCACAGATTAGGCGGTTCTTGGGCAGGTTAAACTCCTTTTGGAGGTCCGTCAGCCGAGCACTGGCATTATATGACCGGCGGAAATGCACACAGACTTTCCTGGCCTGCCTCAGGACATCCTGTAAGCCCGGGTACCTGCCCAAGAACCGCTGCACCACCAAGTTAAGGACGTGAGCCAAACAGGGCACATGGGTCATTTGTCCCTGTCGGAGGGCAGAGAGGAGGTTGGTGCCATTGTCGCAAACCACCATTCCTGCCTTAAGTTGGCGTGGCGTCAACCACCTCTGAACCTGCCCGTGCAGAGCTGACAGAACCTCTGCCCCAGTGTGGCTCCTGTCCCCCAAGCACACCAGCTCAAGCACCGCATGGCATCTTTTGGCCTGCGTACTTGCGTAGCCCCTTGAACGACTACGGAGCACCGCTGGTTCCGAGGAAGAGGCCATGAAGGAAGAAGAAGAGGAGGGGGTGGAGGAGAGAGGTGTGTCACAATCATTAGCATTTTGGAGGCGTGGTGGCGGAACAACCTCCAACACTACTGCACCTTGTCCTGCATCCTTCCCAGCTGCCAGCAGAGTCACCCAATGCACCGTGAAACTTAGGTAACGTCCCTGTCCATGCCTGCTGGACCATGAGTCAGCGGTAATATGCACCTTACCGCTGACCGCCCTGTCCAGCGAGGCATGGACATTGCCTTCCACATGCCGGTAGAGAGCCGGAATCGCCTTCCGTGAGAAAAAGTGGCGTTTGGGTACCTGCCACTGAGGAACCGCACATTCCACAAACTCACGGAAGGGGGCAGAGTCTACCAACTGAAAAGGCAGCAGTTGAAGTGCCAGCAATTTTGCCAAGCTAGCATTCAACCGCTGGGCATGTGGATGGCTGGGAGCAAACTTCTTTCGGCGGTGCAGCAGCTGGGGCAGGGAAGTTTGCCTGGTACAATCTGACGTCGGTGTACCAAAAGCAGATTGCCCACAAGTACTTAGCTGTGACACACCTAATTCTACACCTTCATTCCTCTCAGTGCAGGTCTCAGAGAGGACTGAAGGTCTAGTGGGGTTGGAAATCTCAGCTGATGAGGAGCAAGGAGAGGTCCTCTTTGTTCTTTGGTGTGGGTCTTTTAGATGCGCTTGCCAACGAACTGCATGGCAGGTCAACATATGTCTGGTCAACCATGTGGTACCCAAGCAGGAGATGTTTTGGCCACGTGAGATACGCTTGAGACATATGTTGCAAATAGCAGCGGTGCGATCTGATGCACTCGTCTCAAAAAAGGCCCACACCAAAGAACTTTTTGAATAATGCGCAGAGACTGCAGCGCCCTGCACATGTGATGCAGTCAATGTGCTGCCCTTAGGCTGGCCCCTGGAGGGCATCCTGCCTCGTTGGTGATGTGCCGCCTCCTCCTCCTCCTCCTCCTCCTCCTCTCTCCTATCAGGCACCCACGTTGAGTCAGTGACCTCATCATCCCCTCCCTCCTCATCACTGGAGCAAACCCGGCAGTATGCTGCAGCAGGGGGAGCATGACTGCCAGATTGCTGTCCTTCCTGGGCACCCCCTCTGTCCGTGCTCATGTTACTGCCTTCATCGAGCTCAGTATCATCATCAGAGCCTTCCAAACGCTGGGCATCCTCCGGGAGCATGTACCCAACACTGTGGTCAAACAGTTCGAGGGACTCCTCAGGAGGACATGGTGGAGCTAGGGAAGGAGTCACTGATGACATTGAGCCGAGGGAAGAGGCCGCTGCTTTGCCAGACAAAGCACCCTGGGCATGGGTGAGAGAGGATGAGGAGGATGAGGACGGCTTGGTCATCCACTCGACCAAGTCTTCCGCATGTTGCGGCTCAACACGGCCAGCTGCCGAAAAAAAGGCCAAGCGTGTCCCATGGCCACGTGCTGATGAGGATGCACCGTCTCCACGACCAGCACTAGACACAGAGCCTGCTTTCCCTCTCTTATTGGCTTGTGACTGTCTGCCTCTCCTTCTTGGCCTTCCAGACATACTAATGGCCTGTAGCTGCACTAAGCTGGGATATATATATATATATATATATATATATATATATATATATATATATATATATATACTGCAGCTAGCAAAATCAACTACCTGCCTGTAGTATGAGAACACCACCAACCTTCTACAGGTAGCTTTAGCTGAACACTGTGAGGTGGACGCACCCCACTAACTTGTAGGTTTAGCTGAACACTGTGAGCAGGACGCACTGCACTAACTGTAAATAGTCTAGCTGCCTGACCGTGGTACTAATAGGATCAAAAGAACACCAGTAATTTTCTTTAGGTAACTGTAAATACTTTAACAAGACAAGCCTGCCTGTCAGTAGGAAGATAACAGGAACGGATCTAGCTGAACACTGTGAGCAGGACGCACTGTACTAAATGTAAATAGTCTAGCTGCCTGACCGATGTACTAATAGGATCAAAAGAACACCAGTAATTTTCTTCAGGTAGCTGTAAATACTGTAACAAGACAAGCCTGCCTGTCAGAGATGAAGCTACGCCATTGAATCACGGCGAAACGCGTTGACGTCACTGCGCCACCCGGTCCGTGCGCTCAGGGCAGTGAGGGAGACACTCAGCAAAGGAGCTGATACGAGGAGGACACAGCCGCAGCTCTGAAAGGGGCAACCAAAGGCCTGCCAAGCGCCTCCGAGAGACGGGAACCCTTACCTACACTGACAAGCGGAGCACCGCAACATACAGCAGGATTTTGTGGATATCCCGTGCCTGAAATAGGAACGCAACGGCAGTCTTGGCTACTAGGACTAACGGACTACAAGTACCCCTGAGTAAGAGCAGCGTGGAAGGCAGTGGTAATGTACAGCCAATAATAACACAATTCAATACCAACAGCAATTGTATGCCGACTACACCACTAGCTTATGATTTAAGTGATTGCACTGCCACCTGAACATCAATTTAGACTGATTATTGTCTGCTTACGGTACCACTGCACACTTGGCATCTCCAACATCCATACAGGTTACCAAGGACTTCCGAATAAACATATAGGAATAATACAGTTATAGGACCAATTGCATATATTGCCCTACATCCAACTCAGAGGAATAGTTTACTCCTAATATTTAAACAACAACGGAATCCTATCCTGCTTCATTACACCACTGGTGTCTTTTCTTCCACTGTGTCCAACACTCTCCCATTGCACTATGCCACAGGGGCCCACACATTAGTCTAAACACTAAATTGGAATCCCCATTTGGGTGGAAAGTAACCAATACAATTTGACTGATTGACCTCACCAAACAGGCCAATGTGGCAAACTGCAATATGCCCTGACCGGGTAGCAATAAATGTTTCCTAAATGTATTGTTTGTCAAGTCTGTCCTGTCTGGTATATTCTAGGCCTGATTATACTATCCATTTCTTTTTTTTTTCCACAATAATGTTTATTAGCAGATGTAATTTTACAACAATTGCAGTAAATCCAGGTTGTTATACATTTCTTTTGTACATAGTGGTTCAGGTTACATATGTATTGCATTAATGTAGATGGATACAAGCATATTCAGGTTTACACTCTTTGTTTATTACAGTCGTATGGTATTGATCGTAACCTCTCATAGTTTGTTCGGAAAAGAAGGGGGGGTATAAATAGCCCCCCTATGGGGATATGGAATGTGTTTACTAGGAAAGAAAGAGAATGGAGAAAGGAAATAAAGAAAGGAGTAAGAAGAAGAAGTTTGGTCCGTCTAGTTTCTCAACACGGGGCTCCCCCCCCCCACATTTCTTAAATTGAAATGGTTTTGGGGAACACAGTTGTATATCCAACTGTTTGACCTCTTAAATAGGCCAACCCAGTTGTCAAGGTTGGATTGAACTGTATCGCTGGGTTGATTTGAAGTAAGTCCAGCAGGCCCAAATGGTCGTGTATTTTTGAATACGTTCCTGAGAGATATGTACTAACTCCTCCATTTCCTCTATCTTGGAGATCCTCCGGAACCATTCTCCAATTGTGGGGATGGTCGTGGATCGCCAGTGTGTCGGTATGCAGAGCCTAGCCGCATTCACCAAATGCATAGCCAAAGATTTAAAGTACTCACTTTTAGTTAGGTGAGTGTGGTGGAGAAGATACTGAGCAGGCGAGAAGGTCAAGGTGTATGTTGTTATATGTGAGATAAGGTCATGTACTTCCTTCCAGAAGGGTTGCAATAGGTCACAGTCCCACCATATGTGTAGCATGGTCCCTTTGGTTTTCCCACACCTCCAGCAAATGTCTGGGACAGTAGGGCAAAACTTATGTAGAAGTGAAGGAGTCCTGTACCAGCGTGTTTGGATTTTATATCCATTTTCCTGAATGGCTACATTAGGGGAACCCTTGTGTATATATTCATTGATTCGTGTCCAGTCTTCCTCCGTGAAGGTCATCTGGAGATCCGTTTCCCAGGCTGTATGTGCTGAGTCAAGAGTGCAGGAGGCGCTTTCTGAGAGTATATTGTATAGGAGGGAAATAAGATGCCTTAGTGGAGAGGTGCGAGTGCATAGTTCTTCAAATAAGGTTAGTTGTCTGGTCCAGGTCGAGGTGGTCCCTTGAGTCGAAAGAAAGTGTCGGATCTGTCTGTACGTCCAGAAGGGGAAGGATTTGAGCGGAGAGAGGTCGACTAGGTTCTCGTATGGTCTAGGGGTTTTGTCAGCAAAAAACTGATACGCTAGTATTTTGTCATAGGGCCATGTGTGTTTAAGGAAGGATTGTGATAGCCCAGGTTCGAAATCAGGGTTCCCTCTCAAGGGAGTTAAGGGGCCCGGCAGGGAAGATATGTAAGAGAATTTGGCTGCTCTTCTGACCGAATTGAGCGAGGCTGATATAAGTGGATGTGCTGATGTCTGCTGCGGGATTTGGCTAGGTCGAATCCAGGGCAGAGATTCCAGGGGAAGGTGAGAGAATGATTTCTCAAGCGTGACCCAGGTTTTACCCGACTCGTGGACATTCCAGTCCACCACCCGGGCCAAGTGACTTGCCAGGAAATACTTATGAAGGTCTGGAAGACCTATGCCCCCCATGAGTTTTGGTCGCGTAAGTCGCGTGAATTTTATGCGTGGGGGGGAACCTTTCCACAAGAATAGCGTGCACATCTTTTTATATGTAGCAAAAAAAGCAGCCGGTAGATTGAAAGGTATGCATTGGATGAAGTATAGAAGTCGTGGTAGAATTATCATTTTTAAAAGGGCTGAACGACCGAACCAGGAAATGTTGAGGGGGCCCCATGCTGTTAAGTCGTGTTGAGCTTTTTTCAAGGCCGGGAGGAAGTTGGTATCATATAGATCTGCTAGTTTGGTGGGGATTTGAATTCCTAAATATGTTATCGAACGTTGGCTCCATTGAAAGGGGAAGGAGGATTGACACCGTTCAAGTTCCTGTGGCGTGAGCGTGATATTTAGGGCTTGAGATTTTGCATAGTTAATTTTAAAGTGTGATAAAGTCCCAAAGTGTTCAATAGCTTTGAGCAAGTTGGGAATCGATGTGATTGGGGAGGACAGGGAAAGCAAAATGTCATCTGCAAACGCTGAGACCTTGTATTCCCTTCCTTTGATTGTAATGCCTGCAATGTCGGAGTTAGCCCTTAGTCTGTTCAGGAAGGGTTCTAGGGACAAAACAAAAATTAAAGGTGAAAGGGGGCAGCCCTGGCGTGTACCATTGCTTATGGGGAAGGCGTTCGACAGGTGGCCGTTTACTCTCACAGCCGCACTCGGGTTGGAGTACAGCGCCGAGATATGAGACAGCATGCGCGGGTGGAGGCCAATCCTCTTTAAGACCTCACGCATATAGTCCCAGGCCACTCTGTCGAACGCCTTCTCAGCGTCTAAAGACAGGAAAAAGCCCTGCTTTTTTGAGGACGTGAGCCCATGGTGTAGGTTTAGTGCTCTAATAATGTTGTCCCTAGCTTCTCGGCCGGGGACAAAGCCCACCTGATCTAGTGAGATGAGTCCCGGCAGTAGGGTAGACAATCTATTGGCTAAAATTTTTGCGTAGATCTTAATATCAACATTTAATAGTGAAATTGGCCTGTAATTTTGTATTTGGGTGGTGTCTTTTCCCTCCTTGGGGATTACTGTGACATGTGCCTCTAGCATGCGAACCATAGTCATTGTAGGATCTGCTAGTGCGTTAAAGACGGTTAACATTTTAGGGGCTAGAATCTGGACAAAGCACTTATAATATTGTAAGGTAAACCCGTCCGGGCCCGGGCTTTTGCCTGTTTTCATCTGTTTCAGAGCCAATTGTAATTCCTCTGTGGAGATGGGTTGTTCTAAGTCTTCCGCTTGCGTTTGTGTGAGTGGTTGTGGGCTGTATTGGGACAAAAAGTTTTGCATTTCCTCCTTTCTGCGCAACGTTTGGGTAGGATTTGTGTTAAGAGGGTCAAGGTTATATAATTTCTTGTAGTATTGTTCAAAGGCCCAAGCTATGTCTTCATTTTTAGACAACAAAGTGCCCTGGCGGGTTCTAATGTGGTGAATCGTATTGACTGGTTTAGAGGTTCGTACTGCCCTGGCTAGCAATTTGCCGCATTTGTTGCCCTGTTCGTAAAAAATTCGTTGGTGCAGGACATATCTGCGTCTAACGCGTTTACCCAGTTCTTCCAGGAGTGTTGTACGCAGGTGTGTCAGCTCCTGTAAAGTCTGTTGTGATTGAGATTTTTTGTGTGTGGCTTCCAACCGTTTAATGTTGGTGATCAGGTCGTCTAGGATTGTCTGATGGGCTCTTTTTACTTTCGCTGCTTGGGTCAACAGCTCCCCTCTGATCACACACTTGTGGGCCTCCCATAGAATAGTGGGTGATATGCCGGGGGTAGAGTTTTCCTTAAAGTAGGAGTTAATGGTGGCTGCTAGGTGTTTAGTGAAAACTTCATCTTTTAATAGGGAGGAGTTAAGTCTCCACGTTTTTGTTTTTGGGGTCAAGTCTGGGAAAGTCAGTGTAACAGATATAGGGTGGTGGTCGGATAGAAACATGGGTTCAATTGTGGCTTGCGTAAGGTAGGTCAGGTCCGGTTGGGAGAGGAAGAAATAGTCTAGTCTTGAGTATTTTTGGAAGGGGGTGGAATAGAACGTGTAGTCTTTAACGGATGGATACAGTGTGCGCCAAGTGTCATGTAGTGCCAGGGCTTGGAGTTGTAATTTAATTTGCTTTAGAGCCCGGAAGGGTAATGCTGAGGTGCCTGAGGAAGTGTCTATGTCTGGGTTGAGGGGGGCATTGAAATCGCCCCCCACAACAACTATCCCTTCCTTGAAAGAGAGTAGAAGATCGCTCACTTTTCTAAAAAATGACACTTGGTGTTCGTTGGGAGCATATATGTTGGCCAATGTGATCGGTCTGGAGGCATAGGTACCCTTGATAAATGCAAATCTCCCCTCTGAATCTAGCAAGGAATCTGTATGTTTGAATGGGGCATGTTTAGAAATGAGTATAGATACTCCCTTGGTTTTTGCAATAGGGTTCGTAGCGTGAAAAACTGTTTGGTATATGTTGTTAGTCATTTTTGGTATGGAGTTAGATCTAAAGTGGGTCTCCTGGAGGAAGATGAAATGAGCCTTTTGTTTAGTGAGGGAGGATAGGACCTGCGAACGCTTTTCAGGTACATTCAGTCCTTTTGCGTTTAAAGAGACACATTTTAATGATAAAGGAGCTGGAGAGGGCATTTTGGTACGTAATCAAGTGGCTGGTTTCTGGTGTAAGGTTTAGTGCCCGGGTGTGTGTTTATTTTCCAATATGTAGACCAATTCACAACGGAGTGTCCCGGACAGTAGCTGTAGAGGGGGGGTGATGGGGTGGTTCTTATATAGAGTGTAGGGGGTAGGTACTAATCAGTAAGGAGGGAGAGCCCCGCGTCGAGCCCGACAGACCAGAGAAGAAAAAGTCAGAGAGAGCAAGTGAGATGTAAAGAAGAGGGAGGTACCAGAGGTGAAAATGGGGATGCCAATTCACCTATTAGAAAGAGGGCCGGATGGTCAGCAGACTAGAGCCTAGTGCTGCTGCTGGGGGTTGGTGAGGGTGTCTGGAATCCTACTCCATGGCCACTGGGAGGATTTAGATTAAATAGCGGTATAATGGGGGATAGGGCAGCAGTAATAATAGCACATTTGGTTTTTGCTATCGGACACCTGGGGTTATATATCCTGAGTATTTGCCAATAGTGAGTCAATGCAAACAAGAACATAAACTTCCAGAGATAACTAAAAATCTTTCAAACCGTGTGATAAACAGTAAAGCGAATATCGGTGTAAACATGAACCTAAGTATCGAAACTCATGCTTCTTAGTGATAAACTTTTCGACCTGTGAGTGTCTGGCATCTGCTTCGACACCGGGGAGCGTAATCTAAGCTTTCTATAAGAGAGTACAGGAAAATATAGGTTATAGCTTATGCCCTTGCTTTTTATCTGCAGAGAAATCTGAGATCAAGCTTCTGTATCTGCAAACTTCACCAGTATCGAAGTGACTGTGGTCCCAGGAGTCACCAAGGCAGTTCAAATGGTGTGCTATGCATGGTTGGGCAAGTTATGGACAATATTAATAGGGAATATAGAGGGGTGTTATTCCCCAAGCCATTTAAGTAGCAATGGCCTCTTCTATGCATACTGTGAGAAGCGTCTGCGTCATTTTAGATAGGAATGGGATCTGCCTATGGCTGCCTCGGCAACTTCTGGTCCTCCATGTGTATTCCTTATCATCAAAACACAATAACATTAAATACATATGACCCTATTTGAGGATTAACGGGGTAAAAAAGGCACAGGGATAAGGGGAGGGAAAAGGAGAGAGAAGGCGGGGATAGAAACAAGAATGGTAAGGGGGAAAAGGAGAGGGCAATGGGTGGGGGTCAGTAGAGGAAGATGGGGAACGGGGGAGGGAAAGGGGAAGTGTAGGGATGGGTGGGACTGAGAGCAAAAAAAAAAAAAGAAAAGAAAAGAAAAAAAAAAGGGGGGGGGGGGGGAGGGGAAGGTCTAATGAGGGGGATCGGTGGCCCAGGTATTTCAATGGCACTGCAATGGTTATTCCCCTAAATCTAAGAGCAGTATGTCTGCTCGTCACCTGACAGGGTCATCTTCATTTGCTTTAGTGGGATGGGATAGTTCTAAGAGTCTTCTGTATGGGTGGCTTCATCGGTGACATAGTGTTGATTCTGTGTCTTGCTAGGTAGGTCTTACAGCTTGTATTGTCCAAACAGTGATCTCATCTCCGGACCCTATGGCTGCCTTGACCATTTCCTTGTCTTTGCTGTCTTCTCATATAGTGTTTCTCCTCGCCGGCCTTGTGTAGGTGGAGTGCACTCCGTTCTTCTCAGCATGGTGGCGTCTTGCTTTCTGTCTGGGTGCTTCGGGGTCCGCTTTGTAGCCAATGGGCAAGTCACTTTCTGCTGCTCACAGGGCAGGCTGCAGCGCTTCTTTGTGTGAGTGTTGAGAACAGTGCGGATTGAGCTGGGAAGCAGAGATCGATCCAGGTAAATCAACCGAAAACAAAAAACATAAAATAATAGTGGTGCAAGTCTCTCCGGAGAAAAAGAAAGAACTGAGTTACTCAGATACCGTCAGGAGCTGTATATATCAGGCCTCCTGGTTGTTCCTTCGGGGGGTTACTGGTTGTCCCATGTCGCGGTATGTCGAATCTCGGCGGGAAGCGTGAGCACCGGGAGATGGGGGTCCCGACCTTCTTCGTCTGGAGCGATGCCTCTGTGCCTTAGGTGAAGGGTTGTGTGAGACTGGTCTCCATGGCTCGGACGGGAAGTGGAACGTGCACCAGTCCGGAAGCTCCGTCAGCGGTAGGTCAAGCTGATCACAGAACGCTGCTAGATCGTCTGGGGATCTCAGGAGCGCAGTGCGGCCTCTGGCGGTGGCGGACAAGCAGAAAGGAAATTTCCAGCGGTATTGTATGTTCCGCGTTCTGAGTTGGTCCAGTAGGGGGCGCAATGCTCGTCTATTCTGCAGGGTGGTGGGGGAAAGATCTTGGAAAAGCTTGATTTCAGTGCCATTATGGTGTATTTGGCCTCTTTCTCTAGCTCTTCTCAAGATTTCCTCTTTTAACGGAAAGTTCACCACACAACATATGATATCCCTTGGGGGCTCATTGTCTCGGGGGGGAGGTCTAAGGGCTCGATGTAGTCTTTCCATCTCGATAGGGGAGTCCGGGGGACGGTCCAACAGATCATTAAAGATGGCACAAACGATCTGAGGCAATGATCCTGCTTCTGAGCTCTCCGGTACTCCTCTGACCCGTATGTTATGCCTCCGTCCTCGATTGTCGAGGTCCTCGACTTGGCGGTGTAGGTCATAAAGGTATGAGAGTTGGGCATCATAAGTGTGCTGCACTTGCCTGATAGCTGCTGTGTGAAGCTGTGTGGTTTGCTCCACATCTGTGATTCGGGCCGCAACTGCTTGAATGTCCATCTTAAGGTCTAGAATGGCTGCTTTCAGGGTGCCTTTGATGTTGTTAGTAATATCCACTGCGACATGTTGTAGATCCGAGAGATTAACAGCTTGGCTATGTCGGTGGGTTCGTGTGTCCCCGTCCGTTAGCTGTGAGTCCGAGTCATGACTTGGTGAGATGGAGCCTGAGGCCTGTGGTATCTGCAAGGCCTCGTGGTCGCCGGACCGGAGCGTACGGAAAATCTCCGGGATATTGCGACTGAGCTGGGTTGTCGGCTCTTTCGGTGTCCGAGAGGCTGAGGCACTCCTATTAGGTTTTCCCATCGTGGAGAGTTGCGTCAAACCCCAATAAAAGCTGATTTTAATCCTCGAGTGGCCGGAGCTCTGTATTCAAGCGGCCATTTCGGACTCCAGTCAAGCCAAGCCCCCGATACTATCCATTTCTAGTAATTAATAAGTTCATTGTGTTTCATTTTTATGCATAAGTCAAATAAAATTGTTTTTATCACTATACCCACTCCTTAATCTATTGTTGCACGAAGTAACCCCTTTTCTTGAACCCACCCTATTGGGTTCTTCCCTTTCCTTGCCCCTTATGTGATACTGTACAAGTTATGGTTACAGCAACAATACCCTAACGGGTTAAAACGATTAAACAATAATTTACGATTTAACATAGGTGTACTCACGCCTTCCCCTTTTCCCCTCTTATCCCTCATTCCCTTCCCTCCCCCCTCCTTCCCCTCTCCCCCTCAATTTTTGATGCTTAAATAGTCTAGCTGCCTGACCGTGGTACTAATAGGATCAAAATAACACCAGTAATTTTCTTCAGGTAGCTTTATATACTGTAACAAGACAAGCCTGCCTGTCAGTAGGAAGATAACAGGAACGGATCTAGCTGAACACTGTGAGCAGGACGCACTGCACTAAATGTAAATAGTCTAGCTGCCTGACCGTGGTACTAATAGGATCAAAAGAACACCAGTAATTTTCTTCAGGTAGCTGTAAATACTGTAACAAGACAAGCCTGCCTGTCAGTAGGAAGATAACAGGAACGGATCTAGCTGAACACTGTGAGCAGGACGCACTGTACTAAATGTAAATAGTCTAGCTGCCTGACCGTGGTACTAATAGGATCAAAAGAACACCAGTAATTTTCTTCAGGTAGCTTTATATACTGTAACAAGACAAGCCTGCCTGTCAGTAGGAAGATAACAGGAACGGATCTAGCTGAACACTGTGAGCAGGGCGCACTGCACTAAATGTAAATAGTCTAGCTGCCTGACCGTGGTACTAATAGGATCAAAAGAACACCAGTAATTTTCTTCAGGTAGCTGTAAATACTGTAACAAGACAAGCCTGCCTGTCAGTAGGAAGATAACAGGAACGGATCTAGCTGAACACTGTGAGCAGGACGCACTGCACTAAATGTAAATAGTCTAGCTGCCTGACCGTGGTACTAATAGGATCAAAAGAACACCAGTAATTTTCTTCAGGTAGCTTTATATACTGTAACAAGACAAGCCTGCCTGTCAGTAGGAAGATAACAGGAACAGATCTAGCTGAACACTGTGAGCAGGACGCACTGTACTAAATGTAAATAGTCTAGCTGCCTGACCGTGGTACTAATAGGATCAAAAGAACACCAGTAATTTTCTTTAGGTAGCTGTAAATACTGTAACAAGACAAGCCTGCCTGTCAGTAGGAAGATAACAGGAACGGATCTAGCTGAACACTGTGAGCAGGACGCACTGCACTAAATGTTAATAGTCTAGCTGCTTGACCGTGGTACTAATAGGATCAAAAGAACACCAGTAATTTTCTTTAGGTAGCTGTTAATACTGTAACAAGACAAGCCTGCCTGTCAGTAGGAAGATAACAGGAACGGATCTAGCTGAACACTGTGAGCAGGACACACTGCACTAAATGTAAATAGTCTAGAAGATAACAGGAACGGATCTAGCTGAACACTGTGAGCAGGACGCACTTTACTAAATGTAAATAGTCTAGCTGCCTGACCGTGGTACTAATAGGATCAAAAGAACACCAGTAATTTTCTTTAGGTAGCTGTTAATACTGTAACAAGACAAGCCTGCCTGTCAGTAGGAAGATAACAGGAACGGATCTAGCCGAACACTGTGAGCAGGACGCACTGCACTAAATGTAAATAGTCTAGAAGATAACAGGAACGGATCTAGCTGAACACTGTGAGCAGGACGCACTGCACTAAATGTAAATAGTCTAGAAGATAACAGGAACGGATCTAGCTGAACACTGTGAGCAGGACGCACTGCACTAAATGTAAATAGTCTAGAATTTAACAGGAACGGATCTAGCTGAACACTGTGAGCAGGACGCACTGCACTAAATGTAAATAGTCTAGAAGATAACAGGAACGGATCTAGCTGAACACTGTGAGCAGGACGCACTGCACTAAATGTAAATAGTCTAGAAGATAACAGGAACGGATCTAAACTGAGTACAGTGTATATATATATATGCAACACCTGGGATGCATATATATACACAATACACTGTAAGTGCAGCTAACTGACTGACTGTTCTGCCTAATCTATCTAACTCAAATCAAACACTGTCTCTCTGTCTATCTCTTTCAACGCCGGAACACACACTACACAGGGCCGCCGTGCAGGCGGCCTTATATAGTGTGGGGCGTGTACTAAATCCCCTGAGCCATAATTGGCCAAAGCCTCCTTGGCTTTGGCCAATTACGGCTCTCTGTTCAGGCGGCACTGTGATTTGCCAAGCATACGGGTCATAGTGCATGCTTGGCCAATCATCAGCAAGCAATGCACTGCGATGCCGCAGTGAATTATGGGCCGTGACGCGCCACACGAATTTGGCGCGAACGGCCCATATCGTTCGCAATTCGGCGAACGACCGAACAGCCGATGTTCGAGTCGAACATGGGTTCGACTCGAACACGAAGCTCATCCCTACTCCAGACCCTTTATTAGCTTTGTTGCCCTTCTTTGTACTCACTCCATTTCCAGTACATCCTTCATGAGGACTGGTGTCCAGAACTGGACAGTATACTCCAGATGAGGCTGGGCCAAAGTCTTATAGAGTGGGAGAATTATCGCTTTATCCCTGGAGTTTATTAATTCCCTTTTTAATGCATGCCAATATTCTGTTTGCTTTGTTAGAAGCAGCTTGGCATTGCATGCCATTGCTGAGCCTATCATCTACCTGGACCCCCAAGTCCTTTTTCATTCTAGATTCCCCCAGAGGTTCTCCCCCTAGTGAGCAGATTGCATTCATGTTTTTGCCACCCAAATGCATTATTTTACATTTTTCTACATTAAACCTCATTTGCCATGTAGTTGCCCACCCCATTAATTTGTTCAGATCTTCTTGCAAGGTTTCCACATCCTGCAGAGAAGTTATTGGTCTGCTTAGCTTAGTGTCGGCCGCAAATGCGGAGATTGAACTGTTTACCCCATCCTCCAGGTCGTTTATGAACAAATAAATAGGATTGGTCCCAGCACAGAACCCTGGGGGTCCCCACTTCCCACCCCTGACCAGTCCGAGTATTCCCCATTTATCACCACCCTCTGAACTCGCCCTTGCAGCCAGTTTTCAATCCATGTACTCCCCCTATGGTCCATGCCAATGGACCTTATTTTGTACAGTAAACATTTATTGGGAACTGTGTCAAATGCTTTTGCAAAATCCAGATACACCACATGTAAGGGTCTTCCTTTAACTAAATGGCAGCTCACCTCCTCATAGGAGGTTAATAGATTGGTTTGGCAAGAACGATTCTTCATGAATCCATGCTGATTACTGCTAATGATACCGTTTTCATTACTAAAATCTTGTATATAGTCCCTTATCATCCCCTCCAAGAGCTTGCATACTATTGATGTTAGATTAATTGGTCTGTAATTCCCAGGGATGTATTTTGACTCTTTTTTAAATATTGGTACTACATTGGCTTTTCTCCAATCAGCTGGCACCATTCCAGTCAGTAGACTGACAGTAAAAATTAAGAACAATGGTCTGGCAATTACTTGACTGAGTTCCCTTAGTACCCTCGGGTGCAAGCCATCTGGTCCCAGTGATTTATTGATGTTAAGTTTCCCAAGTTTATTTCTAATGCTGTTCTCTGTTAGCCATAAGGGTGCTTCCTGTGATGTGTCATGAGAACACTGCAGTTTTGGTTACTGAGGACTGAGGAGAAGAATAAATTCAATGCCTTCGCCATCTCCCCATCCTTTGTAACCAGATGTCCTTGCTCATTCTTTATGGGGCCAATATGGTCTGTCCTCCCTTTTTTACTGTTTATATACTTAAAGAATTTCTTGGAATTTTTTTTGCTCTCCTCCGCTATGTGTCTTTCGTGTTCCATCTTAGCTGCTCTAATTGTACCCTTACTTATCTTGTTGCATTCTTTGTAAAGTCTGAATGCTGATGATTATCCCTCAGCCGTATATTTTTTGAAGGCCTTCTCCTTTACTTTTATATGCATTTTTACATTGGAGTTAAGCCAATGTATGCCACGGTTAAGCCAAGGACTTTTGTTCGCTCTTTTAAATGTATTTCTCAATGGGATGCACAGGCTAATGCTCTTATTTAATATGCTCTTAAAGCAAACCCATCTCTCCTCCGTGTTCTTTGTTTCTAAGATTTTATCCCAATTTATATCGTCTAGCAAGGTTCGTAGTTCAACAAAGTTGGCTATTTTGAAATTCAGTGTCTTTGTGTTACCCTTGTGTTTCCTATTTGTGTGATTTATACTGAAGCCAATTGACCTGTGATCGCTGATTCCTAAATTGCCCCATATTTCCACATCCGTGACCAGGTCTGCATTGTTGGTAATCAGTAGATCTAGTAATGCCTTGTTTCTAGTTGGTGCGTCTACCATCTGAACCATGAAATTGTCCTGCAAGACATTTAGGAACTGGCAAGCCTTAGACGAATGCGTGGTTCCCTCTGCCCAGTCTATGTCTGGGTAATTAAAATACCCCATTATGATAACACTTCCTTGCTGCTAATCCAAATTGTGATAGGAAGTCTGTCTCCCCCTCCTCCCTCAGGTTAGGGGGCCTATAGCCTACTCCCAATATTATTTTCCCCTTAGCTTCATCCCTTTGGAGCTCTACCCATAAGGATTCCACCTCCTCCCTAGCTCCCTTATTGATGTTATCTCTCACATTCACTTGTACATTATTCTTGATATATAGGCATATCCCTCCACTTTTTGTACCCTCTCTATCCTTGTGATAAAGAGAATACCTTTGAATGGTTGCCAGCCAATCATGAGAGCTGTTGAACCAGGTCTCTGATATTCCCACAAAATCTAAACTCTCCTCGTTCAACAGTATCTCTAGTTCACCCATCTTGTCCGCCAGGCTCCTGGAATTGGGGAACATGCCACGTAGTTTAGACCGGTCGCATACTGTCCTCTTATTGGGTGTTCTGAGATCGCAATTAGGAACTGTTACTATACTTACCTCGCGTTTATGTGCTTTAGTCAACCAACCACTAATAGTGTCATAATAGAGTGATAAGACTCCCTGGCCAATAGGGGCTTCCTGATTGGCCGGGAGGAGAATGTGTCAGAATAGCAAATATTCATTCGCTAGTGTCACACAACTGGGTGGGATCAGGGCGCATTCTCTGTGCCCTGAGCCCATCCTATTTTGAAGCCTATTAGAGCCTCTGGCTCTAATCAGGTGCTTCAAAATACACATTGTGGGTGGTGGCTGTGAGCCCACAATGCACAGGCTGCCACTGGGAGGGACAAAGAAGCAAACTGTTTGAGAAATTTGGCCATTAAGTGTGTGTGTGTGAGAGGCAGAGACATAAACTACAAGGGGGATATCTCATTATTGTGGAAGGGAGGGGAAACACAAATTATTGCAGGGAAACCTAATCGCAGTGTGTGTATGCATGTGTGTGCGTGTGTGGGGGGGTGGGGGGGTCACAAACTACTGCAGGAAATCTTACCACTGGAATCTCTGAGAGCTAAATAAGCTTGAAGATATATTTTTTAAATATCTTTTTAAGGGTGTTAGCTTTTATGAGGCACCATTAATGTAGAGAACTATGAGATGTGATTTTCCAGCCTGCAAATACCCTTTAATTCATCCCTGTTACGTTAAGCAGAGCTGTTTACTCCAGCATAATGTACATCCTGTACCAGGCTCTGTTCCTCCGGGTAAATAACCCCCCCCCCCCTTCGTATTTTTGTTGTTGTAGGCGAGAACTGTTAATCTCAGGAAGTTCATGTGGGTTTTGTCAATAAAAAAAAGCATGGGGTGTTTAGGTCTAATCCTCTTCTTCTTCATCTAACTAGCATCTTCTACTCAGAGCCTCTCTAGGAGGAATACGCTGGGAAGTTCAGTCCAGCATCTGCTGCATAAAGTGTGTGTTGTCTTGGAAACCGCATCTGCCCCACAAAAGTGCATTTCCCAGCCAATAAATAAGTTAACAACGGAGGCAGCGGGTGGAAGGATGCCTTTGTTGACTTTTGCTGAAAATGTTAAAAAAAAAATAATAGAAAAAGAAATAAGGAAATTAAACCCTCAAAGGACAAAGTCATTTTTATTTTAATCCCCTGGAGCCCGAAGGAGGGTTATGATAATTTACTTCATGCCTTAGAAGTGTCTGCAGTTGTTTATCCGTTGCTGAAACATCCACCGCTGTGAGCTACTACCTTCTGCTATACCACACTCACAATTGGATTGTGTAAGGTCCCCTGCAGGGAACACAGGCCATTAAAGCAGAATTAAAGGTGTGTGGGGGCAAAAAACCCCTACCACTGCTCAATCCTAAATTGAGCATAAAACCCACTTTATACAGAAAAACAACATTCTGCAGTGAGCTTAATTTTCATGTAGAGCTTCAATCCCTCCATTATCTGTGAGCCTCACCACTGGAGAACAATTGAGATGTGCAAAAGGCTATAATTGTCAGGTGTAGAACATGAGAAATATACCTCAGACTGTATGCAAATCACACAGATAATAATAGAGGACTACTGCGTGGAGATTGGTGATCCAGTGCTGCAGTCTGTTCCCACTGCCAGCTGGTCACTTTGCTATGAATTTATCACACCACCGCAGTCTTCCGGAACCTGAGAGGACAGTTTGTTCCTGCTGCCAATGGAAATCATTTTGGGCATTTCACTTTTTTTAATTATTACTACATATATTCATATAGCACCAACATTTTACACAGTACATTACATATTATTCAGTTAGATCAGTTCCTGCCCTCAAAGCGCTTACTATCCTAGGTCCCTACCTTGCATGCATTCATACTAGGGACAGTTTAGACAGGAGTCAACTAACCTACCTGCATGTCTATGGAGTGTGTGGGTAAACACACAGAGAACTTGCCAACTCCATGCAGACAATATCTTACCCAAAAATTGAACTGAGGAGCCCAGTGTTGCAAGGCAGAGGTGCTAACCAATAAGACAATGTGATGCTCATGATTAGTTAGAGGGGATGGGAAGTATTGTTTTTGGGGGGACTTGGCCTTTAGGTGTATTATTTTTCGGTAAGATGCTCCTACAATCATTTGCAAATGGCTAGACAGCAACAAAGTAGCCAGCTTACAAATCCTGTGCCAATGCCTTTACAAAGCATATGTATTGCTGTCTGACACTAAGACTTACTGTATATTAGTATATCTGCCTTGTACTCTGTCTAAATATATTGCTGACACTAGATATCATTCAAGTGGTATAAACCCAAAAGCAGACATGTATTATATTGCAGTTTACTAATCCTTAGATGTGATAGCTGCATTAGCTTTCTTTTTTAGGCTATCTTTCTTTTATTTTCACTTGGCGATCCAGACAGTATGTGTGTTGTTTTTCAGCAGAACAAGCTCTTTTGCAGATGTTGCAGTCAGAGGGGCACCCACGCCCAGAATCCTGGAGAGGGATGGATGATGCTGGATGTGGATGGGCATACATTGTGGAGATGGATGGATGATGCTGGGCGTGAGTGGGGATACATTGTGGAGAGGGATGGATGATGCTGGGCGTGGATGGGCATACATTGTGGAGAGGGATGGATGATGCTGGGTGTGGATGGGCATACATTGTGGAGAGGGATAGATGATGCTGGGTGTGGATGGATGATGCTGGGCATCAGTGGGGATACATAGTGGAGAGGGATGGATGATTCTGGGCGTGAGTGGGGATACATTGTGGAGAGGGATGGATGATGCTGGGGTGAGTGGGGATACATAGTGGAGAGGGATGGATGATGCTGGGCGTGAGTGGGGATACATTGTGGAGAGGGATGGATGATGCTGGGCGTGGATGGGCTTAAGTTGTAAGAGTGTTAAAATAAATGTGGGTGCATCGAAGGACTCAGAGGGCGGATTCGGTGGAACGGCCAGTGGGAGGGACCTGGAGAATGTTGGTGGTCAGGCCCCGGGGGGCGCAGGCCTAAAGCTGTGTAAGGGGCCCCAAAATTTCTGATGGCTGCCCTGGTGGGATGGGAACTTCCCACGCTGCTCCCAGAACAAATCGAGTAGGGCTGAGCCCCACTCAGCCATTTAGAAGAAACACTGTATTCTACTAAAGAATACAAAGCTTCCTCTGATTAGCTGAGGTGGATAGGCGTGCAGCTGGCATCATAATCTGACTCAGCCAATTCAGTAATAGCATACAAAACTTGCTGTGAATGGCTAAGCAGCGGTCAGTATGACTCAATTTTGTTCCTGGAGTGGGACAGAAAGTTGCCACCCTGTCGCCAGAACACAGCGCTGTATACTGTATGATGTTGAAACTACATAAAGTTTATACTGTATATCATTGACAAGTGCAAGTGTTAGTGAAGTAAATAGTTTGTTTGAATCAGCTTGTCCAAATGAACTATTGAAACTTCACTAAAGCATGGAGATCAGCCTTACTTTAAGGTTGTGACAGACTTACCCGGGACAGAGACTTTTGAAGAGGACTAGAAGAAAGCCTCTTACCCACTGACTATGGGCCCTGGCTTTTAAGGGAACACTACTCTTTGGGAGGTGGGTGCCTTGGGGACCTTTGGAGTGGTCTTGCTGATGATATCAAGTTCATGTCTCCCCAAAACATACAGACTCTGAAAATCTAGTCCCGGGAGCCCTGTTTAGGACCTGTTGGAAGGCAACATGTTTTATTTCATAATACAAGATATGTTTAAATTTGAAAACTGGATACACCAAGCCTCCACATTCTTGGGGGCTGACTGGAATGTAACAAGTTGCACATCAAATCTTTGTATAACAAAACCTTGGCTCCTGACCAACTGGTGTGATAAGATTGAAATCCTTGATTAACACTCTTCAAAGAGGGCCATTGCTGAAGGTGAGCTACAGAAGATCAAAGGACCAACAGTCAATGAAGATGACCCAGGTCACATAGTGATGATGCATGGACGAATGCTGCCCCTAGAGGCCAATACAGAAGGATGGACAGAAATATAATAACTACTTTCATTAGTTAGAAACTGAGTTGGGCTGGCAATGGGGTTAGGTCTGAACGGTGTATGGATGGAGTTTAAAAAGTGCACACAGAAGGGAAATTGGCCCTTTCTGCTCCTGACTCGCTTGCCTGATGGCTCTCATGCCGCATGGCTCTCTTTTTTACCATTTTGAGCCCAGCTGACAAGACAATATATAGAGGACTGCCTTGCGTTAAGTATCATTGATGTTCTTTTGTTTTATGCTCTGTAATATTTTCCTTTAGTGTTTTTTATATGAGCATTTCCTATTTTCTTGGGAAAAAAATAAGACGTTGTTTTACTAAACAGTGTGTTTGTTTTCATAGCTAACCTTATATCATTGTACTATCAACTGTAACATTATCAGAGTTTTAATATACTAGCTAGCTATAGGAATAGACAAGTTAATACGTATATGGAATAAATAGAGGGAATCCATAACCACCCGGTCAATATTTATTTTTTATAATTTATTTCAGGGCCTAGCTGCCCCATCACCAGTAATGACTGATTTACACTGTGAGACTCATAGCAGATGGTAAAGTGATTGTAAAGAAAAAAAAAAAAAAAATTAAAAACATATGGCCCCGAACCTGGTCTTCTGGGGTCCCTCGGCGGCTCTCACAGCTCCTCCCCAGATCTGATATCCCCCTTGGAGAAGCACTTCCCAGAGGGGGTTACCTTGCGGGCGCGCTCCATAGTCCAGCATTCGGCGCCTATAGAGGCAGAATGCAGGACTCGGCCCCGCCCCCCGGCGCTCGCATCATTGGATTTGATTGACAGCAGTGGGAGCCAATGGCTGTGCTGCTATCAATCTATCCAATCAACAGCCGAGAACCCCGGGCAGAGAGACAGCGCATCCCTGTGGGTCAAATTCAAGGGGTCAGGTAAGTAAAATGGGGGGGGCTGGGGGGCAAGTCACTGACAGGTGTTTCTTCACCTTAATGCATAGGATGCATTAAGGTGAAAAAACACAAACCTTTACAACCCCTTTAATGTAATCAGACTACAGACTACTGAGATTGTATCAGCTTTGCCTCATAGCCTGTTGTAGACCATTGCCATGAAGTCTGTGACTCTTGATTAATCATTAAGCATTGCTTGGATGTGGATTCGATGGTTAATTGGATCACCTATTGTTTGCCCATCTGCTAGTATTCTGTGCCTCCACCTAGGCTGGTTTAAGTGACTAGTTAACCACTTGAGCCCCGGACCATTATGCTGCCTAAGGACCAGAGGTCTTTTTCCAATTTGGCACTGCGTCGCTTTAACTGCTAATTGCGCGGTCATGCAATGCTGTACCCAAACGAAATTTGCGTCCTTTTCTTCCCACAAATAGAGCTTTCTTTTGATGGTATTTGATCACCTCTGCAGTTTTTATTTTTTGCGCTATAAACGGAAAAAGACCGAAAATTTTGAAAAAAAAACTTTTATAACTGTAACCGGTTCCAGGTTCGGGTCTCTCAAAATGCGATGGCATCTTGGGAGACCTCTGTGAAAGTGTGCCTAGTCTGTGCAATGCTGTACCCTACACTAATACTCAACTAGTGAATGGTAGCGTTCAAAACATTCACCAATGCAAAGACCAGGATTGTCAGGACAGGAGGGACAATAATAGCGGCCGTCACACCTATATCCGCGCTTGCTGCAGACACGACATCTTTTTGGGGGGGTTCGTTGGGTAGGAGTACTCGGGAGGACATAAAAATGCCTCTCATGCAGCCGACTGCATTAGGTTGGGGATGTGAATGGGGGAAGTACGGGCGCTGCAGAAGTGGTGGGTTCCCAATTAGGATTGGCGAATGCAGCAGGAAGGGCACTATGGGCATGACGGGCCTGTGTTTGTCTTTTTGGTGGCAGCGGGACACTACTTGTGCTTGCCACCTCACCAGCTTGAACTGCACTTATGGGACTCGCCACGTCACCAAGTGTTACTGCAGCGCTGGTTTGACTACGACCGGGGTGTACTAGGCCGCTGGTGCTTGCCAGTTCAATAAAAAGCTTCCAAAAAAACTGTTCGCATCAGGCCTGACTCTGCGAACGCTGCAGTTATGCGTTTAGTGTTTTGTAAGTGACAGTGATCGATCGATACTTCAATTGGGTGGGCTGGGCTGGGCCGGGTGGAGGGGCAAAACGCAGGTGCCAGCAGGTATCTGGGCTGATCCCGCTAACACTGCGTTTTTGGGAACCCTAAACTGCTGGGGACGCTCGTATAGATCTGATCAGATCAGATATTGATCCGTTCAGATACTATACCACTAAGGGAGGTGTATGCTGCGTGCATGGGTGTTAGTGGTACTGGCGCTAACCTGACACTGCCTGGGGCCGGTGCTTGCTAGTTCACCAAAATGCTACCAAAAAAACTGTTAGCGATCGCAGGGATCAGGCCTGACTCTGCGAACGCTGCAGTTATGCGTTTAGTGTTTTGTAAGTGACAGTGATCGATCGATACTTCACTTGGGTGGGCTGGGCTGGGCCGGGTGGAGGGGCAAAACGCAGGTGCTAGCAGGTATCTGGGCTGATCCCGCTAACACTGCGTTTGTGGGAACCCTAAACTGCTGGGGACGCTAGTATAGATCTGATCGGATCAGATATTGATCCGATCAGATACTATACCACTAAGGGAGGTGTATGCTGCGTGCGTGGGAGTTAGTGGTACTGGCGCTAACCTGACGCTGCCTGGGGCCGGTGCTTGCTAGTTCACCAAAATGCTACCAAAAAAACTGTTAGCGATCGCAGGGATCAGGCCTGACTCTGCTAACGCTGCAGTTATGCGTTTAGTGCCTTGTAAATGACAGTGATCGATCGATACTGCACTTGGGTGGGCTAGGCTGGGCCGGGCGGAGGGGCAAAACGCAGGTGCTAGCAGGTATCTGGGCTGATCCCGCTAACACTGCGTTTTTGGGAACCCTAAACTGCTGGGGACGCTAGTATAGATCTGATCGGACCAGATATTGATCCGTTCAGATACTATACCACTAAGGGAGGTGTATGGTACGTGCGTGGGTGTCAGTGGTACTGGCGCTAACCTGACGCTGCCTGGGGCTGGTGCTTGCCAGCTCACCAAAATGCTACCAAAAAAACTGTTAGCGATCGCAGGGATCAGGCCTGACTCTGCGAACGCTGCAGTTATGCGTTTAGTGCCTTGTAAGTGACAGTGATCGATCGATACTGCACTTGGGTGGGCTGGGCCGGGCGGAGGGGCAAAACGCAGGTGCTAGCAGGTATCTGGGCTGATCCCGCTAACACTGCGTTTTTGGGAACCCTAAACTGCTGGGGACGCTAGTATAGATCTGATCGGATCAGATATTGACCAGTTCAGATACTATACCACTAAGGGAGGCGCATGCTGCGTGCGTGGGTGTTAGCGGTACTGGCGCTAATCTGACGCTGCCTGGGGCGACGCATATCACCGCCGGGCGATCAGGGGGCTAAACCTTTATTCGGTAATAAACGGCGGGTGCCCTGACACTATAAAAAATAAACGAACTAACCAGCGTCACCCGTAACGGTTATACAGTGATCAGTGGTGAAAGGGTTAACTAGGGGGCAATCAAGGGGTTAAAACATTTATTAGGTAGTATATGGGGGTCCCTGTCGCTATAAAACGCTGACGGCGAACCTAAATATTTACCTCACTAACTAGCGTCACCAGCGACACTAATACAGCGATCAGAAAAATGATTGCTTAGTGACACTGGCGACAAGGGGTGATCAAGGGGTTAAAACTTTATTAGGGGGGGTTAGGGGGGTATCCTAGACCTAAAGGGGGGTAATACTCACTGTCCCAACACTGTAACTGTCACAAACTGACACCAAAGCAGTAATCAGAAAAACAAAAACAAAAAAAAAACTGCTGGTGTCAGTTTGTGACAGGGAGGGGGGGGGGGGGTGATTGGGGGGGATTGGGGGGGATCGGGGGGGGATCGGGGTGTTTTGTATGCCTGGCATGTTCTACTGTGTTGTGTAGTGTTGGTGCACTCACAGTGAAGTCTTCTCTCCTCGGCGCTGCAACGGAATACCGAGCCAAGGAGAGATGACATCATTTCCTTTGCTGCTGTTTAGCATACAGCAGCAAAGGAAGTGATCTGATTGGCCGGCGGTGATCGCGAGGGGGGGGCCACGAACGGATGGCCTCCCCCTCACCTCCGATCGCCGGGGGACAGAACGGTACCGCCTCGGGCACCGGGGGGGGTCCGATCGGACCCCCCACCCGCGGGAGGCAAATCACGTACATGTACGTGATTTTGCCTGCCCGTGCCGCCTTGCCGACGTACATCAGCGTGAGGCGGTCCTTAAGTGGTTAATTAGCTCAAGTTAATTATGTCACTGTTAGCTATTAGTTGCTAGAGGTGAATTAGCATAGTTTATAAAAAATAGTAAATGTGCCCGCGCTAGTATAGTGTCACATATAAAATATATAATATATAAAAAATATTTTCACATATAAAACACATGTAATGTGATAAATAAAACCATACAGGTAAAATATAATGCAAATAACTATAAATGATAAACCACCAAGTGCATATAAAGGTGCAATCGTGGTAGTAACTAATAAAAGTGCAACGTGCTAAAATATATATATCAAAACACTTTCCAGTGACAAATGAGTGTATATCCCAATTAATAAATACAAATCACAAAAAAACGTGAATAAATATTGTCCATAAAATGAATAAACATCATGCTTCTTCTGATGGGTGTAAAAATCACAACACGTGAAAACTGTGCTCTCCCGTGACACCCCACATGTGCTTGCGCTCACCTTCAATCCTGTGACACAGTAATTAAACGGTGTCAAAATAAGCATTGGGGCCACTCTTAGGCTCACTCAGGATACAATGATGCAAAGATACTCCTCCCAGGTGAAACTGCTAGGCTCACTCAGGTTACAATGGTGCAAAAACACTCCTCTCAGGTAAAACCAAGATCCAAAATCATAGAAAAAACAAACAGAGGGACTCCATAGTGCAATATAGCCAGGACATTTATTAAAGAATAAGCCCTCCAAGAGGGTACTCACATTGGATGGGTGCTAGAGTGCACCAGACTGTACAGGTAAAATAATAAGCAGCTGATCGTATGGCGTGCGGTATGGCATGTGCAATCCTCCTCCTCTGCGGACAGCTCCGTCCTACCCCTCCCCGACGCGTATTCGGCACAGGGGTTTCGTGCCTTCCTCTGGGGGATTCGTCATCCCCCAGAGGAAGGCACGAAACCCCTGTGCCGAATACGCGTTGGGGATGGGTAGGACGGAGCTGTCAGCATTATTATTTTACCTGTACAGTCTGCTGCTTATTATTTTACCTGTACAGTCTGGTGCACTCTAGCACCCATCCAATGTGAGTACCCTCTTGGAGGGCTTATTCTTTAATAAATGTCCTGGCTATATTGCACTATGGAGTCCCTCTGTTTGTTTTTTCTATGATTTTGGATCTTGGTTTTACCTGAGAGGAGTGTTTTTGCACCATTGTAACCTGAGTGAGCCTAGCAGTTTCACCTGGGAGGAGTATCTTTGCATCATTGTATCCTGAGTGAGCCTAGGAGTGGCCCCAATGCTTATTTTGACACCGTTTAATTACTGTGTCACAGGACTGAAGGTGAGCGCAAGCACATGTGGGGTGTCACGGGAGAGCACAGTTTTCACGTGTTGTGATTTTTACACCCATCAGAAGAAGCATGATGTTTATTCATTTTATGGACAATATTTATTCACGTTTTTTTGTGATTTGTATTTAATAATTGGGATATACACTCATTTGTCACTGGAAAGTGTTTTGATATTTATATTTTAGCACGTTGCACTTTTATTAGTTACTACCACGATTGCACCTTTATATGCACTTGGTGGTTTATCATTTATAGTTATTTGCATTATATTTTACCTGTATGGTTTTATTTATCACATTACATGTGTTTTATATGTGAAAATATTTTTTATATATTATATATTTTATATGTGACACTATACTAGCGCGGGCACATTTACTATTTTTTATCTATCTACACGCAATGAAACGTGGTTCAGTGCTTGCAGCTTAAATAGTTTACTCCTTAGAGGCATTAGTCCATCTGTGGCTCGCAAGAAACCTATATTTTGTTAGCATAGTTTATGTTGGCTGTTTCTTGGTTATGTTAATTATATTTCTGTATACAATTTCCTTTGCATAAAATAATGTGATCAGCCTCACCTGATTGTGTAGTGTATATATTCTGTGCAAGCTTTTAAATAAACGTTGCCAGTTCTCATCTAAGCTATTGTCGGCTGGTCTTGGATGGTCAGCTATAATATCAGGTATCTATGTCCAGACTGGAGGAAGCGGTATACTGGCAGAAGCACTCAAATGGGGTACTGGACGGTTCCATCACAAAGGTTTTCATTTTTAAGTTTTAATTTCTTGAAATTTGAATTTCTCATACACAGCTGTTCAATCCCCTGCATTATGATCCCAGTAGATCCTTCCAAATCTTTCATTTTGTAAATCATACAATGGTGAATGAGTGACTTAATGGGGTTTACAGCAAAATGTTGCAATCCCAATTGACCAGACAATTTGAATTATGTCCTATTGCTTCACTTCACACCAACACTTCACACCAACACTTAAAAAAAAAGAAAATGTGGAAATTTTGCGCAATGTAATCCAACAAACTATAGCTCACTGCAATGTGCTGCCATGCTTAGAGTTAGACCATGTTAAGCAATGATAAGAACCACATACGTTTTAACAATATAGCCTATCTCAGCATGCACAACACATACATTATGTGCATCTTAACACACACCGGCTGAAGTGAATTAATCCTAATAATGATGATACTCTTTAATAAAAAAGTGGGAAACATGTTATTGGATGGCAGATTCTCAGAATTCACTGAACATTTCATTTTGCTCCTGGACTATGTGGATGAATAATGCAGTGGAGCTGCAGGTGACAATAACAAATCGCATTAACAATATAAATTACATTACGGTAGTTTGGGCACTTTTAAAATTGTGATCAGTGGAATTTCTACTTTCAAATTTGAAGCCATGACAGGATAGCAGTTAAAAAATAAATAAATCATACACTAACTTTTCCAATATAGACTAAACGCAACAGAATTTGTTTACTACCATGCAGTGTCTGTTGGACATAGCCAATTACAGGCCTCTGTTCTTCATGCCAATCCTGGAAGCCCAGTTTGAGGTTTATTGATTACAGTTAAAAAAAATAGAAGAGGCAGATATAACGGATCTTTCCTCAGGGTATTCCTGCAGCTAATAAATACATCAAAGCGTGTGAATCCAGATCAAGAGAAGTAATAAATATGTATACATGTGTACACAACATACAGCAGAATATAGATCAGGCTGTGCCAGCGCTAGAAAAAAAAATACAATGTTATTGACATTTGTTGAGTATTTATGTTGTATCACTGCTGAATATTGCTGGTCGTTGGTAGGGAACGGACATTACGAGGAGACTGTTGAGTAGCTAACAGAAAGAAGAGCAAAGGTTCAATTAATGCTACAAATGATTAATGTGGCAACAAAATGCACACAACACCTCTTACACACCTCCCTGTAGAGATTGCTGACCTAAATTTCCCAGATTTTATCATCTCTGTCACCTGGAGGAAGGGGGTGGGGGTTTTCTGAATGTGCTGGTGATTTCTTCTCTAAGCTCACGGGTAAAATATGTCAAAGTGTATTTCTGTCTCAGGGTAAGAAGAAATAGAAACACAACCAAAATTTGAGCAAATACCCACATTTACCTATTTACTACTTATATATTCTGACCATAGAGTGTTTTTGTGTATCTCTAAGTCAAATGTCCTCTTAGCTGTATAGCAGTGGCGGCTCATGTTTTTTTTGGGGGGGGGCAGCAACAACCACCCATCCCCCCCAAGCGGCACCCACTCCCCTGCTGTTTGCCAGGCGGTTCAGGACTTACCCCATCATGGCAGGCAGCGTGATGCAGGGGCTCAGCTCAGAGTCCTCTCCTCCATGGCAGCTTCCAGCTCCTCCTCCTCCTCGGTGTCCAATAGGATCGCCTGTCCTTTCAGGAAATCGGGTGACGTGAGCGGTGTCAAAACCCGCTTCCTGATTGGCTGGGAGGAGGATCAGTGTTACAACAGTGAATATTGATTCGCTGTTGTAACACACCTGGGTGGGCTCGGAGCGCACTCCCAGCGACCCGAGCCCGTCCTATATTGAATCCTATTAGAGCCTTTGGCTCTAATCAGTGCTTCAAAAAAACAGTCTCACAAACAAACAAAATGTCAAGACAAGGGATCATTTCACTAAATGTGCATGTTTGCACGTAGAAGTTTGGGATACAGGGGTGATCTGTGTGTAATAACGGAACAATATGATCGATGACTACTTTTTTAGCAAATGTTTTGAGGTCTTCTGAACAAACTTTAGATTAGAAAATGTCTCACTGACATTAAAAAATAAAATCGACTGTTTGTCTGTACTCTTCCATAAAGCCCCATCGTCTTCTTTTGTGGTATGATGGCCAATACTGATTAGTGCATAGTTTACAATGACTTCCAATTAAAATGAATAGATGGAAGGAGGTTTGAAGAGCTACATTATATTCAATTAGCTTAATCCATCCAACGTGCCAAATTCAATTGAGAGAAATGACAGGCAGGGTAATTACCCAGTGTGTAGTGGGGGGAGAGGCTCTGCTTGCTGCTGACTTGCCAGTATTATAAACACGGCTTCCAAAATGTTCCACAATTTGACTCATACCTTCGATATGTAGCTCATTCCCTTGGTAGTTGGCAATTTAATAATTTTTCTGGAACTAAAATGTTTAACCACTTCAGCCCTGGACCATTTGGCTGCCTAAAGACCAGAGGACTTTTTACAATTTGGCACTGCGCTGCTTTAACTGGTAATTGCGCGGTCATGCAATGTTGTACCCAAACAAAATTTGCATCCTTTTTTCCCCACAAATAGAGCTGTCTTTTTATGGTATTTGGTTGCCTCTGCGATTTTTATTTTTTTGCAATATAAACGGAAAAAGACCGAAAATTTTGAAAAAAAAATATATTTTCTACTTTTTGTTATAAGAAGAATCCAGTAAACTCCATTTTAGTCATACATTTAGGCCAAAATGTATTTAGCCACATGTCTTTGGTAACAAAAAGTCAATAAGCGTATATTTATTGGTTTGCGCAAAAGTTATAACGTCAAACTAGGGTACATTTTCTGGAATTTATGCAGCTTTTAGTTTATGACTACCTATCTAATTTCTTGTGGTGCTAAAATGGCAGTACAGTACAAACAGCCCCCAAATGACCCCATTTTGGAAAGAAGCCATCCCAAGGCAATTGCTGAGAGGCAGGTTGAGCCCATTGAATATTTAATTTTTTTGTCCCAAGTGATTGAAAAATGACAAAAAAAAATATATATATATTGCTCACACATGCCATGGTTATATGTGGAATTACACTCCAAAATACATTCTGCTGCTTCTCCTGAGCAGGGGGATACCACATGAGTGAGACTTTTTGGGAGCCTAGCCACGTACGGGACCCTGAAAACCAAGCACCTCCTTCAGGATTTCTAAGGGCGTAAATTTTTGATTTCACTCCTCACTACCTATCACTACCTATCACAGTTTTGAAGACCATAAAATGCCCAGATAGCACAAAACCCCCCAAATGACCCCATTTTGGAAAGTAGACACCCCAAGCTATTTGCTGAGAGGCATGTTGAGTCCATGGAATATTTTATATTTTGCCACAAGTTGCGGGAAAATGACAAACTTTTTTTTTTTGCACAAAGTTATCACTAAATGCCTCTCAGCAAATAGCTTTGGGTGTCTACTTTCCAAAATGGGGTAATTTGGGGGGGGGGGGGGGGTTGTGCCATCTGGGCATTCCATGGCCTCCGAAACTGTGATAGGTAGTGAGGAGTGAAATCAAAAATTTACACCCTTAGAAAGACTGAAGGCGGTGCTTGGTTTTTAGGGTCCTGTATGTGGCTAGGCTCTCAAAAAGTCTCACACATGTGGTATCCCTGTACTCAGGAGAAGCAACAGAATGTATTTAGGGGTGTAATTTCACATATGCCCATGGCATGTTTAAGCAATATATCATTTAGTAACAACTTTCTGTAAAAAAAAAAAAAAAAAAAGAAAAAAGAAAAAATATTCCAGAAACTTGTGGCAAAATATAAAATATTCCATGGACTCAACATGCCTCTCAGAAAATAGCTTGAAGTGTCTTCTTTCCAAAATGGGGTAATTTGGGGGGGAGGGTTGTGCTATCTTGACATTTCATGGCCTCCGTAACTGTGATAGGTAGTGAGGAAGTGAAATCACCATTTTATGCCCTTAGAAAGCCTGAAGGCGGTGATTGGTTTTTGGGGTCCTGTACGCGCCTAGGCTCCCAAAAAGTCTCACGCATGTGGTATCCCTGTACTCAGGAGAAGAATGTATTTTGAGGTGTACATACCAGTACGTTACTGGTCCTTGTAGGGCATATATTGTAATCTTTTATTTTTCATGCAGCCTGTGGGCTGAACGAAACAATGAGATTGATCGTGGGTATGCCCACCATTAGAATACCTCCCTTAATCCACTCACTTCTAATGATGGGCATACATGCACCATTTTGTTTTTAACTGTGGTGGTGAAATCACCCCCTACAACGCTGGAGTCACGGCTTTATGTATCGCGAGAGCAAACGCTGTTGCTGTCAAGATAAATAAATCCACGCTGCAACTGAATGTTGTACCTGCTAAGCAAATGATGGTTAACAATAAAACAAAGTAACATTACAGTATAACAGTAAGACATACCATACCTGCAAAGCAAATACAAAAAAAAAACATAGTAAAAAAAAAAAAAAAACATTTTTAATGCAATCTGTGCCTAAAATATATATATATATATATGCCGAAGCATGGGGGCATCCGCCCCAAAAGTAAGGAGCAAATCGCTCTTCCACCCCAGCTGCCCCCATGCTTCGGCATATATGCTGTTTTTTTTAACTGTGGTGGTGAAATCACCTCCTACAGCGCTGGAGTCGCGGCTTTATGTATCGTGGGAGAAAACACTGTGGCCGTCAAGATAAATAAATCCACGCTGCAACTGAATGGTGTACCTGCTAAGCAAACGATGGTTAACAATAAAACAAAGTAACATTACAGTATAATAGTAAAAAAATTCCATACCTGCAAAGCAAATACAAAAAAAAAGTAAAAAATAAAACAGTTTTTAACGCAATCTGTGCCTAAAATATATATATGCCGAAGCATGGGGGCATCCACCCCAAAAGTTAGGAGCAAATCGCTCCTCCTCCCCTGCTGCCCCCATGCTTTGGCATATATGCTCTTTTTTTAAACTGTGGTGGTGAAATCACCTCCTACAGCGCTGGAGTCATGGCTTTATGTATCGTGGGAGCAAACGCTGTTGCTGTCAAGATGAATAAATCCACGCTGCAGCTGAATGGTGTACCTGAAAACAAAAAAGTGGTTAACGATAAAACACAGTAAACAGTACAGTATAAAAAAATACATGCCTGAAAAGCAAACATGATAAAACATAATAACAATAAAACATTGCAGAATAGAATACAGTAAAAAAGAGCAGAACAATAGAGAGAGAATAGAGAGAGAGAGAACAATAAAACGACAACTATTTTTTTTTTTTTTTTTTTATATATATTTTTTTTGTGTGTTTTTTTACACTTTTATTTGTAACTGTAACGGTTCGGTTCCAGGTTTGGGCCTCTTAAAATGCGATGGCATCTTGAAAGACCCTGTTAAAGTGTGCCTAGTCTTTGCAGTGCTGTACCCTACGCTAATACTCAGCTAGTGTATGGTAGCGTTCAAAACATTCACCAGTGCAAAGAACAGGATTGTCAGGACAGGAGGAACAATAATAGCGGGTGTCACGCCTATATCCGCGCTTGCTACAGACACATCATCTTATTTGGGGGGCTCGTTGGGTAGGGGTACTAGGGAGGACATACGGAAAATGCCTCTCATGCAGCCGGCTTACTGCATTTGGATTGGGAAGTTGAGGTGAAGCACCGTCTGGAAACAGAAGGGCTCTGACAATCTCTTCCTGGAATTTAAGGAAGGATCCAGTCCAGCCTTAAGCTCTGTATAGCACATGAGAGTTCAGCAAAGCCAGTTGAAATAAATAAACAGACACCTTTTTGTACCAGCGTCTTGCCTTACGGGCAAATAGGTACGGTGCCAACAATTGGTCGCTGAGGTCCACTCCTCCCATATTTTGGTTATATTTGTGGACACAGAGGGGTTTCTTCACAACACCAGTCACCGCAGGAATTTGGACCGTCGTGTCTGCGTTAAGGAAGGACAGAACAAAAACATTCTTATTATCCCTCCACTGCGCAGCGAGCAAATTATTACACTTCAAGCAGGCTCTCTCCCCCAGCCTAAGACAGGAATCTACAAGCCTCTGAGGTAAGCCCCGGCGATTAGATCGCACGGTGCCACATGCACCAATCTGATGATCAAACAAGTGACTAAATAGTGGCACGCTCCTGTAATAATTGTCCACATACAAATGGTACCCCTTTCCAAATAAGGGTGACATCAAGTCCCACACAATCTTGCAAGGGCTCCCTATGTAATCTGGGCAGTTCGGCGGCTCTACGTGACTATCTCTTCCCTCGTAAAACTTAAAATTATATGTAGCCCTGTCACAGAGCTTATATATCATGACACTGTATCTGGCACGCTTGCTGAGAAGATAATGTTTGAAAAACAAGCGGCCAGAAAATTTCATCAGGGACTCATCAACGTAGACAACTTGATCTGGAGTAAACAAGGTTGCAAAACCTTGGTTGAAGTGGTTTACGAGGGGCCGAATTTTGTAGAGCCGATCGTATCCAGGGTCTCCACGAGGATGACAGAGTTCATTGTCGTTGAAGTGCATGAACCGCAAGATCTGCTCGTATCTTGCCCTGGTCATGGAAGCAGAGAACACGGGCGTATGGTGAATTGGGTCAGTGGACCAATATGACCGCAACTCACTCTTTTTAGTTACGCCCATGAGAAGGGTTAGGCCCAGAGAGGTCTTAAATTCAGAAACCGTAATTGGTTTCTTCTGGCAAGGGAAGACAACTGGGGATTAGCGCGATTAACTGACCAGCATATAAATTGCTTTGGTTCACAGATCTATAGAGATCTTCCGTGAAAAACAGCAAATACAAATCAAGGGATGTAATATGAACTGTTTCCACCTGAATTCTGGGTTGGCCAGTGAATGGGTGCTGCAGAAGTGGTGCTGCAGAATTGGTGGGCTCCCAATTAGGATTGGCAAATTCTGCAGGAAGGACACTATGGGCACGACGGGCCTGTGTTTGTCTTCTTGGTGGCAGCAGGACACTACTTTTGCCTGCCACTTCTCCTGCTTGAACTGCACTTATGGGACTCGCCACGTCATCAAGTGTTACTGCAGTGCTGGATGTACGACCAGGGTGTTCTAGGCGCTTGCCAGATCACCAAAAGGATGAGTGGAACTAGTACTTCTCTGCTCCATACGAGAGCCTTGTGGTTCTTGCACCTCAACAACAGCAGAAAAAGATCTGGGTCTGGTACACCTGACCTTGGCAGGGACCGCAACTCCGTTGTCAGAGCTATCTGACAGGGTGCCGCTGCTGTCTACAGGATCGTATTCTGAGCCTTAATCTGACAGATGAGTGACTTCCTCTTCACTATCTGTCATGCTCAGAAACGTGTAGGCCTCTTCACTAGTGTACCTTCCACTTGCCATTTTGGGCTCTAAATTTACTGGTACAGTAGTAGGATTCACAGGAAAAAAAGCTTCTAGGCTGTCAGCAACTGTATCAAACACTACCAAAAAAACTGTTAGCGATCGCAGGGATCAGGCCTGACTCTGCGAACGCTGCAGTTATGTGTTTAGTGTTTTGTAAGTGACAGTGATTGATCGATACTGCACTTGGATGAGCTGGGCGGAGGGGCAAAACGCAGGTGCTAGCAGGTATCTGGGCTGATCCCACTAACACTGCATTTTTGGGAACCCTAAACTGCTGGGGATGCTAGTATAGATCTGATCAGATATTGATCCGCTTAGACACTATACCACTAAGCGAGGCGTGTGCTGCGTGCAAGGGTGTTAGCGCTACTGGCACTAATCTGATGCTGCCTGGGGCGACGCAGACCCTAACTGACCCCAAAAACATAACTGATATCACCTGCCAGGCGAACAGGGGGTTAAACCTTTATTGGGTAATAAATGGCGGGTGCCCTGACGGTATAAAAAACAAACTAATTAACCAGCGTCACCCGTAACACTTATACGGTGATCACAGGGGGTGAAAGGGTTAACTAGGGGGCAATCAGGGGGTTAAAACCTTTATTAGGTAGTATATGGGGGTACCTGATGCTATAAAAACCTGATGGTGAACCTAAATAACTAACAGGCTAACTAGCGTCACCCGCGACACTAATACGGCGATCAGAAAAAAAATTGCTTAGTGACACTGGCGACATTGGGTGAAAGGGTTAACTGGGGGGGCGATCAGGGGGTTAAACCTTTATTAGGGGGGGTTAGGGGGGTACCCTAGACCTAAAGGGGCCTACCACTAACACAATCACAAAATGACACCAATGCAGTGATCAGTAAAAAAAGAAAACTGCTATTGGTGTCACTGTGACGGGGGGGGGTGATCGGGGGGGTGATTGGGGGGTGATTTGTGTGCCTATGTGTACTGGTGTTAGTGCGCTGTTGGTGTAACTCACAGGGATGTCTTCTCTCCTTGGGCGCCGGAATGAAAAGGCTTCACGAGGAGAGATGACATAACTTCCTCTGCTTCTGTTTACAGTTTCAGAAGCAGAGGAAGCTTCTAATTCGTCAGGAGCGATCCTGACGAAGAGGCCATGAATCAGTGGCCTCCCCCTCAGGACGGATCGCTCCTGGAACGATGCAGACCGCCTCAGGCACCGGGGGGGGCGTGATCACGCCCCCCGCCTGCGGGAGGGGAGTAACGTATAAGTACGTTACTCTGCCTGCCTGTGCCATTTTGCCTATATGGTCGTGAGGCGGTCGGCAAGTGGTTAAAAAGGGGATTATCTCAGTCACTCTGAAATCCTTAAAGAATATGTAAAGCTTTGTTTAAAAAAAAAAAAATAACAAACATACTTTGTTATGTCATACTTACCTCCTCCGTGGAGTTGGTTTTGCAAAGAGTGGCCCTGATCTTTCTCTTTTGGGGTCCCTCAGCGGCGCTCCTGGCTTCTCCTCTTCTCAAGTGCCTCGTTGGAGAGCTGCTTTCCCTTGGAGTACTCGTGCAGGCGCGCTCCCATGTCCTGCTGCTGCGTCCATTGACACAGACAGCAGGACTCTGCCCCGCCCCCGGCTCCCACATCATTGGATTTGATTGACAGCAACGGGAGCTTATGGTTGCAGTTCTATCAATCTATCCAATCAGGACCATGGACACCGACTGGAGCTGGTGTGCTTGTCCGCGTCGCTGGAAGGTGAGTAAAAAAGGGGCTCTGGGGGGCTGCTTCATCACAGAAGGTTTAGAATGCATTAAGGTGAAAAACCTGAGGGTTTACAACCCCTTTAAGGTGGTTGTAACCCTTGCTAAAAATACCACTGTGTGCCTATTGGTAATATGAAGTTTAACTGCACTGTGAGTTTCGTTGTGTAAAAAACTTGCCTCTGCTGTGTTGTGCAGCTTCAAACGGCAGGTCACGTGATTGCTGTCAGCTTCACAGCGATGCACGGAGCTGCCAGTGGGTGTGTTTAGTGTCAGAGCATTACATCAGAACCGAAAGTCACATTGCCAACGAACTTCTGTGTTTTAATGGCAATGGAACACAATCAGACCCGGCAGCAAATGTCCCTCTCCCCCACTTCCCTATCCGCAAGCAGAGATGGGCAGTTCTTCACACTAACCACCTCTTGCACAACGCCCCTGTATTTTTGGCGTGATGACACAAGATGTAAACCAACCCCGGTAGCTTGGATCGGCTGCCATGCTATCGTGGTCAGTTTTGGATCTCAATGTCAATGCATCATAAACACAGAGTGGTACTGTGGATGCATATAAAGTGCAAAAGTGCCACGTCCTAAAGCTGTTTACGAAAAAGAAAAGAGAGGGACTTTGGACTTTTTAGGCACAGTAACATCACTGGAATGTAATAGTTATAAAAGATGTAAGTTTATTGAAAAAATGTTAAAAAACATTAATATTTAAAATACCACAATTCATTTAAATTTAGATGAAGGTATAGGGAATACTTGTTGACATTAATGCTGTCCAAACTTAATTAAAGTAAAGTAAAATAAACAGACAACTCGGACAGGAGGATATCCATCCAAAGTATGCAATAGTCCGGGGGCTGTGGCTGGACAGCAGATCAATTGTGGTTAATTCATATTTTAGAATTGCTCAACATGTTGCGTGTTCCTAAACGCTTCTTCAGGAGCAAATGGAAATGTGGCTATCAAAGATAAATAACAAAATACATACCATTAGTATATCATAAGCTAACAGTGAACAAAAAAACGTAATATCAAATAATTCAAATCAGCTAAAAAACCATGCACCGACCAGACCACAGAAGCATAAGCTGGGCATACGGGGGGGGGGGGGGTGAAGAGTCACCACGGGGACGTACCAAACATTATAATAAAGTGTATATAAGAGTATTAACCAGTCATTTATTGTTTGCTGGCCCAAACCTCAGGTTAGGTTTAAGGGTAATATTTATCAGGAATACTAACCACAAAATATATATATGTTTATATAGTACTTACTAGAGTATATGCAAAAAGGCTGGATAGTGCACGCAGTAGTTAAACGAGTAGGAATAGTTCTACAATCTATCGAATCCAAATTGGGCATAGGGAACTGCCTATGAAGAAATGCATATGAAAAATATATATTGGTGTGAAGCGATAGAATGATAGGGACTACGATAATGGCATGACTATCTATAAGGGATTTATACTTACCTAGGATGAAAATAGAGTAGGGGCTATGTATGTAAATGTAGAATGTCCCACGCCAGAATTAATGGATACTCTGGACTATAGATTTGGTATAATACATACAAGCATGGAATTGGTCAGCGCCAAACAATCCTCAAAGAAAAAAGTCTGATAGATGTAGAGATAGTTCACCTATAGAGTGAGTAAAATGTATAAGTAAGAAGTATGTAAAATAGAGGAGATTGCACTAGATAAGGTAGCCTGTGCAGGGACAATTGCTGCCCCACATAGGCGAATACAGATCATACCTGAATAGCGTGGCATGTGCGGTCCAGCAGGAGTCCTATTTACGTAGTGCGTCCCATCCGTAGTCACCAATCGGTGCTGCCAATGTGACGTCATCCGGATCGGCCAGAGAATTCCACTGCGCATGTGCCCAAGCAACGGGAGCATCTTCTGGAACGTGACAACGCTCCCTCCCACAGAGGGGAGAGAGGGCGCATAGGTGTGGAACAGCATTGGCTAGCATAGGGGAGATGATGAACAGCTCCCCCACCAGGCCAATGCAAGCGCCACATCACAGGATGGAAATGTGATGTGAAGCTGGGCGGCCGCGTGATGACAAAGAACCCACCCCCAACGCAATGCCCGCCAGAGCCATGTAGAGGGACCGGAGCAGGAGAGCTGACTTGAATGATAATATATAAGAGATGTATCCAATTTACAGATTATGTAACAGCGCTATAGATCATTAAGGCATCAATAGTTTTAATTGAACATAGTATTTGACTCCTGGATATGGAGCCAAACATTGACAGGTCAGTATGAATGATAAATCATGACTAGAAAAAGGCATTCATATTTCAAATAAAATGTTATTAACACACATTTGGACCGGGAGAAATAATGAAAATTGATAATAGAAGTAAGAATTCTCATAACCTAGATTCCCTGTGCCAGAACAAAGTCATGTTATATGACAGTAATACAAATACAAGTGCAAGGTCTCTATAACTGGGACTCATTATTATCGGGAACATGGAGGAATCTTCATAAGATAAATTATTTGTACTAAAGCCGGACCATAAATGTATCAACAGGTCAAAGAAAAGATTTGTATGACTGGGCCTCGTTGATACCCGGAGCGTGGATGGCATCCAAACGTTCTATCCAAAGTGTCTCTTTTTGGAGTATTAGTTTATCCCAATCGCCACCTCGTGGGTCCTTGGGAATGACTGCAAGAGCAATAAAGGAAACCACTGAGGTGTCGAATCTGTGATAAAGGTCTAAATGTCTACTCATTGAGGTGACCATCTTGCCTCCTCCTGAGTAGTAGATGTGGTCTTTGATATGGGAGCGGAAATGTCTAATAGTTTTTCCAACATAAAAGGCCTTGCATTTGCATGTCATTAGGTAAACTAGTCCTTGGGTTTCACAGTCACCGTGAAAGGTAGGAGTAAACAGTTCACCATTGGGCAGCGTGAACCGAGTGCCAGTGCGAATCCACGGACAAAAAGCGCATCTGCCACACCTGGTGATACCATTGGGGTGATCTTGAGATCTTGAATTGTTGGTATGATTTGAAATGAGTTTGTCACTTAAAGAACGCGACCAGGTAATATCTGGGGTAGAGCTACCATTTTTGGCAAAGATAGGATCATCCTGAAGCAAGGACCAATGTGTTGTTAAGACATTCCGCAACTCAGCATGATGTTGGGAGTATCTAGTATTGTATCTCACTTTTTGATTAGATTTGTAACTCGTAATTTTGTATAATAGCGAATTGCGTGATTGGCGCAGAGCTTTGTTGTATGCCCGACGTAAAAGAGATTTGCTGTATCCCCTGGCCTTTAGACGATCACGGAGTAAATTGGCCTGGAATTTAAACTTCTCAGTGTATGTACAATTCCTACGGAGTCTTAAATATTGTTCATAGGGTATGCTGCGAATGAGTGTCTGGATGACCACTATCGGCATGTAGAAGTGTGTTGCCTGCAGTCTCTTTTCTGAAAAGCGTCGAAGCCAAGCAACCATCACTATCCTTGAAGATGATAAGGTCAAAGAAAGTGATGGTAGAGGTATCGCTCGAGACTGTAAATTTAAGGTTGAAATGATTGTGATTCAGTGTGTCAATAAAGGCATGCAATGTGTCTGCTGTACCACACCAAATGATAAATATATCATCAATATAACGTAGCCAGCATAGTGCCTGGCTCATATAATGTGTTAGAGTGTCATCCGAAAAAATGGTTCATTCCCACCCCCCCAGGTACAGGTTGGCGTACGTAGGTGCACAGCATGTGCCCATAGCTACACCCTGTACCTGGAGGAAGTGGGACTTTGAAAGTAAAACAGTTCCGTGTGAGTATAAACTGTAAAAGATCTAAGATGAATTCACAGTATTCCCATCGATGATGATTTTGTTCACGAAGGAAGGTACACACTGTCTTGATGCCCTGCTCGTGAGGGATGCTCGAGTAGAGATCTAAAGTCACGAGCAGGGCATCAGGAGGTACGACCATCCCCTCGATATGTTTTAAGAGATCTAGTGTATCCCTAGTGTATGATGGCAGTGCCAAAACATGTGGCATTAGTACCGAATCGACAAATCGGCTGGCGGTTTCTGTCAGGGAACCAATGCCTGATACTATGGGTCTTCCAGGGGGTTTAGTAGAGTGTTTGTGTATCTTAGGGAGAGCATAAAATGTAGCCAATCGTGGATTACGTATATTCAAAAAGTTGTATAGATCTTGATCAATAAGGCCTTTTGGTGGGCAGAGCCGATAAGAGACAAATATTCCATTTTGAATTGGTTAATTTGAGTTGTGTTGATGTGGACATACCACTCCTTATTGCATAAAATGTTCATAACTAGGGATGAGCTTCGTGTTCGAGTCGAACCCTTGTTCGACTCGAACATCGGCTGTTCGGTCGTTCGCCGAATTGCGAACGATATGGGCCGTTCGCGCCAAATTCGTGTGGCGCGTCACGGCCCATAATTCACTGCGGCATCGCAGTGCATTGCTTGCTGATGATTGGCCAAGCATGCACTATGACCCGCATGCTTGGCCAATCACAGCGCCGCCTGAACAGAGAGCCGTAATTGGCCAAAGCCAAGAAGGCTTGGGCCAATTATGGCTCAGGGGATTTAGTACACGCCCCACACTATATAAGGCCGCCTGCACGGCGGCCCTGTGTAGTGTGTGTTCCGGCGTTGAAAGAGATAGACAGAGAGACAGTGTTTGATTTGAGTTAGATAGATTAGGCAGAACAGTCAGTCAGTTAGCTGCACTTACAGTGTATTGTGTATATATATGCATCCCAGGTGTTGCATATATATATATATATACACTGTACTCAGTTTAGCTAGATCCGTTCCTGTTATCTTCTAGACTATTTACATTTAGTGCAGTGCGTCCTGCTCACAGTGTTCAGCTAGATCCGTTCCTGTTAAATTCTAGACTATTTACATTTAGTGCAGTGCGTCCTGCTCACAGTGTTCAGCTAGATCCGTTCCTGTTATCTTCTAGACTATTTACATTTAGTGCAGTGCGTCCTGCTCACAGTGTTCAGCTAGATCCGTTCCTGTTATCTTCCTACTGACAGGCAGGCTTGTCTTGTTACAGTATTAACAGCTACCTAAAGAAAATTACTGGTGTTCTTTTGATCCTATTAGTACCACGGTCAGGCAGCTAGACTATTTACATTTAGTAAAGTGCGTCCTGCTCACAGTGTTAAGCTAGATCCGTTCCTGTTATCTTTTAGACTATTTACATTTAGTGCAGTGCGTCCTGCTCACAGTGTTCAGCTAGATCCGTTCCTGGTATCTTCCTACTGACAGGCAGGCTTGTCTTGTTACAGTATATAAAGCTACCTGAAGAAAATTACTGGTGTTATTTTGATCCTATTAGTACCACAGTCAGGCAGCTAGACTATTTACATTTAGTACAGTGCGTCCTGCTCACAGTGTTCAGCTAGATCCGTTCCTGTTATCTTCCTACTGACAGGCAGGCTTGTCTTGTTACAGTATATAAAGCTACCTGAAGAAAATTACTTGTGTTCTTTTGATCCTATTAGTACCACGGTCAGGCAGCTAGACTATTTACATTTAGTACAGTGCGTCCTGCTCACAGTGTTCAGCTAGATCCGTTCCTGTTATCTTCCTACTGACAGGCAGGCTTGTCTTGTTACAGTATATAAAGCTACCTGAAGAAAATTACTGGTGTTCTTTTGATCCTATTAGTACCACGGTCAGGCTGCTAGACTATTTACATTTAGTACAGTGCGTCCTGCTCACAGTGTTCAGCTAGATCCATTCCTGTTATCTTCCTACTGACAGGCAGGCTTGTCTTGTTACAGTATTTACAGCTACCTGAAGAAAATTACTGGTGTTCTTTTGATCCTATTAGTACCACGGTCAGGCAGCTAGACTATTTACGTTTAGTGCAGTGCGTCCTGCTCACAGTGTTTAGCTAGATCCGTTCCTGTTATCTTCCTACTGACAGGCAGGCTTGTCTTGTTACAGTATATAAAGCTACCTGAAGAAAATTACTGGTGTTATTTTGATCCTATTAGTACCACGGTCAGACAGCTAGACTATTTACATTTAGTACAGTGCGTCCTGCTCACAGTGTTCAGCTAGATCCGTTCCTGTTATCTTCCTACTGACAGGCAGGCTTGTCTTGTTACAGTATATAAAGCTACCTGAAGAAAATTACTGGTGTTCTTTTGATCCTATTAGTACCACGGTCAGGCAGCTAGACTATTTACATTTAGTACAGTGCGTCCTGCTCATAGTGTTCAGCTAGATCCGTTCCTGTTATCTTCCTACTGACAGGCAGGCTTGTCTTGTTACAGTATATAAAGCTACCTGAAGAAAATTACTGGTGTTCTTTTGATCCTATTAGTACCACGGTCAGGCAGCTAGACTATTTACATTTAGTGCAGTGCGTCCTGCTCATAGTGTTCAGCTAGATCCGTTCCTGTTATCTTCCTACTGACAGGCAGGCTTGTCTTGTTACAGTATATAAAGCTACCTGAAGAAAATTACTGGTGTTCTTTTGATCCTATTAGTACCACGGTCAGGCAGCTAGACTATTTACATTTAGTACAGTGCGTCCTGCTCACAGTGTTCAGCTAGATCCGTTCCTGTTATCTTCCTACTGACAGGCAGGCTTGTCTTGTTACAGTATATAAAGCTACCTGAAGAAAATTACTGGTGTTCTTTTGATCCTATTAGTACCACGGTCAGGCAGCTAGACTATTTACATTTAGTACAGTGCGTCCTGCTCACAGTGTTCAGCTAGATCCGTTCCTGTTATCTTCCTACTGACAGGCAGGCTTGTCTTGTTACAGTATATAAAGCTACCTGAAGAAAATTACTGGTGTTCTTTTGATCCTATTAGTACCACGGTCAGGCAGCTAGACTATTTACATTTAGTACAGTGCATCCTGCTCACAGTGTTCAGCTAGATCCGTTCCTGTTATCTTCCTACTGACAGGCAGGCTTGTCTTGTTACAGTATTTACAGCTACCTGAAGAAAATTACTGGTGTTCTTTTGATCCTATTAGTACCACGGTCAGGCAGCTAGACTATTTACATTTAGTGCAGTGCGTCCTGCTCACAGTGTTCAGCTAGATCCATTCCTGTTATCTTCCTACTGACAGGCAGGCTTGTCTTGTTACAGTATATAAAGCTACCTGAAGAAAATTACTGGTGTTATTTTGAACCTATTAGTACCACGGTCAGGCAGCTAGACTATTTACTTTTAGTACAGTGCGTCCTGCTCACAGTGTTCAGCTAGATCCGTTCCTGTTATCTTCCTACTGACAGGCAGGCTTGTCTTGTTACAGTATATAAAGCTACCTGAAGAAAATTACTGGTGTTATTTTGATCCTATTAGTACCACGGTCAGGCAGCTAGACTATTTACATTTAGTGCAGTGCGTCCTGCTCACAGTGTTCAGCTAGATCCGTTCCTGTTATCTTCCTACTGACAGGCAGGCTTGTCTTGTTAAAGTATTTACAGCTACCTAAAGAAAATTACTGGTGTTCTTTTGATCCTATTAGTACCACGGTCAGGCAGCTAGACTATTTACAGTTAGTGCAGTGCGTCCTGCTCACAGTGTTCAGCTAAACCTACAAGTTAGTGGGGTGCGTCCACCTCACAGTGTTCAGCTAAAGCTACCTGTAGAAGGTTGGTGGTGTTCTCATACTACAGGCAGGTAGTTGATTTTGCTAGCTGCAGTATATATATATATATATATATATATATATATATATATATATATATATATCCCAGCTTAGTGCAGCTACAGGCCATTAGTATGTCTGGAAGGCCAAGAAGGAGAGGCAGACAGTCACAAGCCAATAAGAGAGGGCAAGCAGGCTCTGTGTCTAGTGCTGGTCGTGGAGACGGTGCATCCTCATCAGCACGTGGCCATGGGACACGCTTGGCCTTTTTCTCGGCAGCTGGCCGTGTTGAGCCGCAACATGCGGAAGACTTGGTCGAGTGGATGACCAAGCCATCCTCATCCTCCTCATCCTCTCTCACCCATGCCCAGGGTGCTTTGTCTGGCAAAGCAGCGGCCTCTTCCCTCGGCTCAATGTCATCAGTGACTCCTTCCCTAGCTCCACCATGTCCTCCTGAGGAGTCCCTCGAACTGTTTGACCACAGTGTTGGGTACATGCTCCAGGAGGATGCCCAGCGTTTGGAAGGCTCTGATGATGATACTGAGCTCGATGAAGGCAGTAACATGAGCACGGACAGAGGGGGTGCCCAAGAAGGACAGCAATCTGGCAGTCATGCTCCCCCTGCTGCAGCATACTGCCGGGTTTGCTCCAGTGATGAGGAGGGAGGGGATGATGAGGTCACTGACTCAACGTGGGTGCCTGATAGGAGAGAGGAGGAGGAGGAGGAGGCGGCACATCACCAGCGAGGCAGGATGCCCTCCAGGGGCCAGCCTAAGGGCAGCACATTGACTGCATCACATGTGCAGGGCGCTGCAGTCTCTGCGCGTTATTTAAAAAGTTCTTTGGTGTGGGCCTTTTTTGAGACGAGTGCATCAGATCGCACCGCTGCTATTTGCAACATATGTCTCAAGCGTATCTCACGTGGCCAAAACATCTCCCGCTTGGGTACCACATGCTTGACCAGACATATGTTGACCTGCCATGCAGTTCATTGGCAAGCGCATCTAAAAGACCCACACCAAAGAACAAAGAGGACCTCTCCTTGCTCCTCATCAGCTGAGATTTCCAACCCCACTAGACCTTCAGTCCTCTCTGAGACCTGAGAGGAATGAAGGTGTAGAATTAGGTGTGTCACAGCCAAGTACTTGTGGGCAATCTGCTTTTGGTACACCGACGTCAGATTGTACCAGGCAAATTTCCCTGCCCCAGCTGCTGCACCGCCGAAAGAAGTTTGCTCCCAGCCATCCACATGCCCAGCGGTTGAATGCTAGCTTGGCAAAATTGCTGGCACTTCAACTGCTGCCTTTTCAGTTGGTAGACTCTGCCCCCTTCCGTGAGTTTGTGGAATGTGCGGTTCCTCAGTGGCAGGTACCCAAACGCCACTTTTTCTCACGGAAGGCGATTCCGGCTCTCTACCGGCATGTGGAAGGCAATGTCCATGCCTCGCTGGACAGGGCGGTCAGTGGTAAGGTGCATATTACCGCTGACTCATGGTCCAGCAGGCATGGACAGGGACGTTACCTAAGTTTCACGGCGCATTGGGTGACTCTGCTGGCAGCTGGGAAGGATGCAGGACAAGGTGCAGTAGTGTTGGAGGTTGTTCCGCCACCACGCCTCCAAAATGCTAATGATTGTGACACACCTCTCTCCTCCACCCCCTCCTTTTCTTCTTCCTCCATGGCCTCTTCCTCGGAACCAGCGGTGCTCCGTAGTCGTTCAAGGGGCTACGCAAGTACGCAGGCCAAAAGATGCCATGCGGTGCTTGAGCTGGTGTGCTTGAGGGACAGGAGCCACACTGGGGCAGAGGTTCTGTCAGCTCTGCAGGGGCAGGTTCAGAGGTGGTTGACGCCACGCCAACTTAAGGCAGGAATGGTGGTTTGCGACAATGGCACCAACCTCCTCTCTGCCCTTCGACAGGGACAAATGACCCATGTGCCCTGTTTGGCTCACGTCCTTAACTTGGTGGTGCAGCGGTTCTTGGGCAGGAACCCGGGCTTACAGGATGTCCTGAGGCAGGCCAGGAAAGTCTGTGTGCATTTCCGCCGGTCATATAATGCCAGTGCTCGGCTGACGGACCTCCAAAAGGAGTTTAACCTGCCCAAGAACCGCCTAATCTGTGACATGCCCACCAGGTGGAACTCAACGTTGGCCATGCTGCAGCGGCTGCACACGCAGCAGAGGGCCATCAATGAGTACCTGTGCGACTATGGCACCAGGACAGGATCAGGGGAGCTTGGTTTTTTTTCCCCACGCCAGTGGGCCATGATCAGGGATGCATGCACTGTCCTGTCACCATTTGAGGAGGCCACGAGGATGGTGAGCAGTGACAGTGCATGCATCAGTGACACTGTCCCCCTTGTCCACCTGTTGGAGCACACGCTGCGAGGGCTTACAGTGTTGTGGCCACAGCAACACCTAAGGCCCAAATTTCTGCTGAGTATATAGGGCAGGACCCTACTTTCAAACATCTAACTTACAAACGACTCCTACTTGCAAACGGAAGGAGACAACAGGAAGTGAGATGAAATCTACCCCTAGGAAGGGAAATTCTCTCCTGTAAGAGTTAATATGGGAAAAAAAATTCTCCTTTCCACTGATGCTTTCCAATCCTTGTTCCACAAAAAAACCCAAATTTTCAAAAAACATTTTTCATTGGGACAAAAAGTGAGGTGAAATCTTCTGAAGAGGAGGAAAGACAGCAAAACAAATGTCACAGGGGTGATAACCCTTCCCTATGTTTTCCAAAAAGCTTAAAAAAGATTTTTTGGCTGGAGCTAAACACGTTAAAAATGTACCCGTTCAAAATTACAAAGAGATTCTACTTAACAACAAACCTACAGTCCCTGTCTTGTTTGCACCGCCTGTATACTGCTGTTCAGAGTATATAGGGCCTGGTGGCCCCACACCTTTCCTTATTTTAATTTGGGTGCGGGGTTCCCCTTAATATCCATACAAGACCCAAAGGGCCTGGTAATGGACTGGGGGGTACCCATGCCGTTTGTCTCACTGATTTTCATCCATATTGCCATGACCCAACATTACATTAAACCCGCAAGCAGTTTTAAATGAGATTTTTTCCTTTAAAAATGACATTTGGTGCAGGGACTGTTCTAAACACGGGAAACACGCGTCACTTTACAGGCATACTATAGACACCCCCCAGGTACGATATTTAAAGGAATATTTCACTTTTTTTTTTTTACTTTAAGCATCATTAAAATCACTGCTCCCAAAAAAACGGCCGTTTTTAAAAGTTTTTTTTGCATTGATACATGTCCCCTGGGGTAGGACCCGGGTCCCCAAACCCTTTTTAGGACAATACCGTGCAAATTAGCCTTTAAAATGAGCACTTTTGATTTCGAACGTTCGAGTCCCATAGACGTCAATGGGGTTCTAACATTCGTGCGAACTTTCGGTCCGTTCGCAGGTTCTGGTGCAAACCGAACCGGGGGGTGTTCGGCTCATCCCTATTCATAACCATATGCTCATACTGTGTCTTGGTCATAAGGACAATATTTCCGCCTTTATCGGCCAGCTTAATCTCTAGGTCAGGGTGATTTTTAAGCTTAGAAATAGCTTGTGTCTGTGCAAGAGTAAGATTGTTGGGTTTAGGGGTGATATTCATTTGTTTTTTATCATTCAAGTCAGCCCTCCTGCTCCGGTCCCACTACATGGCTCTGGCGGGTGTTGCGTTGGGGGCGGGTTCTTTGTCATCACGCGGCCGCCCAGCGTCACATCACATTTCCATCCTGTGATGTGACGCTTGCATTGGCCGGCGGGGAGCTGTTTGTCATCTCTCCTATGCTAGTCAATGCTGTTCCACACCTATGCGCCCTCTCTCCCCTTTGTGGGAAGGAGCGTCGTCACATTCCAGGTGACGCTCCAGTTGTTTGGGCGCATGCGCAGTGGAATTCTCTGGCCGATCCGGATGACATCACATCGGCAGCGCCGATTGGTGACTACGGATGTGACGCACCACGTAAATAGGACTCTTACTGGACTGCACATGCCACGCTATTCAGGTATGATCTGTATTCGCCTATGTGGGGCAGCAATTGTCCCTGCACAGGCTACCTTATCTAGTGCTATCTCCTCTATTTTACATACTTCTTACTTATACATTTTACTCACTCTATATGTGAACTATCTCTACATCTATCAGACTTATTTCTTTGAGGATTGTTTGGCGCTGACCAATTCCATGCTTGTATGTATTATACCAGATCTATAGTCCAGAGTATCCATTAATTCTGGAGTTGGACATTCTACATTTACATACATAGCCCCTACTCTATTTTCATCCTAGGTAAGCATAAATCCCTTATAGATATTCATGCCATTATCGTGCTCCCTATCATTCTATCGCTTCACACCAATATATATTTTTCATATGCATTTCTTCATAGGCAATTCCCTATGCCCAATTTGGATTCGATAGATTGTAGAATTATTTCTACTCATTCAACTACTGCGTGTACTATCCAGCCTTTTCGCATATACTCTAGGAAGTACTATATAAACATATATATATTTTGTGGTTAGTATTCCTGATAAATATTACCCTTAAACCTAACCTGAGTTTTGGGCCAGCAACCAATAAACTAATGACTGGTTAATACTCTTATATACACTTTATTATTATGTTTGGTACGCCCCCGTGGTGACTCTTCATCGCTCCCCCTGTATGCCCAGCTTATGCTTTCTGTGGTCTGGTCGGTGCATGGTTTTTGAGCTGATTTGAATTATTTGATATTACGTTTTTTTGTTCACTGTTAGCTTATGATATACTAATGATATGTATTTTGTTATTTATCTTTGATAGCCACATTTCCATTTGCTCCCGAAGAAGCGTTTAGGAACGCGCAACATATTGAGCAATTCTGAAATATGAATTAACCACCATTGATCTGCTGTCCAGCCACAGCCCCCGGACTATTGCATACTTTGGATGGATATCCTCCTGTCCAAGTTGTCTGTTTATTTTACTTTACTTTAATTAAGTTTGGACAGCATTAATGTCAACAAGTATTCCCTATACCTTCATCTACATTTAAATGAATTGTGGTATTTTACATATTAAAGTTTTTTAACATTTTTTCAATAAACTTACATTTTTTATAAATATTACATTCCAGCGATGTTACTGTGCCTAAAAAGTCCAAAGTCCCTCTCTTTTCTTTTTCGTAAATCGTGGTCAGTTTACTTGTAGGGAGAGTGGCACAGGCAGGATCAACCAGGTATAATAATTCATGAGCAGCAGTAAATAAAATGCAAAAATGAGAAATAGCATTTAATTAATTTAAGGAGACAGTGGATTTTTTTTTTGCCTTTTTACAAACACTTTAAGACAAATAAAGCACACAACTTTAAACTGTCATTAAAGTGGTTGTAAAGCCTAAACATTTTTTACTTTAATGCATTCCTTGCATTAAGGTAAAAAACCGTTCAGGCATCAGCACCCTCCCTTTTACTTACCTGAGCCCTCATTCGATGCAGCACTGTGCACATTTGCAGCTCTTCTCTCCCCTCACTTCGGGGTCTTACTGGCTTTGCTGGAACATAGGGAGCTATTGGCTCCCATTGCTGTCGATCAAAGCCAGTGATGAGGGAGTGGGGGCGGGGCTGTCAGAGGATGCAGCAGTGGGGCTCGGGGGCGAGCACACAAGAGTGCCCCTATGGGAAGCAGCTTCCCATGGGGGCAATGGACAGAGGGTGGGGCCAGGAGTACCAGCGGGGACCTGAGAAGAGGGGGTTCACAGCTGATGATTTCCTGCTCGTCAGTCCTGCTTACTTAAGCCGTCCAGCCCAGATGATGAACTTTGGCTATGTTTTGACTAAGTTTGTTCTATGTACTTTTTTTTTTTAAACAAGTGTGATTTAGCTGTACTTCTGTCTCGGTCTGGTTCATGGTTTCTGACAGCAGGCGAAGGCCATGAATTCAGAAGATGCAGTCAATACACTTGTTGGTAATATTTTTTCCAGATTGGATGAGCAGGATCATTGCATGTATCAGTTTGGTTCATGGTTTCTGACAGCAGGCGAAGGCCATGAATTCAGAAGATGCAGTCAATACACTTGTTGGTAATATTTTTTCCAGATTGGATGAGCAGGATCATTGCATGTATCAGTTTGCTTGGAATCACCTGGAATCTCCCACTGTGGCTGCTCCAGTACAACCTGTGTTGCAGGCCATCCCTTCTGCTGCTCCAGTCTCTGTGCAGGCACCCGCCTCGAGTATAACCTCTATAAGAGGTATGTCTGGTTCTGCTCTGCTTCTCTAACGATTTGGGGGCAATCCAGTCCAATGCAGAGGGTTTCTCAACCAGGTTGAGATATACTTTCAGATGCTGCCTTTCCCACAGACAGAAGCAAAGTAGGTTTCATGATATCTTTGCTTTCTAAGAGAGCCTTGGACTGGGCAAACCCTCTATGGGAGACGCAAAAACCCATTGTCCTGAGTTACCCAGAGTTTGTGGCTTCCTTTAAAAGGGTATTTGTCATTCCCGCAGGCTCCGATTCTGCTGCCAAGTGCCTCATGTCCATCAAACAGAGTATGAAAACTGTTGCTGATTCCACCTTTGAATTCCGTACTCTGGCAACAGAGGTTGCTTGGAACAAGGAGGCCCTCGTGGCTGCTTTTTCTCATTCAGCGTTTTCTTGGCTTTGCCAACTATTATTGGATGTTTGTTCGTAACTTATCGTCTCTGGTCAAGCCCCTGACTGATATGACCAGAAAGGACGGTAACGGACAGAGTTGGTCTCCAGAGTCCATTAAGGCCTTTGAGAGCCTCAAGGCTGCCTTTGTTTCTGCTCCTGTGTTGGCACATCCTGATCCTACGTTACCTTTTATCCTTAAAGTTGATGCTTCTGAGACTGGAGTTGCCGCTCTTCTATCTCAACGTCCTACCTCTGAGAGTGCTATGCATCCTTGTGGCTACTTTTCCAAGAAATTGTCACCTGCGGAGTGCAATTACGAGATTGGGGACAGAGAGCTGTTAGCGATCATTTTAGCCCTGAAAAAATGGAGGCATCTCCTCGAAGGTACCACTGTGCCGGTTCTCATTTTTACTGACCATAAAAATCTCCCATTCTTGTCTGAAGCTAAATGCCTCTCTCCCAGAAGGACGCGATGGGCTCTTTTCTTGTGAAGTTTCAATCACATTGTCTCATTCTTAGCTGGTACTAAGATGCTGTCGGTTCCGGTTCCTGTGATTCCTCCTAAGCGTATTTTGGCTGTGGTTCGCACCAGTCTCACCTCCCCTTTGGGTGACAAAATTCTTGCTGCTCAGATCCATGCACCTCCTGAGAAACCTTGTGACCGCTGCTTTGTCCCTGAGAGTCTTCATACTGCCATGCTCCAGACTTACCATTCTCCAAAGGCTGCTGGCCACTCTGGGAAGAATTAATGCTTTTGGGAGATTCCCCAACAATTCTGGTGGCCTAGTCTACGTGCTGATATAACTGCCTTTGTAGCTGCCTGTTCCATGTGTGCTCAGAGTAAGACTCAACGACACCTTCCAGTGGGCCACCTACAACCCATACCCAATGAAGACAGGCCGTGGACCACCTGTCTATGGATTTCATTGTGGCGTTACCCAACTCCCAGGACAACACAGTTATCCTTATGGTGGTTGACTGGTTCTAAAAAATGTCTCATTGTATTCCACTTAAGAAGTTGCCCACTTCTAAGGAACTGGCTTCCATTTTTTCTCGCAAGATCTCTTGTTTATATGGGCTACCCAAGGTGATCATCTCGGACAGGGGTAGTCAGTTTGTGTCCCGGTTCTGGCGAGCCTTTTGTGCACAGTTGTGAATTCGGCTTGCTTGCTCCTCTGCGTATCACCCCCAGTCTAATGGGGCCACAGAACGAGCCAATCAGTCCTTGGAACAGTTCCAATGTTGCTATATTTCTGACCATCATAACAACTGATAAGACCTCTTACCATGGGTGCAGTTTGCTCAAAATAGTGTCTTGAATTCTGCTTCCCGATTGTCCCCGTTTGTGGTGAACTATGGTTTCCAACCTTCCATGTTGCCTGACTCATTTGTTCTGCAGAGTATTCCTGCGTTAGAAGAGCATCTCCGTGGTCTTTGTTCCACTTGGGCACAGGTCCAGGAGGCTTTGTGACATGCTAATGATAGTTACAGACTCTGTGCTGACCGCAAATGCCTGCCTGCGCCTTCCTACCAGGCTGGGGACAGGGTCTGGCTGTCATCTCGCAACCTCAGACTTTGTGTTCCCTCTCTGAAGTTTGCATCTAGGTTTATTGGGCCTTTCCGTATTCTCCACAGGATTAACCCAGTGGCTTAGGCGTTAGACCTTCCTTCTAATATGCGTATCTCAAATGTATTTCCTGTCTCCTTATTAAAACCTTTTGGTTGCAACTGCTTTACCACCTCAGTGCAACGTCCTCACCCTGTACAGGTTGAGAACCATGAGGAGTAGGAAGTACAGTCCATTGTTGACTGTCAGGGCTGGGCCAGCCATTCCTTCTCTGAGCTTGCCGCTCAGCTGTCTGTTAATTGCCAGCTCCTATTTCGCAACAGTGACTTACCTGTTGATGATTTCCTGCTCATCATTCCTGCTTAGTTAAGCCATCCAGCCCAGATGATCTCTGCCTTCGCCTGGTCAACATCACAGAGACTATTTCCTGCGTTCCTGTTAAAGACTTGCTTGGCTGACATTCCTTCTGGCTCCAGATCCTGCTTGCTGTTTCATTAAGCTGATTCCTGGCTTCCTGACTTTCTGGCTTGTCTGACTATCTGTTCCGGTTACCGAACTTTGGCTATGTTTTGACTATGTTTGTTCTATTTACTTTTATTATTAAACAAGTGTGATTTAATTGTACTTCTGTCTCGGTCTGTTTCATGAATTCTGACAGAACAGAGAAGCACAGTGGTAGTTGTATGTATGAACTGGAATTCACAACAATCAAGAAATTATATACATACATATCAACTAAATTGAATAAAAGATTTTGGTTTATTTGATTTATTGATTATTGTTCACATACAGAATGGTTTCAAGAATTTTGCACATATTACTATTATTAAGATTCATTAAGTACAATTCACATATTATTGAGCAGCGCTGCATTATAAGATTACTTATTTTACTGACAGGAACAGGCAGGATCAACCAGGTATTATATTATATGGAAAAGGATAAATAACATTGCGAAAAATTATTAGCACAAAAATAATGAAGGAATTATGGATCAAAGATAGGAAGGAAGGATCAATTAATGCAAGGAAGAAATGGTCAAAGGAAGGATCAGTCAGTCAATCGCAGGAAGGATCAGTCGGTGGATCGCAGGAAGGATGAGTCTGTCTATCGCAAGAAGGATCAAAGTAAGGAAGGGTCGGTCTGCTGATTGAAGAAGGAATCGATCGCAGGAAGGATAAGTCGATTGGTCACAGGAAGGATTGGTCGATCAATTACAGAAAGCATAATTTGGTCAATCACAGGAAGGATCAGTTGATTGATCACAGGAAGGATCAGTTGATTGATCAAAGGAAGGATTGGCCGATTGATCACAGGAAGGATCAAAGTAAGGAAGGATTGGTCAATCAATCGCAGGAAGGATCAAAGTAAGGAAGGATCGGTCAATCAATCTCAGGAAGGATCAAATGATTGATTGCAGAAAGGATCGGTCGATCGATCGCAGGAAGGTTCAGTTGAAGGATCAGATGATTGATTGCAGAAAGGATCAGTCGATCGATCGAAGGAAGCACTGGTCGATTGAAAGAAGGATCAAAGGATTGAACAAAGGTAGGATCGATCGATCACCATAAAGGTCAGTCGGTTGATGACAGGAAGGATCGATCGGTTGATCGCAGGAAGGATTGGTCGGTTGATCGAAGGAAGGATCAGTCAGTTGATCGAAGGAAGGATCAGCTGAATCGATCGCAGAAAGGATTAAAGTAAGGAAGGTTCGGTTGATCGCTTGATGGAAGGTTTTGTCAAAAGAAGGATCTGTTGGTTGATTGCAGGAAGGATTGGTCGATTGTTCTTGTAAAAGCAATACAGTTGATAAAAAAAGCAAGAGACAGTGTAAAAAAAAGTTTTGAATAAAATAAATAATAAAAATAATATATATTTTTTAAAGCATCCTCTCCCACCGTGCTTACATGTAAACGTGAATGCATGCATAAGTTGCGCACACATATGTAAACGCTGATTGCACCACACATGTGAAGTATCCCTGTGTAACGCTAAACTAGTAACCTGTAAAGGCTTTTAATGCGTCGCAAATAGAGATTTATATGTGTCGTTCCAGAGGTGTACGCAATTTTAAATCGTGCCATGTTTGGTATCTATTTACCGAGCACTCCATCAATTTTATATTTTACCAAGAAATTGGGTATTATATACAGTGCCTTGAAAAAGTATTCATACCCCTTTAAATTTTCCACATTTTGTCATGTTACAACCAAAAACGTAAATGTATTTTATTGGGATTTTATGTGATAGACCAACACACACTGGCACATACGGTAATTGTGAAGTGGAAGGAAAATGATAAATGGTTTTTAATTATTATAAACATCTGAAAAGTGTGGCGTGCATTTGTATTCAACCCCCCTGAGTCAATACTTTGTGAAACCACCTTTCAATGTAATTACAGCTGCAAGTCTTTTTGGGTATGTCTCTACCAGCTTTGTACATCTAGAGAGTGACATTTTTGCCCATTCTTCTTTGCAGAATAGCTCAAGCTCTGTCAGATTGAATAGCTAGTGTATGTAAACAGCAATTTTCAAGTCTTGCCACAGATTCTGAATTGGATTTAGGTCTGGACTTTGACTGGGCCATTCTAACACAGGAATATGCTATGTTCTAAACCATTCCATTGTAGCTCTGGCTGTATGTTTAGGGTCGTTGTCCCGCTGGATGGTAAACCTCCGCCCCGGTCTCAAGCCTTTTGCAAACTCTAAAAGGTTTTCTTCAAAGATTGTCCTGTATTTGGCTCCGTCCATCTTCCCAAAACTCTGACCAGCTTCCCTGTCCCTGCTGAAGAAAAGCATCCTCACAACGTGATGCTCCCACCACCATGTTTCACAGTGGGGATGGTGTGTTCAGGGTGATGTGCAGTGTTAGTTTTCCGCCACACAGAGTTTTGCTTTGAGGCCAAAAGCTTACATTTTGGTCTCATCTGACCAGAGCACCTTCTTCCACATGTTTGCTGTGTCATCCACATGGCTTCTCGCAAACTGCAAAGGGACTTCTTATGGCTTTCTTTTAACAATGGCTTCTCTCCTTTCTTTCTTCTGGCGAGATTTGTGGAGTGCATGACTAAGGCTACTTTCACGCTGAGACGCTTTACAGGCGTTATAGCACTAAAAATAGCACCTGCAAAAATAGCATTTAAATCAATGGGCAGCGGCGACGGCCGAAGCTGCTCAGTGTTAAAGTGCCCTAATAGTTGTCCTGTGGACAGAATCTCCCACCTGAGCTGTGGATCTCTGCAGCTCCTCCAGAGTTACCATGAGCCTCTTGGCTGCTTCTCTGATTAATGCTCTCCTTGCCCGGCCTGTCAGTTTAGGTGGATGGCCATGTCTTGCTAGGTTTGCAGTTGTGCCATACGCTTTCCATTTTCGGATGATGGATTGAACAGTGCTCCTTGAGATGTTCAAAGCTTGGGATATTTTTTTATAATCTAACCTTGCTTTAAACGTCTCCACAACTCTATCCCTGTACTGTCTGGGGCGTTCCATGGCCTTCATGATGCTGTTTGTTCAGTAAGGTTCTTAAACAAACCTCTGGGGGCTTCACAGAACAGCTGTATTTATATGGAGATTCAATTACACACAGGTGGACTCTATTTACTAATTAGGTGACTTCTGAAGGTTCCACTATATTTTAGTTAGGGGTATCAATGTAAAGGGGGCTGAATACAAATGCACCCCACCACTTTTCAGATATTTATTTGTAAAGAATTTTGAAAACCATGTATCATTTTCCTTCCACTTCACAATTATGTGAAACTTTGTGCTGGTCTATAACATTAAAAATACCAATAAAATACATTTACGTTTTTGGGTGTAACATGACAAAATGTGGAAAATGTGATGGAAGTCACTTTGGGCGGGGGGGCTGGTGGAACCCAGAATCCCTTGGAGAGGTTGGGAAACCCTTGCTTCAGTTCCTCATGCACATTTTATGTCTAAGTCACCCTGTGTCTATTAGGGGCACAGGGTGACCAAGAATATGTGGCTTGGATTACCTGAAATGAAACAGTAGTATTTATCCACCATATCTCCCAGGAAATATACAAAGACTATTCCTGGATTATTTGATTCTGAACTATACGTGTTAATTGAAGGAGCTGATCAAATTGGCCTTTGTACAAGGTAGGAGATGGTGTGTCTGCTACTAGGGGTTCCTGCTATTATGTGAAGGTGTCCTGTGTTTATGTTTATGATGATAATGTGTCTTCTGAGCTAAAAGATGGCAAGTCTGCCCTGAAAGTTCATACCTCTGAGTCACCTAGGCTGTTTAAACGATTAGTTAATTAGCTATGTTAATTCTGTTTCTGTTTACAGTTTGCATGGGTAATATGATCAGAAGGGGGGAGGGGGGCGGGGAAATGTCCGCCTGGTGCATATATTTGTGTGAGTTTGTCCAATAAATGATTCCATGTTCAAGCTGTGTAACTGAGCTAGTCTCGCCTGGTTTTTAGATACAATATGTGGCTGTAATATCTGTAATATCTGATATCTGATGTTCAGACTGGAGGAGGCTGTATACTGACAGAAACACTCAAGCCGAGTGTGGGACATTTCGTTACAGAACATTTTAAGGGCTATGAATACTTTTTAAGGGTACTACAGTGTTTGCGTGCCAAAAAAATCATTAAAGTGTATTTTTTCCCAAAAAAAAGTGTTTAAAAAAACGCTGCACAGATAACGTGTGACATAAAAAATTTCAAAATTGCAACACTCACCATTTTATTCTCTAATCTCTCTGCTAAATATATATAATGTATATATATATATATATATATATATATATAAAATGTTTGGGAATTCTAAGTAATTGTCTAGTAAAAAATTCAGATTTGATATGTAGGAGAGAAATGTCAGAATTAGCCTGTGTGGGTACTGGTTAAGAAAGAGGAGGGGAGCAGTAGCTTCAGAATCAGGGGAATAGCATTGCTCTTTCTAGGCAGGAGGAGAGGAGATTGGCTCACCAACACAGACTATGGAAGGGACAGGGAGAGAAGGGGGGGGGGGGTTTACAGAGATGCTGAGGAGATAGCTGGATGACAGAGGCACGTAAACTGACCACGCTATCAGAGGTCAGTAGCCATGATAAGACAGGAACTGGCAGGATCAACCAGGTATTGTATAGCATAGAAATGGACAATCGACATGGCAAAAGCACTGGGCTATATCTCGTGCCTTAAAGGGACAGGAGCTTTTTTTTTTTAGTTTTTTTTTTTAGGGTTATAAACACTTTAAAAGGCAGCATTGAAAATACACAAATCCTTTAAGTGAAATGATTGGGGATGCCCTAAAGTTGTATGTGGTGTTATGGAACAGAAGGATAATCACAGACAGCATACAACCATGATTCATATTTTGCTATATAATTTTTCTCATTACAATTAGCTTGGATTACATACTAGGCCTGCTTTTACTGACAGATAGAACTTATCCTGTAGTACACTGAGGCTTTTTCGTTCTCACTAATGCAAAACTGTCCTGCTGCTGCTTAATTTCTATCAAGCTCTCATTAACAATTAGGAGACTATAGATGATATAGAAGTGTAAAACTGATCAACAACAAGACATTTTTAATGTGGCAAAAGTTACCGAAATGTACTAGAGACAAATAAATAGTATAGGCAGGTGTTTTACTACAGGAATTAGGAGACTTCAGATGGCATAACAGCAGGCTGGCAGCAGGATCATTTTAACCACGACCAGCGCATGACGATGTACGTTTTCACAATGGCATGGCTGAGCAAATGGGCGTACAGTACTCCCCTTTAAATCGCGGCATTGTGGGCACGCGTGCGCGCCCACCCGCTGTGTGGTCCGCGAACGTGCCCACGGGTCCCGCAGACTCGATGTCTGCCGGGGGCCCGCGATCGTGTCACAGAGCGTAAGAATGGGGAGATGCCTTTGTAAACAAAGCATTTCCCCATTCTGACTAGTGACATGACAGGGATCTAGTGCTCCCTACATCGGGAGCAGTGATCGCTGTCATGTCAGTGGAAGCCCATTCCCCCCACAGTTAGAACTCAGTCACAATAAAAATTGCAGATCGCCGCCATTACTAATAAAAAAAAAAAAATAAAATAAAAATGCTATAAATCTATCCTCTATTTTGTAGACGCTATAACTTTTATGCAAACCAATCAATATACGCTTATTGCAATTTTTTTACCAAAAATATGTAGAAGAATACATATCGGCCTAAACTGAGAAAAAAATTAGTTTTTTTATATATTTTTGGGGAATATTTATTATAGCAAAAAAGTAAAAAATATTGCTTTTTTTTCAAAATTGTCACTTTTTTTTTTGTTTATAGCGCAAAACATAAAAACCGCAGAGGTGATCAAATACCACCAAAAGAAAGCTCTATTTGTGGGCAAAAAAGGACGTCAGTTTTGTTTGAGTGCAGCGCAGCACGACCGCACAATTGTCAGTTAAATCAACGCAGTGCCGTATCGAAAAAAGTGCTCTGGTCAGGAAGGGGGTAAAGTCTTCCAGGGCTGAAGTGGTTAAATAGTAGGCCCAAATGTGGTTTAGGCGCACGGGCTGCTGGGAACAAAAGGCAGCTTCAAAGAACAGATGGTCACTAACAAGTGAATAATGTACTTTAGGGACCACAATCTTCAAAAAAGGCCCCATCAACATAAAATAAAAATTAGAAATAAAAAAAAAGAATAAAGTGAAAACCCCAAATACCACTCCTGTAACAAAAAAAAGTATGTTAACCTAAAATAAATGCCCTTTTAGCATAAACTAATAAAACAGTCTGATTGCCCAAAAAATTGCCCCTATTGGCCCTGCTGGCTATAGTTTGAAGACCCTGCTGTGAATTATGGGTTAAAAACAATCTCTGGTGGGACTCCGCATATAAATTTGCAAGGACTGCAGTCTCAAACCTGCATTCTGATCCTGGCTTGCCTCATATCCATACCAGCAGCAAATCCAAACCTCATCTCTATAAGTGACCTTCTTTATATATTTATCTTTCTAGTTCTAAGGTTTACACAGTCCCCTCACTTAGAATGGTCAGAAACCACTTACAGCTAAATCCATGAATTCAAATTTTTATTAAAAAAAAGTCCTTAGATTTGATGGTTGCATTCGTTTTATTTTTTTCTGGCTTTCTATTTATTTTTTTGGCTGGTGATGCTGCAAGTAAAACCTATCTTGTCTTGTTCCTTCCTTTCTTTTTCTGTTTCTCCCACAGCTCCTATAAACTGAACATCCTACTGACTCCTGGCAATATACTGACACTCATTGTCTGATAAAAAGTTTAGGTTTTGTATTTAGCCTGCCAGAGCCCCTTAGCCACAAAATCATATCAGTCAAGGAGAATATGTAACTAGGTAGGAGTATTCTGTAAAATGTATTTAGCAAAAGAAGGTTATAGATCATCCAGCTGATGTTGTAATAAGGAACTCCATCACCTCACACAGCAATACTAAGTAAGCAGAGAAATCATGGTGGAAATTGTGCATTCTCTCAATGCCTTTCCCATTATGCCTGAAAATATATGATTCCATCCATCTATAACTCTAGCAACTGGTAGCCTAGGTATAACAGTCCACACTTTCCCACTTGCCATTTTGTTGTTTTTATAGACCTCAATAAATTCCCGCTACTGTGAAAATTTTAATTTATCGGGGGGAAAGTGGTTGTCATGGTGACAAGACATATTACAGAAGTGTAAAGTACTGCAGAGTTAGGGGTCAGGCTATTGCATACAAGAGTGGTATACTACATTAATAATGAGATCCACGGGCAGTTAAAAGGCTCAGACCCATATAGAGCTGTATGTCTGTACATAGTTTAAATAAGCTTTGCATCTCCGGAGTTCATTTATCCTCATTTTCTCTTCATGTTTTTGTGAGGTTTATATACTTACGTTATCCATCTGAAACACTCTCCTAGTGTAGGAAGCTAGGCAAATTTAATTTTTGGCTCCTTTCATAGTCAAGGGAGCAGTAATTGTTTGTTCTGGTTGGTTCGGGTTTCACAGGCTGGGAGTTTGATTGCTTTTCTCTGCTTCTTGAATACGTTTCCAGAATATAAGGCTGGGATAGTCAGATAACCAGCCAAAATATGTATCATGCCCTAGCCCATCCCTGGTAGGGAGTCTCCAGAAGGTGGCTGGAGAGGCTATAAATAGTTTGGAGCCCTGGAGAGATTGTCTTCTTGTGAGGGAGGGCACCAAAGTCTCTGGGGCAGCCGCCCCTCTGAGGCAGCTCGTGGACTGAGTAGCTGTTATTTGAGGTCTCAGCTGTGGCAGAACTGAGATACTGAAGTGATCTATTTGAGGAGCTGATTGTGGGACTTTATCCTATGGGATCTGGTCTGGAGAAGGATTGCCTCCCTTACTGCGAAGTGTTTAGTGGAAGGTGGAAGGTGTGCAAATGTTCTGGGTGTTATGAGTACTGACCTTGAACAGTGATCCTGAGTGACTGTGCTTTTGAGATGTAAATGCCAGTGGTATTCCCCTGTGTCCCCAGCAGAATACGTGGATGGGAGCTTAGACAAACATATCCGCCTGTTACTGTGCAAGCGTTTGGAACATCCCATACCCTAACCTCTATCCTGTTTAAAGATCTTTAAGCAATAAATATTGTAATGATCTGGGGTGATTATGCTCAAGTGGTGTATGCGTTTTCAGGGACACGGGTCAGTCCAGACTGTATTTTTAAGGGCGTAGCAGCCCAATTTTATGTAAACGAAACAAACTTCACAGAAAGTCTTCCCTCGCAGGGGGTTCCACCATCATTGTATAACAGAAAAACTTCAGCCTCCTGGCTCACTTACTCTTACTTAGTCAAACTCCCTCCTGGAGCTTACTTGCTCAGCTGCGTGCTGCTTTGTCGCAGGCCACATCTGCCTCCTGCAGGCATACACGCTCAGACTCCTAGAGACCGCCTGTCTCTCTTTCGTGGAGCCGTCCCCACCTGAAAGCCCTCCTGACTCCAACACCAGGCCACCTGCCTGTAGGGTGGAGCTGTTCTCAAGCGTGAGCCCTGAGCTCTCTTCCTGATGGGAATATAAACCCAGTCCACAGGTCTGCAATCATCGTGCCTGTCTTTGCAAAAACCAGGCTGAAGGTGCTAATACATCCCCCAGACTGAGCACATTAAAAAATTGCCCAAATTTGTGTGATAAAAATGGAATTGTATAAACTCTTCTGCTGTGGAGACTGATGTGAACGATACAATGTTCTGTATAGCACTGTGGAATATATCTGAATTATCTAAATGTATGATGATGATAATATTAACAGTATGTGACTGTGATGGAGACCTTGGAGTGTAGGCTCCTCTGGTGCAGAGCCTAATTTAAAAGGTTAATTTTTCTCTGTACATCACTGCAGAATATATAAATAAATGAATGTGTGATTATACTAGTGTATGGCCGTTGGGCCACCGATGGGGGGGATTGTCAGTACTCCAATACTGTACTGGACCCCATTGGATCAACAGGGGGCTTGAGCCCAGCAGGGGCTGCCTGTGTCAATGGCATACTTTGGAGAAGGGCAGTCTACACTAGGTACCTTTGCTTTGAGGGTGCCCTGGTGCCCCTGACCCCCCCCCATCCCCACTAGGTAGGCTGTACAGGGCCCCATAATTTCTAATGGCAGCCCTGTTTGACTGTGGTGGGGACTCTTTACACCACTGCAGAATATGTCAAAGCTGTTATCAATGAGTAAAATAAAAAAAAAAGAAATAGGCAAGTGCTTTGCATTATCTCAATTACATAGAGCAACACTGTAAACCTAAAAAGGAATGCAGCAGTCTGAAAAGATGGAAGAAGAAAGAATGTAATTGGCTGGTTCCCAATTTATTTCAGAAGTATCCACCTTTATCCATTAGACCAATTATTCATATTACTTCAAAGAAAATTTACTGGGCTCCCTTTAATGCCAGCCTACTCATTTTGTTCTTAAGAATGAAAATAAAACTCAGTGAAAGTTTGCTTCTTGCATATAAATTATATCACTTTAACAGACTGTGCTTTTCATGCAGAGACTCAGTAGGATGAATTAATCTGTATGCAATTGACACAGGCTGAGATGTTGCTGGTCATCAATCACCTTGTGCATTTAACAGTGACATGAAGAGGATTTGGAATGGCAAAAAAATGGGAAATTGAAAAGCTGGGTGTACCTTTTCAGTGAAATGGATGACATATCGTACCTAGATGCTCACATATACCTTTATACTGGCTTCTAAATTTATATGAAGTCAAGCCTAGAAGTCTCAAAATTTCACAGAAGTCAAAAAAGTGTCAACAAGACAGAACCTTGTCTAGAACCTTCAGAGCCCCGATGCAAGAAACCAAGAAGGGCCCCCTGAACCCCCCCTTCCCTCCGAGCCTAGGGCCCTCTACTCCCATCATAGGGCCATTTGTTACGGTCCCACAGCGGCACCCTTTCACATGTTCTGCAGTGGGCCCCCTTCTTGCAGTCTTGGGTAGGGTTGCCACCTTTTCTTCAAGCCTAACCCAAACACTTTAGTGGCGCACTGCAAAATTTCTATTGTAGTATACACTACTCATATATTTTGTGATTAAATAACATCTTAAATAACATCAAACAGAGTTCCCATTTACATTTGAATCCACAGAGTTGCCTTTTACATCTGAATCCACAGAGTTGCCCTTTACATCTGAATTTGCTTACACTGTAAGTGGGGAGGGGGGATTCTGCAGACTCTGATGTAAGGGAGAACTCTGGGGAATCTAATTTAACGAGAACACTGAGAACTCTGATGTACAGAGGGAACTCCAATGTAAGGGGAAATGCTGCAGACTCTGGTAACCATGGCCCCCCTTACATCAGAGTTTGTAGAGTTCTATGTTACATCAAAGTTCACAGAGCCCCTCTTAGATCAGAGTCTGCAAAGCACCTCTAACCTCAGAGTCCGCAGAGCTCTCCTCTATGTCAAAGTCTGCAGAGTTCTCCCCTTACATCAGAATCTGCAGAATTTCCACTTACTCTGTAAAGGGGATCTCTGTGGACTCTGGAATGTAAAGGGGAACCCTGATTTAACTTCTTCGCTATAGCCAAAGGATAGCTTCAGGGCAGGCTTCGAATTCTGGCAGTATCCATGGATGTCCTCCCAGAACCCCATCTCCCGCATGCCCTCTGGGGTGGGGCACACATCTGATGTGCTCTGTGACCACTGTGTCCTTCACAGTTTGTGGTAAAGGGCCAATCACACCAGCCCTTTGCCATGTGATCAGCTGTGTCCAATCACAGCTGATCACATTTAACAGACTTGCCGGTTATTGGCAGTCCTTTCCTCCCACGCTGTGTCTGTGTGAAGAGAGGAGAGTGCAGCCTCATCAGTGCCCATCAGTGCTGCCTTATTGGTGCCCATCAGTGAAGAAGAAAAATAACTTATTTGCTAAAATTTATAACAGGAACATTTTTTTTTTTTAACCTTTTGCCCCTTTTTCATTTGTTTAGAAAAAAAATAAAAAACCCAGTGGTGTTTAAATACCACCAAAGGAAAGCTCTATTTATGTGAAAAATAAATGATAAAAATGTCATATGGGTACAGTGTTGCATGACCGTGCAATTGTCTTTCAAAGTGCGATAGCTCTGAAAGCTGAAAATGGGTCTGGGAAGGAGGGGGGGGGGGGGGTGTTTGAAGTATTTACTCAGACAGGGGATGGAGGAGGAGATCAACCACAATGGAGGCTCAGCCATCAGCTGTCTGCAGCTTTGACATACAAGGGGTGAGGGGCGGGAGGAGGAGCAGATTAGCTCTCTCTTTCCTCTCCCATCCTTGTGGGCGAGGGGGTGACTGTCATTGCTGGCTCTGGGCTGTATGAAAGACGCTCTCAGCTCAGAGCACTGCAACCAGCAACCCCATTGGGGCCCACAGTGGCAGAATGCCAGGACTCGGTCGCAAGTGCAACCTTTGTGACCCTGGTAGTTCCTCCACTGGTGTCAACTGAATAATCACAAATTACTGCTTAGCTAACCAACTCAAATAAATCTATGCCGGCCCATGTCTACATTTTTATGGGCCTCCTAGCCTCTGCCCCTCTCTAGTTTTTCATTGTTTCCCTTGCTAGATGTCACTGAATAGAAGTAGAGAGGAGAAATAAACGGCCTTTTGCGGCTTGTTTTTGTTGCATGACACAATGAAAAGGCCTTCCAGATTATGTGCTAATGACTACAAAAACGCATAACACATGAAATGCATATTAATGCATAAAAAACACACTGAAACACACTGCAACACATAATGAAAACAAGTGTCAACAAGCTATAAAGGACATTAAAGAATGCACTAAAAACAGACGTAGAAGAGCTGAAAGAGCATGGAGAAGAAATCCTACCAAGGAAAACCATGCTAACTACAAAGCACTCACGGGGAAATACCACAAGGCAATCTTCAAAGCCAAAAAAGAACATTTCTCAGACACCATCTCATCCGCCTTAAACCGCCCGCGGGAACTGTTCAAAATAGTGGCTCAGTCTATGAACCCGGCCTGCTTAGAGCCCCCAGGAAATGATACTCAAGAATTCTGCAATGAGTTATCAGATTTCTTCATCGACAAAATCGACAACATTCGGAAATCAATCCATCAGAAAACAACGATCATCCTAACTGAACCAAACCAAAAAGAGGATATCGACACGAACATCACTCAACCACCGAATTTCATTTTGTCTCCAATCACCATAGACACAACCAAAAACATCATCAGTAGCCTTCGAGACAGCACATCACCGAACGACATCATCCCCACTAAACTGCTTAAAGAATGTTCCGACATCTTGGCTCCTATCCTAACACAGCTCATAAATCAATCATTCAAAGAAGGGACTGTGCCAACCTCCCTCAAGCAAGGCATCGTCAAACCTCTCCTAAAGAAACCAAATCTCGACCCTAAGGACCCTAACAGCCGCAGACCAATAACAAGCCTCAACACCATCTCCAAGATTATGGAGAAAGCAGTAGTACAACAGCTACAAGGCCACCTGGACACACACCAACTCCTGGACCCTCTGCAATCTGGCTTCCGCCCAGGCCATGGCACAGAAACAGCACTTCTGAAGATATGGGATGATGCCCTTGAAGCAGCAGACGACGGAGAACAGAGTCTCCTGGTACTGTTAGACCTCAGCGCAGCATTCGATACAGTAGACCACAATACTTTACTCGTCCGCCTCGCTGAAGTAGTAGGAGCTACAGGTTCTGCTCTAAAATGGTTTACATCCTTCCTAGAGAATCGCTCCCAGACAGTGAAACTAGGTACATTCACCTCGGAAACCCGGGCAGTCTCCTGTGGAGTCCCCCAAGGATCACCCTTGTCACCAGTACTATTCAACATATACATCCGCCCACTTTTCAATATCATCAGGAAAACCGATCTTTGTTTCCATTCATACGCTGACGACACCCAACTCTACCTTCGTATCAACGGACAAAAAGACCTTCATCAGCAATTACAGAATTGCCTCTCCTTAATAGACAACTGGATGACCACTAGCTCCCTCAAACTCAACGGATCAAAAACAGAACTACTTCTCCTACAAGCTAACAAAAATTCCAAAATAAAGACTACATGGACACCTCCCACCATCCTTGGACAGACCATCTCCCCAAGCACCAAAGTCAAAAGTCTTGGAGTCATTTTTGACTCAGAAATGACAATGGATGCACAAATAGGATCAGTGGTGAGCGGATCCCACCATCTCCTCCGCCAACTACGCAGACTAATCCCCTTCATCCCAGAAGAGGACAAAGCGGCAGTTGTGGGAACAATCATCAATTCCCGACTCGACTACGCAAATTCGCTCTACGTAGGACTACCCCAATATCAGCTTGCGCGCTTACAACTCATCCAAAACACGGCGGCAAGACTGTTAACAGGGAAAAAACCCTGGGAATCCATCTCCCCCTCCCTAAAGAGACTACACTGGCTAACCGTGAAGAAACGGATCACATTCAAGACCCTCTGCATCACCCACAAATGCGTACAAGGAAACGCCCCACCATATCTCCGCGAGAAAATAAAACACTATACACCGAATCGCAGTCTTCGATCAGCCAACCAAAACCTCCTTACCATTCCCAAATACCGCTACAAAGCAAAGGGAGAACGAAGATTCGCAGTCCAAGGACCTCAACTATGGAACGCTCTTCCTACCAACATCCGCATGGAAGAAAACCACCAGGCCTTCAGGAAAAAACTAAAGACCTTCCTTTTCTGAGAAGCTGACATCAGAGAATGCATCCAGCGCCTTGAGGCGATTCAGTTCGCATTTGCAGCGCTTTATAAATCAATCATTCATTCATTCATTCATAAAAACAGACAAAAGCACACATGGATAAGTGTGAACCTGGCATTAATAAAGATGCATCCTTCCTTAAATGGCATAGTTGTGGAGTGTTGTATGCTTGCATTAGAGATAGACTACTTTAAGATGCTATAGTATACTACCTTGTACGACTGCAGAGAGATAACTGCAGGCCAGTCTAGTGTAACTGTCACTATGAGCTATAGCAGGCAATAGACCTATGTCTGCTGGAGTAAAAACATCATATTTGATTTAGAAACAAATTTTAATTCCCCTTTTACCTTCACCAAAAATTTAGCCTCAAAGTCTCTACTCACTACAGTGATGAAAATGAGCTACTGAACGGAGCTTTCATAACTTTAAGAAAACAGGTTTATTTCCACTGCTGTGTGTGGAATAAAACAATTGTTCTCACTATTAACTGTAATCCAGGAAAAAGGAAAAACAAAAGCCATAGAATGAAAAAATACAACTTCATGTAATGCTTGACTATGGGATGTGGCATATAGTGAGGCTCCCTTATTTAACCCAAACTTATTCACTACCTATTTCTTACCCAATGACCAGACGACACAAACTTCTCTTTGGAGTCGAATGGCCATAGCAGCCTTTTATTATAACAAAAATACCAAATATCAACATTCTTCAACATATAACTTAAATGCTTATAAATACATTTTTTAAATAACATTAAACCAACTATACAGCATAACAACTTTCTTTTTTCCTGGAGGTCTTTGACGGCCAACTCTAACTTTTTCCAACTCGTTGCATCGGTATCCCCATGTAAGGCCCCACGCCGTGCATTACGCAAGCTCAGGGACAAGCACATTATTCCTTCCAGATACAACTTTTATACCACCAATGTTGCCATTTTTTCTGGGAAAGGTCGCCCATACATCCGTATGAGCCCAACCCCCATTTTAAACCTCAATTATTCTCATCACCGCCTTTAAAGACCCCCAATACCTACTGCCGCTACGACGTTTTAAATCATTACCCCTAACCCTTAAAATTGAACACCCCTCAAAAAACAAAACAACAAATTTCCTTCCAAGCTACCCGGGACACACTACTACATACCTATAGGGAGGGCGGGTGGGAAATTCACCTTCCTCACTACCTTCTTCTTCCCAACTGACCACTGCACCTAAGCTCCACCCCCCTAAAAGTATCTCAAACTCCCCCCACTGACTGACTAGTTAACCCCTACTTCTCCGCCTCACAGCCCCACCCCAGTCATGCTAACCCTGCACTTATGTTACTCTCAGTTCCGGGCTGTACTTGACTATGGGATGTGGCATATAGTGAGGCTCCCTTATTTAACCCAAACTTATTCACTACCTATTTCTTACCCAATGACCAGACGACACAAACTTCTCTTTGGAGTCGAATGGCCATAGCAGCCTTTTATTATAACAAAAATACAATTTTTTACATTTTACATTTTTTAAATAACATTAAACCAACTATACAGCATAACAACTTTCTTTTTTCCTGGAGGTCTTTGAAGGCCAACTCTAACTTTTTCCAACTCGTTGCATCGGTATCCCCATGTAAGGCCCCATGCCGTGCATTACGCAAGCTCAGGGACAAGCACATTATTCCTTCCAGATACAACTTTTATACCACCAATGTTGCCATTTTTTCTGGGAAAGGTCGCCCATACATCCGTATGAGCCCAACCCCCATTTTAAACCTCAATTATTCTCATCACCGCCTTCAAAGACCCCCAATACCTACTGCCACGGGACCCACACGTGACAACCTTACGTATGTGTCGCCCTCCAAACTCTAACTGCTCGCTGCACACCATCTTGTAATCCCAACTGCCACAAATCAATGCCAATCGCGTTCAAATGCACCCCATCCGAGCGCAGAAAACGCCATGTCTCCTCCTCCAAATCCCTGTGCCGAACAGCCAAACCCCCATTCCTTACAAAAAATTTTGCTACCGCTTTATTAACTTTTACTCGCGCTCTATTCAATCCTGCCACAGAGCGCGCCAAATGCCAAGCTGTCCTGGCCACCATATCTGACCACACAAATATAGTATCAGGAAAACTGGATTGCAGCCGCAGAAGATCAAATTTTATATCCCTAATCAATTCCCGAGCACACCTCACGCCCAGATCATTGCCCCCCACATGTAATACCACTACATCCGGAGGGCGGTCAAGACTAGCAAACCTGTGCATTTCCGGAACAACCCTAGACCACAACATCCCCGGAAAACCAATCCACCGCACCATCCCTTCCTCCCCTGACAAACCCAACAACCTGCCGTCCTTTCTGACATCTGCCCTTCTGGCACCCCAATAAACATAAGAGTGTCCAAATATCCACACCAGGCAGGTTGTTGCTCCTGAAAGACAAGAAACAAAACAAAGAGAAATATAGCAAATCAATTATAACGCTCCCTCCGTAACACAATTCCCCAAAAAACAACAACCCCCCCCCCATTCTACAACAAGTTAGGGCGAACATAAAGCTTAAAGCGTGCTGATTCCCAACGCCCAATACGCTGCACCACCTGTTCATCCAAACCCCAACGAACCGCTTCGGTAGCCGCCCCAATGCGGAACGAATGGGAAGAATACTCTTCCGCTTTTCGCCCAGTCGCCCTCAAACATTGTCTAAGCACAGCCTGAAACTGAAAACGGGACAGCCCTGAACCATCCTCATGACAAAAGAATGTCCCCCCACCGGCAGGCCTAACTCTACAGAATTCCCCCACAGCCGTCACCGGACACAAGGGGGAACCTGGGACTGACCGCAACTCCACCCATGCCCCCTTTCCCAATTGATCCGTCCTTGACTTCTTGAGGAATACACCTAAAGCATCCCCCTGCACCCATACGTCTTGTACCTCCAAACCGCCTTCCCCCCTTTTATTCTTACTCACCATTTCACCAACCCTAAACGCCCCGAAAAAAGCCAATAAAAATACCGCCCTGAACAACACACACTCAAACCTCAACACACAAACATTTTCCAACTGTGCCACCACTTCACTTAACACAGCAAATGAAACCGGGCGTCTTGTGTCGGCAGCCGCTTGACCAGCGCGATATCCGCGCATAGCACGCCGTACCATAAAATCTTTTGTAGCATCCCGCTTGCCCGCCATTTGGAACATGAACGCCAAACCAGCCAACTTGCGAGCCATATAGGACCCCTTGCTCAAAATTCCGTCCTATAAAGTAAAGGAGTAGCTGCACCTTGCTCGCCTTACCAACGTCGTCCCCTACTTCCCGCAATAAGACCTCCCATTCCAACCACACCTTACTGTATGCTTGCCAAGTAGTTGCCGAGACAGACCTACGAATCAACAATTGCGCCGTGGTAACACGATGCTCCACAAACTCTCTGGGCAAGGACTCCCCTGCACGTCCGCTTCCGGCACCAGTTGACGAAATCTGTCCCACTGGAAACGAGACAATGTATCAGCTACAGTATTCTCAATCCCAGGAACATGCACAGCAGTAACAAAACAGTTCTTATTTAAACAAAGCAAAACCAGATGACGCAGCAATCGCACAACCGGTGGTGATGACGCGGTGTTGCTATTAATGGCCTGTACCACCCCCATATTATCACAATGAAACCTCACCCGCCTATTCCGGAACTCCTCACCCCATAGCTCCAGTGCTAATACGATGGGAAATAGCTCCAAAACCGCTAAATTACGCACCAAGCCCTCCTCCTTCCAATGTTCCGGCCACTCCCCGGCGCTCCACCTACCCTGAAAAAAGGCCCCAAAACCGCCAGAACCGGCCGCATCTGTAAATAATTCCATATCAAAATTGGAAACAGCCCTTTCCAACCACAGGGAACGGCCATTATAGGATGCCAGGAAAGAATCCCAAACCTTCAAATCCTCCTTGAGCTCCGACCCCAACCTGATAAAGTAGTGTGGGGCCCGAACCCCGGCCGTGGCAGCCGCCAAACGCCGGCAAAACACACGCCCCATGGGCATGATCCTGCAGGCAAAATTAAGCTTCCCAAGCAGCGATTGCAACCCACGAAGCTGAATCTTCTTCCCCTTGATGGCCTCCGCCACCTCCTGCCTTAAACCTTCCAATTTATCTAGGGGCAACCGACACTCCATAGCCACAGTATCAATTACAATTCCCAAAAAACACAACTCGGTGACCGGACCCTCCGTTTTTTCCGCAGCCAATGGCACCCCAAAATTAGCGAACACATGCTGAATAGTGACCAGCAAGGACGCACAAACTTTGCTCCCTGCAGGCCCCATACACAAAAAGTCATCCAAATAATGTAGGACGGAGGACAGGCCAGACACATCCCGCACTGCCCATTCCAAAAATGAACTAAACTGCTCAAACAACGAACATGAAATAGCACACCCCATGGGTAAACATCTATCTACAAAATACTCTCCCTGCCACCGACAGCCCAACAATCGGCAAAACTTCGGGTGAACTGGCAAGAGGCGAAAAGCCGCCTCAATATCCGTCTTAGCCAGCAAGGCCCCCTGGCCCAAACGCTGCACCCATGCAACTGCCTCATCAAAGGACGTATACGACACAGTGCAGAGGTCCGGATCAATGGAATCATTAACCGACCCCCCCCCCCGAGGGTGGGACAAATGGTGGATGAGCCGAAACTGATTCGGCTCCTTCTTGGGCACCACTCCCAACGGGGATATTACCAAATCTGGTACCGGCGGTCCCTTAAACGGGCCGGCCATCCGGCCCAACGCCACCTCCTTTAACAATTTTTTCGTAACTACCTCAGCGTGTTCTTTTGCCGATTTCAAATTCTCAGCTGCAGGCGGAACCGCCCGGAGCTGACTATTCAATTGAAACTCCTCCCTGAAACCCAATTCCAACAGCCGGGCCGCGTCCCTATCACGGTACCGCTTTAGAAAGGGAACCATCCTTCCTACAATCACTGGCGTCTTCCCTTTTTCCAACATCCCCTCCCTTTCCTCGTCCCTGTTTAAAGCACCGGGACTGCGAATGAGAGCCCCCACATGTGGAGCACTCGTGTCGGAACCGACACTTAGCTCCGAATTTGCAAGTCCCCGCATTAAATTGCCAGCAGAAACCCGCTCGCCCTCCGGCCGGTTGTCCAGACAACCCCGAACCCCCGGCCCCCCCCTGAAAGGGCGGCAAAGAACCCCTCGGAGAAGACATCAGCTTCATCCAAAGACTAATGTCTTTGTGATCCCATCTGATCGAAGGACGAACCGCTTTTCTCTGCCTGAACTGCTCATCGTAGCGCAGCCATGCAGTCCCACCGTACACTCTTTGTGCTTCCCCGATGGAATCGAGGTAACAGAAGAGCGGTGAGCAATTCTCAGGCGCCTTTTCCCCAATCACGCTCGCCAGAATCGCGAACGCTTGCAACCAATTTGCAAACGTACGTGGAATCAAACGATAGCGCCTCTTTTCCTCTTCTTCTTTCTTGCTCTCATCCGGCTTAACCTTGTCCAGGTTAAACTTCTCCAAGGGCAACAAAGAGAAAATTTCAACGTATTCCCCCTTCCAAATGCGCTCCTTAATCTCTGCTTTTAAGTGCGCTCCTAACGGCCCTTCAAAACAAACGTACACTTCACATTTGTCAGCATCCGCCAAACGCAACCCATCCAAACCAGCCGACCCTTTACCGGCCGCTGCCGCATCCCCAGCCACTGTGGTCGCTGCAGCCGCCACCACCGGCGCTGCCGGTGGGGGCCCCGTACTGGCCACCCCCAGTCCCCCAACACTCGTGCCCCCCACCAACACTGTACCTCCCGGAGCCACTACCGGGCCTGAAGCCGCAAGCGCAGCTCCCTGACCCGTAGAGGTGCCGGGCACTGCCCACGCAGCCACAGGGGAGATGCCACCCACCGGCCGTGCGCCAGCCTCACAGCGCGCAAGCACCTCCCTGAGACCTGCCAACAACACCTGCACCATCCCCCCAGCCTGTTCCCCTGTTGCTCCCATGGACTGGACACCCGCACTGGGACCCTCCCCAGCCTCCCTATCTCTCTCCCTCCTCGAGGGCCTAGCTTTACTAACAGCAGAAGAAATCGGTACCACAATGTGCTCACCTGGCTGCATCCGTTGCACCGGACATCCAGCCGTGCCTCCAGTTCTGTGTGTCGTCTCCCGTCTCTCTGCTGTGTCCCGCTCATCCACTTCTCCTTCCGACAGGCTGTCTTGGGAACTCCCGGCCATCTCTTGATCCTTCTCCCCAGGCCGCTGGTCTGGATTCCCCGTTGCCGCCGAGCGCCCAGGCGTGACGTCATCACCCTGCGCCGTTTGCTCCATCTCTGCACGAGGTCTGGCACTTCCCCGCCGGGCTACAGGCCGGGCTGGCGAAGCCCGCCTCACCGTGTTCCTGGACCGTGAAGCGACATGGTCCCCCCGATATCCTCCCGCACCGTCCGCCGGCCCACTGCGGCCTCTCCTATCAGGATTACAGGCCCCGGCCGCCTTCTCTGCCAAGCCGTCACCCGCCGCGACCTCTCTCCCCCGCTGAGCCGCCTTCCAGCCAGGCGTGGAGCCTGCCACTGATGCGCTCCCCCCCGTGCCCGCCGTGTTCGTGGACTCACCGCTGACAACTTTTTTACAGGCGGCTCCCCTTCCATCTCGCCGGCCCCAGTCCTCCCTCCGTCCGCATCGGCCGTGGGACGAAAACGCTCCGGAGGTCGCGACCTCCTAGCACGTGGCCGTTCCGCGGGCTGTGAATTGGCAAGCGTGCTAGCGGATGCCTGGCTGGGACCCTGAAGCAGGGATGCCATGGTGGATTGCAGCCATTCAGTCCCCCTAGCCGCCGTCTCCTCCCGCAGCTGCTGCAATAAGCGCTCCACGTCCCCCATACTTAACTAGCTAACCTGCACCGCCGAAATTCACCTTCCTCACTACCTTCTTCTTCCCAACTGACCACTGCACCTAAGCTCCACCCCCCTAAAAGTATCTCAAACTCCCCCCACTGACTGACTAGTTAACCCTACTTCTCCGCCTCACAGCCCCACCCCAGTCATGCTAACCCTGCACTTATGCTACTCTCAGTTCCGGGCTGTACTTTATCAGGTGGATTACAACAATGAATCAGTAACACCCTGGTAATATATACAAAAAAAGTGATCTGCTCTGGAAAAGAGAATTCTGGAAAACTTAATTTGTGTGCCTACTGTCACAATAAATATATAATAAAGATAGTCCTTGTACTCTTCTGAAGATAACCCTTTAAAAAAGACAGGTTGTTTACACTGAATATGAGAGTCATATTCAAAGATACTGTAGACCCTAACACAATCTATTATGCTTTCATATATATATATATATGTGTGTGTGTGTGTGTGTGTGTGTGTGTGTGTATTTTTCTTTGAAATGCAGTGGTTTTCCTCTTTGTAATATCAATCTTTTTCCATCAGCAAAATTTCCTTTTTTGTTCCTAGGCCCCTTTCACACGATCGGACCGTTCAGGTCCGCCTGTCAGTTTTGATGGCGGACCTGAACGGGCGCTCCATGTTAGCCTATGGAGTGACGGATGTCAGCGGAGACATGTCCGCTGACATCCGACCTCGTCCGAGCCGCTAAAAGCAGACGGATGGCCCTACGTCCAGGTCCGTCGCTGGCGGATCGGATTGGGTGAGATCTGATGAAAACGGACATGCTGTCCGTTTTCGTCCGATCCCTCCATAGGCGGCAGCGGCGCCTGACAAGCCCCTCCCCGCTCAGTGAGCAGAGAGGGACCTGTCATCCGCGGCTCAGCGGAGATCAACGGAGAGATCTCCCACTGAGCCGGCGGACCGAGGCGGACTCCGTGGAAGCGAAGTCCGCCTCGTGTGAAAGGGGCCTTAGTTAGACAAATTTAGACAGAAGAAACACTGACTATTTGGTGTTGACGTACTAAAGGCGAATAGACTGTGCACGCTGCAAATGCTGCAAATGCAGTTGCTCCAGAGCTTAGCAAATGAGGCTACGCTTCACATTGCAAAGATTACCCAATCACATGCAAGGAAAATAAAAAACAGCAATTTTACTTGCACACGATTGGATGATGGAAGTCAGCAGAGCTTTCCCTCATTTACTAAGCTCTGGAGTAACTGCACTTGCAAAGTGCACAGTCTATTTACCTTTAGTAAATCCATCCCTCTGTATTTACTCATACACAGCACATGTGTAAGGCATCATGCACATAACCATACAGGGGCTTTACAGCATATAAGCCTGCGTAATGACATTCCGGGGACCTGCTGCCATTGCATATAGTCGTCCTTTGAAATTCATTAGAAGAGGTGGCTGTACACAGCTGTATGCCAGGGTTTATGTAAGGTACCCACGTGTATACTGACTTATGCTCCAAATGCACACAATATGAATTCTGAGCATATGTGTTATACGCAACACCAAGCGCACAACTGCATGCAACCACTTATTCTAATACATCTCAATGGGTGGCTGTACGCCCCGGGAATGCCATTACGCAGGCTCTGTATGTTGACTGATCCCTGTATGGCTGTGTGCATAAAGCCCAATTCAGCATCTCCAACACAGCAAGTCAGTAGCCACACCTACAAATGAGACAAGTATAGGTTTGTTGTAAAATGGTACACTCTTATGCTCCGTACACACAGTCGGATTTTCCGACGGAAATGTTCGATGGGAGCTTGTTGTCGGAAATTCCGACCATGTGTAAGCTCCATCAGACATTTTCCATCGGAATTTCCATCACACAAAATTTGAGATCTGGATCTCAAATTTTCCGACAACAAAATCTGTTGTCGTAAATTCCGATCGTGTGTACACAATTCCGACGCACAAAGTTCCACACATACTAGGAATCAGGCAGAAGAGCTGCACTGGCTATTGAACTTCATTTTTCTCGGCTCGTCGTACATGTTTTACATCACTGCGTTCTTGACTTCTGGAATTTCCGACAAGATCTGTGTGACCGTGTGTATGCAAGACAAGTTTGAGCCAACATCTGTCGGAAAAAATCCATGGATTTTGTTGTCGGAATGTCCGATCGTGTGTACGGGGCATTAAAGTGATATAGAAGGCAGGATTTTTTTTTTTTTTAAAATAACAAACACGTTATACTTACCAGCTCTGTGCAATGGTTTCGCATAGAGCAGCACCAGTTCTCCCCTTCTTGTGTCGCCCAATGGCGCCTCCTCCTTGAGCAGCAAACAGTTTGCTCTATGGGGCAATCATGGGTGCTCGCTCCCGAGCATCCATAGGACGCACAGAACGGGACACAGCTCCGCCCCCCCCCGCTTCCTCCTTCAGTCTTTAAAGCTAATCCAAAGTAACAGCAAATGTTATACAGTAAACACATATACAAGTGTTCAGCTTCTTTTATACAATCACTGAAACACAGAAAAACTGAATTTCTCGTGGTAGCATGTCAAAATCAAGAAATGTAATTTTCTTTTTGATGCGTACTTTCCAGCCCCTTTTCATTACTCTCAGGCCAATGAAGTGAGCAGCTGTCTCTAATCATTCTTAAGATTATTCTTGGAAAGGTAGATTTGATTTTTTTTTTCCCTTTTATCTTTTACATATATTTCACATATATTCACCCTTAGTCAACAATAAATATGGATCACTTTTATTATTTGTAAACATGGTAATCTGAAGGATGCCCAGTAGTACATAGATGGACCAGCCATTATGACTTGACAGTCTCTTTTGCTGCTGAGTTCAATGCCTTTTATAGTGAACAATGGCTACTTCTGTTCTATAAATATAGAACAACAACCACTTCACCCCAGTTGGTGCCCTCATGGACATTTTCAGACAATCCTGCAGGCACAAATAGCAGCTCACATTCGAAAGTGGCCATGTGAGCTATACATCAGCCAGCTAATATCACTTTCTAAAAGCTGCAAGGATGCAAAGAAAAAGCCCAGGGCTACTAAACAAAATTGGGATTATGTTGGCGGTCTGGGAGCTCATTACTGTCCAGATCCTATATAGCTGCTCCCTTACCACGTGTATACATAGAATTTCCAGGAAAACCTCTAAACAGCATTAATGGCACTCCATATGTTATGTATCATTTACAGTAAGCCATCTACTAGGGCTCTATACTGCACATAATTCCATTTATTCCGGGCTGGAGATTTCGCCAGGCAGCGAGTTTAGTCGGAACACAACTATACATATTAAGCAAAGGAAACAGAATATATAGATGGAAAAAATATAAGTGAAAACGACAAATCATAAAGAAGTATGCTCTTGTAAATTTTAGAGCTAAGTCTTCTCGGCAGTTTCTGCTTAATTTTAAGATTTTCTTGTCAATGTGCAGTAGTGCATTATAATTTTATAAAATATAATTGCAGTATTCTGCTTAGTTTTCCTTTACCTTATGAAAACAAACAACTCCAGTAATTTACATATTTGGGATATGCTAAAGCAAACATGTTACCTGGCCAGGCAAAGAAAAATAATCACCATGCTGTCTTTGCTGTATAGCTGTATAGCCCTCCATTGATGCCCACTACCCTGATCTGCTGCAGTAACATCAATGCAAAACCAAAACGTATGGTTATAAGGTATGTTCCGCCTGGCCTCCTGCAATGCTTTTATTGGTACCTGGTGCCACTCGCCCAGCCGAAGTGCTGTCACAAGGGAGATGAGGCATACTAAGCCACACCCATCTGTTGCACAACTGTTCACCTAGGCCAGTGATGGTGAACCTTGGCACCCCAGATGTTTTGGAACTACATTTCCCATGATGCTCATGTATTCTGCAGTGTAGGTGAGCATCATGGGAAATGTAGTTCCAAAACATCTGGGGTGCCAAGGTTCGCCATCACTGACCTAGGCTGAAGGAAAGGCAGGATGCTTCTTTGAAATTACATTGTTAGGTTAAAATGGCAGAGCCCGCTTATGATTTCTGGTGGCACTGGGGGACAAGATTTGTGGAAATGATGCTGTTGCAATAACTGTAATCCCAAAAGCTGCTGGTGATTTCTGAGCTGGGAGGAAGGTTAGGGCTCATTTTCAAGCAGAACTCTAGGCAGCAAGAGAAATAAATTAGATTAGGAGAGCACTAATATCTAGCCAGGCTCTGACAAAGTAATTTTAGCTTACACTATGAACATGCTTAGTTGAGTGGATAGTAGAGGAATAACCTCATCAGTGTGCTGCTGCTTCTTTATCCAATTTTAACCTAGGGGCAGGGACAAGGTAAGAACAGATTGCAGTATATTTAGTGTTAGCAGTAATGTTAGGTTTGGGGTTCAAGTTATAGGTTATTATGGTGAAGGTTTCAGTGTACAGTAAAACCTTGGTTTGAGAGTGACTTGGTTTGAGAGCGTTTTTAAGACAAGCAACATTTTTAAATAAATTTTGACTTAATATACAAGCGATGTCTTGATATACAAGTAGCGTCATGTCACAACTGAGTACAAAAGAGAAGAGAGACTAATGCCCCGTACACACGGTCGGACTTTGTTCGGACATTCCGACAACAAAATCCTAGGATTTTTTCCGACGGATGTTGGCTCAAACTTGTCTTGCATACACACGGTCACACAAAATTGTCGGAAAATCCGATCGTTCTGAACGCGGTGACGTAAAACACGTACGTCGGGACTATAAACGGGGCAGTAGCCAATAGCTTTCATCTCTTTATTTATTCTGAGCATGCGTGGCACTTTGTCCGTCAGATTTGTGTACACACGATCGGAATTTCCGACAACGGATATTGTTGTCGGAAAATTTTATATCCTGCTATCAAACTTTGTGTGTCGGAAAATCCGATGGAAAATGTGTGATGGAGCCTACACACGGTCGGAATTTCCGACAACAAGGTCCTATCACACATTTTCCGTCAGAAAATCCGACCGTGTGTACGGGGCATAAGTGTAGCAATATGGTTACATTTAATGAAGGTACAACATTTAGCAACATATTGCCACACTTCTCTTTTATACTCTGTAGCTCTAGCTGAATTTTTGCTTCTAATCCCCTTGCGGAGGCTTCCATTTGTGGATGTACATTTATGGTTACACAACCTATCACATTGCTATAATATTTTTATATGGACTATAAACTGAAGGACCTATAAATAAATGGTTGTGGAACAAATCATTTGAGTTTCCATTATTTCTTATGGGGAAATTTGCTTTGATATACAAGTGCTTTGGATTACAAGCATGTTTTTGGAACGAATTATGCTCGCAGTCCAAGGTTTTATTGTATCAGATTTACTCTAATTTAATTGTTTCCCAGGCCGTGGTCTGAAAAAAACAGTTGTAGCTGCAATACTCACTTTTATTCCCCTGCAGTACCTCTTCCTCACTACAAGACATCTTTTTCCTGGTTATTTAAAAAAGGCTTTGCAAGATAAGATAATACAACTCAAATTAAAGTTATCATGATGACTTTTTTCTTTAATGCAGGACGTCATGTCCTTGCCCTCTGAGGCACAGTGTATTTATGCAGAGAGTGGTGTGAAGTCATCACATCAGTGCTGCCCTCTGCTTCATCCACCACTGGCAGGGGATCAAGGAGGAAGAGCACATGTGCATATATTCCAACTTTTTAACTTTAATATATGGGACATTTTAGGGATATAGTGATCTGTGTCATGTTAAAAAGTGGGTGTGGCCAAACATGATAGTGTGGGTGGCTTAAAGGCTGTGGTTAAACAAAATCTGGGCTTCCTTGTATCTATAAAATATGCTGTAATTGCTGTCCCACAAACTGGAGTCTCAGGAATACATATAAACCTCAACATAATCATTTTAAAAATACTTCCAATACAGTGCCTTGAAAAAATATTCATACCCCTTGTAATTTTCCACATTTTGTCATGTTACAACCAAAAAGGTAAATGTATTTTATTGGGATTGTATTTGATAGACCAACACAAAGTGGCACATAATTGTGAAGTGAAAGGAAAATAAATGTTTTTCAAAATGTCTTACAAATAAATATCTGAAAAGTGTGGCTTGCATTTGTATTCAGCCCCTTTGAGTCAATACTTTGTAGATCCACCTTTCGCTGCAATTACAGATGCAAGTCTTTTTGGGTATGTCTCTACCAGCTTTGCACATCTAGAGAGTGATGTTTTTGGCCATTCTTCTTTGCAAAATAGCTCAAAATCTGTCAGATTGGACAGAGAGCATCTGTGAACAGCAATTTTAAAGTTTTCCCAACAGATTCTCAATTGGATTTAGGTCTGGACTTTGACTGGGCCACTCTAACACATGAATATGCTTTGATTTAAACCATTTCATTGTAGCGCTGGCTGTATGTTTAGGGTCATTGTCCTGCTGGAAGGTGAACCTCTGCCCCAGTGTCAAGTCTTTTGCAGACTCTAACAGATTTTCTTTTAAGATTGCCCTGTATTTGCCTCCATCCATCTTCCCATCAACTCTGACCAGCTTCCTTGTCCCTGCTGAAGATGGTGTGTTCAGGGTAACGTGCAGTGTTAGTTTTCTGTCACACGTAGCATTTTGCTTTGAGGCCAAAAAGTTTATTTTTGGTCTCATCTGACCAGAGCACCTTCTTCCACATGTTTGCTATATCCCCCACATGGCTTCGTGAAAACTTCTTATGGCTTTCTTTCAACAATGGCTTTTTTCTTGCCACTCTTTCATAAAGGCCAGATTTGTGGAGTGCACAACTAATAGTTGCCCTGTGGACAGATTCTCTGATTAATGCTCTCCTTGCCCAGCATGTCAGTTTAGGTGGAGACCTGTTCTGCCATTATACACGTCCTACGTCCTATAGAAGGACTATATTAAGGTAAAATTTCTCCTTTAACATCACATTATATGTATTTAATGTTTGCTAATGTATTGTATTTCTTTCATCATTCCCATGATTGTAATATACTGTGAATGTCCCCTTTATCCTCATGCATGCTTGAATTTTTTAAACTTGCTTTTTTGTCCTTCATGCATATTTGCCTTCACTAACCTCCCTAGCATGCTATCCTGGGCCCATACACACCTAGCCTAGTCACTTAACAATGTATTTTGTCAGCTCCATTGTAGTGTTTTTTGTGTGCTTAAATTTAGGCAGAGTGCCAGAGGCTTTTTTTTTGGGTCCCAAACTCATTTGAAACCCTCCCTCCCCCCCAACCGCTAAGTCAACTGATACCAATCCTCCATCTGCTGACTTTGCCAAACCCATACACACTATACCTACCTCTTTTGTGGTCATATTTATGGATGAATTCACCAAAGCATGTAGTGAAAGGGCCTGCCTGAATACTTTCAAATGGTACTGTTTAAAGTTTTGTTCTCCTATTATCTTGATAGGTAATTGCGTATTTATATTTTAGTATTATGACACTTCTTACCTGTCCAGTGGGCTGCCAAAAGTGTAAGTAAGGAGGGGCTGGCCAAAGTAATACACATTATTTATGCATTCAGCTCTTAATGAAGTGGAGAGGGTTACCTGTCTAAAACACCCAACCCCCCAAAAATTTTTTTTTTACAATAGGCCATCAGAGGGGGTGAGGAATCTGATAAGTGGACCTTAGTTTTTTTTTTATAAATACTCCTTCAAATAAATGTTATACTTATGTTGGCCAAGAATGTTTGTGTTTAATCTGCTTGCAATTTTATGTGCAAAATTACTAGTTTTTTTTCTTGTTTCACTCCACAGTTTCCTTCAATGCCACAGGAATGGCAGACTGTGGCTTCCCAATTTGCCCAGCGGTGGGACTTTCCCGACTGCGGAGGGGCAATTGATGTGAAACATGTCTACATAGTCCCACCCCCCCAACTTGTGGTCATACTATTACAACTATAAGGGGTTTAATAGTATTGTGATGTTGGCAGTGGTGTTTGCGACATATGAGTTTCTCTATGTGGACGTGGTGAAGAATGGCCGGATGTCAGATGGTGGAGTCATCGCCCAGACCAAGTTCTACCTACGGCTCCAGAGTGGTGGCTTGGAATTGCCACCTCCGGAAGACAACTTGGCTGGTCTGCCATTCGTCTTTGTCGCTGATGAAGCGTTTGGGCTGGGTGATCGCCTGACGCGGCCGTTCCGGATGAGGACCCTCATCCCGGACCAGAGGGTTTTTAAATACCGGCTGGCCAGAGCCAGAAGAGTGGTGGAGAATGCTTTTGGAATAATGGCCAGCCGGTTCCGCCGATTCCTTACGCCAATCAACATGGCGGAATATAAACTTAACCATATAATCCTTTCATGCTGCATTCTCCACAACTTTTTAAGGAAAAATTTTGATGAACTATGTGGCCTCAGTTAGGCCTGAGGCCGGATTTCAAGACCAAACTCTGACGGTGCTTGAAGCTGGCCGTCCTGGCTTGTCCCCCCAAAGCGCCCGCCAGGTCCATCTAAAATATATGGAGCATGTTTGCGGGTAGGGGGGCCATTGATATGCCAGAAAATGTTTAACAAACATTTTGAAAAAACATTTTTATTTTAAACTGAAAAATATTCCCTTTGATTTACTGCTTGTGTTTCTTTTAGCTGGCTCCTAGGTTATCCAATGGGCTTTTCTTTTTGTCCATTTTCTTCAATAGTGCAAACGTAATTTCTTTGATACATGAGGTGACAATCTCTTCTTCAGCTAACTATTATGTTGTGGGTCTGCTACACACACACCTTGTTTTTGTTGTTAATGTATGTAATGCATTACTGATAAAAATATTCATCATTTTCAGTACCATGAATTCATTTTTTGGAGTGAACAAAATGGCCTGATTGTTGCAAATTATAAAGCACTGTGGGTGATATTTACTAAAGGAAAATCCACTTTGCACTACAAGTGCACCGCAAAAGTACACTTGAAAGTGCACTTGTAGTGCAAAGTGGAGTTGCCTTTAGTAAATAACCCCCATTGTCACTGTAAACACCAACCTACTCCAAAAACTGCTATTGAGCATTGAAAGAAGAAGCCACACATTGTTGACTAGAAACATTTTTACTCTGTGCACATTCACATGTGCGTTTAGAAAAGGGTTTTTGAACAAACCAACATATTTTAAGAATTACATTTTTTTTTTAGACATTAGAAATATCCTTTTTTGTGGTAAACAGGCATGTTTTTAAAAACATAAAACAATACGCAACTCAGGAACTTACAAAGTTCGAGTTTGATAAATTGAAGGCAATATCAGACATTAGGATGTCCAAACTGTGTTGATATTGCCTTCATCAGATGGGGTGATGTCACCCCTGTGAAAGCCAAATTTTGAAGATGCACACAATTCGAGAGTCAAAATGGGGATCTCCCTCCTGATCCCATGCCTAAGGTCAACATGTGCTGGCTCCCATCATGGGGGATCAATGTACGTGTTTCAGGGGTACAACCCCTTCCTCTCAGCTACTTAAGTTGCGAGGAAGGGGTTGCACCCACAAAACGCATACATTGATATCCCGTGATAGCAGATAGCACATGTTGACACACTGTGTGCATCTTCAAAATTTGGCTTTCAAAATTTTAAAGAAATTTATGACAAAATAAAAACAATTAGTAAAATTTTGGTGTGTTTTAGATTCTGCCTAAAACATCAATGATGTTTTTGAGTCTTTTTTCAACATCATTGATGTATTCCTTGATCTTCTGTAAATCACGACTGCACACCATGATCTCCCCGATTAGGACTTGTGCACTTGTACTTGTGAAATGTGTTTCTTCTTCTACAACATCCACGTCACCTAAAATAAAAAAACACACCATGTCTTATAAATATGCAGGCATACTATTCTATTACCTGAAGCTATGGTCTCAGACACTCACCTGTTGTGGTCACTATTTCACCCAATTCATAAACCTCCCTTTCCTCCACATCCTCTGGTTGTGGTGTGGGGATTTCCCCTTCTTTAGGAGGTGGGGGGTCCCTGGTGTCCTCTGATGTCCCGAGTCTTTTCTCCCCTATGTGAATAAAAGAAAGGTATACTTAGCACACAGATATTTGAGGGCAGAAATAGTTATAGGAAACATTGCTTGGAAATGTTGTGTACAGTTGTCTGTTTTGGCAGAGTTCCAAGCTGAAGACATGATTTTTTCCCTTTCTTCAAGCTGGAATACTTACCTTTTTTGGTCAGGTTTCACACATGGAGACACCCCTAGTATCCACTGGAGCACCTGTGTGGGACACCCTAAAAAGTTTGTTCTGTTGTCCCACACTAGTGCTCCTGCATCCAGATGTGTAAACAGCTGCTGAGTGTCCTCTCCTTACACTGAATCAAGTTTGCATTTCATTCTAGTTACAAACCCATCTAGACAACAATGTAATAAACTTCTTTGCATACAAATAGGCCTGAACAAATGTATTTAACCTGTATCTGCCAAAAACATTGTATTAGTGGGCGAATGAACATGTGGGCAAATGTTTACTACAAACGATTACTGTGCCCACGAACCTGAAAGTTGCCATTTTAAACTGTACAACAGTAAAGAAAAGCACATGGAGCAGCATAAAAGTAATAATAATAATAGGAACACACAACTATTTACTTTTTTGCAGAACTCTTGATCCTTCTGTACTGATCGTGCTTCCTCAATTTCAGGTCTGACCAGCGCTTCCTCAATTGATCCTTGGATCGTTGTACCCCAAAATTCCTGCGCAGACTTTTCACAACTTTAGTCATGATCTTGGCCTTTCTCACATTTGGGTTTGGGTAAGGTCCATGCAGGCGGAGTTTCACGCATGCGCAGTGTATATTAAGCGCAACACGCATGCGTCGTATGTATGATCTGTGAGGGGAGGAAGGAGTAGTGGAAGAGCCAATCGTTCTAACGAAGGTACAATTTTAACTTGGGGCATCAGTGGCCTATACTACTAGAGGTTGAGGCCTATATTGGGATAAGATTATGAGAGTTTAGCCTGACATTAGGGTTTGTCTTGTGTCGTGTCTTGCAGATAAAATGGATCGGTTCAACGATCATGATTTCCTCCCCCAATTCATTGATTTGTACAGAGAGCTGCCCTGTCTGGGGCAGACAAAACACCCCTTTTATACAAATCGACTAAAGAGGCAGGCAGCACTGGATAAATTGCTGCAATTTGTGAAGCCGCAGGTCCCCACGGCAACCATCCCCTATTTGAAGTGCAAAATTGGTGGCCTGAGGAGCACTTATAATAGGGAGTGCAAGAAGGTCCAGGATTCCCAGAGATCAGGAGCAGCAGCAGATGACATTTATGTCCCCAGGCTGTGGTACTATGACAGACTGCGTTTTCTGTCAGACCAGACTGAAATCAGGCCATCACTCTCAACCCTTCCTTCCACGATTCCTTCCACTCTTCCTTCCACCCCAGCTGAGGCTTCCAACGTCCAACCTGGGCCTTCCACCCAAGAATAAGATCTGGAGGAGCCCAGCTTGAGTCAGGTATAGCATTATTCAACATATTTCTCAAAATTGTGTGTGATTGATGAACAATAAAGTAAAACTATGTCCCTTTTTCATACACAAGAAAGCCTCAGCCAGGGGGAGACTGTGGAAAGTGGCAGCCAGGAGGTGGCAGGGGAAAGTGGCAGCCAGGAGGTGGCCTATGCCTGCATGGCTGCCAACAAAATGCAGGAAATGGAGGTGGGCCAACGCCTCATTTGTGAGGAAGTGATATATATGGCCCTAAACAGGGGTTTGAGAGGCGAACACACAAGCAAAACCCACCTGTGTGAGTTGGACCATCCTCCTCCACCTCCTTCCTCAACTCCAACACCAGAGCCACAGCCCGGAAGCAAGCATGGAAGGAAGTGTGTAAGGAAGACAAGAGAGTGATGGCCTGGGTTCAGTCTGGTCTGGCAAAAGAAGCAGGCTGTTGTAAGCCCACAGTCTGGGGACATATATGTCATCTGCTGCTGTTCCTGATCTCTCGGAGTCCTGTACCGGATTGTGCTCACTATTATATGGACTCCTCATGCTACCAATTTTGGCTGTTAAAAAGGTGATGTGTGCCCTGGGGTACAAAGGCTTCGCAAATTTTACCAGTTTATCCAGCGTTGCCTTCTTCTTTATTTGGTTATGACCCATAAAAAATGGCTATTTTTTTATCAAAAATACTTGCCTATGTGTTTTACTTCAAAATGGACAGTTTGGTTTGTGAGTAGGCAGGTATATTTCAAAAATACAACGTTAAATTAACAAGGGATACCAACAACCTCCTTGAGGTTAAAAAATACAAGTTAATAATTGTGTTGTGGTACCTTGACACACAAAACGACAAAAAATATTATGGAGATCAGTAGAAAAACAAATATAAAAAAAAACAGGAGATCTTGATAAAAAAAAAAAATAAATAAAAAAGTAGATGACTATAAAAAAAAACAAAAAAAAAACAAAACCAGGAGATCTTCATAAAAAATAAAAAAATATGGAAATCTTCCTAAAAAAAAAAAGAAAAAAGATCACTATAAAAATAAATTCTAAACATTATTATGGAGATCTCACGAAAAGAATAACAAATATTATTCATGAGATCACAAGAAATAATAAAGAAATCAGTTTGTAAGAAGAAGAAGAACAGAATGCGCTGCATTAAAAAAATTAAAAATTTGCAGCGTGACGAATGTGCTATCTCCATTACGAACGCTAGTTTTACCAGACCAATCTCTTCCATCTTGTACTTGATTCAGAGCATGCGTGGAATTTTGTGCGTCGGAATTGTCTGCACACGCTCAGAATTTACAAGAACGGATTTTGTTGTCAGAAAATTTGAGAACCAGCTCTCAAATTTTTGTTGTCGGAAATTCCGACAAAAAATGTCCGATGGAGCCTACACACGGTCGGAATTTCCGACAACGAGCTCCTATCGAACATTTGTTGTCTGAATGTCTGATCGTGTGTACGCGACGTTAGGGTTCATTTACAGTAGTGGTTGTAGGGGCTTTCAGTACATCTAGCTGATGGGTTCTCTATTAAGTCTGGGCCAGTCACGCAAGAGACAGTTACATTATCTGCCACCATTGCCATTAATCATCAAGAACTACTACGCTTGGATGCCATTGCTTCACCTCTGTTTCCAGTCATCCATGGCATGCCACGGGCCCAAGCCCATAATCCACACATCAATTGAACCACAGGGGAAATTGAGTTTCACTCTCCCTACTGCCTCCAGCACTGCTTACCGGGAAGCTCACACAATTTACTATCCCTACTATGTCTGGACTCTGATTCTGAGGTTTACCAATCTGTACCAACAGTATACCATGAGTTCTTGGATGTGTTCAGCAAAAAGGGGGCAGAGACACCCCCCACCGACCCTATGAATGCCCAATAGAACTTCCCGGGGCCGAAGTTACTTTTGGAAGAATTTTTCCTTTATCTGAGCTAGAGCTTGTGGCATTAAGAGACTATATCAATGACAACCTAAAGAAGGGCCTCATTCGCCCTTCTACTTCCCCGGACGGAGCTGGCATCTTTGTAGAGAAGATAGATAATTCACTACAGCCCTGTGTGGATTACCGTGAACTCAATAAAATCACTATCAAAAACCGCTACCCTCTCCCCTTGGTGCCCGAATTATTCCAAAGACTTGGAGCTGCAACAATATTCACAAAGCTAGATCTCTGAGGGGCCTATAATCTGGTTTGCACCCGATTTGGGCCTTTTGAATATCTCGTAATGTCGTTTGGATTATGCAATGCCCCTGCTACGTTCCAGCAGTTCATTAACAATGCCTTCCGTGACTTTTTGGATCTGTTTGTCACAGTCTATCTGGACGATATAGTAATCTTTCCTTCATCCCTGGACAATCATCGCAGACATGTAAAGAGCGTTTTGGGCCGACTTCGGCTACATGGCCTATACGCCAAGCCTGAAAAATGTAAATTCAAACGTCCAAAGTCCAAATTCCAAAGTCTTAAATTCCTGGGATTAATTATATCCACGGAAGAGATGAAGATGGATCCTCAAAAGGTCACTGCCATTCTAGACTGGCCGGCTCCCGCAGATAAGAAGGGTGTTCAGTGCCTTGTAGGGTACGCAAATTTTTACCGGAAATTCATTAGGGAGTTTTCCGCTATTATCTCCCCCATCACGTAACTACCAGGCAAGGCATCAAGTTCCAGTGGTCCGCTGAAGCACAGACGGCCTTTGAGACTCTTAAAGGACTGTTTACTTCTGCATCTGTTGTAAAACACCCTGATCCAGTCTTGCCTTACGTCTTGGAAGTGGACGCATCAGAAACAGCAGTTGGAGCAATGCTTTCTCAGAGACTAGGGTCTAAGGCTCTGTTGCATCCAGTTGCCTTCTCCCGTAAGCTATCTGCAGCGGAATTAAACTACGATGTTGGGGATCGTGAACACCTAGCGACCAAGTCTGCACTGAAGGAATGGAGGTACCTGCTGGAAGGAGCTGCACACCCAATCTTGATCTGCACAGATCAGAAGAATTTAGAATATTTAAGATCGGCAAAAAGGTTGAGACCCCAACAGGCCAGGTGGGCACTTTTTTTTCCTAGATTCTCTTTTGACATAACTTACAGGTCTGGATCTAAGAATACAAAACCTGATGCATTTTCCCGCATGTTTAGCAAGTCGGAACAGTCTGCACCCCCAGATACTATTCTGTCTTCAGGGAATTTCCTTTTGCTCCAAGGAGACCTATTATCTCAAATTAAACATGCTTCTGTGGGAATCCCCTCACTTACTGGAACTACCTTACAGGCAAGAGATGGGTTGCTATTATAAAGTTAAGATCTTTGTACCGGAAGACGTCCGAGTATCTATCTTGGGGCTGTGTCACGACCACAAGCTAGCTGGACATTTTGGAATCAGCAAGACCTTTGAACTTATGCAACGTACATTCTGGTGGCCGCAAGTAGAGAAAGACTACAAGAAGTATGTTGAGCCTTGTATCACTTGTATTCGGAGCAAGAACGGCAAAACTAAGGCTTGGGGTCTGCTGAAGCCACTACCCGTCCCAGGTAGACCCTGGAGGATGATTTATATAGACTTTATTGTCGAGCTTCCTCCATCGGAAGGCTACAGCACCATCTTTGTGGTAGTGGACCGGTTGTCTAAAATGGTACATTTTCTCCCTATGAAAGGTACACCATCTGCTCAAATTTTTATGAAGGAAAATATAAGACTTCATGGGGTTCCAGCAAATATTGTGTCGGATCGCGGGGTGCAGTTCACCTCCATATTTTGGAAAGCCTTGTGTACAGCCCTGAGGATCGAACTATCATTTTCTTCAGCCTATCACCCACAAACAAATGGACAGATGGAAAGAACCAATCAGACTCTTGAACAGTATCTGCACTGTTTTTCCTCATTCTCTCAAGATGACTGGGTGTCGCTATTACCACTAGCTGAGTTTGCCTACAATAACTCTGTCCATTCAGTCACAAAGCAATCTCCATTCTTCGAAAATTACGGCTTCCATCCTTCCTTCTTGTCCAATACAGTACCAGAATGCTCAGTACCTGCTTTCCTTGAAACAAAAGAGTTCTTTGACACTAATAACAAACTGTTGCAAGAAACAATGGCTAAAACACAGTCATACAACAAAAAGAGAAGAAGAGGGGAGTTGATTCTGAAACCAGAAGTTCAAGTATGGTTGTCCACAATCAATCTAAGGTTAGCCTGTCCATCAAAGAAATTGGGTCCTAAGTTTGTGGGGCCTTTCTCAGTAAAAAAAGAAGGTCAACGATGTGGCCTATGAATTAGAGCTACCATAATCTTTCAGGATTCATCCCATTTTTCACGTGACTTTGCTGAAACCTGCTATCTCTAATTGCTTCCCCAGACGAAATGTTGGTCCACCCGAGCCAGTACTAGTCAATGGGGAGGAAGAATTTGAAGTGGAAGCAATTTTGAATTGCAGGAAGAGGAATAACCAAATTCAGTTCCTGATAAAGTGGAAAGGGTATGGGCCAGAGGAAAACTCCTGGGAACCTGAAGGCAATATTCACGCCAAAAGACTGATCCAGGTGTTCAAGAGCTCTCATCCTGTTAAGTTGGCCCTGTGCTCCATGTCCCATTGAGAAGAGCAGAAGGGCGCGTTTGCGTGCATGTGTGCGCACGCGCACCAATAGAGAAAGGGTTGCCACCACAAGTGCGCGTGTGCGGGAGTATGTGCGCACGCCCAGTGACAGCCCTTGGAGCCAAAGGGGCCATTTAAACTGGCTCATTCCCCAAGATCAATGCTCTCTGGTCTACAGCGTTTCCTGTGTCTCCTGCTATCCGTTGCCTGTACCAGTTCCTGTTGACCTACCCGGCTTGCCCTTGACTACTCCTGTTATCTGCCTGCATCTGACCCTGGATTGTCTTTGATTTCTTTCCTGCCTGTTCCTACTGCCACCTTGCTGCCAGGCTGTTGCCAACCCTGCCTGCATCTGACTACCCTTCTGCATCAGCACCTGTTCTGGACTTGTTCTCCGGTTTCTGATTCATCCTGCATGCACCTGCCTGTGCTCCAGTCATTGCCAACACCAAGTTCCACTAGCTGTTGTACCCACGCTCCTGTCTGTGGCACCCAAGTACCAGCCTACTCCATTCTCCAACCTGTCAGCTGTTCCTGGTCGTCCTGCTGTGTCAGTGTTCCTCCATGGCTCTGCCTTCAATTCCGGTTCAGCCTCCCTGCTAGCAACTTGCCAGGCACTCGTGCGACTCTTCACTCCCGCCCCACCTGTTTGCTCTACCAGAGGCCTCGAGTCAGAGGTGTAAGAGAGGCCTTCCTCTGCATAACGGACTCTACCATCAGGTACGTGACATAATTGCACCCACGTGCATCTCACAAGTTCAGCATGGCTGCATGTAGTGCGAGAAATGCGCACGGAACATGTCTTTCCTGCACTGTGTTTCAGTGTGAACCAACCTTTAGGGAGAGAGATTTGAGAGAGGGAACGATCACTGTGGTGAAAGGAAGGATCACTATGGTATATGGAGGAAAGGAAATAGGGATTACTATGGTACATGGAAGGCAGGAAGGAAGGATTGCTATGGCATATGAAAGGCAGGAAAGAATGATCACTATGGCATGTGGAAGACTGGAAGAATTACTATGGTACATGGAAGGCAGGAAGGATCACTATGGTATATGGAAGGCAGGAAGAATCACTATGGCACATGGAAGGCAGGAAGGATCACTATGGCATATGGAAGGCAGGAAGGATCACTGTGGCATATGAAAGGCAGGAGGAAACACTATGGTACATGAAAGGCAGAAAGGATCACTATAACACATGGAAGGGAGGAGGGATCATTATGGTACATGGAAGGCAGGAAGATCACTATTGTACATGGAAGGCAGGAAGGATCACTTTGGCATATGGAAGGCAGGAAGGATCACTATGGCATATGAAAGGCAGTAAGAAACACTATGGTACATGAAAGGCAGAAAGGATCACTATGACACATGGAAGGGAGGAGGGATCATTATGGCACATGGAAGGCAGGAAGATCACTATTGTACATGGAAGGCAGGAAGGAAGGATCGCTATGGCACATGAAAGGCAGGGAGAAACAATCACTGTGGCACATTGAAGGCAGGAAGGAAGAATCACTATGGCACATGGAAGGCAGGAAGTATCACTATGGCACATGGAAGGCAGGAAGTAAGGATAACTATGGCACATAGAAGGTAGGAAGAATCACTATGGCACATGGAAGGCAGGAAGAAGGGATCACTATGGCACATGGAAGGCAGGAAAGATCACTGTGGCACGTGGAAGGCAGGAAGGAAGAATCACTATGGTACATGGAAGGCAGGAAGGAAGGATCAACAGGGGGTGGGGCCAAATGAGGAGAGAGGGGGCGGATCCAAACTGCGGCACAGTGTCTGAATGGACATACAGAGCTGTGACTCGGCTCGGGTGCCCCCATACCAAGATGCTTGCTGTGGGGGCACTCTGCAGGAGGGAGGGGCCAGGAGTGTAGGTGTGGGATTCGAGAAGAGGAGGATCTAGGCTACTCTGTGCAAAACCACTGCACAGAACAGGTAAGTATAACATGTTTGCTATTTTGAAACAAAAAGAGACTTTAATATCACTTTAACTGCTCAGTTGACTTGCCAGAATGATGGTCACTCTCGGCTTGCTGCTGCTTTGTTGTCCCACAATCTCTGCTCAGGGTAAAGCTGAGAATGTATAATCATCACATTATGAACAATATGAAAAGCAGTTGTAAAAAAACTGTACAGAGGTAATGAGCATTTCCAGAGCTTCAGAGGCCCTTTTCACTCAAAAGTTTTAAAAATCTGCACCCAGACAATCACCAGCTGCTTATTTTTGTATGGAGAAAATGGCCACAATAACCTAGAAGTGCCTCATTCTTCTGCTTCTTAAGTGAAAAACAGGCAATGAGTAAAATCAAGTACAGGGGGTCCCCGGGTTACAAACAAGTTAGGGACTGTAGGTTTGTTCTTAAGTTGAATCTGTTTGTAAGTCGGAACAGGTACATTTTTTAAGTGTAGCTCCACCCAAAAAAACTATTCTTAAGCTTTTTGGATAGCATACGGAAGGGTTAACACCCCTGTAACATTTGTTTTGCTGTGTGTGCCCCTGTTCAGAAGATTTCACCTCACTTTCTGTCCCAATGACAATTGGATTTTGAAAATTTTGGGTTGTTGTGGAAATAAGCCTTGGTGATAAAGCATCAGTGGAGGTACCTTTTCCCCATATTAGCTCTTACAGGAGTGAATTTCCCTTCATAGGGATAGATTTCCTCTCACTTCCTGTTGTCTCCCTCCGTTTGTAAGTAGGAGTCGTTTGTAAGTCAGATGTTTGTAACTAGGGGACCCCCTGTAGTACATATTAAAGCTAACTAGGAAGCCTTGCAACCACGTTAAAATTAGAAAGTCTGCAGAATTTACCCGCAGTATTCAAATATAGTACTTTATAACCATGCTTATAGCAGGGAACATAAATACTTTTCGTATGTTTCTGTGCTGAGCTGATTTCTGCTAATGCTGCAGCGTGTATGGAAAGGGCTGTAGAGGTCTGAGAGATGCAGTGCTGGGTCCTATTAACACACAGTCTGAGTTTAAAGGCTATTCAGAACTAAATAAATCTGTCCATAGGCAATTGGCTGGCAATGGAAAGTTTAAATGCAATTATTTAATACATGGCTGCAACATACCTGTTATTTTCAGAATAGCCAGCAAGTACATCTGTTGTCCGTGGTATGTTCTCATTCCAGATGCTAAATCACATAAACAATTAAAAAAAAAAGAAATGTGGAAATGATGTATGAATAACCTTCTAGGCCTCCTGTTTGTTTATGATATAAAACATTTAATGCATTGTACATTCTACATCAAACCCAAGGAGACATAGCTTGTATACATTAGTATATAGAATCCAGTTTGTGGAGCAACGTATTTTCTGGTCCATCTCTCATCCCCTCAAAACTAAGCTCCATTCACAAGGCAATTAATTGGAACATTTGAATACAAGTTATTCACTATAACTGTCGCTCAGCATAAAGGGTTCAGTGCTCTGCGTTATTCTATCATAGAACTAGCCTCAGGCTTGTAAATGAGAATTAATGAATACCTAAAGAGATGACAAGTATTTCTGTGCCCCCGACAAGCCCTACACTATTTAAAGGGTAAGCATTGCTTCAATTTTGTTTTGCAATTATTATTAATTGGGTAATGAAGGAAATATTGCTTTAATCACTTGTGTCAACATACGAGGAGAGATGGAAAAAAAAAGGTCAGAAAGGCGGTAAGAGGATAAAGACAAAAAAGACTGGCAGGGAATCCTAAAATCAACAGTGTATATTGTGGAACACAGAGCTTTAGTAATGGCTCTGTAAAGCTGTACAATTCAGCTCCAAAAACCAGACCAGTTGTAACAGGGCATACCACATAGAAAAGCGGAAGGAATCTGCACTCCATTGGAAAATCCACAGTAAGGGCTCCTTTATACAAGAGGTGACTTCTGTAAAGTGATCTGCATTTGACTTACTATTCAGAAAGCATTTCACAGGCTGTAAGGAGGTGGCTATGGAGCACCCCTATTCAATTGGATGGGTTGTCTTTGGCGGGTGGTGCTGTGAAAGCGAGGATATTATGGCCACAGCATATGTGCATACTCCCCAATATACTACATTGATAGTGAACTTAACCACTTGACCACTGGGCACTTAAACCCCCTTCCTAACCAGACCAATTTTCAGCTTTCGGTGCTCTCACATTTTGAATGACAATTACTCAGTCATGCAACACTGTACCAATATGAAATTTTCGTCCTTTTTTCACACAAATAGAGCTTTCTTTTGGTGGTATTTAATCACCTCTGGGTTTTTTATTTTTTGTGCTATAAATGAAAAAAGACCGAAAATCTTGTAAAAAAAAAAAAATTTCTTCATTTTAATTATAACATTTTGCAAATAAGTAATTTTTCTTCATAAATTTGGGCCAAAATTTATACTGCTACATATCTTTGATAAACATAACCTAAATTAGTGGATTATTATTATTATTTAGCCTGTGTGAAAGTTATAGAGTCTACAAGCTATGGTGCCAATCACTGAAAATTGATCACACCTGATGTACTGAGGCCTATCTCATTTCTTGAGACCCTAACAAGCCAGGCAAGTACAAATACCCACAAAATGATCCCTTTTTGAAAAGTAGACATTCCAAGGTATTTAGTAAGAGGCATGGTGAGTTTTTTTAAGTTGTTATTTTTTCCCACAATTCTTTGCAAAATTAAGATTTTTTTTATTTTTATTTTTTTCACACCAAATTGTCATTATAACAGGTTATTTCTCTCACATGGCATGTACATTACACAAATGACACCCCAAAATATATTCTGCTACTCCTCCTGAGTATGGCGATACCACATGTGTGAGACTTTTACACAGCCTGGCCACATACAGAGGCGCAACATTGAAGTAGCACATTCTGGCGTTCTAGGAGCTTAAATTACACATCTAACCTCTCAACCACCTATTACACTTTTAAAGGCCCTGGAGCACCAGGACAATGGAAAAGCCCACAAAGTGACCCCATTTTGGAAAGCAAACACCCCAACGTAAAATCTATGAGGCATAATGAGTCTTTTGAATGGTTCATTTTTTTCCAGACGTTTTTGGAAAATGTGAAAAAAAAATGAAAACGCATTTTTTTTACACAAAGTTGTCCATTTCTAAGATATTTCCAACACATAGCATGTACATAGCAAAAATGACACCCCAAAATATATTCTGCTACTCCTTCTGAGTATGGCGATACCACATGTGTGAGACTTTTACACAGCCTGGCCACATACAGAGGCGCAACATTGAAGTAGCACATTCAGGCGTTCTAGGAGCATAAATTACACATCTAATCTCTCAACCACCTATTACATTTTTGAAGGCCCTGGAGCACCAAGACAATGGAAACTCCCACAAAGTGACCCCATTTTGGAAAGCAAACACCCCAACGTATAATCTATGAGGCATAATCAGTCTTTTGAATGGTTCATTTTTTCCCAGAAGTTTTTGGAAAATGTGGGAAAAAAATGAAAACGCATTTTTTTACACAAAGTTGTCTATTTCTAAGATATTTCCAACACATAGCATGTACATAGCAAAAATGACACCCCAAAATATATTCTGCTACTCCTCCTGAGTATGGCCAGGCTGTGTAAAAGTGTGAGACTTTTACACAGCCTGGCCACATACAGAGGCGCAACATTGAAGCAGCACATTCAGGCGTTCTAGGAGCATAAATTACACATCTAATTTCCTTACAATCTATCACATTTTTGAAGGCTCTTCATATTTCTAACACATAGCATGAACATACCAAGAATTACACCCTAAAATACATTCTGCTGAGCAAAGGGTAAACAAAAGATTACCTGTGGTTTTAGTAGTGCAGTTGTTCACAGGAGGAGAGCCCTGATCCAGGCAGCAGGCAGGGACATGGTCAGCGACAGTGAATGTCCATAGTCAGTACAAGCAGGGATACAGTCCTTATACAGTCCAGGGTCAGTGCAAGTAGAGACATTGCCAGCAGTGCCAAAATATTGGTCCTGGTAGTAAGCAGGAACATGGTCCAAGTAGCAGGCCAGGAAAGAATGGGGACAGGGGTAGAGGCTTCTCCCACCCAAATCTCTTTGAAGCCTCCGAATCTCCAGACCCTAAATCTGGAAATGAGAAAACTAAAAAATTAGTTTTCTTCATCCAGAAAAACATTTCTGGAGCCCCTCACATATGTGAGACCCCTGTGTTCCCACTAGCATAGCAGGGTAAATGATCAGTCCAAGAGGCAGGCAAAAAAACGTGGTCAAACAGTCCGGGGTCAGTTCCAGAGCAGGCAGAAGTAGGTACAATTTAGCTTTAGGCATAAGTTTGGTCGTATAACAGGCCAGGGTCAGTTCTGGAGAAGGCAGAGGTATGTTTATCATTAGGCAGAAGCTTGGTCGTATAACAGGACAGGGTCAGTTCCAGAGAAGGCAGAGGTAGGTACAGTTTAGCTTTAGGCAGAAGCTTGATCGTATAACAGGCCAGGGTCGATTCCGGAGAAGGCAGAGGTATGTACAGTTCAGTGCAGTGGCATAAGGGGTGTGGAGAAAAATGACGGGAAATGAGAATTACGTTTACCATATTTCCCTAATAATGTAGAGAAGTATGGTAACGGTGGAAACATTCACCTATACAGAGGCCTGGTTGGGAAGGACACTGGGGACAATAAAACGAGGTGTCTCTTCTAATTCCTCCTCTAGAGCACACCCGGCATCTCTTCTGACATCTGTGGCCTGTTTCACTGGGGGGGGGATTTTGTCAGGAAAGTGGCATTCATGGAGTCTGTTCACGGAATCAGAGCGAATATTTTCTGGTGGGCTTTCAGGGTACAAAAGGGCGGAGATTACTTGTTCCTGGTAGTGCAGATAGGATACGGGGTTCTCTGTAATTTTTTGGTAAATAACATAAAGTAAAAAGTAAAAGTAAAAGTGTTATACATGGCCAAACTGAAAAAATAATTGGACACTTTTTTATACCAGTGGCGGGATTTTCTTGTGGGAAGGTAGGGTTCAATCATCTGATCGTTGAAGTCCACTCCCCCCATAAACAAATTATAATCGTAAACACAAGCAGGTTTCTGGACTGGGCCGTTTCTTCTTGGGACTTCCACGTAGGTGTCATTATGAATTGTTGTCAGCATGTGGACGTTTCATCTGTCCCTCCACTTGACAGCCAATAGCTCCTGGTTCCACAAAGACGCCGTCTCCCCTCGGCGTAGCCTTTCATTGACCAGTTTTTGCGGGAAGCCTTTTCTATTGGTTCTTACGGTACCACATGCTGGGGTGTCTCTCCGGTGAAGATTGCAGAAGAGGGGCAAGCTAGTATAAAAATTATCCACATAAAGGTGCTACCCCTTTCCAAGGAGTGGATAAACAAGCTCCCAGACAACTTTGCCGCTGGCTCCAATATATTCTGGACATTCAGGGGAATGCAGTTGGGTGTCCTTCCCTTCGTACACCCGGAAGGCGTAAATGTACCCCATGGCTCGGTCGCAAAGTTTGTACATTTTTACCCCATATCGGGCCCTTTTGCTGGGGATAAATTGTTTGATGCCGAGCCTGCCGGAGAATTTTACAAGGAACCCATCCACGGAAATATTCTGTTCGGGGGTATATAATTGGGGAAATTTTTCTGAGAAATAATTTAAGAGTGGCCGAATTTTGAATAATTTGTCAAATGCTGGGTAATTTTGGGGAGGGCACTGGGTGTTGTCATTGTAGTGGAGGAAGCGCAAAATGATAAGGTATCTTGATCTTGGCATAATCGATGAGAAGAGTGGCATGTGGTGGATGGGGTTAGTTGACCAATATGAGTACATTTCGGGTTTTTTTGTAAGTCCCATTGTAAAAGTTAGGCCTAAGAACATTTTAAATTCCTCTAAGGTAAGCTCTCTCCACTCAAAGGGACGGGCATAACTAGAGCCAGGGTTGCTTACTATGTACTGCTGTGCATAGAGGTTGCACTGGGCCACAATGGACGATAGTAAGTCTTCGGTGAAAATCAAATAAAAAAAATCAAGCATGACAAAATCATGGGTGTTCACCTGGACACCTGGCTGGGCAGTAAAAGGGGGGATATTTGCTGCTCCGGAATGAGGGGGAAGCCACAGGGGGTTTTGAAGGGCATAGGGAAGGGTGGCATGGCCTCTATCCTTTTGGGGCTGAGAGGACACCCTACTGGTACCTGGCCTTTGTTGCAGCGGCACTGCGCTTGAGGTGGACAGCACTACGCTTGAGGTGGACGGCACTGCTCTTGAGGTGGACGGCACTGCTCTTGAGGTGGATGGCACTGCGCTCGAGGTGGTAATAGGCTGCTGCTCCATGCCTTCTTTTCACGGTCCCTAGCCAAAGTGTGTACATCTATTGACACACACAGCATGGGTCGGCCCTGTTCCTGCTCCCTCCTCACACTGATTTGATTGATAGCAGTAGGACCCAATGGCTCCCACTGCTGTCTCCGAGCCACCAAGGAGAGAGAGTGCAGTGCTGCTGTTCTCCGTCAGGAATTGTAAAGTATAACAGGACTTCAATATGTGCGTACAGTATCTCACAAAAGTGAGCATACCCCTCACATTTTTGTAAATATTTTATTATATCTTTTCATGTGACAACACTTTGCTACAATGTAAGGTAGTGAGTGTACAGCTTGTATAACAGTGTAAATTTGCTTTCCCCTCAAAATAACTCAACACACAGCCAAGCCATTAAGGTCTAAACCGCTGGCAACAAAAGTAAGTACACTCCTAAGTGAAAATGTCCAAATTGGGCCCAAAGTGTCAATATTTTGTGTGGCCACCATTATTTTCCAGCACTCCCTTAACCCTCTTGGGCATGGAGTTCACCGGAGCGTCAAAGGTTGCCACTGGAGTCCTCTTCCACTCCTCCATGATGACATTCAGAGCTGGTGGATGTTAGAGACCTTGCGCTTCTCCACCTTCCTTTTAAGTATGCCCTACAGATGCTCAATAGGGTTTAGGTCTGGAGACATGCTTGGCCAGTCCATTACCTTTACCCTCAGCTTCTTTAGCAAGGCAGTGGTCGTCTTGGAGGTGTGTTGGGGGCGTTATCATGTTGAAATACTGCCACTGCATTAAAAAAGCAAAGTCACCCCCCCCCCATTCTCAATACAAAACCCAATACCCAATACAAAAGCCCCACAGCAAAATAAACAAATTAGTAAATAATACTTACCCCACCCTGACTTTTGCCCTTCCCTTCTAGGCCAGAGTGACTATTTTCTATCCCACCTTATTTGAGCGTAATTTGTGCACTGCCATACTCTTCCCCATGAGCAAGGATAATGACTGGTTTACTACTGCTAGTCCCATCATTTATGCTTTATTCATGCCTATCATCCAATTTCCACATCAGAATTAGGATCACCCCACAATCTATCAACAATCAACTTTAGATTTAACAAACCTACATAATTTGAGGGCCTACCGTATCTATCCAGTCAATTTGTATCCAATCAGAAGGGCCCTTACACTACATAGTTGTTGGTGGTACATCTGAAAGGATCTTGAAGGGCTAGTCTAAGATATGGGGATCTGGTTTATGCATGGCTATCATTACACAGGCATGTCACATCCAGGGTATATTTTAGCGCAATTAATTCACTAGAATCTAGTCTTAATCAAGTCTAAATAATTGAATGAGATCATTTACAAGGGCGTGTTGAGGGGCAGAATTAGGGGCAGGGTAGGGGTTGGGTGGAGCAACTGGTGGTGAGTACCTCTTAAGGCCTGGCTAGTAACTCAGGATTTGAAATTTTGAGCCCTGATGTATAGTTACATAGTTTGTGAGGTTAAAAAAAGAAACAAGTCCATCCAGTCCAACCTGTGTGTGTGCTTTTATGTTAACAGTACATTGTATACCCCTGTATGTTGTGGTCATTAGGTACCCATCTAATAGTTTTTTGAAACTATCAATGCTCCCCGTTAATACCACTGCTTGTGGAAGAGAATTCCACATCCTTACCGCTCTTACAGTAAACAACCCTCTACGCAGTTTAAGGTTAAACTGCTTCTCTTCTATTCTTAGTGATTGGCCGCATGTCTTTTTAAATTCACTTTCACTGCAAAGTTTTTTCCATATGCTAGGGTTACCAGTACGGTATTTGTACATTGATATCATATCCCCTCTCATTCGTCTCCTCTCCAGAGAGAATAAGTTCAATGCTTGTAGTCTTTCCCCATAGCTGAGATCCTCCAGTCCCTGTACTCGCTCCATTTCCAGTACATCCTTCCTGAGGACTGGTACCCAGAACTGGACAGTATACACCAGGTGCGGCCTGACCAGAGTCTTGTAGAGTGGGAGAATTATCGTTTTATCTCTGGAGTGAACCCCCTTTTTAAAGCATGCTAATATTCTGTTGGCTTTGCTTGCAGCAGCTTGGCACTACTTGGCATACTATTGCTGAGCCTGTCATCTACTAGGATCCCCAGGTTCTTTTCCATCCTAAGTTCCCCCAGAGGTTCCCCCCCCTAACAAGTAAATTGCATTCATATTTTTGGCACCCAAATGCATTACTTTACATGTTTCAACTTTAAACCTCATTGGCCATGTAGTTGCCCACCCCAATAATTTGTTTAGATCTTCTTGCAAGGTTTCCACATCCTGCATAGAAGTTACTGCCCTGCTTAGCTTTGTATCATCCGCAAATACTGAGATTGAGCTGTTTATCTCATCCTCCAGATCATTTATGAATAAATTAAATAGGATTAATTCCAGGACAGAACCCTGGGGGACCCCACTTTCCAATAATAGATTGGTCTGGCAAGAACGATTCTTCATGAATCCATGCTAATTACTGCTAATGATTCCATTTTTATTACTGAAAGACTGATGGTCATCATAAGACTATGTCTTTAAAGGAACCACAGCCATAGGCGTGCACACAGGGTGTACCAGATGTGCCTGGGGACAAACTAAGCTCCCCATGCACATTAGTATTATTGCTCTGTGTGCCATCAGGAAGATGGGAAAGATCTCCCTCTTACCAGCTCTGCCATAAGAGAAGAATTTACGCTCTTCTCTTTCACCTTACATTTGGTGATCAATGTGCTGGGGTCATATACATGTAGATGTGCGTTTGAGCTTTAGAGTGCACACCATAATGCAATAGGATGCGCACACCTATGACCACAGCTATCTGAAATCTTTAAGCATGTTCAGCCTACCCTGTATATAGCCCAATGTAATCTAGAAATGTAGGGGAAATCGTCATGGACAGGCATTGCAGTCCACATTCATTTGAAGAATAACATAAACGTATGGTGGGGAATCTGCTTAAACTGTTCAGCTTAATCTTTACACATCTTCTAGGTGTTGCTGTAGCCCTAACTGCCAAATACATGTGCAAAAATCTGAATTTTCTTTCTCTTGCCAAACACTCCTCCAGTATGTGGAAACTGTGTCTAGAACAGAATAAAAATAGTTGGTTTCTATGAAGCAGGGGGAGTATTCACTGATGCGCCTATATATTAGCTACACCATCAACCACCATATTTTAGACAAAATTTGTGAGCGCTGAGTTTTTACATTTCTCACTGCAAGGAAAGTCAAAAAGTAGTAATTATTTATATTTAATGACTGGAGCCACTCCAACAAATTCAATAATTTTATCTGGAGTTTCTGCAACCTATGAATTCAGCCGGTGTAAGTTTTGAAGTAGTGCTGTGGAGTGTTTTTAGATATATATCATGAAGATGACCTCCTGTAAAGAGTTGTATTGGTTGAAAAGATCAATGTGTGTAACCAGCCTAGGTGCATCAAGCCGTGGCTGGATTGCTATACAGCATAGTGGGGGTGAGGGATGCTGTCCAGGTCACTACAAGCTTTTCCGTTTGTTCTATTGATTGCTATCCTCGTGGCATGCAACGCTGCGTTAGCTTGTAATGGAATGTGCTACAGACGACTAATAATGTTAATTTGCTGTTTGAGTGAGCAGCACTTTCCAGGTGATGAAACCGTACCGACTTGTGTTAATGTTTGGCATAAAGCTTCCAGAAAGCATTGGAATATTTTCATTTTGCAGCAAAAGTAGAGGGTGCTTATTGCTGCACGAGGGTCAGGTGAAGTTCACGTAAAACATTCATTATAACAGCTGCCTTTTCCACGGGGGCACCGCAGGTTTGTAAGGGCAAGTCAGCCAACAATAACATCAATAATGAGGAAATAACTGAGAGGCTGCTGACATATCTATAGCAGCAGCAAGTAATTATTTTCTAAGAGGGAAATTTCGACGTGCAAAACATTAAAAATGTATCAAGTGAAATGCAATATTGCAATGTGAAATGTGTAATAACAGCAAGGCGTGTTATAGGATCTGGAGTGATGACACCTCTAAAGAATGTAACACTTATGTAAAGAAAACACACACATTCCTTACAGCTTTCTGATTCGGGAAAGAGGGACCCCATGACAACATTTGTAGATGAATGGTATGCACCTTCCACACTCCTGGACAAGTATTATCATTTCAGATATGAAACTAAGACATACTGTATTGAAATTATAGGGGTCTGATAATGTTGAGGTTTTTTTTGCTCCAAGAAATGGACTGTCTTATCTAGCTGGTCTGATCCAGTACCGCTATGGTGGCGCCCATGTTTTCTTACACTTTCTATCAGTCACATGATGTAAACACCTACTTAACTGTTCCCTTGCTGTTAAGAAGATATGAGTGCTGATTGGACTAAACTATATGGTCACACCTATAGCACGTCTAGAACTTATGCATATTCAGACGTATATATTGTTAAACTTGGTGTTTGTAAGTCAGAAACACTTTCACTTTTACTCACTTATGTTACCGAGAACTGTGTTATGTCGCTCTACTGCAGTGTATGGAATAAACAGCACCGTTTTCTTTTTATCGATTGGGGCTCACTGTCTCATCTGAATGTCTTACTTGGAGATTCCCTAACCTGATTTAACAGAATGGTGCCTCTCCACTCAGATACAGTCCAGTGGGCTCCTGGCCAGAGGGAAACTAAATTTACGTTGAGCAGACAAGTGGCCACAGTAAGAAGCTGTTATTCTTATTTATTCTGCTCTCCGTTGCAAGTAATTCGTCCGTGTCTGGGGTCCATTGGCTGAAGGAGTTTTAAGCTGTTGATGAGATGGTGAGATTAAGGTAAAATTAAGTGTAAACTAGAGCAATGTTGATGTTACACAGTTTGAGCCAAATAACTCCTATACTTCACCGGTTGCAGAAATAATAGTGCCGATAGTAATTATCAATGTTGATGTTTTGTTTCTATGCTTGGGGTGTCAATAGATTTATAAGACTTGTGAGAAGGTCTGATCAGAGGACTGTAGTAGCGAGCCTGTGTGGCAAGTAATGCCTATGTGGCAAGTGTACAGGCCTGTGTGGCCAAGTATAATAAAGTGCCATTTGATGGCTACTGTGTGTGGCCTGGGAGAAATTTTGGGTGACGACACCACAAATTTTGTAAGTAGAGACTCAGAGTGAGGACTCTAGATTTAGAGCATGGCACTCTCATGGACCTTTCAAGTCAGGAGAGGTAGAGGTGGAACAAGTAAGTCCTATGACAGACATGACAGACAAGTGTGAACAGTGGTTAAGAAATGACACCAAGATTATTATAGGCTGGACCAAAACAGAGCTGATCTAATACCAGAAGGAGTTATGATCAACTTGGGTTTCTGTGTATGTTAATTTTTATGGAAGATTGACAGAGTTGGATGAGAGGATTAAATCTGTACTATATTGGATCTTTGAAAGTATGAAACGTGATAAAACTTTAACTAGTTATGAGCCTGTCAAAGTTTTTCTAATGCATATCACTGATGGGTCTAGCAAAAGAGAATTAGACCAGATAATGCAAGTGTTATCTAAATGTTTAGGAAATGTTTGAGAAGCAGAAAGATAGCTAAGTATGGCTGAGTTAAAAAAATAAGTGTGAGAAATCATTTTTAGGAGATTAAAGCCTGATCATCTTTGCAGTTTCCTCCCCTTGTTTGTATTTCTATGTAAGAAAGGAGTGAGGTGCCCCTCCCCTTCACATTGCTGTGTAACATTGTGTGAAAAGAGAAACAGGCGGTTAGCAGATATTTTCTTATAAGATTGTGCCCATCTGAAGCCAGAGATTTTTGAACATCTAAGTACTATAGAAAGTTGTAAATGAGAAAAGTGAACAAAACAGAAGAGTTAAATTGTAGGTACTGAAACTGAGGAAATAGTAAATGAGAAAGATAGAAGCCTTTGTTAGAAAGTCTTCGTAAGTTTAAGTGAGAAATCTTTTGTAGAAGAGGAGAGAAGTGAGACGGGCTTTCAGCTTCCCCCTTTGACCCCCCCCCCCCCCCCGTAATTGTCCTTCTTTGATGGACACATCCTGTGTGAGAGTCTGTGTCGGCGAAATGTTTAATTATGTTGGATAAGTGAATCCTAGTTGAAATTGTTGGTTTTTGTTATGTAACTCTAGGATTAATTTTAAACAAAGAAAGAAAAGGCTGATTGCGGCCGACACCCTTTAAATTCCTAAACGGTAGCCCTGATTATTATAATTTTTTTAAATGTTTAGGTCTCCATTCCAGCCTACTGGGTGTGGAAAGGGAGAAGGCTCCACCCACTGATAAAACCTGGTTTTACCCTTTTTGTGCCAGTCATTTGAACAAAATAGCTGACTAGACAAGTTCTGTATAACATGTTAAAAATGTGACCAAAAAGAGAGATAAAGACCATTTCCTCTGTCCAAAAGGTCACCCCTTAGTATCTCTTCTCTACCTCCAACCGCACCCTCTTATTCAGATCCTCTTTCTCCTTTTTTAAGTTAAAAGGCACATACTGCACCTAATATTGCAGGGCAAAGACCTTACATGGGAGCTATAAGAGACCTAGAAGATATAACTGCCCAGGAAGAAAATTAAGCTGAATTAGGCTTACAATACAGTGCATAAAGGAAACATGAAAGTGGAAAATAATAGACTGATAGAGCAGCTTACTTCTCAAGAATCCAGAATGTAGAGCTTGGAAGGTGAATTGCATAAGAAGAAAGATATAGCTCAAGATGAAGTTCAAGAAGATAATGTGTTTTTCAAAGAGAAACCAGTTTTAATTAATTTTTTAAATTATAATCAAATTGGGCATCTTGCTAAGAGGTGCAGAAATACAAAGAACATTGTGAACAAGATGATGGAATAACAGAATTTCAGTTGAGAAATCAAAGCTACGATAGCCTTTGTTTGGCTGGTGATTTTATGGTTGCATCCATTTCTGATCCTGCTGAGGTAAATCACATTAATAGGTTTAGTGGGAAAAATAAGGAGCAAACGTTTATGATCATCTGATGCCAGAGACCAGCAACATGTTGACAGCAAAACCTTTCAAACCGTGTATAAAATAGATCCGGTTGGTGGATGCACCAAGATCCATATCGTGGCAAGAAACAAAAAGAAAACTGCAGCTGCAACCTGTGCCAGTGGTGCTGTACAAAAGAAAAGATATGCTTTAGAATGGATGTTATGAAAAAATATGCAAATTAAATCTTGAAAAGAGCAAGGACAAAACATTTGTCATCAGCGACTAAGCAAGTATGAAACAATCCTGCTTAAATTAAAAAAAATAGAAGTGAACAAAAAAATGTACTACAATCAATCCTGCTAGTGTTTTCATAGAGTGAGAAGAAAACCTTGAAGAGGAGGGTGACCACATCTGCTTAAAACTCATGGAAGAAGAAATGCAGCAAATCTCCCCAGTAAAGGACACTCCTCTTGAAAATTCTGATCTGATTCTATTTGCAGAGGGGTCACGCCTGTACAAAGATGGAGTCCCAAAAATGGCATATGCTTTGACAACATTGGAGGAAGTGATTGAGACCCAACTATTCCCTTCATCACTTTCAGCGCAGGTTGCCAAATTGGTAGCACTCACCAGAGTCTGTGAGGCCGCAAAGGATCAAACAGCCAACATCTACACTGATAGCAAGTATACTCTGCTAGTAGTCCATGATTATGGACCCATAAGGGAGATCAGAAGATTCACAACTGCTGCAAGAGAACCAATTCAAAACTGGAAATATGTTCAAGAACTTTTTGAAGCAGTCACCCTCCCAAAGGAAGTAGCCATCCTGAAGGTCAAGGCATTTACAGAAAGACCGCTGAAACACCAATGGAAGCAATCATGACCCTAATCACTGATTTTGCAAAGGAATAAGAAGACACCCATAACAGATTGAAGAAAAGGAAGAGAACAATTGAAATTGCAATAATCAGCATCTGAGGATTGGAATGAAATCAGGGAAAGGGACGGAGCAATGAAAGACCAAGATGGACCCTTGTGCAAGGAAAATGGAATATGTGTCCCACCTCAAACGGAGAAGATGATCATGCAAGTAACCCATGGCCCAGGTCATGTAGGCCCTAAGGCAATTGAGAGAAACATAAACAAGGCTGGTTGGTTTATTCCAGGGGTCTCAAACTGGCGGCCCTCCAGCTGTTGCAAAACTACAAGTCCCATGAGGTATTGCAAGGCTGACAGTTACAAGCATGATTCCCACAGGCACAGGCATGATGGGACTTGTAGTCTTGCAACAGCTGGAGGGCCACCTGGTTTATTCAATATTTCAGAAATGCATGTCAAGACTTTGTTGAGGGATGCATAATCTGTGCTAAAAATAACCCAGGAAACCAGACCAGAGTAACACAAAGACATTTGGCCAAGCCACTATTCCCTTTCCAAAGACTTCAGATTGATTACATTCAATTGCCCAAATCAGGCCAATATCAATATGTTTTGGTGTGCGTAGACATGTTTTCAAGGCTGAATGGAAGCCTGCCTGGTGGCTAAAGCAAATGCCAAGACAACAGCAAAGAAGCTCCTTTCCGAAGTAATATTTTGCTTTGGAGTCCCTGAAACCAAGGAGAGGTACAGATTTCACTGAACAGATCATGCAAATTATTCGCAAGGACTTGGCAATTGAGCAGGCCTTCCATGCCCCTATCATTCTCAGAGTCCAGGAAAAGTAGAAAAATATAGTAGAATCATTAAAGACCGGCTAGCTAAATCAATGCAGGAAAAGGGGAGATGGGTCAGTAAAGAAACAATGGCCAGAACTGTTGCCTCTGGTTCTTTACAACATCAGGATTACCCCTGCTTATAGGTCAGAGAACTTGAGCCCTTATGAGATTTTGTTTGGGGGCCCACCTAAGAGAGGGTTGTATTTTCCACATCAGACTACTACTACTGTTATGCCTTTGCTTGATCTTAGCAGTCAAGGATATAGAGGAATTGCACATGCTAACAGGCATAAGGAGTAATTTGAGTAATTGCTAGATATGTTCACATAGGTCAGACAGTAAAAAAAAAAAAAAAAAAAAAGCACACACCTAGTACCCATTTACTTTCATTTTGAGTTTAACTTCCCGACCAGCCGCTGCAGTGGTACTGCGGCAGGTTGGCTCCCCTGGGTGAAGCATCGTTACCTTATATCGCTTCGCCTTTTGACCTCTAGGGGGTGCGCGCGCCGCCGAAGGCAAGCGTGCGCGGCTCGCTGACAAAGCCAATGCGAGTGCCCGGCGGGCGCGATGACCGCCAGGCACCCGCAATCGCTTGTGACAGAGCGAGAACTGGGATCTGTGTAAAACGGGATCTGTAAACACACAGATCCCAGTTCTCTCAGGGGAGATGAGACAGATTGTGTGTTCATACTAAGTATGAACACCGATCTCTCTCTCCTCCTAGTCAGTCCCATCCCCCAACAGTTAGAACACACCTAGGGAACACAGTTAACCCCTTGATCAGCCTAGTGTTAACCCCTTCCCTGCCAGTGACATTTATACAGTAATCAGTGCATTTTTATAGCACTGATCGCTGTATAATTGTCACTGGTCCAAAAAATGTGTCAAAAGTGTCCGATCTGTCGCTGATCACTGCCATTACTAGTAAAAAAAAATAATAAAAATGCCATAAATCTATCCCCTATTGTGTAGATGCTATAACTTTTGCGCAAACCAATCACTTGAAATAGCACTGATAGTGCAGCTGCAAGTGCAGACGCTGTAAATCTGAGGGGTAGATCTGAAAGGAGGGGAAGCTCTGTTGATTTTATCATAAAATCATGTGCAATGCTGTTTTTTAATTTCCTTGCATATCCCCCTCGGATCTACAGCGACTGTACTTCCAAGTGCACTTTCAGTGCAATTTCAAGTGCACTTTGCACTTGTAGTGCAAAGTGGATTTGCCTTTCATAAATAACCCCCAGAGTGTTATCAGATTGTCAGATTAGCAGATTCGTATGATGCCAAGATGGATGATGCGAATGAGTAAAGATATGTATCCACATACACCCTAAGAAGAGCTTTTCTCCACATAGATGTGAAGTAGTACTGTGGACCCTCTGGTATCATACTAGGTAGGGAAGATATGGCAGTGACCTCTCCATAGGGGTCAAGAGGAGGGAAATTAGAAGAATTATAGGGGTCTGATAATGTTGAGTTTTATATATATATATATATATATATATATATATATATATATATATATATATATATATATTTATTTTTTTATTTTTATTTTTAGACATAGAGTTTTCAGTCCATGATGACCTTCACTGCCAGATAAGAAGTAATAATTTACTCCCTTTTTGCTCCAACAAATAGACTTATCTAGCTGGTCTGATCCAGTACCGTTATGGCGGCACTCATGTTTTCTTTCACTTTCTATCAGTCACATGATGTAACCACCTACTTAACTGTTCCCTTGCTGTTAGGAAGATATGAATGCTGATTGGACTAAACTATATGGTCACACCTATAACACACCTAGAACTTATGCATATACATATATATTGTTAAACTTGATGTTTGTAAGTCAGAAACACTTTCACTTTTACTCGCTTATGTTGCCGAGAACTGTGTTGTGTCTCTCCACTGCAGTGTATGGAATAAACAGCACCGTTTCCTTTTTATCGATTTGGGCTCACTTTCTCATCTGAATGTCTTACTTGGAGACTCCCTAACCTGATTTAACAGTATCATTAAAATGCATATTTGCAGAGAATGTCAACAATCAACAACATCAGCAAAAAGCAATACAACAAATCATTTCAAGTGGAGCTTTCAGTAATTCTATAAATCTGCATGAAAAATGACCCTTTTTGAAGGTTTTCAAGAAAACTCTACCTTTTAATTCTTGAGCTCAAATCCAGGGAGTTAGCTGGTCAAGATGATATTATCAGTCTGCTGCAGGCAGGAAGAAGTATTACCTAAGTCTTGTCTCCCCCAGTACGCAATCAGACCTCACATTGTAACTCTATAGAAAGTTTAGCGCTGATAGGCTACAGTAGTAGCTTATTTGTGTCAGACATTTGTGAACAAAGTCAAATACTATACAGGCACTGATATTAACATGATTCCCAGTCTAGGAAGTAGATGCTGATCCCGGATCATATTAATGAAGGCAGATAAGGCATTGACAGGGTGAAGACTGTGATCTATACGAGAGCTAGTAAAAAATACCTGTTAATACAGGCACCCGCATGACACTGCGGGTGCCTGTATTAACAGGTATCAATGCAAAAAAAAGTTTTAAAAACTACAGTTTTTTCAGGAGTAGTGATTTAATTAATGCTTAGAGTGAAACAATAAAAATGAAATATTCCTTTAAATATCGTGCCCGGGGCCCCCTTAGTCTGCATGTAAAGTATTCTGCATCTTTCCAATGTTTATACTGCATGTTTTTACTGTTTGTACTGCAGCAAAATTTAATTTCTAAGACCCCTTTCACACTGAGGCACTTTATAGGCGCTACAGCGCTAAAAATAGCATATCATAGCATCTTGTAAAGCAACGCTTTCTCTTTCAGAGTGCTTTCACACTAGAGCGGTGTGCTTGCAGGACGTTAAAAAAACTCCTGCAAGCAGCATCTTTGGAGTGGTGAAGGAGCAGGGTATACACCGCTCCTAAACCGCTCCTGCCCATTGAAATCAATGGGGCAGAGCACCTATACCGCCATCATAGGGCTGCCGCAGTAGCACTTTGCGGTGGTTTCAACCCTTTCTCGGCCACTAACGAGGGGTTTAAAAGCGCCCTGCTAGCAGTCGAATAGCGCCGCAAAATTGACGGTAAATCGCCACCATTCTTTACCGCCGACGCACCCACTGCCCAGTGTGAAAGGGGCCTAAAGGAAAAAAATTTATTCAGAATTGCTTGTGGATTTAATGTATTGTCGGCTCCTGGCAATATAGATAAAAAAACATTGAAAAGAACAGCATGTGGTCTCCCCACAGTCCATACCAGTCCCTTCAGGTGTGGTATGGATATTAAGGGGAACGTCACACCAAAATGTAAAATAAAAAAAATGGCTTGGGGGCCCCCCAAAAGCCATACCAGACCCTCATCCGAGCAAGCAGCCATGGCAGGCCAGGAAAGGGGGGGGGGTCGAGCGAGCCATGCCATGCCAGGCCGCTTGCCCTTAACATGGGGAGGGTGCTGTGGGGTCCCTCCAAAGCACCTTGTCCTCATGTTGATGGGGACAATGGCCTCATCCCCACAACCCTTGCCCGGTGGTTGTGAGGGTCTCCAGGCAGGGGGCTTATCGGAATCTGGAAGCCCCCTTTAACAAGGGGGCCGCGCAGATCCCGGCCACCCTATGTGAATGGGTATGGGGTACATTGTACCCCTACTCATTCACCAAAAAAGTGTCAAAAAAGTAAAAATGACAGGAGACAGTTTTTGACAATTCCTTTATTTAAAAAAAAAAGTGTCTAGCGATGTCCTCACAGCACAGACGGACACGAAAAATAGAAAAAAAAAAGCTCCGCCTTGATGGGAGGCATCCCGCCGACTGCTGTCTTTTGGCTGTGACAGCTGCTATATAGGCAAGGGCAGGCCACCTGTTTTTTTTTTCAATTTTTTTGGGTCCGTCAGCGCCGTGATTGAAGATGGATGGACATCGCCAGACACTTTTTTTTTAAAATAAAGGAATTGTCAAAAACTGTGTCTGGCAATGTCCATCCATCTTCAATCACGACGCCGACGGACCCGAAAAATATAAAAAAAAAAAAAAAAAGCTCCATCTCGGTGGGAGGCTTCCCGCCGACTGCTGTCTCGCTGTCTGGATACTTTTTTGACCCTTTTTTGGTGAATAGAGTAGGGGTAAATATACCTCATTCCCATTAACATGGGGGGCCGAGATCTGAGGGCTCCCTCGTTAAAGGGGGCTTCCAGATTCCGATAAGCCCCCTGCCCGCAGACCCCCACAACCACCGGGCAAGGGTTGTGGGGATGAGGCTCTTGTCCCCATCAACATGGGGACAAGAGGCTTTGGGGGGATCCCAAAGCACCCTCCCCATATTGAGGGCAAGCGGCCTGCTATGGTTCAGGGGGGGGCGCTCACTTGTCCCCCCCTTTCCTGGCCTACCATGGCTGCTTTCCCTGAGCCATGATTGGCCAAAGGCACCCTGCCTTTGGCCAGTTATGGCTCTCAAAGCAGAGCGTGCTGTGATTGGCCAAAGCATGCAGGTCGGGTGCATGCTTTGGCCAATCATCAGACGTCAATGCACTGTGATCTTGCATAATATTCACTGTTCTGCGAACGGGCGAACACCCGATGTTCGACTCGAACATTAAGCTAATCCCTAATTGAGGGCTTTCTAAAGACAGAATACAGCATTTTTGTTATTTTTGTGGCTGCTTTTCTCTATGAGGATCTTTTAGTGCAACTATGTGAAAACTTTTTTTTTATATATATAGTATATATATATATATATATATATATATATATATATATATATATATACTATATATAACTATATATAGTATAATCTCACAAAAGTGAGTACACCCCTCACATTTTTGTAAATATTTTATTATATCCTTTTTATGTGACAACACTGAAGAAATGATACTTTGCTACAATGTAAAGTAGTGAGCTTGTATAACAGTATAAATTTGCTGTCCCCTCAAAATAACCCAACACACAGCCATTATTGTCTAAACTGCTGGCAACAAAAGTGAGTACACCCCTGAGTGAAAATGTCTCAGGTGTGAACGGGGAGCAGGTGTTTTAAATTTGGTGTTATCGCTCTCACTCTCTCATACTGGTCACTGGAAGTTCAACATGGCACCTCATGGCAAAGAACTCTCTGAGGAGCTGAAAAAAAGAATTGTTGCTCCACATAAAGATGGCCTAGGCTATAAGAAGATTGCCAAGACCCTGAAACTGAGCTGTAGCACGGTGGCCAAGACCATAGAGCAGTTTAACAGGACAGGTTCAACTCAGAACAGGCCTCATCATGGTCAACCAAAGAAGTTCAGTGCATGTGCTTAGCGTCATATCCTGAAGTTGTCTTTGGGAAATAGACGTATGAGTGCTGCCAGCATTTCTGCAGAAGTTGAAGGGGTGGGGGCCGGGGGGTCAGCCTGTGAGTGCTCAAACCATATGCCGCACACTGCATCAAATTTGTCTGCATGGCTGTCGTCCCAGAAGCAAGCCTCTTCTAAAGATGATGCACAAGAAAGCCCGCAAACAGTTTGCTGAAGTCAAGCAGACTAAGGACATGGATTACTGGAATGATGTCCTGTGGTCTGATGAGACCAAGATGAATGTATTCGGTTTAGATGGTGTCAAGTGTGTGTGGCGACAACCAGGTAAGGAGTACTAAGACAAGTGTGTCTTGCTTACAGTCAAGCATGGTGGTGGGAGTGTCATAGTCTGAGACTGCATGAGTGCTGCTGGCACTGGGGAGCTACAGTTCATTGAGGGAACCATGAATGCCAACATGTACTTTGACATACTGAAGCAGAGCATGATCTCCTCCCTTTCGGAGCCACAGGGCTGTATTCCAACATGATAACGACTCCAAATACACCTCCAAGACGACCACTGCCTTGCTAAAGAAGCTGCGGGTAAAGGTAATGGACTGGCCAAGCATGTCTCCAGACCTAAATCCTAAGAAAGCATCTGTGGGGCATCCTCAAACGGATGGTGGAGGAACGCAAGGTCTCTAACATTTACCAGCTCCGTGATGTCGTCATGGAGGAGTGGAAGAGGACTTCAGTGGCAACCTGTGAAGATCTAGTGAACTCCATGCCCAAGAGGGTTAAGGCAGTGCTGGAAAATAATAGTGACCACACTTAATTTTTGACACTTTGGGTCCAATTTGGACATTTTCACTTAGGGGTGTACTCACTTTTGTTGCCAGCGGTTTAGACATTAATTGCTGTGTGTTATTTTAAGGGGACAGCAAGTTTACACTGTTATACAAGCTGTACACTCACTACTTTACATTGTAGCAAAGTGTAATTTCTTCAGTGTTGTCACATGAAAAAATATATTATAATATATACAAAAATGTGAGGGGTGTACTCACTTTTGTGAGATACTGTATGTCCCCTTGCATAAAAAAAGGAAAGCAGCTTTGGCTGCAATACACACCTTCAATCCATAGTTTTCCTTTTTTTCAGGCTTCTAAGAAAAATATAAATAAAAATAATAAATAAATGCACATTATTTTACATGCAAAGACATGTGCATTTATAATCTTTAAGGAAAGTTTAAAAATAACAACAGGATCAACAGGTTAAAAAAAAAAGTTTCAGGTTGAACTTTAGTACCACTTTAAATTGCAACTAGTCATCCCTGTAAACAGATTAGTATTATGAAAACAGAGAACATGAAAAGGTCAACTAAGACCTAATCGGCATGATATGATTTATTTTTAAAACTTTAATAAAACAAAGCAAAACAAAATAAAATAATCTTGAGTCCATCAGATTCAACACTTACAGCTGGATAAAATCTTATAGCAGGCCAGATTTGGCTTGTGAGCTGTAGTTTGGATACCCTTGATCTATGGACTTTCATTACACTAGCCTTTCTCAGACCTTAAAAAATCTATTTTTATTTGATTCGTTTCTTGCCCAGTTAATCACTCTGTACAACAAGACAGCATGTATTTCTGTGTTCGTGGATGAATCTGTATGCAGTAATGTACTTTAGTTTTTTAATATGTTTCCTTTTAATTTTAAGAGAACATAGATCTATGTGGTAATAGATAAACCTTATGCAGATGTAACAAGGCATAAATAGTCCACCTTTTAATATATTTATGTTGTATATATACATACAATTGGAGGAGAATGCTTTCCCCTCTCTTTGGGATATATGTATTACCATATTTTGACACATGCTGTATAACTGGATTTGGTTGTTTATCTTATGCTTCTTGAAACTTGTTATGATATATATCTAGCACCCTGATGTTTAGACGGGGTTGCTATTACATTTATTTAGCAAGTGATAGTTGCCTTGGCTAACTGTTAGGAGGTCAATTGATTTTACCCTATTTCTGGAATTGCTGCACTTCTCTCTACTGTCACTAGATGGCCGGGTGTCTGGTGACATTAGATAAGACAAGGGCATTGCAGGGACAGATTAAGAATGAATGGGGTGTCTTAGCCAATGGACAGGGATTTTCTTGGCCTGCTGGGAGAACCTATTTATTTTGGTGGAGTCAGGTGATTAGGGTTCTGTGCCACCTGGACGGCTGTCTAGGTGGACGTGTGTCGTATTGTCCTGGGCTACTAGGCCAGAAACCTAAGGCCTATCTCGGGGACATCTGGCTGCTAGGCTATCTGAGAGCCTATCCAGAGGTAGTGCAGGGTTGGGATTGCGGGCTTGTAGTCCAACCAGAAGTAACAGTTCCGCCAGCCAGGGAACCAGTTGTGGTCGGAGGTAGGGGGGAAGCTGTCGCCACAAAGGGACCACCCACCTTGCTACCGGAGACCATTATGAGTAAACTGAGGCCAGTACCAGAGCAGGCTTCTCGCCAACCGGAGACAGTGAAGAAGTGGGAAAGCATCAGCAAGTGCCAAGTCAGGGACCCAGCAGGACAGCAGGGGTGAAGCTTGAGGAGTATCTGTAAGTGCCATGCCAGGGACCCAGCAGTGAAGTGGGGGTGACGCTTGAGGAAGATACCGAGTGCTACAGTGAAAGAGCTCAGGGGATCCAGTGGGTAGTGGATCTGAAGTCTAGTGAGAGAGACTGGGAGCTTGTTGAGTGAAGACCCACAGTGAGTGAGTTTGGGGTAAAGAGAACTGTTCATGTTGCAGGTAGTTGAATATCTTTACCGTTAGTAACAGCTACAAGATTGTTGACATAGGAGACAGCGGTCCTACCTTTACAGAAGTGGTGTCCGGCTGCAAGCCTTCACCTGTATAGCTGTCTACCTATAGAAGTGTCGGAGTTTGCCAATTGACATTGCATCTGTCTAAGGGTGTCCTGGCCCTAATACTCTCTCCCACAGTTCTGTTTAATTGATATCCTTAGGCCGTCATATGACGGCCTCGACTTTCCGGGGTTATATCTGAATGATGCCTGAGGCTATAGACATCATTCAGTCATCGACATTTTCAGCCGGCGATTTCGTACACCATAAGAATGATCATAGCGGCTGTTCCACTGCTTGATCATTCTTACGGGCGGCGAAAGGGGACTCCCCCCCTCCCACCGCCCTCCGGTGCTTCTACCGACTCACCTCAGCGATCGGTCAGTCGTAGAGCGGATCTGCTGGCCCCGGATGTTGACCATGGAGATTTCCGGCGGACCAGATGGCCGCTGGAGTCTCTATGATCGTTCGGAGGCCGGGCGCGATGTTATGACGTCACGCCCGGCCTCTGCATTAAAAAAAACGGCGCCGCCTCGGCTGGGAAGCGGTGATCGTTTTTTTTTTTTTTTTATGTTAGGCTTCCCAGCCTAGAGGTGAGATGTGGGGTCTTATTGACCCCATATCTCACTGTAAAGAGGACCGATCATGTCATATTCCTATTTCAAGGGATGTTTACATTCCTTGTAATAGGAATAAAAGTGAGTGTAATTTTTTTTTAAAAAGTGTCAAAATAAAAAATTTTAAGTAAAATGAACAATAAAAAAAAAAAAAAATTTTTAAAGTGCCCCTGTCCCCGTGTGCTCTCACGCAGAAGCGAACACATACGTAAGTCCCGCCCACATATGAAAACGGTGTTTAAACCACACATGTGAGGTATCGCCGCGAACGTTAGAGCGAGAGCAATAATTCTAGCCCTAGGTATCTATTTACTCAGCGTAACTCTTTCACATTATGCAAAAAAATTTGGCTAACTTTTTATAAAAAAACACGTTTGAAAAATTGCTGCGCAAATACCGTGCGAGATAAAAAGTTGCAATGACCGCCATTGTATTCTCTAGGGTCTCTGCTAAAAAACATATATAATGTTTGGGGGTTCTATGTAATTTTATAGCAAAGAAATGATGATTTTTTACATGTAGAAGCGAAGTGTCAGAATTGGCTTGGATGTGAAGTGGTTAAGAAACAATAAATCTCTTGCATTCAAAAAGTGTCTGGAGCCCACCTGTTCATTTTGCATTAAACCCATCATGCCTTGTAACCCACTCTACACTGAAGGATGTCAGCTGTGCTTAACTCTGGAGGTCACCATTGGGCTTCAGGGGCCCCGGGACTTTGCTACATATAGATCCAATAAGCATAATATAGATCACATCCATTTTCCTAATCGTATATGCTGTATATACACTCTTATGATATAACCCTATGAGATTACTTTTCTTTCCTCTCTATTGATTTTATTTTTACCTATATATTCTACGGTATGCATCTATTGCAGACTCTTTTTGTAACGCCGATAAATTGAGGAAGGGGCATATTAGCCACAGAATACATCTTTTGAAGGTGTAAACCAGTCTGATGCTTATCACCCTAATCACTCATCACTCCAATCTACCCTCAACCATCACTACACAAAATTGTGGGCACCTGTGCCATACCAGCGTTTAATGGGCTTTTTGCTCTACCACTAATGTCTTCTCCAACCATATACCCTGTCCTTGACAGGCACACATCTGCTCCTGTGCTTATTTCCAAGGTGCAGGATCACACCAAGTACACTTGCTGGAGATCTCTGGAAGTCTTGGACTGTGTCTCCTTCTACTCCACGAAAAGGACAGCTCTCAGGAGGTGCCAGTTTGGCAGTGTCACACTGGCGTGTACTTCACAACACTCTCCATGTCTACTGAGCTGGGGGGGAAGTTTGGACTGTGGAGGGGAGGAAATTCAGCAGACAATTTGTGTCCGCTGCCAGTCCCCTCTCTGCAGTAAACAAGGCCAGATCGTACACACATGACTTGCCTGGAGCATGCCTGCTGAGGAGGATATTACAGTTCATAGGCAACTCCTGCGATCCAGTGTCATTTGTTGCTTTTATGTAGGGGGCAAGCTGCACACCTTCATGCATTTCGTTGGTTGTAAAATAAAAGTTTACACAAATGAAACTTCCTACCAATTTCACAATAGTGAGGTTTCTCAAAAGTACAGTGCCTTGAAAAAGTATTCATACCCCCTTGAAATTTTCCACATTTTGTCATGTTACAACCAAAAACATAAATGTATTTTATTGGGATTTTATGTGATAGACCAAAACAAAGTGGCACGTAATTGTGAAGTGGACGGAAAAATGATAAATGGTTTTCAAAATTTTTTACAAATAAATATCTGAAAAGTGTGGCATGCATTTGTATTCAGCCCCCTTTACCTGATACCCCTAACTAAAATCTAGTGGAACCAATTGCCTTCAGAAGTCACCTAATTATTTCATAGAGTCCCCCTGTGTGTAATTTAATTTCAGTATAAATAAAGCTGTTCTGTTAAGCCCTCTGAGGTTTGTTAGAGAACCTTAGTGAACAAACAGCATCATGAAGGCCAAGGAACACACCAGACAGGTTAGGAATGGAGTTGGGGAGGAGTTTAAAGCAGGGTTAGGTTCTAAAAAAATATCCCAAGCTCTGAACATCTTACGGAGCACTGTTCAATACATCATCCAAAAGTGGAAAGAGAATGGCACAACTGCAAACCTACCAAGACATGGCCTTCCACCTAAACTGACAGGCTGGGCAAGGAGAGCATTAATCAGAGAAGCAGCCAAGAGTCCCATAGTAACTCTGGAAGAGCTGCAGAGATCCACAGCTCAGGTGGGAGAATCTGTCCACAGGACAACTATTAGTGGTGTACTCCACAAATCTGGACTTTATGGGAGAGTGGCAAGAAAAAAGCCATTGTTGAAAGAAAGCCATAAGAAGTCCTGTTTGCAGTTTGAGAGAAGCCATGTGGGGGGCACAGCAAACATGTGGAAGAAGGTGCTCTGGTCAGATGAGACCAAAGTTAAACTTTTTGGTCTAATAGCAAAATGATGTGTGTGGAGGAAAACCAACACTGCACAACACCCTGAACACATCATCCCCACCATGAAACATGGTGGTGGCAGCATCATGTTGTGGGGATGCTTTTCTTCAGCAAGGACAGGGAAGCTGGTTAGAGTTGATGGGAAGATGGATGAAGCCTAATATAGAGCAATCTTAGAAGAAAACCTGTTAGAGTCTGCAAAATACTTGAAACTGGGGTGGAGGTTCACCTTTCAGGACAACAACCCTAAACATACAACCAGAACTACAATGGAATGGTTTAGTTTAACACATATTCATGTGTTAGAATGGCCCAGTCAAAGTCTAGACCTGAATCCAATTGAGAACCTGTGGCAAGACTTGAAAATTGCTGTTCACAGATGCTCTCCGTCCAATCTGACAGAGCTATTTGTAAAGAAGAATGGGCAGAAATTTCACTCTCTAGATGTGCAAAGCTGGTAGAGACATACCTAAAAAGACTTGTAGCTGTAATTGCAGCGAAAGGTGGTTCTACAAAGTATTGACTCAGGGGGGAATACAAATGCACGTCACACTTTTCAGATATCTATTTGTAAAAAAATGTCAAAACCATTTATCATTTTCCTTCCACTTCACAATCAGTATGTGCCACTTTGTGTTGGTCTATCACATAAAATCGCAATAAAATACATTTACGTTTTTGGTTGTAACATGACAAAATGTGGAAAATTTCAAGGGATATGAATACCCCACTGTAGATCATTTGTCTGTCCCTCCCATATTGGTGAAAGTTCTTCACAGTAGTTTGTGTCTCTGCCTCACCCACAATGGTGAGATTTTTCCTGCAGTGTTTTGTGTCTTTACTCCACCCACAATAGTGATATTTCTCCACCACTGTCTGGGACCCTGCCCCATGCATAATAGTAACCTTTCCCTGCAATAGTTTGCATCTCTCACCGTCCTACAAGGTCACATTGAAGGTGCTGCTCTCTCACAGGAGAACTTCACAATTTATTTTTTCTACACTACAGGGAATCCAAAAGGGAGAGTGATATTATTATTTTGGTTTTGTAATAACTGTGGTAGTTGAATGGAACTGGGAATCCTGATGAGGATGGGTGGCACAGTGGTGTAGTGGGTAGCACTCTCGCCTAGCAGTAAGAAGGGTCACTGGTTCGAATCCACGACACTACCTGCCTGGAGTTTGCATGTTCTCCCTGTGCCTGCGTGGGTTTCCTCCGGGTACTCCGGTTTCCTCCCACACTCCAAAGACATGCTGGTAGGTTAATTGGATCCTGTCTAAATTGTCCCTAGTATGTATGAATGTGAGTTAGGGACCTTAGATTGTAAGCTCCTTGAGGGTAGGGACTGATGTGAATGTACAATGTATATGTAAAGCGCTGCGTAAATTGACAGCGCTATATAAGTACCTGAAATAAATAAATGAAAATGAGGAGATAATATCGCTGAGATATAATAAGTCAAAATGTAATTCAGCTTCCTCTATCAAACACATTAAAATAAAATATCTGTTTAGCAGAACTGTCCGTATGTCCTACAAGCTTCCCCCCCACCCCCCCTTCTATTACTTAAGCATAAACAGCTCCTGATTTCTCTACAGGACAACAATCACTATCTCCTGTATAATAAACTGCAAAAACACAACCACAAGTACCACCAAAGTGGAATAGACGAGGTACATGTACTGTAATTTCTCCTGTGCATCTATATAATAATGTGCTTTAATAACTGGTATTCCCGCCTGTGACTTGACTGATGGCAGCTAAAACAGTTAACGATATTAGAACTGAATTATAAGGCTATTATGTGATACTTAGCTCATCTGTCTTTCAGGATAGGAGTCCAGGGACTGATCAGTAAGATCAAAGGCACACCATAATTTGCACAATCATTATTTGGCTTTCACTTTCCATCTATACTACCTCTGCCTTCCTATGCACCACATTGGTGTTTAAAGATTATGCTATTTTAGTGTAGGATTAGAAATACTGACATAATAAAAGCCTTACTACTGAACAGTTGTATGCCCATATGTGTTATATCATCCTCAGCCCCACCACATACATATACAGGACAGTGTAACCGGATGCTTTCTATGTAGCATTGCATCGCATTGCCCTCGAACATGGTAAGCACTTTTTAGGTTAGAATCACAAGACTCTCACATTAGTTACGCATTTCATGTTCAAAGCTGTGAGAAGATAACCTATTTGTTTTACACATTTTGCATGAAGGACTTTGCTATGTTCCTATTTGATAACTCCAACAATCTATCATACAGGTTGTTGGGTTCCTGTCCTCCAAATCTTTGTGAGAATTCAAATTGCCACCCAGCTTGGTACCATTTCTAATTACCTATGAGTTGGAAGAGTTAACAGTAAATAAAATAGTTGCCCTTTGGAGAAGGTGTAAGTCTGCAGAGAATATATCCAACTGTGACACAATACCATGCCATGACAAATCACCAGCAGAGCTCCTGGTGGTGCTCCATTTAATTCCTTCTTCATATATCTTCCTGTCACAGAATGTTCTGTGTTATACAATTATATCAAAGTAGAAAAGTTGGGAAACTAAGAAATCAGATCAATCATGTATTGGATGTCGGGGAACCCGGTGGTATCTGTAATCTACTTGTCAACAGCTCTGACTTACAATATGAAAAATGGAAATCGTTCAGAGGCAAAAGGTTACAGCCAACGATCGCCAATATTTCCTGCAAGCTGATGAATGGCTGGGGAGGGTGATAAAAACTAGTTTATCTTTCCTTGTCATACAGCTGTACGTGGCAATTACCAGTCAAACAAGAAGTAAATAAGTGATAGGAGGTATAAAAGTTGATTGTTTCTAAAACTTTCCACACCGCCTGCTAAAAGAGACACATACGTGAGTTATGCCCACAATCTTTTCTTATTTTTAACAGAATTAGGACCATGTCACACTAATGACCTTTTGGTTGACAGCAACTCGCCAGTGGCCAGTGACAGGATGACTAAGAGTACACTTGCCCAACATTGCAGCTCCTTCACTGGTCGAAACAGCAGCAGGAACATTATTATGAGATGACCCTTAGAGAGTGTTGTGGTTGATTGTGGGGCTCACTTAAGCCCCATACACATTATCAGATTTTCTGCTGATTTTTGTCTTCAGATTTACCAAAACCACATAGATCAGGGGCCTGCCTGATTGCATACAAATTGAAACTCCTAAGGTTTGACCTCATATTATATGGTTTTGGTAAATCTGAAGGAAAAAATCAGCAGAAAATCTGATAGTGTGTATGGGGCTTTAATGAGGAAGATGTTAATTGTTTTCAGTTTATCTTTTTTGCTGTTACTCTATTGAATGTCCAGTCTGCTCTGCTTTGCCATTGAGCACAGAAAAGGATGAGCTTGGGAATTAGTTGAGTGCCAGTGATCAATATTTGGTACACTTACAAGCCAAGCTCAGCTAGTGTCACATCTAAAAGAACCCCAGATATTACATTATGAGTGTTTCCTTGCTGCCAAAAATATTTTTATACACACAGTGCTAAATAAGAGACACCCTGTCACCTACTTAAAAGCATAGGTTCTTTCAATGCCTATTTGCAGTGTTTTATCTTTTCATTAATTATTTTTTTCTTGACTTGCAATGTGCCTCTGAAAATGCTAGTACAATCCCCTCCATCTTTGCCCATCATAGCCCTCTACTCTTCTGTGACTGTCTGTGCTGGCTCATCTCCTGTGTGCCTCCACCTTCCTTTACCTCCCTACTAGGGATGAGCCGAACACCCCCCTGTTCGGTTCGCACCAGAACATGCGAACAGGAAAAAAATTCGTTCGAACACGCGAACGCCGTTAAAGTCTATGGGACACGAACATGAATAATCAAAAGTGCTAATTTTAAAGGCTAATATGCAAGTTATTGTCATAAAAAGTGTTTGGGGACCCGGGTCCTCCCCCAGGGGACATGAATCAATGCAAAAAAAAGTTTTAAAAACGGCCGTTTTTTCAGGAGCAGTGATTTTAATAATGCTTAAAGTCAAACAATAAAAGTGTAATATCCCTTTAAATTTCATACCTGGGGGGTGTCTATAGTATGCCTGTAAAGGGGCGCATGTTTCCCGTGTTTAGAACAGTCTGACAGCAAAGTGACATTTTGAAGGAAAAAACACATTTAAAACTACCGCGGCTATTGCATTGCCGACAATACACATAGAAGTTCATTGATAAAAACGGCATGGGAATTCCCCACAGGGCAACCCCGAACCAAAATTAAAAAAAAAAAATGATGTGGGAGTCCCCCTAAATTCCATACAAGGCCCTTCAGGTCTGGTATGGATATTAAGGGGAACCCTAGCCAAAATTAAAAAAAAAAATTGACGTGGGGTTCCCCCTAAATTCCATACCAGACCCTTCAGGTCTGGTATGGATTTTAAGGGGAACCCCGCGCCAAAAAAAAAAAAAAAAAACGGCGTGGGGTCCCCCTAACAATCCATACCAGACCCTTATCCGAGCACGCAACCTGGCAGGCCGCAGGAAAAGAGGGGGGGACGAGAGTGCGGCCCCCCCCCCCTCCTGAACCGTACCAGGCCACATGCCCTCAACATTGGGAGGGTGCTTTGGGGTAGCCCCCCAAAACACCTTGTCCCCATGTTGATGAGGACAAGGGCCTCATCCTCACAACCCTGGCCGGTGGTTGTGAGGGTCTGCGGGCGGGGGGCTTATCGGAATCTGGAAGCCCCCTTTAACAAGGGGACCCCCAGATCCCGGCCCCCCCCCTGTGTGAAATGGTAAGGGGGTACTTACCCCTACCATTTCACTAAAAAACTGTCAAAAATGTTAAAAATGACAAGAGACAGTTTTTGACAATTCCTTTATTTAAATGCTTCTTCTTTCTTCCTTCATCTTCTTCTTCTTCTGGTTCTTCTGGCTCTTCTGGTTCTTCCTCCGGCGTTCTCGTCCAGCATCTTCTCCGCGGCGTCTTCTATCTTCTTCTCCTCGGGCCGCTCCGCACCCATGGCATTAGGGGGGAGGCTCCCGCTCTTCTCTTCATCTTCTTCTTCTTCTTTTTCTTCTTCTTCTTCTTCCTTCTTCTCTTCTTCTCTTCTTCCTGTCTTCTCCGGGCCGCTCCGCAATCCATGCTGTGGCATGGAGGGAGGCTCCCGCTGTGTGACGGCGTCTCTTCGTCTGACGGTTCTTAAATAACGGGGGGCGGGGCCATCCGGTGACCCCGCCCCCCTCTGACGCACGGTGACTTGAGGGACTTCCCTGTGACGTCACGGGGAATGCCACAGGGAAGTCCCGTCATGTGTGCGTCAGAGGGGGGCGGGGTCACCGGGTGGCCCCGCCCCCCGTTATTTAAGAACCGTCAGACGAAGAGACGCCGTCACACAGCGGGAGCCTCCCTCCATGCCACAGCATGGATTGCGGAGCGGCCCGGAGAAGACAGGAAGAAGAGAAGAAGAGAAGAAGGAAGAAGAAGAAAAAGAAGAAGAAGAAGATGAAGAGAAGAGCGGGAGCCTCCCCCCTAATGCCATGGGTGCGGAGCGGCCCGAGGAGAAGAAGATAGAAGACGCCGCGGAGAAGATGCTGGACGAGAACGCCGGAGGAAGAACCAGAAGAGCCAGAAGAACCAGAAGAAGAAGAAGATGAAGGAAGAAAGAAGAAGCATTTAAATAAAGGAATTGTCAAAAACTGTCTCTTGTCATTTTTAACATTTTTGACAGTTTTTTAGTGAAATGGTAGGGGTAAGTACCCCCTTACCATTTCACACAGGGGGGGGGCCGGGATCTGGGGGTCCCCTTGTTAAAGGGGGCTTCCAGATTCCGATAAGCCCCCCGCCCGCAGACCCTCACAACCACCGGCCAGGGTTGTGAGGATGAGGCCCTTGTCCTCATCAACATGGGGACAAGGTGTTTTGGGGGGCTACCCCAAAGCACCCTCCCAATGTTGAGGGCATGTGGCCTGGTACGGTTCAGGAGGGGGGGGGGCCGCACTCTCGTCCCCCCCTCTTTTCCTGCGGCCTGCCAGGTTGCGTGCTCGGATAAGGGTCTGGTATGGATTTTTAGGGGGACCCCACGCCGTTTTTTTTTTTTTTTTGGCGCGGGGTTCCCCTTAAAATCCATACCAGACCTGAAGGGTCTGGTATGGAATTTAGGGGGAACCCCACGTCAATTTTTTTTTTAAATTTTGGCTGGGGTTCCCCTTAATATCCATACCAGACCTGAAGGGCCTTGTATGGAATTTAGGGGGACCCCCACATCATTTTTTTTTTTTTTTTTTTGGTTCGGGGTTCCCCTGTGGGGAATTCCCATGCCGTTTTTATCAATGAACTTCTATGTGTATTGTCGGCAATGCAATAGCCGCGGGTAGTTTTAAATGAGTTTTTTCCTTCCAAATGTCATTTTGCTGTCAGACTGTTCTAAACACGGGAAACATGCGCCCCTTTACAGGCATACTATAGACACCCCCCAGGTACGAAATTTAAAGGGATATTACACTTTTATTGTTTGACTTTAAGCATTAATAAAATCACTGCTCCTGAAAAAACGTCCGTTTTTAAAACTTTTTTTTGCATTGATCCATGTCCCCTGGGGCAGGACCCGGGTCCCCAAACACTTTTTATGACAATAACTTGCATATAAGCCTTTAAAATTAGCACTTTTGATTTCTCCCATAGACTTTTAAAGGGTGTTCCGCGGCATTCGAATTTGCCGCGAACACCCCAAATTGTTCGCTGTTCGGTGAACTTGCGAACAGCCAATGTTCGAGTAGAACATGAGTTCGACTCGAACTCGAAGCTCATCCCTACTCCCTACATAACATTGCATGTAGCTGCCAGAGGAGGAGCAAAAGGAAATACTATAATGTGCCACTTGAATGTCAGCTTTGAGTCTGCTGAAGATATTGACATCACATCCAAGATGACAGCACTGAGCAACAGTATCAGGCCTTTTGAATGTCTACACACAGGTGAGTATTAAAAGTAAATAACATGCCTAAAATATGTTTCATGCACATAAAAACCTTATAGAAGATTGTGGGTAAAATGAATGGTCTGACAACAGGGTCTCTTTAAAATGAAATCACAGTGTATATTTGGTAAGTAAGAATTTTAGGTCATTAGTGCTTACAATTCCATACTCTTGTATTTGATACGAAGATTTGTTATCTTCCTCTAATAGCTCTCTGTATATCAAGAAGTTCAGTCAACATCCTCGCTGATTGACTTCTGCAAGGACATCCATTAGTCTCTCTATTAGATTCTCTAAAAGCTAATAAAGAGTCAACTGTTTTTTTTGTAATGTATTGCCTCTATACATGATTCACCCCAGACCACACCACATGGTATGCTTGAATTGTTTTCTTTTTACAATTTAGAAGCAGCTGTTGACAGGGACTGCCATAGGATGACAGACTGAAAATCAAACATAGAGATGTCTACACCCGCTGTAACCCCATTTACTATACAAGCTCCTGCACACAGATCGTTCTGGTGATGTGTAATGTTTAAATCTGCAGACCAATGAAGCGTGTGCTGGAGGCTGTTAAAATCTTGTACGTTTTCAGAATGCATAATGAACGTATTTATTTGGCTACCTCGGTGCTGGCTCGGAAAGCGCTCCCCTCTGGAGCTTAGTCAGCGACTCGGCAGCTATAGAAAATGAACAGAAGTGCTGCAACAAAATGAGATTGTTGTCAGGAATGGATACCTTTCAGCAGACCTTCAGAAGATCACCATGTCTGTAATGCTTTGCTGTGACAGGCCCTCATTTGGAGGGTCTCTCCCTCTTGTGAGATCAAGTCCCTCTGTCCCTTTTCCCTATTTAGCTGTCCCTCTTTTTTTGGTCTGATGTAGAAACCACCATTAAAAATGTACTGTTTATTAAAAATGTTATATTACAATAACCCTTTCACCCGACCTCCTATAATGAAAAGCCAGTAAAAAGAAAATATGGTGGTAAAGTCCATTTAACCAATCATTTTTTGCATATAAATTCTTTGTGGTACACATAATTAGGGTTGTGGTAGGGGTGCGACCTTTGCCTACACTTTGTCCCTCATTTAAATCTCGGTAAGTTGGGAGTTATGATAGTGAGGGAATTAATTCTTAAATCAAGTGAATCACAAATTGCATATTTTCATAGGGCAGGTTTTATCCATTCTGAGCCAAATCATGACTGCCTGCAATTCTGTTATGCACAATTAAAACTTGATGACTTGCAGAATCTCCTGATACTATCATTCAGTGGCATCAGTAGGGGGGGGGGGCAGAGGGGGCCATGGCCCCCCAACATTATACTGTGCCCCCCAACTAAAAAAGCGGACACTGGGAATGCAGGGGATATGTTTGGACTGAGCCGCTGTGTTGCTGGCTCCAGCTCCGCCTCCACCTCCTGAGTCTACTCCCGGCCACTGGTTGCTATAACCGCCTTGTGTCTAGCAACCAATGACATCAGAGCTGGCATTGATGTCTCTCTCTCCCCTCCTTCCTCTCTCGCACTGAATGATACACAGCTGATCCGCTCCTTCTCCCCCTCCCCTCTCCTGTGTGTGTACCGCGGGAAGTGTGAGCTCCTTAGCTTCACACTTGACTTCCCTTGAGCACACACAGGAGAGGGGAGGGGGAGAAGGAGCAGATCGGCTGTGTATCATTCAGTTCAAGAGAGGAAGGAGGGGAGAGAGAGACATCAATGCTGGCTCTTGGGCTCTGAGCTGTTCCATGAGAGAGACGCTCTCAGCTCAGAGCCATGCTGGAAGGCAGACTGCATTCAGCGCTGACAGGAGGCACTAATGGGGTCTGCTGCTACCAGTGACACTCCCGCCCCTCAGCCCGCCCCTCAGCCCGCCCCTCAGCCCGCCCCTGCGTGTCGCAAACAGAATGCCAGTTGCAGGGCTAGAGGATCTCATTCATGTGCCTCGTGCAGTATAAGGAGGGAGGGATCCTGGAAGCACCTGCTCAGTATTATCAAATCATGCTGTGCTTGTGCTACAACCCCTCCCACTTCCCCTGCCGCCTTGTTTTGATTTCAGGCAGCTCCAGAGGAAGAAGAAGCCAGATCCCTCAGCTTTCTAACTCCCATGTGAGTCTCTTTTTATGTATACTTTAAGGAGGTGGGAAGAAGGTTGTGTAGCAGGCAGCTTGCAGAGTTATAGGTGTGTGGTTTAGAGCAGGCAGTGTTCTCCAGAGGGAGACAGGACAAGGGGAAAACATGCTCTTTTAAGTTATGTATGTTGTAATTACCAGGCTGTTAGATCCTCGGCATCAGAAAACAGAACACACGGACCTCATACATTGATTTATATCAGCAAAAATCATGTTTATTACAGGGACTTTTGTGATATGGAGAAAAGAATTCATGAGATCTGTGTGTTCTGTCCCTTTCCTGTCTCTGCCAGCTCCATCTTTAAACCTTTTTGGCTCCTGCACACTAGTTTTGCCCTCTATAGAGCAATCAACATAACATTTAGATTGCTCTTTAGAAAACATTAGGCAGGTGGTGAGAAGGTGTTGTATCCCCTCCTCCCCGCCTGCTTTATCTCCTTGAACCCCACACGAGTACACCACAACTGTGCATTGCAGAGCAGCCCTATTCACTTTAATGGGTTGTGCTCAGTGGTAGGTAGCACCTGCCAAAAATAAAACGTCAAGACTACAGCATGTGTACACCTCCAGCTGCTGCCTATGGAGCTAAAAGGGTAGCAGTTGGGGGTGGTAAAAATGTGGCTCAATTTAAGTATTTTACAGCCCCCTAACCACTACCGCGAATGAGCTCTAACATTGCTGGTGTGGTGTCACAATCAATCTCAATATAAGTAAAGTGAACATTCCCTCTCTCTCCTCATTTTACCATAAAGGTTTTTTTTTTACTAATCTTATAAAAATATATGCCACCAATGTAAGGGCTCATTTGAATTTGCAGTAAGGGCGCAAAAAAGTAGGAATTTGAGCCATGGTTGTTTTATTGTCACCTGAACCACCGGTCATGATTAGGGATGGGCCAAACGGACCCCTGTTCGCTTCGGACCAGAACTTCCGAACGCGAATGTTCGGAGCCGAACACCGAACCCCATTAAAGTCAATGGGATCTGAACTTTAAATATCAAAAGTGCCCATTTTGAAGGCTTAAATGCAAATAATTAGACATACAATGGTTATAGGGGTCCGGGTCCTGTCCTGGGGGACATGGATCAATAAAAAAAAAGTTTGTGAAAAACGTCATTTTTAAATGAGCAGTTATTATTTGATTTTTAAAGTGAAAGCCTAAAAATAAAAAAATCCTTCCAATATAGAGCCAGGGGGTTCCCCTTAGTCTAACTGTAAAGTGGCAGATCTGTACCATGTCTAGAATCTGCTGCAGCAATAATTGAATTTATAAAGCCAAAAAAAATGAAATTTTTCCTGCAAGCTGCCTTTATTTTGCTCAGCAACAGCTGGGGAGCCAGTGTGTATGATGAGGCCACAATGCAGTGCACTGGGAACAAGATTAGAGATTTTTTTTATACATTTTGGTGTCACTTTGACTTTGGATAGAAGTAACGGGTGAATTAAAATTGGTCTTTGGGTGTTGGTGGCGCCTTCCCACCGTAACCCTATAGAGATAATCGTGATGAAAGGAAGAATGTGGGTGGCAGGGACTGTATTTTTTTTTCCGCTGCAGAAGATGGGGCAGAGAAATTTGCCAGCTACCGTCTACAGCTTGTGGTGTGCTGCTGGTAGATGAGCTGCTAGGATCTTGGACACCCTGTGCTATACCATCATCCCTGTCAGTGGAGGCTGCTGAAAGGTAATGACTCGGTATCGCAGGGGCAGACTGAAGTGGGTAAGGAGGAGGAGGGACAGATTTGTGCCCCTTTTGTGTGGCTTTTAGGTGCTCTTGCCAACGGGCTGAATGGTTGGATGTTAAATGCCTTGCTAGGCATGTGGTACCCAAATGGTTGGTGTTTTTTGCTACGTTTGATGTGCCTGTGACACAGTTTGCAGATGGCAACAGTGCGATCTGCTGCAGATGTGCTGAAAAAGGCCCAGACAGCTGAGCTGTGGGGAGTGGGCTGGGAGATGGCAGCTGCAGAATGTGATGGAATAGGGTGGCTGCTCTCTACTCTTTCTTGATGCCGACCTCTTTGGGGTTGTGCCGCCTCACCTTCAGTTTCCTCCTCTGCTTTATCTGGCACCCAAGTCGCATCAGTGACCTCATCATCATCATCATCTCCATCTCCTCCATCTTCATCATTACCACTGGAGACAACTTGGCAATACGCTGCGGCTTGGGGAACATGAATGCCAATTTGTCTACCAGTGTTCCTCCCTCTCTCTAGGTTCATGTTCCTGTCATCCTCAACCTCAGAACCAGCAACTGAATCCAGTAATGGCTGGGCATCATCAAGGAGCAAGTAGCTGATGCTGTGGTCAAATAAATTAGCTGACTCCTCAATGGCTGATGTTAGGGCTATGGCAGGAATAGATGTGGACAATGAGGCAGGTTTATCGACTATGGCAACTGCAGCGGACTGCACACTTGTCTCTGCTTGTGCGACAGAGGATGAGGAGGATGAGGAAGGTTTAGTAAGCCAGTCTACCACCTCCTCTGCATGCTGTGGCTGGATAGCACAGGCAAACTCACTAAACAGAGGAAATGATGCCAGGGCCGGACTGGGAATAAAAACCAGCCCTGGAAATAATTTCATACCAGCCCCATAGCATTTTTATACCAGCCCAACTGCATAACGTCGTTATTTTTTTGTTCACAAAAGGGAAAACCATGCATTTTAAAGCACATTTGAAGAGTGTATTATCTATAGATAAGAGAGACATGGAATTTACAAACAGCAGAAATTTTTTATTTTTTTACTGGCAAAAATCATGGCATTTACTGGCACATTTTTTACTGATACTGCAAAAAAAAGGTGCCGTAAATGGCAGGTTTCAGTGCAAATATCAATATTTAAGCTATAAACTGCTATTAGCAATGTATTAAGTTAACCAAAAGTCAAGCACCATATTTCTCCTCTTACATGAAGGTCAGATTAATATAACCCAGCACAGAGTTCCCCCCATACATCAGGAGGATTCCCCTTTACAGTGCAAGGGAACTCTGACATAAAGGGGAACATTGCAGATCATGATCTAAGCAGGAACTCTGATATAAAAGGGGGGCACTGGTGACCAGAGACCCCACTTATATCAGAGTCCATTGCTTTCCCCTTTACATCAGAGTTCTCACTTACATCAGGGTCTGCAGCATTGCCCTTTACATCAGAGTTCTCACTTACATCATGGTCTGCAGCATTGCCCTTTACATCAGAGTCCCCCCTTGCACTGTAAGGTGGAATCCTGCAGACTATGATGTAAAGGGGAACTCTGGGAATGTGGGGAGGACTCTGGTGACCAGAGACCACCTTCTGCAGAAAGAAAACACTAAGGTACGGGGGTTTACTGATATAGGGGGAAACCTATATATCAGTGCCCCCTTACAATATTGTATTGACCCCCCCCCCCCCTCTCAGATAGGCCTGGCGGCGCTGTCACTGACCTCCTCTCAGGTGCACCGTACAGGGCTCAGTCAGTTGGCTCCAGCTCGGTGGCTCTGGTTTTATCCCATAGTTTCCTCTCCATAGTCTATACATGTCTGACTTCTCCCATGACCCCCATCCCTGAGGCACTACCACTGTTGACTCCGCTCCAGACTGCAGACGTGATATAAGACAGGAGATGGTCAGAGGCTGCGGATGGTACAGGAGAGGTCAGGGGCTGCGGATGGTACAGGAGAGGTCAGAGGCTCCGGATGGTACAGGAGAGGTCAGAGGCTGCGGATGGTACAGGAGAGGTCAGAGGCTGCGGATGGTACAGGAGAGGTCAGAGGCTGCGGATGGTACAGGAGAGGTCAGAGGCTGCGGATGGTACAGGAGAGGTCAGAGGCTGCGGATGGTACAGGAGAGGTCAGAGGCTGCGGATGGTACAGGAGAGGTCAGAGGCTGCGGATGGTACAGGAGAGGTCAGAGGCTGCGGATGGTACATGGGAGGTCAGAGGCTGCGGATGATGCAGGGGAGGTCAGAGGCTGCGGATGATGCAGGGGAGGTCAGAGGCTGCGGATGATGCAGGGGAGGTCAGAGGCTGCGGAGGGGACCACAGAAGAGGTCAGAGGCTGAGGAGGGGACGACAGGAGGTCAGAGGCTGAGGAGGGGACGACAGGAGGGCAGAGGCTGAGGAGGGGACGACAGGAGGGCTGAGGCTGAGGAGGGGACGACAGGAGGGCTGCGGCTGAGGAGGGGACGACAGGAGGGCTGCGGCTGAGGAGGGGACGACAGGAGGTCAGAGGCTGAGGAGGGGACGACAGGAGGTCAGAGGCTGAGGAGGGGACGACAGGAGGTCAGAGGCTGAGGAGGGGACGACAGGAGGTCAGAGGCTGAGGAGGGGACGACAGGAGGTCAGAGGCTGAGGAGGGGACGACAGGAGGTCAGAGGCTGAGGAGGGGACGACAGGAGGTCAGAGGCTGAGGAGGGGACGACAGGAGGTCAGAGGCTAAGGAGGGGACGACAGGAGGTCAGAGGCTGAGGAGGGGACGACAGGAGGGCTGAGGAGGGGACGACAGGAGGGCTGAGGAGGGGACGACAGGAGGTCAGAGGAAGGGACGACAGAAGGTCAGAGGAGGGGACGACAGGAGGTCAGAGGAGGGGACGACAGGAGGTCAGAGGCTGAGGAGGGGACGACATGAGGTCAGAGGCTGAGGAGGGGACGACAGGAGGTCAGAGGCTGAGGAGGGGACGACAGGAGGTCAGAGGCTGAGGAGGGGACGACAGGAGGTCAGAGGCTGAGGAGGGGACGACAGGAGGTCAGAGGCTGAGGAGGGGACAACAGGAGGTCAGAGGCTGCAGGGGGGACAGGTGGTCAGAGGCTGCAGGGGGGACAGGAGGTCAGAGGCTGCAGGGGGGGCAGGAGGTCAGAGGCTGCAGGGGGGGCAGGAGGTCAGAGGCTGCAGGGGGGACAGGAGGTCAGAGGCTGCAGGGGGGACAGGAGGTCAGAGACTGCGGATGATGCAAGGGAGGTCAGAGGCTGCGGATGGTGCAGGGGAGGTCAGAGGCTGTGGAGGGGACCACAGGAGAGGTCAGAGGCTGAGGAGGGGACGAGAAGAGGTCAGAGGCTGCGGATGGTACAGGAGAGGTCAGGGGCTGAGGAGGGGACGAGAAGAGGTCAGAGGCTGAGGAGGGGACGAGAAGAGGTCAGAGGCTGCGGATGGTACAGGAGAGGTCAGAGGCTCCGGATGGTACAGGAGAGGTCAGAGGCTGCGGATGGTACAGGAGAGGTCAGAGGCTGCGGATGGTACAGGAGAGGTCAGAGGCTGCGGATGGTACAGGAGAGGTCAGAGGCTGCGGATGGTACAGGAGAGGTCAGAGGCTGCGGATGGTACAGGAGAGGTCAGAGGCTGCGGATGGTACAGGAGAGGTCAGAGGCTGCGGATGGTACAGGAGAGGTCAGAGGCTGCGGATGGTACATGGGAGGTCAGAGGCTGCGGATGATGCAGGGGAGGTCAGAGGCTGCGGATGATGCAGGGGAGGTCAGAGGCTGCGGATGATGCAGGGGAGGTCAGAGGCTGCGGAGGGGACCACAGAAGAGGTCAGAGGCTGAGGAGGGGACGACAGGAGGTCAGAGGCTGAGGAGGGGACGACAGGAGGGCAGAGGCTGAGGAGGGGACGACAGGAGGGCTGAGGCTGAGGAGGGGACGACAGGAGGGCTGCGGCTGAGGAGGGGACGACAGGAGGGCTGCGGCTGAGGAGGGGACGACAGGAGGTCAGAGGCTGAGGAGGGGACGACAGGAGGTCAGAGGCTGAGGAGGGGACGACAGGAGGTCAGAGGCTGAGGAGGGGACGACAGGAGGTCAGAGGCTGAGGAGGGGACGACAGGAGGTCAGAGGCTGAGGAGGGGACGACAGGAGGTCAGAGGCTGAGGAGGGGACGACAGGAGGTCAGAGGCTGAGGAGAGGACGACAGGAGGTCAGAGGCTGAGGAGGGGACGACAGGAGGTCAGAGGCTGAGGATGGGACGACAGGAGGTCAGAGGCTAAGGAGGGGACGACAGGAGGTCAGAGGCTGAGGAGGGGACGACAGGAGGGCTGAGGAGGGGACGACAGGAGGGCTGAGGAGGGGACGACAGGAGGGCTGAGGAGGGGACGACAGGAGGGCTGAGGAGGGGACGACAGGAGGTCAGAGGAAGGGATGACAGGAGGTCAGAGGAGGGGACGACAGGAGGTCAGAGGAGGGGACGACAGGAGGTCAGAGGCTGAGGAGGGGACGACAGGAGGTCAGAGGCTGAGGAGGGGACGACAGGAGGTCAGAGGCTGAGGAGGGGACGACAGGAGGTCAGAGGCTGAGGAGGGGACGACAGGAGGTCAGAGGCTGAGGAGGGGACGACAGGAGGTCAGAGGCTGAGGAGGGGACAACAGGAGGTCAGAGGCTGCAGGGGGGACAGGTGGTCAGAGGCTGCAGGGGGGACAGGAGGTCAGAGGCTGCAGGGGGGGCAGGAGGTCAGAGGCTGCAGGGGGGGCAGGAGGTCAGAGGCTGCAGGGGGGACAGGAGGTCAGAGGCTGCAGGGGGGACAGGAGGTCAGAGACTGCGGATGATGCAGGGGAGGTCAGAGGCTGCGGATGGTGCAGGGGAGGTCAGAGGCTGTGGAGGGGACCACAGGAGAGGTCAGAGGCTGAGGAGGGGACGAGAAGAGGTCAGAGGCTGAGGAGGGGACGAGAAGAGGTCGGAGGCTGAGGAGGGGACGAGAAGAGGTCAGAGGCTGAGGAGGGGACGAGAAGAGGTCAGAGGCTGAGGAGGGGACGAGAAGAGGTCAGAGGCTGAGGAGGGGACGACAGGAGGTCAGAGGCTGAGGAGGGGACGACAGGAGGTCAGAGTCTGAGGAGGGGGGGACAGGTGGTCAGAGGCTGCAGGGGGGTGCGAACAGGAGGTCAGAGGCTGCAGGGGGGACAGGTGGTCAGAGGCTGCAGGGGGGACAGGAGGTCAGAGGCTGCAGGGGGGACAGGAGGTCAGAGGCTGCAGGGGGGACAGGAGGTCAGAGGCTGCAGGGGAGACAGGAGGTCAGAGGCTGCAGGGGGGACAGGAGGTCAGAGACTGCGGATGATGCAGGGGAGGTCAGAGGCTGCGGATGGTGCAGGGGAGGTCAGAGGCTGCGGAGGGGACCACAGGAGAGGTCAGAGGCTGAGGAGGGGACGAGAAGAGGTCAGAGGCTGAGGAGGGGACGAGAAGAGGTCAGAGGCTGAGGAGGGGACGAGAAGAGGTCAGAGGCTGCAGGGGGGGACAGGTGGTCAGAGGCTGCAGGGGGGGACAGGTGGTCAGAGGCTGCAGGGGGGGGCAGGAGGTCAGAGGCTGCAGGGGGGGGCAGGAGATCAGAGGCTGCAGGGGGGGGGGGCAGGAGGTCAGAGGCTGCAGGGGGGGGGGCAGGAGGTCAGAGGCTGCAGGGGGGGGGCAGGAGGTCAGAGGCTGCAGGGGGGGACAGGAGGTCAGAGGCTGCAGGGGGGGACAGGAGGTCAGAGGCTGCAGGGGGGGACAGGTGGTCAGAGGCTGCAGGGGGGGGCAGGAGGTCAGAGGCTGCAGGGGGGGCAGGAGGTCAGAGGCTGCAGGGGGGGACAGGTGGTCAGAGGCTGCAGGGGCGGGCAGGAGGTCAGAGGCTGCAGGAGGTCAGAGGCTGCAGGGGGGTAGGAGGTCAGAGGCTGCGGGGGGGGGACAGGAGGTCAGAGGCTGTGGGGGGGGGGACAGGAGGTCAGAGGCTGCGGGGGGGGGCAGGAGGTCAGAGGCTGCAGGGGGGAGACAGGAAGTCAGAGGCTGCAGGGGGGAAACAGGAAGTCAGAGGCTGCAGGGGGGAGACAGGAGGTCAGAGGCTGCAGGGGGGGACAGGTGGTCAGAGGCTGCAGGGGGGGGGCAGGAGGTCAGAGGCTTGCGGGGGGGACAGGAGGTCAGAGGCTGGGGGAGGACAATGAGGTCAGAGGCTGCAGGGGGGGACACGAGGTCAGAGGCTGCAGGGGGGCGGACAGGTGGTCAGAGGCTGCAGGGGGGGGGACAGGTGGTCAGAGGCTGCAGGGGGGGGACAGGTGGTCAGAGGCTGCAGGGGGGGACAGGTGATCAGAGGCTGCAGGGGGGGGACAGGTGATCAGAGGCTGCAGGGGGGGGACAGGTGATCAGAGGCTGCAGGGGGGGGACAGGTGATTAGAGGCTGCAGGGGGGGGGCGGGCAGGAGGTCAGAGGCTGTGGGGGGACGTAGGAAGAGGCACAGGCCACCAGACGCCAGACACTGAGCGCTGCAACCGCTTTACCTTTAAAAATGGCGCCGCTCGGCGCCATCGTGTCACTGCGCATGCGCCCGCACTTCAGAAAATTGCCGAGCGTGTACGGGTTTTCCCGAGCACGGCCAACCTCGGAACAGCGCTGGCGCCTGCGCAGTTGCACGTCGGCCCGGCCCCCGCAGCCATTTTTCTTTCAGGCGCCGCTGCCCTCACAGCGGCCGGCGGCCGCAGGGGTAGCCAGACCACCGGCCCACCGGGGGATTTCCCGGTATCCCGGTTGGCCAGTCCGGCCCTGAATGATGCCCTGCCTGAGGACTGACCACCATGTCCACCTTTGCCTGTGGACACATTTGTTGCTGGCCCCCCTACAGTGCCAAGGGAATGTCTGCTTCTTCTTGTTGTTCTCCCAGACATTATTGGGAGGGAGGGGGCAGTGCTTATAAGCAAATGTAAAGGAAAAATTTAAATCTGTACGTAGATGCATTTTAATCAATGTAAAGAGGTGTTTGGTGCCCTTTAATTTGAGTACTCGCACTACACAGACACACTCCACGGATACAATATAATATACTGCAATATAATGCGCCAAACGTACAGTGATGCACAGAACTATATGGCGTTAAACTGGCAGTAACGCATGCAAAACGATATGGCATTAAACTGGCAGTAACGCACAAAACTATATGGCGTTAAACTTGTAGTAACGCACACAGAACTATATGGCGTTAAACTGGCAGTAACACACGCAAAACAATATGGTGTTAAACTGGCAGTAACACACGCAAAACTATATGGCGTTACACTGGCAGTAATGCACGCAAAACTATATGGCGTTAAACTGGCAGTAACGCACGCAAAACTATATGACGTTAAACTGGCAGTAACGCACGCAATACAATATGGTGTTAAACTGGCAGTAACGCACGCAAAACTATATGGCGTTAAATTGGTAGTAACGCCCGCAATACGATATGGTGTTAAACTGGCAGTAGCGCAATCAAATAGACGGTGTTCAACCGTCACTATATCTGAACTGTCCCTACTCTAGCTATATACTAATGCCAAGATTACTGACACGGTCTCACTACACTACACTGAAACTATCTGAGCAGTCCCTACTCTAGCTGCACACTATGAAAAGCTGAATGATGGTCCTCCTCACTACACTCACACTATCCCTAGACTGACACTAAGCTAATATTCTACACTGACAATTGAAGCAAAATAGCACAGTATAGCACACTAATAGCACTAACCAGAGCCCTATCTTTCTCCACACCAAAATCACACTGAAAATAGCTGCCATTGAAAGAATACTTTTATATTGTGGGGCGGGAATGAACCATGATTGGATAAAGTCATGATGACAGTGTCCAATCCAACTCTTTCACTGCTTCAGCCAATCAGGGCTTGCAATGCACTGTTCAACGCCACAGAGCATTGTGGTCGGTTCGGGGGGGCGAACAAACGGTCGAATGTCCCGTTTGTTCGGCTGTTCTCCAAACATCCAAACAACGAAAGTTTGGCCCGAACTAATGCTCGGGCTGAACCTTTCGCCCATCCTTAGTCATGATCCCTGCAGAGCCTGGACCAGCTCTGTGACATTAGCCGACAGCGGGTTTTTGCGGAGGGGCGGAGCTGAAACAGTGATATCCAGAGTGGGGTGGAGCTTGTGGATTGTCTGTGGTGTAAGCTTATTACTGGTTGGAAGCCTCTGTGGAGGCTCTCAAAATTTAGAGTTAGGACTACAGAAAATGGTGTGCCTTGATGGGGCTCTGTAGCTTATGCATGTATTTGCAAATGTATGCTGACTAAACCCCTGTTTTTTAACGCACACTGTTGGATAGAATAATTTAATTGGTTAGCAGGTTGGTCAGTAAGTTGATCTGGGAATGTCTTTGGTTTTGTTTTGCATGCGTTGCCCTTCCACGTGCTCCTTGCTGTAAAGGCTAGTTTTAGGTGAGGGCAGTGGCCATTTGTTTGTACTGAAATTTGAAAGTACAGTACTTGAACTTTCAAATCATTTTTTAATTTTATTTATTAATTTTATTCTTGAAATATATAGGTATGGGTATAGAATTGCTTTTAATAGTTGGCCCCCCTACTTTTGTCCCTGTCCTCCCATGTGCCCCCCCTAAATATGAAAGCTGAAGACGCCACTGCTATCATTACCAGCCATGAAGGTGGATGGGTCATCATTTTGTAAGTTCCTGTCCTTCTCAAGCTTCCAGGGCCTGAAATATATGTTAGGATGACGCCATTTGTAGAGCAAATTTTCCTTGCTTGTGTTTGGGTATTCTTTGCAAAGTGAAGCTTCATCCTATTTGCTAAGCTCTGGAGCAACTTTTTTTCACAGTAAGGTACAGTATTTTATTGTTTTTGGTTATTACAACTAATAATTTTGTTGAAAGTTATTTAAAGTGATTGTAAACTTTTTTTCTCTATAACAAACAGGTCATATTTACCTGCTCTGTAATGGTTTTGCACACAGCAGCCCAGATCCTCCTCTTCCAGGGTCTCCCACTGGTGCTCCTTGCTTATCCCTTCTAGAAGGGAGGATGCTATGGGGGCACTCATGCAGGCTCAGTCCCGAGCCACACTGTATGTGTCCACAGATACACACAGCACAGCTAAGCCCCACCCCCACTCCCTCGTCACAGGCTGCCTTAATGGCAAGTGAGGAGAGAGAAAGAAGGAGGAGAGAACCATCGCTCTTGGGCACAGCGATGGATCGAGATCGGGTCCAAGTAAGTATTTAGGGGGGGTTGATGAGGGAGCTGCACACAGGAAGTTTTTACCTTAATGCAGACAATGCATTAAGGTAGAAAACTTTCTGCTTTTACAATTGATTTAATTCAATGAATGCTACATTTGTACCTCAAGAATTCTGTCATCCTGTGTTTGTAATATTAGCAAATGAGTTAAATTGAAAGTTTCCATCTCCCTGATATTTTGTCAAAATTTATTGGAGTTAACGGAGAAGTTGATATTAAATAGTAATTTTTTTTAAGGGTGTTTAATGGTGCAATAGGCTTTGAATGGCTCATGAATGCCTTATGAAAGCTCCTTTTAACTACTCTGGACTAGTACTTGTGCTAAATAATTGCCCCTCATCTGCCTAATTTTTTTAAGATTTTTTTTCTCGCCGAAAAGGTAAAAGATGTAAAGGGACAGACACAAAAATCTGAAAAAAAAAATACGACTACAAACATTAAATGAAATAAATAATTTAAAAAAACGCTTCCTGTAAATAAACGAAAACAGTGATTTAAACATAGGACGCGTACACATGGGCGGACTTTTCAACCGGACTGGTCTGAGACTTTCTAGCGGACTTTCGACGGACTTTTGACGGACTTCCAACAGACTTTTTAACGAACGGACTTGCCTACACATGATCACACCAAAGTCCGACGGATTCGTACGTGATGACGTACACTGGACTAAAATAAGGAAGTTGATAGCCAGTAGCCAATAGCTGCCCTAGCGTTGTTTTTTGTCCGTCGGACTAGCATACAGACGAGCAGATTTCTGGGTCCAGGGGAGTTACGACGTAAGGATTTGAAGCATGTTCCAAATCTAAAGTCCGTCAGATTTGCGACTGAAAAAGTCAGCTGAAGGTCCGGTGAAGCCCACACACGATCGGATTGTCCACCGGATTTGGTCTGTCGGTGTCCGTCGGACAAGTCTGGTCGAAAAGTCCGACCGTGTGTACGCTGCATAAGAGCTTTGGAAAAATCTCACCAAAGATTACAGGAGAAGCATGGCCAAAGCTTTTTTTGGCCATACTTCTCATGTGGGTCACAGGAGTGCACTTATTTTTGCACTCCTGTGACACAGATTCATCCATCAGCAGGCTAAAGCCCACTGATAGCTGACGTCGTAGAGCCAGTTCAGGCTCTGCATGGATCCCAACAATAATGTCAGGATCCATCCACACACCTGGCTGGCAGCTGGCTCTGCCTCTTGGCGTGCTGCTGGAGGGGCAGTGTACAGAGTCACTGACTGACAGTCACCGCTCATTCAAGACCCAGAACTGAGCATTCAGTAGTCAGGTGATCGCTCAGTTCTTGGTCTTAGAGCCAGCAGGGAACAGCCTCAGCATTGGATCGATGCTGCAGCCACATAGGTGAGTATGAGTGCGTTTTTTTTTTTTTAATTTGGCATCTCTTTTAAATTAATTTTGCCAAAATTGCTCCACTCATCTTAAAGCCTCGTACACACGGTACGATTATATGCAGGGGATTGTCTGTTGACAGACTGTTGTCCTAAAATCTTACCTTTAGTACGCTCCTTTTGACAATTGTTGTCCAACTTTCGGCCAACAAATGTTGGATGACAGGCTACTAAATTTTCAGCGGGCAAGGGTTTGACCTCAGATTTTCGAATGGTCAGCACACAAATCCGTCACACAAAAGTCGAAAGTACAAACACGCATGCTCGGAATCAATGCTCGCCAAACACAAAATTAGCAGAAGGGGCCCAGGAGCTGAAATTCCTCGTAGTATGTCACTATGTTTGTGTTTGTGGCATGAAAATTGTGTACCGTTAGTATGCAAGACAAGATCCTGGCACACGCCCTTTTGACAAAAATCAGACGTTCGGTTGGCCAACAATCGTACCGTGTGTACAAGGCTTTAGTCTTATGAACATTTGACAAATTGGTAATAGGTCTAAAGTTGAATAGAAATCATTATTAAACCACACAGCTAAAACACAATTTTTTTTATCATTTCATTATGTCTCCAGGCACGTGTGCAAATTGGAAAAACAATGTGAACAGCAAAACACATGTCACACAAATACTGAAATCATACTAATTAGAAAAGCCAACAAAGTGGATCATAAGCAGAAAGCAAAAAAAAAAACAAAAAACAAAATAGATAAAGTAAGAAGTCATCTGACAACAAATAGGAACACAAAAACAAATGTGCCAGATGTACCCTGCTCGCACCTCTTCATTGTACAGCATGTAAACAAATATGACGGGTATAAAAATAGTCAAATCAAGCCAAATGCCACTCCAGTAAACAGAGAAAAACATGCTGCAGCTTTGGATCACAGTTTGCAGAGATATAAAATGAAGAAGACAAGCTGGATGAACAGAGTTCATTTCATTTACAGCTCTGGTGCTGCCAAATCTTGCTACCCAGTGTGCGGTCCAGTGCCCTTTTGAGTGCTCATTAGCAGCAGCTGTAGAAAATATTTTGTGGCTACTGGCCCAAATACACAGACCTTAAAGAGAAACTGGAGGCATGTGCTTCTTCTGTGTGACCCCCTAATGCTACCATCATTTTGTTAAAAAAAGCTCAACTTTCCTGATTTTGGAGCTTAGGCCAGCCCTCAGGAAGCTGCCATTTTCTGGCCAATGAGAACACCTGAAAGACCAGCAAATGTTTGGTCATTAACCGGGTTGTAGGTAAAATTATTCTAGATTATATTTTTCCTTACAGGTTGCTATTGTGATGAGTGCAGTTCATCACTTCATCCTCAGACCTGAGCCAGCAGATTCCACTTAGGTAACAACACTTATTAGGAAACAACTTTGCTGTGAACCAAAGTATAATTTTACTGAAACCCAGATAACAGCAACATTTCCTGTAAAGGGACCCTGTTACTTCCGGTTCCAGCGCCATATGTAGCGGGTGCGAGTGACAGCGGCTCCGGCAGGGACAGCACATAAAACTGGCACCAAAGCCTCCAGGAACGACACACTATTATCATACGGCTCCCTGCACAGATCCGGAACATCACCCGATGGAGAGGTACCTCATATCGGGCAGCCCTGTTCTCACACAGGTCACTGAGCCCGATCCATCTCTCAGCTCCCAGCAGACCAAGAGGGCCGTTGGCTCCTCACTGCTCGCAGCATCACTGGTAGCCCACTCTGCTCACCTCACTCTGGCAGCCACAGATGAGCAGTACAGCAGAATGGCGCAGGCTGTGGCAGCCCTGCTCTCCCCCACGATCACATCGGCTGTGGACAGGGCTGTTTATGCTGGGATTGATCAGCTCCAGAGGGAGCTGAGAGTGCAGGCAGATTAACAGATGCAGAGCAACGCCTCTCTGATCTGGAGGAGGAGGCACGGAGCTCTCAAGCAGCTGAACACCAGGCTTCTCAGACCCAGCAATAAATACTTGAGAAGCTAGATGACCTGGAAAATCGCTTGCGTCGCAATAATCTAAGAATTATAGGCCTTCCAGAGACCTACAACTCAGGATCACTGACAGAGTTATGTACTAGTTGCATCCCTGAGGCCCTTGGCATCACCACCCCCTGTGTAATGGAGAGAGGCCACCATCGAATGACCGACATTCCCCCCGCCCAATAATAGTAAGATACCTAAATTACACGGACAGAGTTGCCATCCTAAAATCATTCCGAAATGCCAAATCCTTTCAGCTGGCAGGGCACAAGCTTCTCATCTTTCCCAACTATTCAAAAGGAGTATCGCTCAAGAGGAAACTTTCCAACCCATCTGCTCAGCCTTTATCACCCTTAAGGTGATAAAATTCACCCTGGCATACCCAGCTATTTTGCGTCTCACCGACCAGGCAGGGGAGACAAATTCCTTCAGTCACCCGGAGAAAGCTACCACATACCCACAATCATTCTTTCACATCCCTCAGGATCTCACCCCATGGAAACCAACCGATGCCCTGAAGACCCAGGGATCAGCGTAGTCCTCGCAAGGACCCTCCAAAAGGGATCCGCTATTCAAATAACCCAGGATCCCCTAAACACTGCTGAAAAAGGGCTTAATGAAACCTGTGTGCTCAAGCTCCTCATTTATCCTGGCCCCAGGAGCCCATTACCTAATGCCTAATACCTCTATCTGACTGTTCAGGCTATATGTTCTTTTTTGTCACTGTTGCTTAACTGTCATTGTTCTAATGCTCTCTGTTACAGCCTTCCAGAGATGTGTGGCCCGGTATCAGTATGCACTGACCCAAACTGTGTGGTGACCCTCTACCTTGCCATCCGACATGACACGGCTACCTGGTGAATGCAAGTTGGCATATTGACCAAGTCCCCCTTCTTCGGTAATGCTGTCCTTTGGAGATTGTTATGTGTGGAGGTAAGTGAAGTCAAGACTTCCCTTTAACTGTGAGTTAAGTTTTGACTTTACTTCTATTCCATCCTACTGCTGACTCTTCACACATACTCTATCCTATACCCCTCCCCAGGTTCGCATTCACCCCCTACCGATCCTCTCCCTTACTCCTTTCCCTGACCACTGAACCTAGCAAATACTCCACAGGTCCATTGACCAATAAGACACCCCTCACTTCGACATATCTCAACCCTTATAACACTATGAAAATCATCTCATGGAATGTCAAAGGGCTCTGATCCCCCCACAAACACATGGCAGTACTCCCCTACTTAAAGAGGTTAAAAACAGACATCGCACTCCTCCAGGAGACCCATCTCCCCTCAGCTGACTTTTGGCGTATGCGCAAGCTTTGGGTGGGCCACAACCATGGCTCAGCCTCGATAAAAGGCAAAGCAGGTGTCCTGATTCTCATACAAACCACCTTGCAAAGTGGTGTCATCTGCAAACGATGAGGAAGGGTGTCTTTTGACCCTACAACTTCACATCTCTAACAAAGACCTCATAGTGACCAATGTCTACGCCCCCAATTCTCCTTCCAAATCCTTTTTCCAGGCAGTGACTGCACACCTAGCTCCCTACCTGCAGTTTCCCCTCCTGATAGGAAGTGATTTTAACACAGTAATGGACGTGCAGAAAGATAAATGTAGGGAAAAACCTAATCCCCAACCACATCCACAAACTACTGCCACTTCACTATGATCCTTTGCTGCAGCCCTTCAGCTTAGTGATCCATGGCGGCTAGCTCACCCCGAAGGCAGGGAATACTCCTACTCTCCTCCGCACCATACCCTGTCCAGGATTGACTACCTGTTATGCAACTCTATTCTGCTAACACCTCAGAAACTTTCATCCACGAAATTTCATACCATGCCCCTATCTCAATACTCATACGGGACTTTGGCCCTCGTCCCTGATGAGGACGTGGCGCTTTTCCCAATTCCTATCCCGAAACCTTGACCTCCAGGAAACACTAGGTGAAACATGGTCAGCTTATGAAGCAACCAATGCTCAGACCCCAACCTGTTCTGGGACGCGGGCAAAGCTGTCCTGCGTGGCAGAATCATAGCCTTCACCACCGCACACAAACAAATTGACCTTAAAAAATTCTGTGATGCCAGTGACCGCTTGCATTTCACTCAAGCACAGCTATCGCAAAACAACACCCCCGCAAACTGTAACTTTTGGCAGGAAGCCAAAACAAATTTTGATATGTGGGCAGATGCTCAGGAACGCATCTATAAATCCCACTCTGACTTACAGTACCACAAATTTGGCAATAAGCCCAGGAAATTGCTAGCTAAGCTGTGCAAGGGTGCTCATGTTCCTACCCACATAACCTCACTGAAAGACACCCAAGGAAACGCATGTTCCGCCCCTAACGATATTAGCAACATCCTTGAACAATATTACACCTCCCTGTACAGCCCTGACCCCACAGACATGCATGAAGCAAGAAGATCATCCTCCTGCAAATTGACCCCACTCTCCTCTCTCAACTAATCTCCCCAATCACTGAGCTAGAAATCCACAAGACGATGTCCTCCCTTGCGAATGGGAAAGCCCCAGGTCCAGACGGATACACCCCGGAGTTCTACAAGCTAATGGCACAAACATTAGTCCCAACTCTGGCGAAGGTCTATCAGGAGATTCTCCAGGGAGGGGACTACATCTCTTTTGGATACCAAGCTAACATTAAGTTGATCGCCAAGAAAGGGAAAGACCCTTCGGAAACAAGCTCCTACAGGCCAATTTCCCTCCTCAACATAGGCTCCAAAATCTTATCAAGGATCATTGGAAAATAATGCCCACGCTAATTCACCCAGCTCAAGCAGGCTTCGCCCAAGGTCGATCTGCATTTTCCAATATCCGAAAAGTTCTTATAGTTCTCGAACATGCCAAACACAGACAAACAGACACAGACAAACACAGAGAATGACATTATCTCCCTTGATGCAGAGAAAGCCTTTGACAATGTAGGCTTTCCTTGGTTGTCATCAGTACTACAACATTTTGGCTTCTCTGGATCCTTCTTTCACCTAATAACCTCCATGTATGCCGCACCTACAGCTAACATTGTAGCAGCTGGCCTCATTTCCAAAACTGTTAATCTTCACAAGGGCACCAGGCAAGGCTGTCCCCTCTCCCCACTTCTCTTCAATCTAGCCCTAGAACCTCTATCTCACTATCTTCTTTCCCACCCCTCTCTACAAAGAGCTAAAATAAGACACCAGGAACTTCGCCTAGCTCTATTCGCGGATGACATCCTTATTTTCACCTTTGACCCCGCATCCGACATGTCCCTCATCCAAGACATTTTCACAAGGTTTAGGAGACATTCAGGCCTATGCATTAATTTTGCTAAAAGTGAGATCCTTCCTTAATTCCATCATAAAACCCCCTTTGGGCCAACTCCTCTATTTTCTCCGTAGCAACAAACCACATCTCCTATCTAGGAATAAAAATTGGTAAGACACCCTCATCCCTATACAATCTCAACTTCACCCCGGTAATATCTAGGATTATTAGTGAGCTGGAGACATGAATGGACCTCCCCATGTCGCTCTTCGGGAGATGTCATCTATTCAAAATGGTCAGTTTCGCCAGACTTTTATACCTCCTACAACTAGTTACATAGTAAGGTTGAATAAAGACACCAGTCCATCCAGTCCAACCTGAGTGAGTGTGGGTGTGTGTCTACAATTATCCCTATTTATTTAAGGTACCCATATAGAGCTGCCAATTTACAAAATGCTCCAAACATACATCGCACACTCACACCCTATCCTCAAGGAGCCCCCAATCCAAGATCCCCAACTCACATTCATATACTAGGGCCAATTTTGGACAGAAGCCAATTAACCTACCAGCATGTCTTTGGAATGTGGGAGGAAATCAGAGTACCCGGAAGAAACCCACGCAGGCACAGGGAGACAGGCACAGGGAGAACATGCAAACTCCAGGCAGGTAGTGTCGTGGTTGGGTTTCGAACCAGCGACTCTTTTTACTGCTAGGCGAGAGTGCTACCCACTACACCACTGTGCCGCCCTACTATACCCCTACTTTTACACCAAAAAAGATGTTCCAAACTTACACAGAGCCCTATCCAAATTTCTCTGGTGGAGACGAAGCCCCCGCATTTCACTGCAAAAACTCTTTCTCCCGAGGAGCAAGGGGGGAGCAAACCTCCCTAATATAAGAGTATACAACTTTTCTTGCCTCTTATGACTATGTCTAGACTGGATTTCGCAAACCTCCAGATACTCCAACTTTGATCTAGAAACCCAAATGACAACCCCCTTCTACTTACCGGCCCTTTTACACTTTAAACTGCGCTCCATCCCCTCACATCTTCAACAAAATCCGCTAATTTGAGATATGCTAATCACATGGCGTGAGTTCAGACGGAAACTGAACCTATCTCCATGAGTCTCTCAACACTTCCCAATCCACGTAAACCCTTCATTTACCCCAACTATGCCTCACTTGGGCTTCAAGACCAGGACTCACCAGAAACGACTACATTTTGATCAGCTCTTTGAATCGACCACGGGCAAGGCCAGACTGGTCTCTCAAACTCTAGCCCTCTTTAATCTGCCGCAACACCATTTCTTGCTAGTCCATCAGGCGGTCCAACATGTTACCAGCTTATGCCAGAATAAAATCCAATGCTTACGCCCCTCCATCTTGGACACCCTTCTGGAGCAACAATGCTTCAGGATCACGGGCATTTACAAACCTTTGAACACATACCTCAGCAAATCCCTGCAGACAACTTCTGCAGTCCCGATAAAAATCGCAGATCGCCACCATTACTAGAAAAAAAAAATAACAAAAATGCCATAAATCTATCCCCTATTTTGTAGATGCTATAACTTTTGCGCAAACCAATCGATATACGCTTATTGTGATTTTTTTACCAAAAATATGTAGAAGAATACATATCGGCCTAAACTGAGGAAGAAATTTGTTTGTTATATATTTTTGGGGGATATTTATTATAGCAAAAAATAAAAAATATGGCTTTTTTTTTCAAAATTGTCGTTTTTTTTTCTTTATAGTGCAAAAAATAAAAGGAGGTGATCAAATACCACTAAAAGAAAGCTCTATTTGTGGAAAAAAAAAAGATGTCAATTTTGTTTGGGTACAATGTTGCATGACCGCACAATTGTCAGTTAAAGCGATGCAGTGCCGTATTGCAAAAAATGGCCTGGTCAGGAAGTGGGTAAAACCTTCCGGGGCTGAAGTGGTTAATTGAACAAGCTGAAGTTAGGAGCAGATTGACTACTGTGCACAGTTGCACCAGATTTTGCACTCTCCAGTTTTAGTAAATCCACCCAAATTTTCTGTCCAGCTCCTTCAATCTTACAATCAAAGGATGTTGGTTGGGAGGGTGGTGATTGGGCCACATGGAGTGAATTTCGGACGGTTCATTTTGAACAGCCAAAATTTTCATAGTGTATGACCAGCTTAAGTACTGCTTACACAGTTCCAAAGAAGAGAACCTAGGATTATGCAATCATAGCTGAACGCAATGAGAACTGGAACTGCAATTTAACAAGATATAAGTAACAATTTGCCTTTGCAGGTAGATGTTTTAAAGTTTCTTTTAATCATTCTTTCTTAGAATAATTATAGTTTGGATTTACTGCCCATTTAGCGCGGCACACATAATTCATCCTTATTTCCCCTTTGAACCATGCGTTTTGTCTAAATTTAACACAGATAAAAAATGCATGATACATATCCTGACCTAGAAAATGCCTACAACTCCCTGAGAAGAAAATTGTATAAGTGTTTTTCTTCCTATTTAAACAGCCTATTCAGCATTTCATTCCCGAGCAGTGCATAGAGACACCTGTAAGTGCCCCTTGTCACAAGCTGGTCAGAGATTTAATGATCCGTCATGTTTCGGTCAGCCACCAGTAATGAAGAACAACCGATAGGCAGCACATTAGAAGGTCTTCACAAGCACCGCAATCAGAGTATCTGAGCTCTGTGATCAGTTATGTCTTTGATAATGTGAATTATGCAAAAAGACGAGAGGAGGGGGACAGAGCGTGCCACATTAACCGCTTTCTCATGCATGCTCCGAGATCCCTGAAGAACGCTAGAATACATTTGCCAGTACAATGAATAACTGTACTGAATGAAGAAACATTTTTTTCCATTACTTATGTATCCAGGGAGGCCAGAATGTTCATCTTGTACAGGAGTGTGCAATCAGCCTGGCCTTGTTATCTATTAAATCATAAAGGGACTGCAGAGAACGTGCACACACATCTAGGCAATGCGACTCTACCTGACTCTTCTTTAGTAGTTACTTTCTAATCCATACCACAAAGGATTCTGGGAACAAAGGAGCTGGTGTGCTCAAAGTCTGACAGTGTGGCTGTTGTAGGTCCTAGGCTACACAATATGACAGGTGGGGTGGGGGTGATAAGGTTGTGGAATCATGTGACCACTATCACAGTGGTCATCTGAATGAAAGCTGGTCCCGCTGTGTTTACAAATGTAAACCAGCCTGCTTTTTTCTCTCAAACTATAACTGGCTACAAAGTTACAGGTATCCGTTTATGAAGCGGTGATCCCAAGGATCACCACTGATCATAGTCCATAAACAGTTTATGAACCAGAGATAATCGAGGGGAGAAGTGTTTGAACATGTTCTCCCACCGATGATCTCCACACACCCAGAATCCTCATTGAATGACACAGTAACAGCCAGTTTATGAAGCTGCGATCCCAGCGCTTCACTGGCGATCTGAGTCAGAATTCACATTCCCTGATTCACCAGCTCAGAGGTGGAGAATCGAGGAGTGAAGAGGGAATCTCAGGGGATCTGAGGGGGAAGGAGGAAGATTTTTAACTTCCTTAGGCCTAGCTCAGACCCCCCAACACTGTAAGCATGCCCCCCTGTCATATTTATGTGTATACATATATACTGTGTGTATATATATATATATATATATATATATATATATATATATATATATATATATATATATAATGTGTGTGTGTGTGTATATATATATATATGCATGATATATAATGTGTGTGTATACATATATATAAAATGTAGGGGGACTCCTTATTTTATTACCATTAACCACACCGTCTGTCAGTGTATTGAGCAGTGATAATTTATCACTGCTTAATAAACTGACATCTCCGTGTTTCAGTGAATTTCTGGTACTGTAATCTCGTAAAGTCTCACGAGATTCCAGTATCAGGGGGTGTTAGAAGCATGCTTGAAGCATTTGTAGATCACTTCACTCCTCCAAAGAAGAAGCGATCTACACCGCTTCATAAACTGGCACACAGAGGAGAAAGATCTCCACAGTGAATGCCGGAGAACGAAGCAGTGAATAGATTTCACTGCTTCATAAAAGGACACCACAGTGTACAGCCTAATCACTGGGGAAGAGGAGACTGATGGCATCATGTCAACCTAGGTAAAGTCACCGATTGTAAACTAATAAGTCATCTGTAAAAGGCAGAGAGAAAGGGCAGCTGAGGTGACAACCATTTCTCCTTACATAGATAGATGAGAAGAGTGAGTGTAGTCACCCAGGGATAGGAAGTGTGTTATTCACCTAATTGCCAGGGGAAATAAAAGGGGAATAGATTATAGAAAAAAAATGCAAAAAGTACATCTTAGGACTGAAAAGCTGACATTTTTGTTTTTGTGTTTAAAAATGTAGGTCTTTTATGCAGTATAAGGCTTCATGTACATAGGACGTTGTTTAACCTCTCCTGAACGATTTAACTTAACAGCTAGAATCCGACATTTAAAAACGTCCGTTTAGCTGCGTTTACATTCCACGTCTAGTGGCGTTTTGCCTCATTTGCGTTTAGGAGCGTTTTAAAAAAAAATATTTATTCATTGTTAAAATGAAAAATGCTTGTAAACGAAATGCTGCTAAACGCGAGTTATCACATTTAGCAGCATTTACAAGCTGTTACAGGCATTTGGCTTTTTAAAAATGCCTCCGAACATCTGTCCTGAACACATTTTTTTGCATTCCAAAATGCTTCTAAACTCAACTGCCTAGAAACAACTATAAATGACCCTGTATACACGGACTGATAAGATAACATAGAGGAGAGTTCAGGGGCAGCTGAAAAAAATGCCCAACTACTCCTAAATGTCTGTTTACCAGCAGCATTGTACATGAGGCCTACACCCAAAAGAAAACATACCAGTTCTTAGATTAAGATTCTTATTTTCAGATTTTCAATCTTCTATTTCCATCTGGTCATCCAGCCAGATAATCTATTATTTTTCAAAGGAACACGCTCTCTTGCAGATTTTATCAATTACAGTGATCAGAGAAACCATTTAACACTTTTATTCAATTATGTAAAACCTTTATTACAAAATGAAAAAAACTGCTCAGTAACTGCTTATAAATGGTTAGCTTGAGTTTGGCTTCAATTTGTTGGTGTATTTAAATCTGATAGTACATCTAACACTGCCTTCCGCCAGAGTGACAGAACTACTGTCCAAATGCGCCCCCTGTCTTCATTCATCCAGAGTGGAGGCACTCTAACATGGGGGTTGTGTTACTGGCCAGATCAACTAGTGAAAACAGAAGAAAAAACACATAAAAATGAAAATGAATGCCGCCATCACATCTAATAATTGGTAAGCTGCAATGTATTACATTTTTGGTTTTGGGTTTATTACTGCTTTAAATCCTCCTCATATATATATACCCTGAAACCCTATATGAATCAGGAGGCAATTGGAAAGGAACTCTATTAAACTGCAACTGCTTGTAAATACCTGCAAGATGAAAAAAAAAAATCTATATTTCTGCATCCACACAGGGTTCAAGCCTTGGAGGTCACAATATGATTGCAGCCTATGGAGTAAACGAAAGGCCACATTTCACGTTAACACTAGACAACTTCCTAACAGCATGACATTAACCCTACAGACATATATACAGATGACATTCAGTAAATCACAAAGCTTTTACTAGCAGACAATATTCTAAGCAGCGAGTCATGTGATTCCCCCCCCCCCCCCCCCAGTGGACACATTTCCTCAATTTTAGCTACACTTGCAGCTGATTTGCGGCAGTGCGGAGTGACTGCGAAACCCATAATCCTGATATCACCTCCATCAAGTTATCATTTAATGTGATGCTATAATTCTTGATATGACAGTTGCTACGTTACTCTGGAAGCAAGTAGAACACAACGTTGCAAGATCAGCATTGCTGTAAGTCTCTATTAGCATTTACGGCCCGGGCAAAATGTCCATCTTTCAGAATTGTGAGTGTATAAGTCTTAATGCACTGACTGCATCATAAGCACAAACCAGCAGCATAATATCATTATACTGCGCAGGATGTGTGCTCGGGGACGGGGCTTTCAGTAGACTGATATTGGATTTTATTTTAAACTTTATTTACAGTCATTTGGTTTTTTTATTGCTGGGAAGAGTACGGCTCTTAGTGCATTTTCCCTATGCTAGCGATCCCAGCCATCACGCTAAGCACAGAAAAAGGAATAGCTGCAGACTCCAGGATCTTCTCTCAATATCAACTATTTAAGACAAGTATTATAGAAATACCCATATAAATACCTGAATATGTTTTTATATCAGCCTTCTTTATTCAGAACATATATTGCAACAAAAGATATGCTCCTCCAGGGATCACACAAGTAAACTTTTGTATAAAAAAATATTTTTTCTTACAAAAGTGTACTTGTGTGATCACCGGAGGGGCAAGTAAAATCCTACTACCTACCTTTTGTTGTAATATATTTACTATAGGGATGATACCCTCCACTGGCACAGCTTTTTAGTTAATCACTTCCCCTATATATACCCAACAAACACACAAAGAAAACCTTGATTTTATTCAGAACAGCAGCACCTGGACTGGGGAAGGGGGAAGAGGGGCAGCACATTGAGCCAATCAAAGCTCTATCGCAGTGCACAGTACTGTCAGTCTATCAATGGGAACATACTTACAGGAAAACAGAGCACAGGGATGATCTTGCCTGTGTGTTGATTCTTCTTTATTGCCCAACAGTTGGCAGCAACAGGGATATAGATAAGGGGGCAGTTAGGGGGGTCTGATCTCCCCCAGAGCAGTTATGTTTGTGGAAAAACAGGAAGTTTTGCTATCCTCTGTAATTGTCAGTGGATGGTAACAAGCACCTGTAAAAGTTTTGTTTCAGCCGCTTATGCTGTCAGGAATTATGCTGTTGCTGCTCCCCTGCTCCTCTTTCCAGTCTGCTTTAATTTATTTGTAAATAAAATAAACCTTGCGCTAAAAAGAAAAAGATACAAAACAGACTGCTGCACTTTCGAACTTCCTGAATACTGGAAAGAGAGCAAATAAGAACAGATAAAAAAGACAGCACTAACTGTAACCCAAAATATATAAATTCTCACATGAATGTACCACAACTGATATGTGAATCCACAAGGGAAAAATGTGAATTTAACACCAATCTTTTAATAAAATTATAACCATCAATAAAGTGAATAAATCAGTATAAAAAAAAACACAAAAATGCAGCAAAATATCACAAAGTGTCCGGATTATTTGAAACATAACAGTGCAATGAGCTTCAAAAGAAACTAAAATAATAATGACACCTCCATAGTGAAAACATTTCCAAAAAGAAACAAAATATTGTTGCTACAAAGTGTCCATATAATTGTTAAAACAAAGATAAATATAATCAGAAGTGCACTGTTCCCAGTGTATATCAATATTTGAGGTGTTTCCATCCTCCACAAGTGCTCTTTAAAACATAGCCTCTTACCAGATCAACATGATCTCTATATTATATCATGCTTTCCCATAACAGGCAACATCTGAGAATGGAGAGTCTCTCTATTCCCAGATGTTGCCTGTTATGGGGAAACACGTTGGAAGGAGACAGGAGCTTTGACGTCAATGTGTTCCGTACTTGCTGGTGGAAGCCACAGTCGGACCCCTCTCTCTATCGCTTGTTTTAAATATATTTTTTGTAAAAGCAACTTTTACTTTTTTTATTAAATGCATCTTGGATATACTGCATGATAAGTCACAAAAGCCGCTGATTTGGCATGCGATTTGACATGTCAAATCGGACCAATGGGAACGTGGGCTCAAGGACAGGATGTCAAATCGCATGCCAAATCAGACCAATGGGAACATGGACTCAAGGACAGGAAGATGGGTGGCATTGCAATGAGTGTTAGATTCACACTAGCGGTGGATCGCTTTTCAGAGTGCACTTAAGTGGCCAAATGGCTGTTGATAATGATGCTAATGTACCAAAAACACGAGCCAAGTGTTTGGCTCACAGTTGTGGTGCGGCCCCCTTGACTTTAATGACTACTTTTGGTTGATAGTCAACTCAAAATGCCATGGTAAATATCTTGTGGCTATGACGCAGAGTGCCACAGCCATGGCATGTGAGTAGCCTCCTTTAGCTGTATTTTAGACATGGGTGAGTGGCCAGAGGGCAGTAAAGCTGGGCTCACCCACCTGTTTTTACTGTCCCCTGATCATTCATCATGTGAAAGAGGGCTTAAAGGGGTAAAATTATTTGTAAGCACTGAACATATTAAGCCCCTCCCACTGCTAAGAGTTTGGTCACACCCACATTTTGCCGCAGCTTGCTACGCGTGCTGCAGGTCACTTTCTCCTTCAAGTGTCCCTCATTTTGAAGTTCAAAAGTTGGGAGGTTTGCCACTGTGCTATTGGGACAGTGGGGGCCTGCTCATCCACCTCTATTTAGCCTACAGGATTACCCATTAGGGGATAGACTGCTAAGCCAGAGGACCATGTGGATGCCAGGTTTGAGAGGGAGGCCCAGAGCATTGCTGGCTACCTCCCACTTGGTTAGGGCAGAGTATGTGAGATTGATCACCATGAGGAGGACATCTGCAGTATCGATGTGCTGAAGTTTGTACATGTCTGCTAGTCTCTCACTTGTAGCACAGGTAAATAAAGCATCATTTTGGGTACAAAGACTGTGGTGTATGTTACTATGTACACAGTGCTTAGAGTCAAGTTTTAAGTGCCTCCCACAACACCCACAATTTGTCACAGCATGGCAGGTTTGCTAATTTCTGTCTTCTGTGTACCCAAAATTACTCCCCCCCCCCCCCAGGAAAAAAATTATCTACGGCACTGGGCAGCAATATATTCCTTAACTTTTAGGTCCAGTTCACACATACATCAAAAGGTGGTACTTAGCATGCCCTGGTAAGAAAAAACACTGAGCACATGGGTTCATTTCACACTTCTGTGTTGGCAATATCCAGAACATAGCAATGACCATGCTATCCCATTCACTTTAACAGTTTCTCTTGCTATGCACTACCTCTGAAAGAGTTTTGATATCATGAGATGAACAGAGTGTGTAAGAGCGCTTTCACACCATTTGTGTTGAGTGATGCCCAGTGCAAACCCCACTCAAAACAAGGCAATTTGCAATTTAGCAATTGGCAATTTCGTTTTTTATGAAGTCAGTTCACACCTCTGTGTTGCGGTTGTGTGCATTGAAAAAAACTACTGCAGCACAGCATGTTGTTAACACCAACTACCGCATCACAATGCCGCTACAATGAATAGAACTGAATGAAATGTCAGTTGTGATATTTCAATAACATTCTAACAAAAAAGGAAAAGAGGGAATAGTGCAATGCACCATGATCGGTACATTGCCACTGTTTCTCCCAGAGCACACCAGTAGCCATGCATTTAGTGCAGCTTGTTGGTGGGAACGAGGCCTAAAGCAAAAGGCACAAAATACTCTGGTGGTAAAAACAAGAACTAACTATATGTGGTGTCATGTTCCTGCATATGTAGTGTGGCTGGGATATGTAAAACACAATAGTGTCTAAACAGAATCACAAATACTTATCAGGTAAGAAAATTGACATATATGTTTTTCTTGTTCAATATTTTATTTATTTTAGGTAGATAGCTAATAACAAACCTAGCATGAGAGACAATGACAACATAGAACAATGAGCCAGTGTCTTTATACATGTTAACCAGATGATAACATTACAACATTGATAAAGGAAACGTAGGTGAGAATAAACTCCCATCTGATGTGCATGGCACAGGCAGTTATGGCACAAGTATTTACAAAGAAGAGTAAGGATCGTGGAAGGGGTCTCAGAGGAGTATCCTAAGAGGCCCCGACTAAATATCCTTAGATAACATCAAATGAAAAGAGATGAGAGACATCTAGGTGGAAAAGAGAGAGAGAGAAAAAAAAGAGAGAATAGAAAGAGGGAAAGAAGAGTGTAGGGAAAATAGCAAAGGGGGAGGGGGAGAGAGGCGTCTGTTTCGCTACGGGACAAGGGACCAACTAAAGTGAGAAATTAGGCTCGTCATCTTAGGGTTCCAGGAGCTTAGGGTCAAATTGTGGAGGGAGGAAATGATCCACCCACGGTTGCCATATTTTCAGATGTCGTGGGATCCTATCCAGGAGGGTCGCTTCGATCTTACTATGGATCATGGCCTGGATAACACTATTTTTAGTCTCTAGTGAGCAGAGCAATGGGGATTTCCAGGCCCTCGCGATTGTCTGTTTAGAAGCTGTAATGATGTATATTGCTAGTTTCGATTGGGCCTTTGTAAGGTCGGATGGACAGTGGTTCAGCAAGGCAAAAGCTGGATCGGGGGTTGCCGGCCTCTTCAATAGAGTGGACAATATTTTAAAGATTTCGACCCAAAATCGATGCATGACCGGGCACGTCCACCAGATATGTACGCATGTACCCCGCTGTCCGCAACCTCGGAAGCACGTGGGAGGGTAGGTCCGAAGGTATTTGGCAATTCTTGCTGGGACCATATACCAGCGCAAAAGCAGTTTGTAGTTGGTCTCAACAGCGATTATGTTTTCGGATGAGGAATTAGTCATAGCCCAAATGTCATCCCAATCATCCTGTTCTAGAGAGACGTTCAAATCATTGATCCAACTGGTAGTATATTAGGAGAGATGGGAGGATGTAGTTGTGAGGTGGGTGTACAATTTAGAAATGATACCTGGAGCATGGGGATCAGAGTTGCAGATACCTTCGTACATTGCCATATTAGTCGGTAATGTAGAAGCGCGCAGGTAAGAAGCAAAAAAGTGGGATATTTGTAGGTAACGGAAAATTTCCTTGTTTGGGATTTGAAATTGCTCCTGCAGGCTCGAAAAGGTTTTCAGGGAAGAGGAAGTGACCAGATCGATTAGCCTAGTTAAACCGAGACGCTTCCAAATTGTAAAAGCACCAGGGTCTATGTGAGCCGGCAAGAACAGCGGATGGCCTAGGAAGGATAATAGAGGATAATGTGGGGAGTGTGGTTTAAAGGGACCCTTGAGCTTATCCCATAGCTGCAGGGAGTGTGCTCTCACCGGGTTATGTAGGGATTTACGTTCTGGGTGTTGTAGCCAAAGCAAATTATCAACCAAAAGAGGGTCAAGGTCCACTGCCTCAAGGCTTACCCACAGCGGGACCTCCACAGTAGCGTGATAAAGGGCAATCTGGGCCAGTTGAGCCGCCTGATAATATTTGGAAAAACAAGGGACACCCAGTCCACCGTGTAATCTGTTGCGCATTAGTATAGAGGAAGATACTCCAGGTTTAATGGGTCCCCATATGTATTTATGTATACGGCTCTGGATTATACGAAAAAAATAGGAGGGCACCGCTATGGGCAAGACCCGAAAGAGATAGAGTATCTTAGGTAACAGGGACATCTTAATTGCAGTTATACGACCCAGCCAAGAAACATAAAGGGGTTGCCAAGCTGCCATAAGGGCTGACAGATGGGCCAGCATAGGGAGATACTTAGTGCGATATAAAAGGGCTGTGTCGCCAGTGAGTTTGACACCGAGGTAGGGGAGATGTGACGTCGCCCACCTAAAGGATAATGTTTCCTGTAAATGGGAGAACTCAGTCGGCTGTAGGGAAATATTGAGCACTATGGACTTCGATTGGTTGACTTTAAGACCTGATATAGTGGCAAAGCGATCTAAAATAAGTATTAGGTTAGGTAATGTAATACGGGGTGAGGTGAGACATATATGTTTTTCAACTGTTTAGTTACCTATTTAAGCAGAGCTATGCTATAATAGTGTAAATGTGAAATAAAGGGCAACATTTTGAGTTTACGGTTTTTAACCACTTCAGCCCTGGAAGAATTTACCCCCTTCCTGACCAGAGCACTTTTTGCGATACGGCACTGCGTCGCTTTAACCCCTTGCCGACCAGCCGCCGCAGTTGTACTGCAGAAACATGGCTCGGCTGCGTGAGTCGCCGTTATGTTGCTCCCTCTGGTGGCCACTAGGGATGCGTGCGCAGCTCACCCTCGGAGCCGATGCGAGTGCCCGGAGGTCTCGATGACCGCCGGGCTCCCACAATCGCTCGTGACACAGCAAGAACTGGGATCTCTGTGTGTGGGGGGAAAAGTGACAGATCGTTTGTTCATACAAAGTTAGAACACACAATAGGGAACACAACCACTTGATTGCCCCCTAGTGGTTAACCCCTACACTGCCGGTGACATTTTTACAGTAATCAATGCATTTTTATAGCATTGATCGCTGTATTAATGCCAATGCTCCCAAAAATGTGTCAGAATTGTCCGATGTGTCCGCCATAATGTTGCAGTCATGATAAAAATCATAGATTGCCGCCATTACTAGTTAAAAAAAAAAAATAATAAAAATGCTATAAATCTATCCCCTATATTGTAGACGCTATAACTTTTGCGCAAACCAATTAATATACACTTATTGCTATTTTGTTTACCAAAAATATGTAGAAGAATACGTATCCGCCTAAACTGAGGAAGAAACAACGTGTTGTGTAACGTTGCACAACCGTCAGTTAAAGCGACGCAATGCCGAATCGCAAAAAGTGCTCTGGTCAGGAAGGGGGTAAAATTTTCCAGGGCTGAAGCGGTTAACTGACAATTGCTTGGTCGTGCAATGTTACACCCAAAAAAAATTGATGTCCTTTTTTACCCCACAAATAGAGCTTTCTTTTGGTAGTATTTGATCACCTCTGCGGTTTTTATTTTTTGCGCTATAAACAAAAAAAGAGCGACAATTTTGAAAAAAAAGCTATATTTTTTACTTTTTGCTATAATAAATATCCCCCAAAAATTTAAAAAGACAAATTTCTTTCTCAGTTTAGGCCGATATGTATTCTTCTATATATTTTTGGTAAAAAAACAAAACAAAACAAAAAAACGCAATAAGCGTATATTGATTGGTTTGTGCAAAAGTTATAGCGTCTACAAAATAGGGGATAGATTTATGGCATTATTGTTATTAATTATTTTTTATTAGTATGGCGGTGATCTGCGATCTTTATTGTGACTGCGACATTGCGGTGGATACATCGGACACTTTTGACACTACTGGGACCAGTGACATTTATACAGCGATCAATGCTATAAAAATGCACTGATTACTGTGTAAATGACACTGTCAGGGAAGGGGTTAAACACTAGGGGGCGATCAAGGGGTTAACTGTGTTCCCTAGGGAGTGATTCTAACTGTGGGGGGGATGGGCTCACTACAACATGACAGAGATCACTGCTCCCGCTGACAGGGAGCAGTAGATCATTGTCATGTTGCTAGGCAGAACAGGGAAATGCCTTGTCGCTCCATGTCACGATGGCGGGCCCCCGGCGGACATCGAGTCCACGGGACCCGCGGACACGCTCACAGAGTACGCGGCGCATGCGCGCGCCCACTAAGCCGCGTCTTAAGGGGGAAGTATAGGTACACCCATTTGCACAGCCGTGCCATTGTGCCGATGTACATTGTCGTGCACTGGTCAGCAAGCAGGGGCCTCTATCACTCTCTTTGTTGGTTTGCACAGACTATCTTTGTGACAGATTCAGTTAATTTCCAACTACCAAAGGGGCCTAATGAAAAAGCTTCTCTTGTTTCAGTTGGAATACTATTCATTTGACCAACTACTATGAAACTTTTTCAATCTGTGACGTTAACCAGGACTTCTCCACATGGGACCAAAACTGCCAACATAACAAAAATGAATAATCCCTCCACCTACTCTAAGGCCGGCCATACATGGTTTGAATCTCAGCCCGTTCAGCAGGAACCAGCATAGATTCGAACCGTTAATGGGCAGGCTGATTGTACCGATCAATCGATTAACTTGGGTACAACCAGCCTGCAGAATTCTCTTGTGATTATCCCTGCCTTCTCAAGGCAGGGACGGCTTCCCCAACCGACACCCACTGGAAGCAGACAATTGCTTGGCAGGAGGGAGTCCCATGTCAGCACTGACTGTGTTGATGGGGTAATCGTGCAAATTCTTTCCTGCAATCCATGCCTGCAGGAAAGAAACTCACACCATGTATGGGATGTCTATGTTATGGGGGACCGTCCAGTCTAACCAGCTGGGCCTATCTATCATTTCTTACAATAGTATGTGCTGGCCGGTAGAAATAGAGGGATCCTGAGGGGTAACTAGTATGATTACTCCAGATGGGGCCTATCCAGCATCTGGAGTGAGCGTGTTAATTACCCTTTAGGATACCTCAAATTTCATCAGTCCAGTATACAGTTTCCTCAACAGTACCAGGCCTTGACGAAGAGGTACTGTTTGAAAACCATAAATGTGTTGGCTGTTTATGATATGAGAGTCTTATTAAATTAAATCTGGACATTATAAATTCTGCTTTTGGCACCTATACAGTAATAAAAAAACCTGAAAGAGGATCTAATCCTTTCTTACTCTGCCCAAAGCTAAAAATGTTCTGTTTGGAGCTGAACTTTTCCTTTACCATTAGTTCCTTCAGTTGCTGTTGACTATATTCTGATTCTTTAGCACAATTTCCAATTGCACGAAGAGTATTTTGGAGCATTGCTCGCTTGAACATTACACAGCATTCAGTAAATCAGGCATCTACCACTTCAAATCTCAGCAAAGTGTAATGGAAGAAAGTATTACACATACTGATCAGCGTTGAGTGGATCCTCTGTCTCTTTTGTTGCGCTGTATTTTACTTGATTTGATTTTTAACTCGGCAGCACTCTGCATTTTTACCGATGAATAATTTAGACCTTTTCAACAGACCTGAGAAAGAAATATATATATAGGTTTGTGTCTATAGAATATAATAGCACTTGCGAACCCGGTCTGAAGTAAGGTGGAATAAATCACACATACCTGTTGTTTTTTTGGGGGTTTTTTTGTGAGATGAAAATGTGTCCCAGCACCTCAGAAAAGGTAATTACTCGGAATGCACCTACTATTTTCAATGCGTTATTAATTCTTGTGTTGCATCTTTATGCAAAACCTCAACGATTTGTATCCAGCTGCAATATGTCGTCTGTGTTATCCAGGTTACTTTGCATTTTGGAGTTTATTACACTGGCAGAAACGTGTCCTCCGGTCGTTTAATCACAATACAGTCTGTGAGAAAGGGAAAAATGAGAATTGCAGCCTTGATGAAATAGAAGAAAAAATACCAATATATATTTATCACTGAGATGAAGAAATGCAAACCAGTGCTTATTTCATGATTAAACCTTAAATCCAGCCAATTTATCTTAGTTTGTATAGAATAGAGAAGTGTTAACATTTCTGTCACGGTCTTATGTCTGTCTGTTAGGCTACTTTCACACTGGGGCGTTGGGGGCGTCGGCGGTAAAGCTTTACTGTCATTTTAGCGGCGCTATTCGGCCGCTTTTAACCCCTGCTAAGGGCCGAAAAAGGGTAAAACCGCTCGGCCAAGCGGCGCTTTGCCGGCAGTTGGGGCGCTGCCCCATTAAATTCAATGGGCAGGGGCGCTTTCAGAGCGGTGTATACACTGCTCCTACAGCGCTGCAAAGTTGCTGTTTGCAGGACTTTTTTTTACCGTCCTGCGAGCGCACCACTCCAGTGTGAAAGCACTCAGGCTTTCACACTGGAGTGAGAGGAGAGGCTCTTTACAGGAGCTATGCAGGCGCTATTTTTAGCGTTGTAGCACCTGTAAATCGCCTCAGTGTGAAAGTAGCTGATTTTCTTTCACTTTCAGTTCCTGTGACACCATGATAAGCAATAGATGAAGCAGTAATTACTAACCCTATGTTCACACCTATGCACTTTTTGGTGCGTTTTGAAATTTGCAGAAAAGCACCACAGCGCTTTTAACATGGTTTCCTATGGTACATGGTCAGATCTATGCATTTTTCAGCCGGTGTGTTTTTGGAAAGGTTCAGGGACTTTTTTCCCCACAGCAGATTGCGTGTTGCATGTAATAGACTTCAATCAAGTTGCAACAGAAACAAAAGTTGTGTTTTTTTATGGATTTTTATTTTTTCCCTTTTACAAACACTGTATATATTGACAAGCAGGAAAGGAGGAGTTATACGCCTCAATTTTTGGTAATTATCAGTATCTTTCTTAAATATCGTTGGACCTTATATACCTGTCAGGGCTGGGCTCAGCCCTTCCTTCTCTGAGCTGGCCGCTCAGCTGTCGGCTAATTGCCAGCTCCTATCTCTCCAGAGTGACTCACCTGTTGATGATATCCTGCTCGTCAGTCCTGCCTACTTAAGCCGTCCAGTCCGGATGATCTCTGCCTTCGCCTTGGTCACATCTCTAGAGACGCTCTCCTGTATTCCTGTTAAAGACTTGCTTGGCTGACATTCCTTCTGGCTCCAGATCCTGCTTGCTGTTCTACTATGCTGTTCTCTGGCTCCCTGACGTTTTGGCTTGTCTGACTATTCGTTCCAGTTCCTGAACTCTGGCTATGTTTTGACTACGTTTACTCTGTTTACTTTTTTTATTACTATTAAACAAGTGTGATTTAACTGTACTTCTGTCTCAGTCTGATTCATGGTCTCTGACAGTAGGCGAAGGCCATGAATTCCGAAGATGCAGTCAATCCACTTGTTGGTAATATCTTTTCCAGATTGGATGAGCAGGATCACCGCATGGATCAGTTTGCCATAGTGTTACAAACACTCCTGAGTCGGACAGCTCACCTGGAATCTCCCACTGTGGCTGCTCCAGTACAACAGGTGTTGCAGGCCATCCCTGCTGCTGCTCCAGTCTTTGTGCAGGCACCCGCCTCGAGTATTATCTTTATAAGAGGTATGTCTGGTTCCGCTCCGCTTCCCCAGAGATTTGGGGGCGATCCAGTCCAATGCAGAGGGTTTCTCAACCAGATTGAGATATACTTTGAGATGCTGCCCCAGGTGTTTACCATGGATAGAAGCAAAGTAGTTTTCATAATATCTTTGCTTTCTGAGAGAGCCTTGGCCTGGGCAAACCCTCTATGGGAGACACAAAAACCTGTTGTCTTGAGTTACCCTGAGTTTGTGGCTTCTTTTAAAAGGGTATTTGACATTCCTGCACGCTCCGCTTCTGCTGCCAAGTGCCTCATGTCCATCAAACAGAGTAGGAGAACTGTTGCCGATTATGCCATTGAATTTCCTACTCTGGCAGCAGAGGTTGCGTGGAACAATGAGGCCCTCGTGGCTTTTTCTCATCTCGGTTACCATAAAGGATGAGCTGGCAGCCCGAGATATACCCACTGAGCTGGAGAAGTTGATCGCGTTTGCCATCCTCATTGACTCCAGACTCAGAGAAAGACTCTCTTTTAAGGAGCGCTTGTGTAAGCCTCCTGTACATTTGTCTCCGAGCTTTGCAGTCCCATCCTTGCCTCCCTCACCTCCCATGCCTCCTGGTACCGAGTCGGTCAGTGAAGATGAACCCATGCACTTGGGCTTCACGCATCTCTCTGCGGATGAGAGAACCCTTAGGAGGTGGGAGAGATTGTGCCTTTATTGTGGCCAGGCAGGCCACTTTTTGAAGTCTTGTCCTACCCGTCCAGGGAACGCCCGAACCTTGAGGTCCTGTCGCGGACAGACCTTAGGTGGCATTGTTTCGTCCCCAGTTATCCTGAAGGATAAGCCCCTGGTTTCGGTTACCCTTTCTTGGGCTGTATCTCGAGTCGTTCCTCGAGATACAGGCTCTAATCGACTCTGGGGCTTCAGGCCTGTTCATTGATGCTGCCTTTGTATTGAAGCACTCGATTCCGCTGCAGCTGCGTGACACTCCACTTGCCATTGAGGCTCTTGATGGGAGACCTCTACTGCCTGCCCATGTGACTCATGAGACTGTTCTGTTGTCCATGGCCGTAGGGGCTCTTCACCATAAGATAATCCAATTCCAAGTTATTTCCTCACCTAAGTTTCTTCTGGTTATTGGTTATCCTTGGTTAGCACAACCCCTCTTTTGATTGGCTCTGTGCTGAGGTTCTCTCCTGGTCGCCACAATGCAGTAAGACATGATTCCAGAAGGTAGCCAAGGCCCTGTGCACCTCTTTACTCTCCTCCCTGCCGGAGGAGGCCCACGATTTTAGCGATGTCTTTGACAAAGGTCAAGTCAGTAGTTTGCCTCCACACCGGTTGTATGATTGCGCAATTGACCTTCAACCTGGTGCCATACCCCTCATAGCCGGGTTTACCCTTTGTCGGTCTTGGAGGATAAGACCATGGAGGAGTATGTTGCAGGCGCACTTTCTCGAGGTTTTATCTGCAAATCCTCGTCTCCTGCTGGTGCTGGTTTCTTCTTTGTGAAGAAGAGGAGTGGTGAACTGAGACCTTGATTACAGAGTTATTTGACTGCCTCAAGGGAGCAACGGTTTTCATGAAGCTTGATTTGAGAGGGGCATATAATCTTGTGAGGATTAAGGAGGGTGACGGTTTTCCAGGAATTTATTAACAATGTCCTCCAAAATTTGTTGCAATTATGTGTGGTGGTTTATCTCGACGATATCCTCATATTTTCCAAGTCCTTGGAGAGCCATCACACAGTTGTCGTGTGCTTCAGAAACTAAGAGAGAACAATCTTTATTGTAAATTAGAGAAGTGGGAATTCCATCGTGAACAGGTTAAATTCCTGGGTTATGTCATTTCCACTGCTGGTTTTTCGGTGGACCCAGAGAAACTTTCAGCAGTCCTACAGTGGCCCCGACCCATGGGTTTACATCTTCTGCAGCATTTTTTTGGCTTTGCCAATTATTATCGGAAGTTTATTCGTAACTTCTTGTCTCTGGTCAAGCCCCTGACTGATATGACCAGAAAGGACGGTAACCCACAGAGTTGGTCTCCAGAGTCCATTAAGGCCTTTGAGAGTCTCAAGGCTGCCATTGTTTCTGCTCCTGTGTTGGAACATCCTGATCCTACGTTATCTTTTATCCTTGAAGTTGATGCTGAGACTAGAGTTGGCGCCCTTCTGTCTCAACGTCCTACCTCTGAGAGCGCTATGCATCCTTGTGGCTACTTTTCCAAGAAATTGTCACCTGCGGAGTGCAATTATGAGAATGGTGACAGAGAGCTGTTAGCAATCATTTTAGCCTTGAAAGAATGGAGACATCTCCACGAAGGTACCACGGTGCCAGTTCTCATTCTTACTGACCATAAGAATCTCACATTCTTATCTGAGGCTAAATTCCTCTCTCCCAGAAGGGAGTGATGATCTCTTTTCTTGTCTAGTTTCAATTACATTGTCTCTTTCTTACCCGGTACTAAGAATGTAAGGGCTGACGCTTTGTCCCGACAATTTTCCTCCACTTTCAAGATGGAGTCGGTTACGGTTCCTGTGATTCCTCCTGATCGTATTCTGGCTACGGTTCACACCAGTCTCACTTCTCCTTTGGATGACAAAATTCTTGCTGCTCAGGTCCATGCTCCTCTTGAGAAATCTTGTGACCGCTGCTTTGTCCCAGAGAGTCTCTATACTGCCGTGCTCCAGACTTACCATTCTCCCAAGGCTGCTGGCCACCCTGGGAAGAATCAACTCTTCTGGGTCATTTCCTAACAATTCTGGTGGTCTAGTCTACGTGCTGATGTAACCGCCTTCATAGCTGCCTGTTCCATGTGTGCTCAGAGTAAGACTCCACGACACTCTCCAGTGGGCCTCCTACAACCCATACCCAATGGAGAGAGGCCCTGGACCCACCTGTCTATGGATTTCATTGTAGAGTTACCCAACTCCCGGGGCAACACAGTTATCCTTATGGTGGTTGACCGGTTCTCAAAAATGTCTCATTGTATTCCAGTTAAGAAGTTTCCCACTTCTAAGGAACTGGCTTCCATTTTTGCTTGGGAGATCTTTTCGATTACATGGGCTACCCAAAGTGATTGTCTCAGACAGGAGTAGTCAGTTTGTGTCCCGGTTCTGGCGAGCCTTTTGTGCACAGTTGGGAATTCAGCTTGCTTTCTCCTCTGCGTATCACCCGCAGTCTAATGGGGCCACAGAATGAGCCAATCAGTCCTTGGAGCAATTCCTACGTATATATATTTCCGACCATCATAACAACTGATCAGACCTCTTACCGTGGGCGGAGTTCGCTCACAATAGTGCCTTGAATTCTGCTTCCCGATTGTCCCCGTTTATGGCGAACTATTGTTTCCAACCTTCCATGTTGCCTGACTCATTTGTTGCACAGAGTATTCCTGCGCTAGAGGAGCATCTCCGTGGTCTTCATTCCACTTGGGCACAAGTCCAGGGGGCTTTGCGACATGCTAATGATAGGTACAGACACCATGCTGACCGCAAATTCCTGCCTGCGCCTTCCTACCAGGTTGGGGACAGGGTCTGGCTGTCATCTCGCAACCTCCGACTTCGTGTTCCCTGTCTGAAGTTTGCACCTCGGTTTATTGGGCCTTTCCGTATTCTTCGCAGGATTATCTCAGTGGCTTACGCATTAGACCTTCCTTCTAATATGTGTATCTCAAATGTATTTCATGTCTCCTTATTTAAACCTTTGGTCTGCAACTGCTTTACCACCCTGGTGCCTCATCCTTACCCTGTACAGGTTGAGAACCATAAGGGGTATGAAGTACAGTCCATTGTTGACTCCTGTAGGTTCCGTGGGCGCATACAGTACCTGGTATATTGGAAATGGTGCGGTCCGGGGGAACGCTCTTGGGTCTCATCCTTGGAGGTACATGCACCTGCCCTCCTCTGTGATTTCCATAGATGTTTTCCCCTCAAGCCTGGTGGTCCTCCGAGGGGAATGGGTCATTGAGGAGTGGGTACTGTCAGGGCTGGGCTCAGCCCTTCCTTCTCTGAGCCGGCTGCTCAGCTGTCGGCTAATTTCCAGCTCCTATCTCTCCACAGTGACTCACCTGTTGATGATATCCTTCTCATCTGTCCTGCCTACTTAAGCCGTCCAGTCCAGATGATCTTTGCCTTCACCTTGGTCACTTCTCTAGAGAGGCTCTCCTGTGTTCCTGTTAAAGACTTGCTTGGTTGACATTACTTATGGCTCCAGATCCTGCTTGCTGTTCTACTACGCTGTTCTCTGGCTCCCTGACATTTTGGCTTGTCTGACTATCCGTTCCGGTTCCTGTACTCTGGCTGTGTTTTGACTACGTTTACTCTGTTTTCTTTTTTATTATTAAACAAGTATGATTAAACTGTACTTCTGTCTCAATCTGATTCATGGTTTCTTACAATACCTATACGATTGGATCCATGCCTTCATGTCTGTATTCAGATACCCCTACTCATTCACAAAAAAAAGGTCACATAGGAAAAAAACACAAACACAGTTTTTGACAATTCCTTGATTAAAAATTGATCCATCGTCAATCACGCCGCCCACTGCACAATCAAACCCAAAAAAGCAAAAAGAGCTTCACACCTGAGCAGGCAATCGGCAGTTAGCTTACGACGAATGCACTGTTTAGTGATGTCACTGGGTGGCCCCGCCCCTTACATATTTAAGAACTGTCAGACGGAGGAGTGGGCAGTCAGCAGTTAGCCTTCGATGCATGCAGAGCTCTTTTTTTCGGCAGCTGATGACTCAACGGTTGTTAAGAATGTGGTGGGCGGCTTTCCTGCCCGTTCCTTAGCAAACAGCTATTTACATTGTCTTTACATTGAACAAAAATGCAAAAAGCATCAAAGCGCAACACTTGCGTTTCTGGTATGATCGTTTCTGGTATGATTTCATTGAAGTCTGTTACACACAAAACGCAATCTGCTGTGGAAAAAATGTACCCGAACCTTTCCAAAAACGCACCGTCTGAAAACCACATGGATGTGAACGTTGATGTGTAAATATTGAAATTCATATTTATATCAAGGAGCTTCAAGGGAACCATTGTGAGGACTTTTCAATGAAATTACCATGCCCAGTTTTATGTATATATATATGTAAATATGTGTGTATATATGTATGTGTGTTACATTTTCAATGAAATTACCATGCCCAGTTTTATGTATATATATATGTATATATGTCTGTATATATATGTATATAAGTATGTATGTATGTATGTATGTATGTGTGTTGTTACAGGAATGTGTGTACTTAAAGCGGAGGTTCACACAAAAATTTAACCTTCGCTTTTTGGAACCCCTCCCCTCCGGTGTCACATTTGGCACCTTTCAGGGGGGAGGGGGGTGCAGATACCTGTCTAATACAGGTATTTGCACCCACTTCCGGGCGTAGACTTCCTGTCCCCCCACGCTCTCTGCTGGGACACACAGGGGTCCCAGAGACAGCAGGGACTGTTCTGATTGCGCAGCGCGACTCGCTCATGAGCAGAAGGGAACCAGGAAGTGAAGCCGCAAGGCTTCATTTCCTGATTCCCTTACAGAAGATGGCGGCGGCAGCACCCGAGAGCCATGCTGACTTCGCTGGACCCTGAGACAGGTGAGTGTCTTTATTTTAAAAGTCAGCAGCTGCAGTATTTGTAGCTGCTGAGATTTAATTTTTTTTTTTTCGCGGGACTCCCTCTTTAATATATTTTTGGGTTTAATCATGAGAGGTGGGCCTAGCTACTGTTTACTGTATCTCAAAAGACCAACTTCTTTTGTCTGCATAGTAACTAAGTTATAATATTGTCTTTAGAGTGAGGAGCAAACATTGTGTCTCCACCTGAGCATAACTGCTTGAAATGCCGAGATCAAGGAGGGTTGCTTACTTAACAACCATAAACATGGTAGACAGGAAGGCACCAAAAATTCTAATTTTCAGTGGCACGGATGGCAATAAAAACCCGACAGGGTCTCTGATCACACCCTGCATCATCTCAAACAAAATAAAACGTTCGGGCTGGAGTTGGGCTTTGAAGCCCAACTCCAGCAATACAGCTAAATACACAGTTGAAATCAATCTGTAGGTTACTGTTCTAATAATTGGCTTCTTTGACACACTGGGGGAGATTTACTAAAACTGGAGCACTCAGAATCTGGTGCAGCTGTGCAGGGTAGCCAGTCAGCTTCTAACTTTACGTTGTTCAATTAAGCTTTCATTAAAAAAACTTGGAAGCTGATTGGTTTCTAAGCACATCTGTACCAGATTTTGCACTCGCCAGTTTTAGTGAATCTCTCCCACTGTGTAGAGAATGACACCAATAATAAGAGATTGCAGTTTGCTTTATTTTAATTCAACCTGCTATTTGGACTAAGAAGAAGCCTTACCCACCACTGAGGTCACTTTTCTCTGCTTTGTTGCACAGTGTACCCTAATACGTACCTCACAACTTAAGGTCATAAATTACAGCATTTAGGCATCTGAAGTGCATAAAACAGAGTCCAGGGGTCTGAATTGCATAATGCACAGACTGACGGTCTCAGGAGTGTGTAATACAGAGTGCAGGGGTCAGGAGTGTGTGACTCACAGACAGCAGGGGCCAGGAGTATGTAACAGAGAGTGCAGGGGTCAGAAGTACACAAAGCACAGACTAGTGTACAGAGTACAACCAAAAATGACCCCTCCTCCTTGTACAAATCCTCCCAAGCCCATATCCCCCAAAGTACAGATCATGCCCCCTAGCCCCAATTCCCTACACAGCATAGATTTTCCCCAGTGGCCCTAAATTCCCATTAAGCACAGCCCCCCCCCCCCCATTCCAGCACACCGTCTCAGTCCCTTCTCAGTACAGACCAACCCCTCAGTACAAAACCCAAGCCCAGCACACCCCACAGTACAGACCCCCTCCTTTTCAATACAGGCTCCTTCCCCCCTTAAACTCACTCACCAATTGCTGGAGATCTGACATGCAGTGAAAGAGGGAGGTCTTCCCCTCAGGTGTAGATGTGACAGGAGTAGATAAGCATCCTCCATATTCTTTGCATATGAAGAGTGTCTAGGCTCCGGACACACAGCAGTCAATGGGAAGCTTCCCCAGCTTGAAATCAGCTGATTGCAACTGGAAAGCTGATTTTCCCGTCTTTAGGGAGTGTTCGGGACGCAAGTGATGCGTCCGCAAACACTCCCACTATTCAATGATTTGTCTCTGACTCCTGTCCTTCTTTTTTTTTTTTTTATTGGCGGTGACCAGTGGATGACTGGGTGGTGCTTTTTGTTGCACAATGGCATCACTTCCGGTTACCTGGCTGGCTCACTGTGCTGTGGAGTGGACTGACTGACTATGCGACCAACACATGGTGGAAGCCGCCCTGAGCTGAGCGGCGTGGTAACTGTAGGTAAAGCTAACTTGTCTGTGTACTCTACCCTTCATATATTCCTCCATAGCTAAGGAAAACTTACTCCCCCTTCCCAACTTGTCTCCCTACCCCACCCCTCATCTGTTCCTTCATAGGTAGGGCAAGCCTCCACCCTCCTTACCCATCTCACTGCTCCACCCCTCACATCTCCGGTCCCCTCATACACAGGGCAACCTAACACCCACCCCCCTTCCTCCTTGTACCCGCATCCCTTTGCTCTCCATAACCCTCGTAATAAGATATCAGTGCATATCTCCCAACAGTCCCAGATTTTGCAGGACAGTCTGGGGGTTTTAATCATGCCCTACTGGTTGCCTAATGAATGAATGAACGTTCCAGTTTTGGCTCCTTGCAGCTCTGTTGCATAGAGTGATCTCCTGGCCAACATGAGCACTATAGTTCTGGCAGAAGAAGGCATCAGAGTGGGATGCAGAACATGGACAGGTAAGCAATTCACTGAACAACAATGACACCCACTCTAACCTCACCAAGCACTTCTGACTCCCCCCCCCCCCCCCCCTAAAATTACCACTGACCCTTTCTCTTCACAGAGCAACAGTGACCCCCTCTCCATTTAAATAGCATCAATGCCCCTCTTTGCCTCCACAGAGTCACTTACCTTGACCAAGATAAGATAAGGTCGTCTGACTCTTTTTTGGATTTCCTTATTTCTGTGTTCATGGCTTTGGAATTACTAAAGAAAGTCTGCATAACAGACAGGTAAATACCATTTTAGGGTTAATCAATAGCAGTCCCATATTTTGCTTAGTAAAGGTTTACTTTAACAGAGTCTGTGTGGAACTACAGCACCTTGTCATATGATTCTGTGTAGACTCCATCCCACATGTCCAGTGTGTGGGTAAGGCTGCAACTTGCTTTGCCTGATATTTGAGGCAGTCCAAAATATAAATCCTAGCAGTGAGCAGGGCCACCACTGGACGTTTGTGGCTAAAAAGAACTATAGGGGAAAGGAGATGAAATGTCGAGAAATGTGGAAAGGAATTAGAAGACTCACTACAGTTTAATAAACACTAAAGCATCCCTCATTTCTTGTTTGATAGTCTGCGCAGATAAATGGTAGTTCTGCATGTAAAGCCAACTACATGCTGCCTCCAATAGCTCATTCTAGTAGAATTTGACTCAATAATCACATAACACAAGGGGTGGGGCTTCAGTGAAATGGTGTCATCATTTAAGTGTGCCTAGGGTACCTAAGTACAATCCTGGCACTGGCAGTGAGCTGCAAAGAGGAATGACAGGATAGATTGAAGCACACTGTACCTTTAAAAAAAAAACTGGGATGTCCGTGTAGAATTTAACGACTGGATAAGAAAAAAAAAAAAACTCTGATACTAAATAATAGAAGAAATCTATTACCCAGGCAAGGAGAGAAGAGCCACATCATGAGAACTTCACCACGAAGTTCAAAAATTGATTCAGACTTCAAGAAGTGCGAATAGGAAATCACAGGATGAATAATTCATAACCCACAGCAAATTATCCTAATAGCATTTCCCTTCATTTCTATTCATTTATTATTACGGAAAGATTCCGGCCGAATGATCAGCCCATGAAAGGCAGATTTCATTATCACCAAACAGAGAGCGGAGAGGCGACCAGCAGTACGGAACTCACCACAGTCTCCAGGTATTTACACATGTAGCAGATAATAAGTGCCTGGCATTAATCATCTAAATAAACAGTGCGAACATTCAGCAGAGGGATAAGGCTTGTGGATGTGTCTGGAAGAACAAGGGTTAAAATGGTTGACCTGTATGCTGGCAAAATTTTACAAGAGTGCAAAGATCCCAATCTATACTCTGAAAACACTGTTTGCACATGAATATCCCATTGTTGCCACCAGATGTCAAGAGATCACACCCACAGTGTCTTGTTAAACGGGTTGAACTTCTTCTGTTTGAGGAGAGAACTTCCTTTGAGGAGGCAGAACAAGGCTGTACAACAGTTAGCACGGCCTGAGAGACTCTACCAAAATCTGACTGGCCATAAACAGGCAGATGAAAATCTTGCATACAATCTGGAGCACTCTAATAGTTGAGTAGAAACTAGGCGACTCCCACGTCCATTCCCAAAGCTATCCTGTGAGCTGGAATCCTTGCACAGTCATTTTTCCCACTGTCCCACGCACAAAAGACATATGATACAGGGCACACATGCAACCAGAAACCACATGCAGTTCATTAGTTGACCTGGCTGTGTCTCCCACTTCTCCCTTGGCCAATCACCGTTGGAGGTGGTACCTTGCCTGGTGTGGGGAAAGGAACTCATCAGCAGTGAGGTGTGAATTCCTCAGATGTCCAGGCCTATTCAGATTCTTACATTTTGAATATACCTGTAATATTATCATCCTGCTTTCAATATCTAATGTTACAACATACTGTATATTCCTCAATTTTATCCCCTTATAAAGCATAGGAATTTTGCATCAAATGATGAAAAACAAAGCACACACTACTCCTTTTGCCAATTTTGCCTCATGGTGTGGGGAGGTGAGGATTCACTCCTACAAAGGCAAGTAGATCCAGCTCAAAATGTTCCTATATCAACTACGAGGGGCATTCAAGTCAGATATATAATAAAAGAACAAATTTCAAGGAGTGGAAAATGCATTAAATTTTTGACATACTCCCCTGCTACATACAGTGGGGACGGAAAGTATTCAGACGCCCTTAAATTTTTCACTCTTTGTTATATTGCAGCCATTTGCTAAAATCATTTCAGTTAATTTGTTGTTCCTCATTAATGTACACACGGCACCCCATATTAACAGAAAATTACAGAATTGTTGACATTTTTGCAGATTTATTAAAAAAGAAAAACAGAGATATCACATGGTCCTAAGTATTCAAACCCTTTGCTGTGACACTCATATATTCAACTCAGGTGCTGCTCTGGTCATCCTTGAGATGGTTCTACACCTTCATTTGAGTCCAGCTGTGTTTGATTATACTGATTGGACTTGATTAGGAAAGCCACACACGTGTCTATATAAGACCTTACAGCTCACAGTGCATGTCAGAGCAAATGAGAATCATGAGAACTAAAGGAACTGCCTGAAGAGCTCAGAGACAGAATTGTGGCAAGGCACAGATCTGGCTAAGGTTACAAAAACATTTCTGCTGCACTTATGGTTCCTAAGAGCACAGTGGCCTCCATAATCCTTAAATGGAAGATGTTTGGGATGACCAGAACCCTTCCTAGAGCTGGCCGTTCGGCCAAACTGAGCTATCGGGGGAGAAGAGCCTTGGTGAGAGAGGTAAAGAAGAACCCAAAGATCACTGTGGCTGAACTCCAGAGATGCAGTCTGGAGATGGGAGAAAGTTGTAGAAAGTCAACCATCACTGCAGCCCTCCACCAGTCGGAGCTTTATGGCAGAGTGGCCCGACAGAAGCATCTCCTCAGTGCAAGACACATGAAAGCCCGCATGGAGTTTGCTAAAAAAAACTGAAGTACTCCAAGATGGTGAGAAATAAGATTCTCTGGTCTGATGAGACCAAGATAGAACTTGTTGGCCTTAATTCTAAGCGGTATGTGTGGAGAAAACCAGGCACTGCTCATCACCTGTCCAATACAGTCCCAACAGTGAAGCATGGTGGTGGCAGCATTATGCTGTGGGTTTTTTTTTCAGCTGCAGGGACAGGACGACTGGTTGCAATCGAGGGAAAGATGAATGCGCCCAAGTACAGGGGTATCCTGGACGAAAACCTTCCCCAGAGTGCTCAGGACCTCAGACTGGGCTGTAAGGTTTACCTTCCAACAAGACAATGACCCTGAGCACACGGCTAAAATAACGAAGGAGTGGCTTCAAAACAACTCCGTGACTGTTCTTGAATGGCCCAGCCAGAGCCCTGACGTAAACCCAATTGAAAATCTCTGGAGAGACCTAAAAATGGCTGTCCACCAACGTTTACCATTCAACCTGACAGAACTGGAAAGGATCTACAAGGAGGAATGGCAGAGGATCCCCAAATCCAGGTGTGAAAAACTTGTTGCATCTTTCCCAAAAAGACTCATGGCTGTATTAGATCAAAAGGGTGCTTCTACTAAATACTGAGCAAAAGGTCTGAATACTTAGGACCATGTGATATTTCAGTTTTTCTTTTTTAATAAATCTGCAAAAATGTCAACAATCTGTGCTTTTTCTGTCAATATGGGGTGCTGTGTGTACATTAATGAGGGAAAAAATTAACTTAAATGATTTTAGCAAATGACTACAATATAACATAGAGTGAAAAATGTAATGGTGTCTGAATACTTTCCGTCCCCACTGTATATACACTTATCCCAGTGTTTAACTAATGCTTGGAAAGCTTTGGTATAGAAAGATTTGTCAGTACACCTGAACCATCCTAGGACAGCCTGCTTCACTTTGTCATCAGTGCTGAAATGCTGACCTCCAAGGAACTTTGTCTTGCAATTTCACAACAGGTTATGTGTCAGTTATCCAGAATTAGGCATTCCACACGCTGAATGTTTACAGGATTGACTGCTGTGGGCTGGAAGCCACCATGGCCTGGATAGTCACTGATGGACGTACCATCATCTTTGAGACGTTTACACTATTCAAATGTCATACTGTGGCTGAGCATCTCATCACCGTACTGTGCTTGAAGTGTACTGTAGATATGTTTTTCCTCCTCTTTATGCATCCATAGGGTTATTGGTGGGGGTTTTTCCGTACTCCTGCATGTAGTAGGATGTGAGAGGTTCAGACCCTCGGCCTAATGGATGGCAATAGGGCGTTCCTGGCAGACGAATACATTGCGATTGCTTTGGGCACTTGCCTTAGGTGTAGTAGGGTGTGTCCAAGGTTTATTGTTATGCTCGACTGGTTTGGGCCCCATATGTGTGGTTGATACACACCGGGGGCAAGGCTGTGGATTTTTATTTTTTTAGATCTCTGCACGATCTTATTCAGTATGTTAAATTTAATTTTGCACCTTTGCACTTGTGCAGGTCCATAGGGAGGGGAAGTGGCCGGTTTGTAGTCCGGACTGGGGTTTTTTGGGTGGTGCAGCATCGGGCGTTGCACATTGAATCGTGGGGAGTACTTGTGTGGTGTTGGGTTTTTACTTGCATGCTGCGGGTATTGAGCTGTGGTGTTTGGATGTGCAGGCCAGTCTACTGTGGGTCCTGCAGGTGTGGTGGACTGCACAAACATAAGGTGTCATGTTTGTGTGGTGGTGGTGGGGTACAAGGTCCTGGTAGGTTAGCATGGGGCAAACATATACTTGGTAGGGACCCGTCTGAGGTATGGCTCTCACTATTTGGTATGTTGGTATCTGCGACTGGTTGTCTCCGAGTCGGTGCTGTGGCGGCTGGAGGCCTAATTAAGTTGGACGCAGGTACTTTCTTCTTTGACGCCTACCTTTTGAGGCTCCAGTAAAACTGGGTTTTAATGTGTTATTTAGCTGGTATGTATACAGTTTGTGAATAAAAGGCTGCTATGGCCATTTAACTCAAACTTGTTGTCATGTGGTTATTTATAAGGGATGAAGGGAGTTATGGTCTGAACAGAATTGAGACAAATCATCTTTAATACCCAAGTCAAGCATTCTCTGATTTGATGATGTGGAGAGGCATGGCGGTGTTATCATACTCCCCACCTCGACCAATCAGTGAATGCTTTGCATTCATTCAGAAAATGAAAAGCATTCCCCCGAATGGTACTCGTGTCAAGCAGCTGATCTTCTGTGCTCAGTATACAACAGGACAGCTCAGCATGGGACACAGAAGCAAGTGGAGATCACTGGAGCAGGGGTGTATACTCCAGTGGTGATGGACCAATGTAACTATGTATAAAATATACATACTTGGAGTTTGTCTTTAAGAATGTCCACAAATGATTGCTGTATTTTTTATAATATGTTCTATTGAGTGGCCATAATGTGCTTTTTTTAAATTTTTTTTAATAGAGGTATTTTGGGAAAATACAACGGTATGGCTGTATCATATTACAAACAATAAAGTGATTTTTTGTGGTGCTTTTGCAAATATTTAAGACATCTGCACAGCAAATGCTTTATACACAGACCCCTTAAAGATTTTATAAAAATGGTAAAAATTGGAATAAAGGCGCTCCCTCTACAAAAGGAGTAAATGAAAGGCTGTTGAGCCCCTGATATGCAGATGCTTTAACCAATTCATCTTCTCTATAAGAATGAGCTAGTCAGAGTACAGGTAAGAGAAATGTAAATCACTGGGAAGTGCATTGTATACAAAGAGTTGGTTGTACAAGTTGTTCTGCTCACTTCTAAGTTAGCAGTACTGCTTTAATGTTGAATTCACATGACCGATGTCCCATCTGCCCATGCAGGCATTAGGAGTGCTGTTCACAGTGTCCCCTATCAGGCAGGTTAGGCTCCACCCACAAACCCAACTGCTCCCTCTATCATGTTATATATGATACAGGCATCACATACAAACTCTGAGGAAAGAGCTATTGTGCAAAGGTCTAGAATTCAGAATATGTTTGGGTTCTAAAGTATACAGTATACACATTAGACATCAGGATTGAAGTATTACATGGATAAAAACATTTTCAGGTTTTTAAAGTGTCGGACTGCGCCAAGAGGACTTGGGGACTCTATTGGTGAGATCTCTGCACTCAAAGTTCCTGGGTGTACATACTTGCTGTGCCCATTATTGGCAGGTTTTACTCTTACTGTTGGCTGTTTATTCTTTTTTTTTTGTTCTGGAGGATGAGAGCTTGAACATCAGATGTTAAGGAACATAGTCAGGGATTATGGTTGTTGGAGTTCTCAAGACATTGAAGAAGCTAGGGATATTTGCTATAAGGCATCAGTGCATCCAGAGACGATCAGCTCTCCCAAAATGCATATTTCAGTGTGGAGGCAGAAGAGTAAATCCACCTAAAGGTTTCTCAATCTCTATTTTATTGTATATTACTATAATCTCTTGTGAGGCTCTACAGAGTAATAAATAACAAAATGTTCCCAAAAAGAGTACCTACTTTGTACAACGTTTAAGAACAAAAAGCAATAAGAGAGAGAGCCCTGCCCATACAAGTTTACCAAGAGATAGGGGGTAGAAACATAATGTACACTAAGTGAGTACGCTGTATAAGTGGTGTCAGTGTGCACCTTATCAAAGCAATGATGGATCAGCAAGTAAGGGGAATAATTTAGTTCAGATAGCATGCTTATCTAGAAAAGTCTGATTTAAAGCATTTTTACCAAACAGCTGTAAAACCCTGGCAAAGATTCTAAAACTTCCCCACTTTACCACAAAATTGTTTTATAGATCTTTGTGTCCTCATTCAGGAGATGGTACCTCACTTCTTATTCTGTGTGATTCCCATCAGATAGGCATGACCTGTGAAGGACTAAACTTCAGTCCTAGAAGCTACCCCTTAACCATCAACCTCTAATACCTCCCACAAATGACACGACAAGGTGGTGGAGTAAATGGCCTTGTCGGCCTTTTATTAATAAAATATAAAACCAATAAATAACATTTTTGTAAATAACTTTTAAATAACTTTTAAATAACTTCACGGAATTATTGGAGTCTAGGAGGGGAATCCACCCACAGGTCACTGCATAGGAACTCTTAAACTTTTTAAGGCCTCCAGTCGCTAACCCCAGACTGTGAGACAGTACCCAACCTCTCAGTGACCAAACTTTTCCCCTTCCTGGTTAACCCCTCGTAACCGGAAGGTACATAAAAACAGCCCATATTATATATGGGTACCAACCGTGTAAACTCTAAACAGCCCATATTATATATGGGTACCAACCGTGTAAACTCTCCATACCATCAATCTCCTCCTCCTCACAGACCCAAACCACTGCCACACTACAACCAACGTCCCCTATTGCCATAACCTCAGGGAGGGTGGGTGGGAATCTTCCTCCCCGCCGCTCTCCACTGACGTCACATCCCCCCTTCTCCTCTCTACATTTCCTTCTGCCTCCTCCTCTGCTCCAGCCCCTCCCTTATCCTTAAAGGGGAAAGTGACCAGCACAAACAGCCTGACTGTGCAGTCCACACAAGTCATGCTGTCCCTGCGCTGATCCCCTGCTCCTCTCTGCTCCGGGACCTTCTGGAAGTGAAGGGTATGCTCCCCACTCAAACCTTTGGTTGTAAGGCAGGCCATGGGTTGCAGAGAAGAGCTTCACACGATTCCCCCATCAAAACAGACAGTGCTGAAAGTGAAATCCCTCCTGCCAAGCAATTGTCTGCTTCCAGCGGAGAAGACAGTGATTATTGCTATCAGCTAGTGATAATTGCAAGGGAATCCAGCAGAATGGTTGTACCCAAGATTATCGATCAATAATCTTGGGTACAACAGCCAGCCTGTTCAGCTAGAACCGGCCGAGATTCTAAAGCCTAGTACACACAGGCCGAAACAGCATCGGCGGGTTTAATACAAATCAGCTGACATTCGGCCCGTGTGTACGGCAGCCGTTCCGACAGAAGCCGGTCATTCGGCCGGCTTCCATCGAAGGGTCATGACCGAAAAAAGGTCTGTCGACCAGTTTCTGATCAGCACTCTCAGCCAAATAAAAAAGACACAAGTCCATCAAGTCCAACCTATGTGTGTGATTATATGTCAGTATTACATTGTATATCCCTGTATGTTGCGGTCATTTAGGTGCTTATTTAATAGTTTTTTTAAACTATCGTTGCCCCCCCTGCTGAGAGCACCGCCTGTGGAAGGGATTTCCACATCCTTGCCACTCTTACAGTAAAGAACCCTCTACGTAGTTTAAGGTTAAACCTCTTTTCTTCTAATTTCAATGAGTGGCCACGTGTCTTGTTAAATTCCCCTCTGTGAAAAAGTTTTATCCCTATTGTGGGGTCACCCGTACGGTATTTGTAAATTGAAATTATATCCCCTCTATTCTCCAGAGAGGGTAAGTTCAGTGCTTGCAACCTTTCTTCATAACTAATGTCTTCCAGACCCTTTTATTAGCTTTGTTGCCCTTCTTTGTACTCGCTCCATTTCCAGTACATCCTTCCTGAGGACTGGTGCCCAGAACTGGACAGCATACTCCAGGTGCAGCTGGACCAGAGTCTTGTAGAGTGGGAGAATTATCGCTTTATCCCTGGAGTTAATCCCTTTTTTAATGCATGCCAATATTCTGTTTACTTTGTTAGCAGCAGTTTGGCATTGCATGTCATTGCTGAGCCTATCATCTACTAGGACCCCCAGGTCCTTTTCCTTTCTAGATTCCCCCAGAGGTTCTTCCCCTAGTGTATAGATTGCATTCATATTTTTCCCACCCAAATGCATTATTTTACATTTTTCTACATTAAACCTCATTTGCCATGTAGTTGCCCACCCCCATTAATTTGTTCAGATCTTCTTGTAGAGTTTCCACATCCTGCGGAGAAGTTATTGCCCTGCTTAGCTTAGTATCATCTGCAAATACAGAGATTGAACTATTTACCCCATCCTCCAGGTCATTTATGAATAAATTAAATAGGATTGGTCCCAGCACAGAATCCTGTGGGACCCCACTACCCACCCCTGACCATTCTGAGTATTCCCTTTTTATCACCACCATCTGAACTCGCCCTTGTAGCCAGGTTTAATCCATGTACTCACCCTATGGTCCATGCCATGTCTTTCGTGTTCTATCTTAGCCGCCCTAATTGCACCCTTACATTTCTTGTTGCATTCTTTTAAAGTTTGAATGCTGATGATCCCTCAACCTTGCATTTTTTGAAGGCCTCCTCTTTTGCTTTTATATGCGTTTTTACATTGGCGTTAAGCCATCCAGGACTTTTGTTCGCTCGATTAAATGTATTTCCCAATGGGATGCACTGGCTCATGCCCTTATTTAATATGTTCTTAAAGTGAACCCATCTCTCCTCCACGTTCTTCGTTCCTAAGATTTTATCCCAATTTAAATCTTCTAGCAAGATTCGTAGTTTAGGGAAGTTGGCTCTTTGGAAATTCATTGTCTTTGTATTTCCCTTATGTTTAATATTTGTGTGATTTTTACTGAAGCCAATTGACCTATGATCGCTGTTTCCTAAATTGCCCCGTATTTCCACATCTGTAACGCTTTATTTCTAGTTGGTGCATCTACCATCTGACCCATGAAATTGTCCTACAAGACATTTAGGAACTGGAGAGCCTTAGACTAATGCGTGGTTCCCCCCGCCCAGTCTATGTCTGGATAATTAAAAGCCCCTATTATGATAACACTTCCCATCCTTGCTGCTAATCCAAATTGTGATAGGAGGTCTGCCTCCCCCTCCTCCCTCAGGTTAGGGGGCCTATAGCATACTCCCAGCATTATTTTCCCCTTAGCTTCATCCCCTTGGAGATCTACCCTTAAGGATTCCACCCCTTCCTAGTTCCCTTATACACATGACCGGTTTTGCCGTTGGAATAAACTCCGAAGGTTTCTCCGACGGAACTCCGACGGAATTCCGCTCAAGCGGTCTTGCATACACAGGGTCACACCAAAGTCCGACTGTCCAGAACGAGGTTACGTATGACGGGACTAGATAAAGGAAGTTTAATGGCAAGTAGCCAATAGCTTCCGTCTCGTACTAGACGATGAAAAGCTTCCGTCGGACTTTCTGTCAGACATTCCGCTCGTATGTACGTGGCTTTAGTGATGTCATCTCTCACATTCACTTGTACATTATTCTTGATATACAGGCATACCCCTCCCCCTCTTTTACCCTCTCTATCCCTGCGATAAAGGGTATACCCTTGAATGGTTGCCAGCCAATCATGAGAGCTGTTGAACCAAGTCTCTGAAATTTCCACAAAATCCAAATCCTCCTCGTACAACAGTAATTTTTAGTTCACCCATCTTGTCCGCCAGGCTCCTGGCATTGGTGAACATACTTCATATATATTTAATATTATGGAGAATGTTAAGGCTAAAGTGATACCCAAAAGTTGGCAGAAAGACTCAAAACTCTAAGCGACAAAGAGGCCTAAAACAAGCTGGTGGATGACTTAGCCAACCAGATGCCATTGCTAACTGAAATGTAGCTTCTGGATGGACATTCAGCTTTCGGGTACCTGCCCCTAGCTGAGAGCCTGTGAATTCTAATACAGGTAATGAACAGATAATGAGGCAAGAACATGCTAAGCAAACCATGCCAACAAATATCATATAATGTATATCCACTAACGGGAAAAGATCCACTGTGCTGCTGTCTATAGGACAAAAAATATTCACAGAGAGCTTTCAAACATCACACACAATAAGAGATATACTGTGCAGGTGTCTACGATACAGAAATGATTAGATCAGGGATGAAAAATCCCAAAGCCAGGACACTAATGTACCTAAAAATATGACAGCTGGCATTAGTCCCGAGTATTCGCCACTCTCACCCTCTTTTAATCCAGAAAATGATCAGCTGGCTCCTAGATGAAGCTGGCTCGTTCCTGACTTCCACATTAGTCTGTTCATGCCTCAGATGATGTACAGAACATGGGGCATGCATTGGGCAACTGACCAGAAAGCAGGAACTACAGAAAAATACATATGCATTGTACAGTAAAGCATGACAACTTGCACTGTTTATGCATTTTTGTATCAATTCTATATCTCTCGTATTTCTTTGGCATTCACATTTTATGTAGGATGCATTTACAATGAGACTGCCAATGCACATAGAATACAATACTTCTTTTCTAAACTGGTATAGTAAAATAGGCATATCTACAATGTTTAGGTATATCAAAAGTTAAACATTTCCACAATCATTGTGGATATGGGGTTGCATGTCAGGTAAAGGTGCACTTTAGAGGATGTAAGGGGGCACTTAGGAGGTACTAACTAAGTGAGCACTCTGGAGGAGGATGTAAGGGGGCACTCTGGAGAAGAATGTAGGGGGGCACTCTGGAGGATGTAAGAGGGCACTCTAGTGGATTTAAGAGGACACGCTGGAGGTACTAAGGATATACCATGGAGCATGTAACAGGGCACTTTGGAGGATGTAAGGGGGCACTTTGGAGGCACTCTGAAGGGTGTAAGGTGGCTCTGATGTAAGGTGGGACTCTGGGGGCTCTGATGTAAGGTGGCATTCTGGGGACACAGATGTAAGGGGGGGATGCTGATTAAAAGGGGGAATGCTGAGGAGTTTGATGTAAGGGAGGACTCTGATGTGAATGTGGCGCTCATCCTGACTGCTGCACTCTATACATTGTTTTGTTTGTTACTTACTTCTGACCACTGTACTCTATTTATTATGATGTACATAGAACATTTGCTGGTTTTGATAAAGTTCTTCCATAAGGTAAGCTCAGTAAGATACAAATATCCTTTCTTTTTCATACAACATGGGACACAGAGTTAGGCTAATATTCATTACCCACTGTGTTATATACCATCTCTAGGTGAATGGACACTGGTAGACAAAGTCTTAGACAGGAAGTGATCCACTATATAACCCCTCCAATACAGGAAGTACATTGGTTTTTTACCTTTGTCTGCAAGGTGGATGGGCACGTTTGTTTGAGCTCTCTGAGCTCCAGGTATCTAGTCCCACAAACGGTTCTTAAATGAATCAAGTGATTGACCAATCGGATCCATTTGAGACAGGCTCTATATGCTTAGATAAATGGTACCCGAGCCTCGCAAAGAAGACACAAGATCCTGTGAGGTTCTGCCTGTAATGCGACCTCCGGGCGCTGGACCCTGCAAAGTGGAATTCTGGACACTACAGCGCTAAGGCATTCCTGCGGGGTGCTGTACAGGTCCAAGGGAGTGGACCCTAAACATGAAAAGAGTACCCAGTCCTTGAAGGTCCTCAAGTGACAGGAACCCGTCGTAATGGGTGAAGATTGGGCTCTTAGTTTCTAAGCTGCCCTGCGCCTGGTCGGGTAAGTGAAACCCCCTTATTTACTTATTGGGTGGTGTCCCAGTGATTGTACCAATCAGTCAAGCTAGCTAGAGGTTGGACACCTGTGTGCGGTGACCTTATGGGGGAATTTGGGGCTAGCTGTGGGTGTTTGCAAAGTGTACCTTTTTTTGGCTTGTGTCTAGCTGTTTTTTACCTAAATGCTGGTGAACATTGGTGTGCCATTTCGCCTCTTGGTTCGCCATTCGCAAAAGTCAATCCTGCTATGCTCAGCAGTTTGTTTGGTTGGAAGTCATGGCGCTTCGCCATAGGCATTGTACGCACTCGGAGCTGCGCATGCGCTGTAGCCTAATCTGGGCGCATGAAAATTTGCGTCATATGTGAATACAGCCACGCTTGTTTGCCGGGACTGCACACGTGTGTGCGCGCACATGCACAGAACGTCCCAGCGCACAGCCAGCTTATTTAAGCTGTGTATGCCAAGCATGCGGTGCTTCCAGAAGGCAGCTATGGGACATAGAGCAGGCTCTGAACCAGGCATTTTCAGCAGTTCATTTCTCCTTACCCGGTTTAAGTGAGTCATCAGGTGTTGCTTGGAAAGCTAAGGTGCTTAGCAAGATTGTTGCATAGGGGCTTGGTGAGCCCTATTAAAGGGTCTCCCTTCTGAGGTGTGTTAAAGTGATTGTAAAGATCGTTTTTTTTTTCATTTTTAAAAAACAAACATGTCATACTTACCTCCACTGTGCAGCTCGTTTTGCACAGAGTGGCCCCGAACATCCTCTTCTGGGGTCCCGCGGCTCCTCACCGCATCAGATAACCCCCTTGGAGAAGCGCTCTCCCGAGGGGGTTACCTTGTGGGCACGCTCCCGAGTCCGGCATTTGCGTCCACAGACAAGAATGCCGGACTTGGCCCCGCCCCCCAGCGCCCGTGTCATTGGATTTGATTGACAGCAGCGGGAACCAATCTATCAATCTAACCAGTCAAGAGCCGGAACCCCATGGAGAGAGGGACAGCGCGTCCCTGCTGAGGAGATGAAGGGGCTCAGGTAAGTAAAACGGGGGGCTGGTGACTGTCAGATGTTTTTTCACCTTAATGCATAGGATGCATTAAGGTGAAAAAACACGAGGGTTTACAACCCCTTTAATTCTACACCCAGGTACTCCCTTTTTGTGGCTTGTAAATGTCTTCAAAAAAGAGGAGCTGGACTTACACTACAGGGATAGGCACGCCTATGTAGCTCCTGATGAACCTAGTCATCTCCCTAGTGATGTATCCCCTGAAAGACCAGAGGCTTCCGGGAAATCTGAGCCACTGCGCCTATCTTATATTGTGCCTACAGTTAACGCTGCTGCTTCACACTTTATCACCAAGGATGAACTGTCCTTAGCCCTAGCCAGGTTAGAGCACAGGATTACTGGCACGATTGCCTCCATCCCGCAGGGTGGCAAGAAGCGTGACAGATCCCCCTCCCCTGAGCCTCCTAGTTTGGAGCAGGAATAGGTTGAGGATGGGGAAGAGCTAAAAGCTCAGGATTCTGTGGAGGGCCTGGCGGATGAGTCTGCTTCGCTCAGGCAGGTTTATTTGTCTAGATCTGCGGAGATCCAAGGATCAGACTCCTTTTTTGTTTTACCAAAAGGACCCAAGAAGGGGCAGGCAGCTTCCAAAGCTTCCATTGCCAATAGGGTTCGCCAATTGGTCATTCAGGCCTATGGTCTGAAACGTAAAGCTCCTCCCTTTAGGGTGAGAGCTCATTCTACCAGGGGTGTAGGAACCTGCTGGGCTTTTCACCATCAGGTATCTGTGGCTCAGATTTGTTAGGGTGCTACCTGGTCTTCAGTGCAAATGTTCACAAATTTTTACTGGTGGATGTTCGAGCAGCTGAGGATTCGGCTTTTGGCTGCAGTGTACTGAGGGCCGTATAAGGTCTGATGGTTATTGTTTGACAGGGTGTCTCCCTCCCCTCAAGGCTATTGCTCTGAGACGTCCCAGTAGGTAATGAATATTAGCCTGACTCTGTGTCCCATGATGTATGAAAAAGAAAATAGGATTTTTTCGTCATACTTACCTGTAAAATTATTTTCTTTAAGTACATCATGGACCCCTCCCCTCTTTTTTGAGGATTCAGTGCTTGCTACAAAACTGATGTACTTCCTGTATGGGAGGGGTTATATAGAGGATCACTTGTTGTCTAAGACTTTGTCTACCAGTGTCCATTCACCTAGAGATGGAGTATAACACAGTAGGTAATGAATATTAGCCTAACTCTGTGTCCCAAGATGTACTCAAAGAAAAGGATTTTACAGGTAAGTAAAAAAAATGACAAAAAAATCCTATTTTTTGCGTGCATAAAAACATACAGTATCTCACAAAAGTGAGTACACCCCTCACATTTTTGTAAATATTTTATATCTTTTAATGTGACAACACTGAAGAAATGACACTTTGCTACAATGTAAAGTAGTGAGTGTACAGCTTGTATAACAGTGTAAATGTGGTGTCCCCTCAAAATAACTCAACACACAGCTATTAATGTCTAAACCGCTGGCAGCAAAAGTGAGTACACCCCAAGTGAAAATGTCCAAATTGAGCCCAATTAGCCATTTCCCTCTCCAGTGTCATGTGACTCATTAGTGTTACAAGTTCTCAGGTGTGAATAGGGAGCAAGTGTGTTAAACTTGGTGTTATCGCTCTCACTCTCTCATACTGGTCACTGGAAGTTCAACATGGCCCCTCATGGCAAAGAACTCTCTGAGGATCTGAAAAAAAAGAATTGTTGCTCTACATAAAGATGGCATAGGCTATAAGAAGATTGCCAATACCCTGAAACTGAGCTGCAGCACAGTGGCCAAGACCATACAGCGGTTTAACAGGTCAGGTACCACTCAGAACAGGCCTCGCCATGGTCGACCAAAGAAGTTGAGTGCACGTGCTCAGCATCATATCCAGAGGTTGTCTTTGGGACGTATGAGTGCTGCCAGCATTCCTGCAGAGGTTGAAGGGGTAGGGGGTCAGCCTATCAGTGCTCAGACCATACGCCGCACACTGCATCAAATTGGTCTGCATGGCTGTCATCCCAGAAGGAAGCCTCTTCTGTAGATGATCTACAAGAAAGCCTGCAAACAGTTTGCGAAAGACAAACAGACTAAGGACATGGATTACTGGAACCATGTCCTGTGGTCTGATGAGACCAAGATAAACTTATTTGGTTCAGATTGTGTCAAGTGTGTGTGGCGGAAACCAGGTGAGGAGTACACAGACAAGTGTGTCTTGCCTACAGTCAAGCATGGTGGTGTCATGGTCTGGGGCTGCATGAGTGCTGCTGGCACTGGGGAGCTACAGTTCATTGAGGCAACCATGAATGCCAACATGTACTGTGACATACTGAAGCAGAGCATGATCCCCTCCCTTTGGAGACTGGGCCGCAGGGCAGTATTCCAACATAATGACCCCAAACACACATCCAAGACGACCACTGCCTTGCTAAAGAAGCTGAGGGTAAAGGTGATGGACTGGCCAAGCATGACTCCAGACCTAAACCCTATTGAACATCTGTGGGGCATCCTCAAATGGAAGGTGGAGGATCGCAAGGTCTCTAACATCCACCACCTCCGTGAAGCTCTGGTGAACTCCATGCCCAAGATATAATAAAATCTTTACAAAAGCAAAGGCATATGACATAATTGCTCACGATTAATAAAGCAACCAATTTTTGTCCAAGAACTCCTCCTCCTCCTGTTCCTGGACTGGACTTGGGTCAAAGCAATAACTCCAAGGCCAATAATAAATAACACGTTATCTCCTCCGATTCCGCAACATGTCTGGTTGACGAATGGCCATTCAGAAACAAACTGAAAAGCACGAAATGAAAAGCGCGACATGAAAAGCGTGAAATGAAAAGCGCGAATCAACTTTTACCAAACACTTCCAAACATGAAATTAGCAGAAGGAGCCCAAAGGGTGGCGCTAAAGATCTGACAAACCACGTAGTACGTCACTACATTCGTGTTTGCTGGCCGACAATTCCTTGCCATTTTGTATGCAAGACAAAATCCAGGCACACGCCTTTGGACAAAAGTCTGAGGTTTTGTCTGCGGAAAGTCCATTCATGTGTGTACGAGGCTTAAGACCTTATTTGGAGTGCCTGTAAGTTGATTGTATTTGCATTGACTGCTCCATAAGACTTTTTGATGTTTTAGTTAGAAAATACAGTTATTTTCTAGAACTAATAGCAACTTTAACAAACCTAAGCAAGACACAACACATGTACACCCTGATGAAGCAGAGACAACAAGTGAATGTAGCCATCTACTGTATGTTCAAGTCCTATGGTGTATGACAGTACCTAGTCTGCAACATGTGAGGTGACAGACCCAAGTAAACACACATTAAAACAAACATCTTTCAAAAGACAAGTGAAAAAACAAATCCGTGTGCCATCTTAGATCTTGATATAAGGTCCAAAACTGTCCTTTACTGTTTATTTGACTAACAATGAACCCAAAGGTGACAAGGCAGCACATCACATCACATCAAAAATGCTTCACAGTGCATTAAAGAATGTCCGCGTATTTAAAAAATGCACATCAAATATACAATGCATTGCAACACACTGTGGTGCATAAAGATGAATGAAATGTTATTTTGTGACTTTTCAATAAAGCTGAAAATAAAAAAGTAAACCATGTGATGCGTCATTACCAGGGCTGCTGATAGAAATCAGGGGGCCATGTACAGCCTACCTGACAGGGCCCCCCTCCTCCGAAAATATCAAATGATATTTTTGCTAAAATGCAAGGCCCGTGATGCTATTCTTTGCAGCCATGGTAGAAATTATACCGCTGTTGATCAAGACCCATTCAAGTGAATACTGGCACAAAGGCAATATCTGCACCTGATCGCCCACGGTGTTCATTCTGGGTGGTGTGTTCTCCCACGCTCACCATCCTGAATTGACCCACCTGTGTGCCCTCAGCAGCTTCTGGCAGGAGGGGAGAGGGGAAACTGCAGCACTGCGGGGGGGAAAGAGGTACACAGTGGTCCTAGACAGCAGGGGGCACAGATACTAGAACCAGTGCTCCAACAGTGCAGCCAGAGGAAGAAAAGAAAAGTAGAAGCCAGCAGCACTGCGGAAGAGTCACACATGTCAGCAATAATGCAGTACTGGCTGGAGCTCCTGCTTGGACCCCCTTTTGAACTGATGAGGCCTGGGCCCAGTACAGGAGGGCTGGCTGTACTGCCCTATCAGCTGCCCTGGTGATTACAATGCACCAGTACTGCTCCCTTCACAGGACACTAAAACTTTGGATACGCCATCACTTTCTGTTTTAGTGACAAACGGTCACCAGGACAAAAGGATCGCAATAAAAACCTGAAAGAGGCTGTAATCCTTCAGTTCTCCATCCAAAACTAAAAAAAAAATGTTTTAGTTATAGGTACACTTTAACACAGAGCCTAGGCATTTAGTCATGTAATCTCTGGTAATGCAAAAGATTAAAGTTCAGAGTGGCCAATCCCCTTAATCACTGACTACGTGTCCAAATGTCGGGGCTCTCTTTATAAGCAGCAGTAGAAGTAACCTGCAGGAGAATTTTCTACACTAGAAGTATATATAACAACTCTTCTATCACTTGGTAATCATAAATTCTAGCAAGACTATAAGCACCAGCTCCAACCAAAACTTCTTGTTATAGAGTAAGGTAGGAACCTGGAATCTTTGTAAGATTGTATTACAGTGTCCTTGTTGGAAAAATTTACCATTATATCCTCTCTCAGCAACAGGAAGTGATAGGCTATCTCTCCAACATGAACTCAGACAGCTGTAAACATGTGTGTTTCTCTGTTGGAGAGATACTGCTCACTTCCTGTACTTGTGACCACATAGAAAGTGACAAGAAATATCCTCTACAGGAACATAGTGTAGACAGCAATAAAAAATTTACCAAATTTTACATCTTTTTTACTGGCTTTCCTTAATCTGCAGGGTTCAGGATACTAACATCTACAATACCATTGTAACCCCAGAAAAAAAGGAGGGGAAAGCGGAATGGTGGGACTTTATATGAAGCACAACACCAAAACCAGACGAATCAATCGGTAGGTATTATTAAATATTTAATGGTGCATATGGATGCATGTTGGACCGTAAGTAACATGTAGCAAATAACATAATAATATAGTAATATAATACATACATAGAAATGTACACACACATATAAGTGTTGGAAATGCATACATAAAAGTTCCTACATAGTAAATTGTAAATATTTTTAAATGTATTAAATGTAGCCCAAACATGCATATAAACATGATTGGTAGCATGGTAAATGCATGGTAGCTGTGACAATACATCGGTATATAGCTCTATGCACGTTTCGTGGATACATTCCACTCAACGGGAGCAAATGCAATCTAGGGATGTCTGTAATAATGTTCGCTCGAATACTGACTCCACCTTCCCATCAGTATGCAGCGTGACGTGGGTGGGGTCCTGTGGCTATGTGGTGGGTATTTATTCCACACCCTTGTGGAGCACACACTCAGTCTGCTCCTTGCACCTTGATGACATCTCTGGACTATGCTTTATTCGTCATACCAAGGGTAATATTTGGTCTTCTATCTATGGTCTTTTGTGTTATCCTTCTTACCATCATTCATTCTATGGTGAGCTACTCACCTGTAGGGATGAGCCGAACACCCCCCTGTTCGGTTCGCACCAGAACATGCGAACAGGCAAAAAATTTGTTCGAACACGCGAACACCGTTAAAGTCTATAGGACACGAACATGAATAATCAAAAGTGCTAATTTTAAAGGCTTATATGCAAGTTATTGACATAAAAAGTGTTTGGAGACCTGGGTCCTGCCCCAGGGGACATGGATCAATGCAAAAAAATGTTTTAAAAATGGCTGTTTTTTCGGGAGCAGTGATTTTAATAATGCTTAAAGTGGAACAATAAAATTGTAATATTCCTTTAAATTTCGTACCTGGGGGGTGTCTATAGTATGCCTGTAAAGGGGCGCATGTTTCCCGTGTTTAGAACAGTCTGACAGCAAAATTACATTTCAAAGGAAAAAAAGTCATTTAAAACTACTTGCGGCTATTAATTAATTGCCGGTACGACAATACACATAAAAGTTCATTGATAAAAACGGCATGGGAATTCCCCACAGGGGAACCCCGAACCAAAATTTAAAAAAAAAATGACGTGGGGGGTCCTCCTAAATTCCATACCAGGCCCTTCAGGTCTGGTATGGATATTAAGGGGAACCCTAGCCAAAAAATTTTTTTTAAATGGCGTGGGGTCCCCCTCAAAATCTATACAAGACCCTTTAGGTCTGGTATGGATTTTAAGGGGAACCCCACGCCAAAATTTTAAAAAAATGGCATGGGGTCCCCCCAAAAATCCACACCAGACCCTTAATCGAGCACGAAACCTGGCAGTCTGCAGGAAAAGAGGGGGGACAAGAGAGCGCCCCCCCTGAACCATACCAGGCCACCTGCCCTCAACATTGGGAGGGTGCTTTGGGGTAGCCCCCAAAACACCTTGTCCCCATGTTGATGGGGACAAGGGCCTCATCCCCACAACCCTTGCCCGGTGGTTGTGGGGGTCTGTGGGCAGGGGGCTTATCGGAATCTGGAAGCCCCCTTTAACAAGGGGACCCCCAGATCCCAGCCCTCCCCCTGTGTGAAATGGTAAGGGGGTACAAAAGTACCCCTACTATTTCACAAAAAAAGTGTCAAAAATGTTAAAAATGACAAGAGACAGTTTTTGACAATTCCTTTATTTAAATGCTTCTTCTTTCTTCAATCTTCTTTCTTCTATCTTCTTTCTTCTATCTTCTATCTTCCCTCGGTTTCTTCCTCCATCTTCTTCTTCTTCTGGTTCTTCTGGTTCTTCCTCCGGTGTTCTCGTCCGGCATCTTCCTCCGCGGCGCCGGTGTCTTCTTCCCTTCTTCTTCTCGGGCCGCTCCGCATCCACCATGATCGGAGGCTCCCGCTCTAAGGAATGCCGCGGATGAAAATGCCGGACGAGAACACCGGAGGAAGAACCAGAAGAAGAAGAAGATGGAGGAAGAAACCGAAGGAAGATAGAAGAAAGAAGATCGTGGTGGATGCGGAGCGGCCCAAGAAGAAGAAGGGAAGAAGACGCTGGCGCCGCGGAGGAAGATGCCGGACGAGAACACCGGAGGAAGAACCAGAAGAACCAGAAGAAGAAGATGGAGGAAGAAACCGAGGGAAGATAGAAGATAGAAGAAAGAAGATAGAAGAAAGAAGATTGAAGAAAGAAGAAGCATTTAAATAAAGGAATTGTCAAAAACTGTCTCTTGTCATTTTTAACATTTTTGACACTTTTTTTGTGAAGTGGTAGGAGTACTTTTGTACCCCCTTACCATTTCACACAGGGGGGAGGGCCGGGATCTGGGGGTCCCCTTGTTAAAGGGGGCTTCCAGATTCTGATAAGCCCCCCACCTGCAGAGTTGTGAGGATGAGGCCCTTGTCCCCATCAACATGGGGACAAGGTGTTTTGGGGGCTACCCCTCCCAATGTTGAGGGCATGTGGCTTGGTACAGTTCAGGAGGGGGGGTGCTCTCTCGTCCCCCCCTCTTTTCCTGCAGACTGCCAGGTTTCGTGCTCGGATAAGGGTCTGATGTGGATTTTTGGGGGGACCCCATGCCATTTTTTTTAAATTTTGGCGCGGGGTTCCCCTTAAAATCCATACCAGACCTAAAGGGTCTTGTATAGATTTTGAGGGGGACCCCACGCCATTTAAAAAAAAAATTTGGCCAGGGTTCCCCTTAATATCCATACCAGGCCTGAAGGGCCTGGTATGGAATTTAGGAGGACCCCCCACGTCATTTTTTTTTAAATTTTGGTTCGGGGTTCCCCTGTGGGGAATTCCCATGCCGTTTTTATCAATGAACTTTTATGTGTATTGTTGGACCGGCAATTAATTAATAGCCGCAAGTAGTTTTAATTGACTTTTTTTCCTTTGAAATGTCATTTTGCTGTCAGACTGTTCTAAACACGGGAAACATGCGCCCCTTTACATGCATACTCTAGACACCCCCCAGGTATGAAATTTTAAAGAATATTACACTTTTATTGTTTCACTTTAAGCATTAATAAAATCACTACTCCTGAAAAAACGGCCGTTTTTAAAACTTTTTTTTGCATTGATCCATGTCCCCTGGGGCAGGACCCAGGTCCCCAAACACTTTTTATGACAATAACTAGTATATAAGCCTTTTAAATTAGCACTTTTGATTTCTCCCATAGACTTTTAAAGGGTGTTCCACGGCTTTCGAATATGCCGCGAACACCCCAAATTGTTCGCTGTTCAGCTGGAAGCTCATCCCTACTCACCTGTTTCTACCTTACACTTACGATCTGGTCTCTGTTTCTCTTTCCTTTGGTGTTGGTTGTTTTATCTTCCCCAACCATTTATTGTGTAGTTATCTTGCTGATACACTTTATTTACAATGGACCCCTATTCAGCACTTGTATTACAACCACAGCCATTTATTGGGGACGACATCTCTATTGATGCATTTTTTTGCTTGTCTTCTGTTCACCACTGCCGCAGGCACTGCCACCTCAGTTTTCAGGGATGATGTTTCCTATAGTGCCTCCAGCTACTAACACTACCCATGTTTTATTATTGTAGACTACTTATAGGTAAGAGTGCTGGGATTAAGTTGTGGTTCCCCCTCTTCCTGTTACTTTAGTTTACTATAATATTTGGTATTAATATTTTATTACAGACATCCCTAGATTACATTTGCTCCTGATGAGTGGAATGTATCCACGAAATGTGCATAGAGCTATATACTGATGTATCGTCACAGCTACCATGCGTTTACCATGCGACTACCTTGAAGAACCTTGAATAAATTCTATATTATCATATGTGCAATCAATCATGTTTATATGCAAGTTTGGGCTACATTTAGTACATTTAAAAATATTTACTATTTACTATGTAGGAACGTTTATATATATGTATGCATTTCCAACACTTATAGGGCGTACACACGGTCGGACTTTGTTCGGACATTCCGACAACAAAATCCTAGGATTTTTTCCGACGGATGTTGGCTCAAACTTGTCTTGCATACACACGGTCACACAAAGTTGTCGGAAAATCCGATCAATCTGAATGCGGTGACGTAAAACACGTACGACGGGACTCTAAACGGGGCAGTAGCCAATAGCTTTCATCTCTTTATTTATTCTGAGCATGCGTGGCACTTTGTCCGTCGGATTAGTGTACATACGATCGGAACTTCCGACAACGGATTTTGTTGTCGGAAAATTTTATCTCCTGCTCTCCAACTTTGTGTGTCGGAAAATCCGATGGAAAATGTCCAATGGAGCCCACACACGGTCGGAATTTCCGAAAACACGCTCCGATCAGACATTTTCCATCGGAAAATCCGACCGTGTGTACGGGGCATTATAAGTGTGTGTACATTTCTATGTATGTATTATATTACTATATTATTACGTTATTTGCTACATGTTACTTACGGTCCCACATGCATCCATGTGCACCAATAAATATTTAATAATATCTACCGATTGATTCATCTGGTTTTGGTGTTGTGCTTCATATAAAGTCCCACCATTCCCCTTTTCCCTTTTTTCTATGATTCAGGGATGGAGACATACAAACTCTGTAGCAGTTGTCTCATACAAAGTACAACCAAATTTATTTACTAATGAACCATTGTAATCCTGCTTTTCTTATAATCTTTCTTCTTAAGTTGCGTACACACGATCAGATTTTCCGACGGGAAATGTACTATGTGAGCTTGTTGTCTGAAAGTCCGACCGTGTCTATGCTCCATTGAACATTTGCTGTCGGAATTTCCGCACACAAATGTTTGAGAGCAGGTTCTCAAATTTTCCGACAACAAAACTTGAACTTCCTTTTACTCTGCTCATCGTACGTGTTGTAAATCACCGTGTTCTCGCGTTCAGAATTTTTGGCCAACATTTGTGTGGCCGTGTGTATGCAAGACAAGTTTGAGCCAACATCCTTCGGAAAAAAATCCACGGTTTTATTTTCAGAAAATCCGATCGTGTGTACTGGGCATAAGTGTGCCATACCACAGACCACCAGCTTCTGATCCCTCATTCCCAGTTTGAGATCATCTTTGATTGGACAAGGCACGTTCTCTATCCTGTAGGACAGTGCTGTGCAATATTATTATTATTATACAAGATTTATATAGCGCCAACAGTTTACGCAGCGCTTTACAATATAAAAAATATGGATATGTATGGATATTCCAGTAAATGCCTGTTTGTCAGGAAACATACACCCTCCTCAGATTGCACCCGCCATTATTACCATATTCTTAACTACTGTTTACTGAAAGGGATTTACAGCCAGGCTGTGAATTGCTGTTTTCTATAGTTCTCAGCTCCACGATGGGGAAAGTCTTGAGATATCAAAATTGAAATCACAGAGCGGATAGTAAGGATAGGTAATAAAGTTCAGTAAGCTACAGTATATCTTGTTTTTATACAGTCTCTTGGGAAAGAAAGCTCAGCAGTCAAAGAGATTATCCGAAGCATCATTTACTCTGAGAAACCCAATTCCTGTGCCCCATTTTTACACTCTGAGAAAACATGCCAAGCACTGCGTCTCTATGATGTATGGCGGCTGTACCAAGTGCAAGAGCCAAGTTCAGACATTTTACCTCATCTACTGTATGTGCATCCTCCTTTCAGGCAGTGGGGACCAGGGAGACATGTAATTATTGAACTCAGCAGACAAGGCAGGGCATGGGTAGCCAATGTCATATACAGGCTGCATGCCAGGTCTGTATTCTTTATGCCTACTGTGATTAGAAATGCAGGAGGAATTATCTGAAAAGTTGGTTAAATGGTGCCATTATCCTTCCTAATGTACAGTTGGTGCAGTTTACTGTTTGATTTAGCAGCTAGGCTGTAGCCAGTATGGGATTTATTTACCTTTTCTATGCTCTGCGGTTCTCCCCAAGCTCAGGTTATTGATTGCGTCTGCCTGCTATTGTTAAGGAGGTTCCAGTTAGAGTGGGAAGAACCAATACCTTAGTTATGAAAATGTATCCTCTTCAGCCAATCACTGAGGAGTTTGTTCACTGGTGTGAGTTAATGGAAGATGATACATGCTTGGAGAAACCTTCCAGAGTGTTTTTTCTCCTCTGAACAGAGAGTAAAAGTTCTGTTGGATTACAGTTACCCTGTTATTCAGAGGGGACTTTGCATGAAGATGTCTGACTGGAGGTACCATCCTGAAAGGAATCTCCTGTGCTGGGAAATGCCCACGGAGAGCTGGGTAGAAGAGGCCGCGAGAATGGCAAGAACGATTCACTACTTACAGATTAAGGAACATGTGGATGCTCTACACTGTTGAGAAAGAGAAATATTCATGGGAGTTTAAGAAAAAAGACTGACTGTTCGAGTCATAGACCTAAACTGTTGCTGCTTTTATGAGACCAAAGATTACCAGCAAAACTGTATAAAACACAAACACAAGCTACAACTAAGGATAAAAAAACAACAGTAAGTGTAAGGTAACACTCTAGGCACTGTATCCTAGTCCATGGTCTCTTTCACAAAAGTTAATGTAATGAAAGTGTAGCACTACTCCCAGAGGAGCTGCTGAATTGTTTAGTGATTGCTCTGTACACCTGAATGGGACACACCTCGCTCACCCAGCACTTACCGACACAGGTATGTCAGAAGTGAACTGCATTTACCTAGCAACAGCATATAAAGACAGAACCAGCTTGCTATATCAGTCCCAGTTTTATCCCACTGGCCAGTGATTGGTGCAAAAAACAAAAAGAACGCTGTTGCCCGGCAAAGTTTGGGCCCTTTAAGAAAGCACAACAGTTTGCAGCAAACAACAGATTAACGTGTGCAATGTCAGTCTGTTACCAGACCCATGGTGCCTTCCTCTGGGTCTCTGGACACATGTTCCGGTTAAGTTTAAGTCATCATACAGGAATAGGGATTGCTGTCATATCTCTCTTTCAGTCTTGCTGAGACAGTCCTTCCTTTCCTTCCTCACAAGCGGTAGAGGTGCTCTCCAGTACAATCTCAAAAGGTGTCCAAATCACATATCACACCCTCTCACACCCTCTCAGGGAGAAGGTTCCCAATCTCTGAGGCAAGGTGAGTAGATTCTTTGTTTCTCCCAACTGTGGTCAGCTATGGCAGAGTTCTGTTCAGCCAGCAGCAGCCCCGTCTTTTTCCAACACATCTGTTTGTTTCAAGACAGTTCTCTGCCTTTTCCGCACCAGGCTGATGACCCATTTCTTCTTGCTTTGTCACATCAACCAGTCAGCTCCAGTACTGAATCAGACTCAACCAATATGGCTGCCCCCCTGCATCACTGGAGACAATCCATAGACGAGCAAATGGCTGCTTCACTTCTGCATTAATAAATATTCAGTTAAACCCTGTCCACACTGAAGAAGGATAATACAGCAGCAACAAAGAAGTTCCACAGCAGTTATGTGCTAGAATCCAGGTAACAAAAGCATACATGGTGATGATGCCAAAAGATCCACTAGAGCCAATGTAGTAAAGGCTGGCAGTATAATGTCACATGATCATTAACAGCCAGTGTGATGCTGGCAGCATGATGGCTTGTGACTATTCAGACCCCAGCACAGATACCAATTCATGCACATTGTCTTGAGCCACTAAAAGTGTGAGAGACCCGGATGGTCTTCAGTGAGAGGCTGGTGTTTTGGGAAGTAGGGGCCACAATGGATATTTGCAGTGTAAGCCATCAGTGAGATGAAGTTATATGTAGGCCACTATATTGAAAGCTGCCCGTGTGATGTCATGTGATAACTACCCCAAATCAACATAATTAACACTGGCAATATGGTAATGTCACATGATTATTCAGAGCAATGGTAAAGAAAGTTAGCAGTATAATGATGTCAAGTGAAAATCCAGAGCCCATGTATTATAATTTAGCAGCAGGACAGAAAAGTTTCTCTGGTGTTTTCTATCACAAAAAGCTTTTGTGTAAACTCCGATCTGTTAGATGGCACAAATTTCTGATGCATTTGTTAAGAAGGAAGAGATCATCACAGCTGTTTCATCTGACATCAGCGATGTGTCCCGACTCAGCATCGTTCTGCCTCTGATCTGTCTTTGAATGTATTAATGAGATATTCAATTGTAAACAGGATAAAAGTATCTAAGCTCAAAAATAAGCACAGACATTCCAGTAACGCAGAATCAAGAATGTATGAAAAAGCAAAGAGTGCACATTTTCAGTCAGAAATGATAATCTATTAAAGCAAAACTCCAGGCTAAACACCATATAACAGCTGTACTCTGGGCAAACGGCTAAATGCACAAATGTAATACATATACTGTACAGTATATAAGAGCTGTTTTATCTACCAAAGGATTGTATTTCAGTTCATCCAATCCTGAGATTTACACAGACTTACCTGCGGGCTGGGCCACCGAAACAGGGAGTTTGCCCCTTAGAGCAAAGGTTAGAAACCGCAAGCCATTAAAGTAGTTTTCCACACTTTGGTTCCTAAGCATTTAACCTCTCCACACCTAGAGCCAATAAACACCAATATTTTCCTCTCTCCTTCTCAAGATGAATAACCGTTGCAAAATGGGGCTGCAGAACATGCCCCATACATCGCCAATTACACGTGTCCCACCCAGGACTCAAACACTTGACCCATATCGGTAATCTACAGTATAGATTCTCTTCACCATAAAAGCTCACACCACAGGAAGCTACCACTTTATGATTAATGCAAGGCCTTGCTCTAATGCAAGGCCTTGCTCTCGTGAATACCCAGGCCAGGTCCGTAAGCTGACCCCCCGCCACAGCGGGTCCCAATATGAGTACCCCACAGTGAGGTAAGGGACAAAAAGTGCACCCGTACTTTCACCGAGCAGGGCCACTGTTTCCCACCTCAGTCACTAGCTTTCTCTTTAGACTGGACGCCATTACTTTAGTCTGTGTCCCAACTTTGAAGGTTCACTTAACATTTCCAATACAGTAAAAAATCTATATAATCTTGATTAAAGAGTATTAATATATTTTTCGTCTTGATCAGAATTTTGATCAAAATGAAAGAATACAGAAACATACGTGTGGCTGAAGCCATACTAAGAAATCTGAATAAAAATGTTTATACGTCTGAGGCTAGCACAAAAGTGATAAGAGGAACGACTTGAAGTGCACAGGACAGCTGTGTGATATGATATCCCACATCTGTTTCCAGTACATAACTCTACAATAAGAGCGAATCAAAGCCGCCACATCTAACGAGCCATATTAATAGCATCCAGGCTGCCTCATATTTCTCCATCATCAATTCAGACTAGTTTTTCTGGACTTGTTAAATATTCATTGATGCTGGCGATGGATAAATCCCGCTCAGGCTCCAGGGAATAGGAAAATGTAGGTAATTATTAGACAAAAGCCTGTAGCAGAATTTGCTATCATATCCTCCGATGAGCAGCAACTGTTTTTTCTTAAAATAACAGGATAGTGTTGTCCGCAGCAGACAGAGTTGGTTTTAATTATGCATGGTGGAGGGAATTAGTCCTTTGTTATCATTATGTTAGTGTGGTAAATAACCTGCAGTGATGACTGTGACTGATGACAAAGGTCTCCATTCACAAAGGGGTATCTACCACTTTAAGATCCGCAGTAAAATACCTCTTAGCTTTTTAAAAAAAATGTTTTTGCATTTCACTAAAGATGCTATTAAAATACCATATGAGCTATCTTATGAAGGGATGTGGTTTAGTAGTGATAGCTAACGATTTTTTAATATCCCCACGCTGTTTTTTTAAAGAAATATAATGCCAGCACTTCTTTTGTTTACATTCTGCTGTCAGCAGGGAACCCCGCTGACAGCAGACAGGTCATGGTTGTCAAAGACGTGGTGGCCGTCCGCTCCTTAACAACCAGTAATTACTGGTTGTTAACAACGCCGGTGGCCGCCGGCTCCTTAGCAACCAACTAAGATGAAACACATTCCTTAACCATAGCATGTTTGGGCCACTATTTAATGCATTCATTTATTTATTTATTTTAAATAATGAACTATAATGTTGTGTTATGCAGTATTTACCAAGCATTCTTGCTTTTTGAGGTAAATATTGCATAAAGGAAAAGTGAATTGACATTCTCAGCATTGCATGATATATTTGGGAAAAATGTGTCAGATCACCTTAATACCGTATCTGCTTTAATGAATGGAGCCAAATAAATCTTATCTTATTTGGAGGTATAATACTTAGATATCATGGCTTTCCCTGTTAGCACATTCTTTTTATTATCTCTGATAAAAATTCAGAGGACAATTTATAAATAGTTTAAGGTAATAGACCCACCACCACTCCTTTGAGATCCATCCATTTCCTATGAGTGGGCCAACAGTTTGCGCAGCGCTTTACAATATTGTTATTATTATTATTTACAACTTATATAGCGCCAACAATTTATGCAGCGCTTTACAATGTATAGGGGGGACAACACAATTACAGTACAGTTCAATACAAAAGGCACAGGAGCGCCCTGCTCGTAGAGCTTACATTCTAAGGGAGGGGGTGATGGTACAAAAGGTAATAGCTGCAGAGAATGATTTGATGGGGGTGGCTCGGGGACAGTTGTTAGGTGGGTGTGGGATAGGCTTACCTGAATATATGAGTTTTCAGGGATCTCCTAAAGGTGGACAGGGTAGGGGCTGATCGGACATACTGGGGCAGTATTTTTCTAAGGCGAGCATGGGAGGTGGTAACAAGCGAGCTAGAGAGCTGGAGGTCCTGGGAGGAGCGGAGGGGACAATTTGGGCGATATCTGCAGATAAGGTTGGTGATGTAGATGGGGGCGATGTTGTGAATGGCCTTGTAGGTTATGGTTAGCATTTTGAATTTTACGCGGTGGGGTAGGGGAAGCCAGTAAAGGGATTGGCAGAGAGGAGCAGCAGTCATGGATTGGTTAGTGAGGTGTATTAGTCTAACAGCAGAATTCATAATAGACTGAAGGGGGATAGCCTGCTTAAGGGTAGGCCATTAAGGAAAAAGTTGCAGTAGTCAAGGCGGGAAATAATCAAGGAGTGAATAAGTTGCTTTGTGGTGTCATTAGTCAGGAAGGGTGGAATTCTGGAGATGTTGCAGAGGTTAAGGCGGCAGGATTTAGCCAGGGATTGGATGTGGGGCTGAATGAGAGGTCAGAGTCAAGGATTACACCCAGCACCCTGGCATGTGTGGAGGGACCAATGGTTGTGTTGTTGATATTATTCGTGAAGTCACGGGGGGGGGGGGGGACCGTGAAGGAAATATAACAAGCTCAGTTTTAGAAAGATTGAGTTTGAGGAAGTGGTGTGACATCCATATCGATATGTCATTTAGTAAGTTTGAGATCCGTGAGGAGATTGAGGGGGTGAGTTGAGGAGTGGAGAGATAGATCTGGGTGTCGTCAGCATAGAGGTGGTATTGGAAGCCATGGGAGGTTATCAACTGGCCCAGGGAAGAGGTATAGAGTGAGAATAGGAGAGGCCCAAGGACGGAGCCTTGGGTTACCCCAACAGAAAGAGGAAGGGGAGCGGAGGAGATGGAGTTGTAAGTGACACTGAAAGTGCGCTGAGATAGGTAGGAGGAGAACCAGGATAAAGCAGAATCACGGAGGCCAAGGGAGTGTAATTTGCTGAGGAGGAGCTGGTGGTCAACTGTGTCAAAGGCAGCAGAGAGGTCTAAAAGTATGAGTATGGAGTAGTGCCCATTGGTTTTAGCAGTTAGTAGGTCATTGGTTAGTTTTAGTAGGGCAGTTTCAGTAGAATGTTGTGGGCGGAAGCCAGACTGTAGGGGGTCGAGAAGGTCGCTGTCCATGAGGTAGCGACTCATTCGGTCATGGACAAGGCGTTCGATGAGCTTGGAGGCAAACGGGAGCAGGGAGATGGGTCTTAAGTTATTCAAACAGGTGGGGTCTAGTGAGGGTTTTTTGAGTATGGGGATAACCAGTGCATGTTTGAGCAGGGAAGGAAAGGTGCTTGAACAGAGGGAGAGGTTGAAAATGTGGGTTAGGGAGTTGATGATAGAGTGGGAAGGTGGTCGCAGTAATTGAGAGGGGACAGAGTCCAGGGGACGGGTAGTGAGGTGGGCCATGGAGAGGAGTTTATCAACTTCATCTGTGGTAACTGGGCAAAAGGAGGAGAGTATTGAGTGTGGTGTTGGACCCGATGTGTTGGGTAGGGGAGGAGTTTGAATGCTGGATATCTCCTTGCGAATTGTGTCGATTTTGCAATTAAAATGGGTGGCAATCTGTTGAGCGGTAAGCAAGTTGGTGGGTGGGGGCAGTGGGGGGTGAAGTAAGGAATTAAGGGTAGAAAAGAGTTGACGAGGTTTGGATGAGAGGGTTTTGATGAGAATATTGTAATAGGTTTGTTTAGCAGTGTGGAGGCAGGAGTTGTATTTGAGAAGGGCAGATTTGTAGAGGGTAAAGTCTTGCAGGTATTTAGTTTTACGCCATGCTCACTCAAGAGCACGGCTGTGTCTCTTAAGACTTCTGGTGTCATCTGTTTGCTAGGGTTGTGGCAGATGGGGCCTGGTTCTGCATGTAGAAAGAGGAGCAAGTATGTCTAGGGAGGATGACAACGTGGTGTTGTAGATGGAAGTGGTTAGGTCTGGGCAGGACAGGGGTGCGATTTTGTCATAAAGGCCATCAGTAGCAGAGTGAAGAAGGGAAGGGTTGGGGTTGCGAAGGTTTCTGCGGGTAGTGGTTTGTGGGTTGGCAGCATGGGATGTAGGAGACAAGAAGAGTGTGAAACGGATAAGGTTGTGATCAGAGAGAGGAAAGGGGGTGTTAGAGAGATTGCAGGGAGTGCAGCGATGTGAGAATACAAGGTCAAGAGTGTTGCCATTGAAGTGAGTGGTGGTTTGTATCCATTGTGTTAGGTTGAAAGAGGCGGCTAGGTTGAGTAGTTTAGAAGTGGTAGCAGTATTAACATTGATTGGAATGTTAAAGTCATCTAGGATGATGGCAGGCACTTCAAATGAGAGAAAGGGTAGCCATGCAGAGAAGTCATCCAGAAAGCGTGACACTGGTCCAGGAGGCCGGTAAATGACTGCGACCCTCAGACAAGCTGGAGAGAAAAGAATGCAGTGAATTTCGAAAGAGCAGGGGGAAAGAGAGGGAGGTGTGGGAAGTACCTGGAAGGTGCATTGTGGGGAGAGGAGAAGTCCGACACCACCTCCTTTTCGTCCACTGGGTCTAGTGGAGTGAGTCCAGAGGAGGGCACTGTGGGACAGGGCAGCTGGAGAGGTAGTGTCGAATTCCTGGAGCCAGGTTTCGGTTATAGCAAATAGATTAAGGGATTTGGAGAAGAAAAGGTCATTGACAGAAGATAGTTTGTTGAAGACCAAGCGGCATTCCAAAGGGCACATAAAAGAGGGGGGCCGACTTGTGAAATCAGGGGAATTGGGATGAGAAGGTTGAAGTTACGACTACCTTTGGAGGAGGTAGATGGCCAATTTTGGCGTTGGGAATTGGGTGTGGGAGGGCGATGTCCCCAGACATTAGGAGTAGTAGGAGGGTGAGGGTGATAAGGTGGGAGTGGGATTTATAGAGGGCAGATGCTGTGGTGGAATGGAAGAGGTGATACTGTGAGGGCTTAGAAAGACTAGGAGGTGGTAAGCGGCGTAATATTGAGTGGGAAGAAGAGAGGGAGATATGTACAGGTTGGGGGCTGGAGAGGGGGGATAAAGAAATGAGAGTTTGAGGAGAGAGGATGTTATAACAAAGATTAGTGTGATCATGTTGGAGGGTGGGAAGAGGGGAATAGAAGGAAGGCTGAGGAAAGTTAGAGAATGAAGAGGAACTTCCTGCAAAATAGCTGTTGAATAATAATGTTTGTACTTACTTTTTTAAAGCAGTGCCTTAGTCAAAGTGCCCATGTACAAGTGCCAAACACTTGTTGCCGGCGTGACACTTTGTGCAAGGAGTGACCACCTAAACCCTCGCCAGCCGTCCCAAGAAATGAACTACATTTATACTGGGATGGTGGGGGGAGATTCAAAATTAGTCAATTAGAAGCTGATAAAACCAGGCTTGTGGGGGGGGGGGGGGGTTCAACTGGTCTGGACATCTTGTTCAGGGCAGCATAATACAAAATAAGCGACACTTTCAAAAACAAACAAGTATAGACAGTAGTTTCAAATTCTTAGTGAGGCAGAATTAAAGTTCAGTTAGGAAATGTAGTCCAGTGTTTAAGAGAAGAGTAGAGTCTTTGCAGTTACCAGAGGGTATGAAGAGTCAGGTGGGAAATCGCAGACAGGTAGAGCGACTTTTTGTGTTGCAGGGAAGATCAAGGTAGTTACCAGAGGGTATGAAGAGTCAGGTGGGAAATCGCAGACAGGTAGAGCGACTTTTTGTGTTGCAGGGAAGATCAGGGTAGTTACCTGAAAGAGTAGAGCAGAGAAGGCATGGTGAGGAGATGGTGGTCTTGTTAGAAGAAGTGCCCGTGTGCAAGTGCCAAACACTTGTTGCCGGCGTGACACTTTGTGCTCCTTTGAGATCCATCCATTTCCTATGAGTGGGCCAACAGTTTGCGCAGCGCTTTACAATATGAAGGCAGATAGTACAGTTACAATACAATCTAATACAGGAGGAATCAGAGTATTTTTTTTTTATCTCCAATAACGTTTTATTAAAGAAAAACAAAACAAAACATCACAGAACAGTAAATGTTCCAAACCAGGGGTAGGCAACCTTTTGAGCTCAGTGTGCCGAAAAATGTTTTGAAAGAAACTGAGCGTGCCGATTTTATGACAAAAAAATGTAAACTTCACACTCTCAATCACGAAAAGGATTTTTTATAAAGTAAATGCTGTAAACTACTTTAGTAGTGAGAAATTAACATCCTGCATTCTCACGCCTCAGATCAGGTCCAATTCCTGCACCTTCACACCTCAGATCACTGCCCCCCCCTGCAAAGCTTTTTCACCACTGTACCCCCCTGCTCATCTGCCCCACCACTGTACTACCCTGCTCATCTGCCCCACCACTGTAACCTCCTGCACATCTGCCCCACCACTGTAACCCCCTGCACATCTGCCCCACCTTTGTAACCCTCTGCACATCTGCCCCACCTCTGTACCCCCTGCTCTTCTGTCCCACCACTGTATTACCCTGATCTTCTGTCCCACCACTGTACTTCCCTGCACATCTGCTCCACTGTCATACCCCCATGCTCTTCTGCCCCACCACTGTAACCCCCTGCTCATGTGTTCCACCGATGTACCTCCTTTCTCCTCTGCACCCCCCCCTGCTCCTCTGCCTCACCGCTGTAACCCCCTGCTCATCTGTCCCACCAATATACCTCCTTTCTCCTCTGCCCCAACACTGAACCCCCCGCTCATCTTTCCCACCACTGTAACCCCCTTCTCATCTAGCCCAACACTAAACCCCCCCTATACATCTGTCCCACCACCGTAACCCCCTGCGCATCTGTCCCATCACTGTACCCCCCTGCGTTTCTGTCCCATTGCTGAACCCCATTCTCATCCCTAACACCACTGTACTTTCTGCACATCTGCCCCACCACTGTACCCCCTTGCTCTTCTGTCACACCACTGTAACCCCCCTGCTCACTTGCCCCATCAATGTATACCCTTTTCTCATCTGCCCCACCACTGTACCTCCCTGCACATCTGCTCCACCGCCATATCTCCATGCTCTTGTTACTACTGAATCACCTTCTCATCTGTCCTAACACTGAACCCATCTGCTCATCTGCCCCATCACTGTAACCCACTTTCTCATCTGCCCCATCAATGTACCTCCTGCACATCTGTCTCACCTCTGTACCCCCCTGCTCTTCTGCCCCACCACTGTTCCCCCTGCTCTCCTGCCCCACCACTGTAACCCCCTGCTCATCTGTCCCACCAATACACCTCCTTTCACATCTGCCCCACTGCTCTACCCCCCTGCTTTTCTGTCCCACCACTGAACCCCCTTCTCATCTGGCCCAACACTGAACCCCCCTGCTCATCTGGCCCAACACTGTATCTCCCTGCTCTTCTGTCCCACTGCTGAACCACCTTCTCATATCTTCCACCACTGTACCTCCCTGCACATCTGCCCTGCCGCTGTACCCTCCTGCTCATTTGTCCCACCTCCGAACCCCTCCTGCTTATTTTGCGCCTGTGTGCAGGATCATAAGTTGGGCCCCCGCAGCTGAGAAAAAGTGGTTGGGTGTGATTTTCATTGCGCTGATTACTGGCTGTGGCTTAAAGGGACACACAGTGTAGGGGTTCAGTAGTAAGTGACGCAAAGGTTCAGGAATAATTGTAACAAAGTTCCCAGAAGCTCAACAGTAATTCCACAAACTGTCACCTGATTGTGCTTTTCTCAATCACAGTGAAATTCCTTCTTTCTGAGATTGGTAGTGGAAACCAAGCTAGTCATCTTCCTCCAGCTGGTGGGCGGGGCTAGCCGGACTGTGATTGGCTTTAGCAGTGGCCAATGAAAGTCCTCCTCCTCCTGGAAACAGGGACCCCTCCCAGCAGAACTGCACCCAATCTCTTCCCCATCACAAAAGCTGACGATCGCAGCTACAGCAAAGTTAGAGAACCAAACAATGTTTCCTATCTTTTACAATGTGTGGGTGCGCAGTGCCTCCCCCTTAGTGCAGGTGCGGTGTGGGGAATTCTGAAATTGGAATGCATTAGTCTCTCACTAACATTTCCCTGCGCTGCTCTACTTATGGGGTGGGAGTCGAGTGCCGGCAAAGGAGACTTTGTGTGCCGATTGCGGCACCAGTGCCGGGGGTTGCCTACAAAAATACAACAAAAATATATAGAAATAGTACAATGTACATATACTACGTCTCTGACTCAGTAGGCCATAATATCTACAACACTATCTAATTCCATTCTAAGAACATACATTCAGACATACATTCAGACATGACACCAGCACTATCAACAACCAGTGGTACATCAAATTAGTAGGCTGTCCAGAATTAAATCTATAGGAGAGAGTCCTGGGGTATCAAGCCACAGGGACCACAATTCATCAAATTTGCCCGGGCAACCTCTACACTGGAAAATATATTTCTCCAGTCACAGCATATCTCCCATTTGGGCAACCCACTCCTTCAGCGAGGGTGGTTCTGCATCTTTCCAGTGTCTGAGTAATAACTTACAGGCCTGGAAGAGAGCTTTACCTATGGCTTCTGTTATTGAGTATTTATCTGTCTGTAGCATATACTGTATTTACCTAGATCAAAGCATCTGCTGCAAATTCTTTGCAGTATAATTGCTTACATTTTTACTTTATTTTACAGGTTTTACTGCTATCCAGGGCTTGTTTAGAGGGATTTTCCCCTCACTTTTTTGTTGTGGTGACAACCTTTTTCCAGACAAGAAGTATGGCAAAATTTGAAACAGGCAAACAGAAAACAATAAAAATTGACTGAGGTTCTTACATCCCCTACTTACATTAATATTTTTACTTCAGTCTGAGTGGCTGTTTGAGAGATTTCCCCACAATTCCTGTCCTGGGGACAACCTTCTTACCATATATTTAGCAATAAAGGCAGGGCTTTTTTTCTGCCAGAACGAGGCAGAATGCCAGTCCGGAACCTTTGGCAGCCCTCTCTTCTCCAGCCTGTCATGATGTAACACATTAGTTGGTAAAGGAAGTCTTCTGCACAACCCACTTCCTCTACTTGCTTCTCTGTACTAGCGAGCCCAGGTGAGTTGGGTCCCAGTACTGCAGCTGCTTGTGGTGACTCGAGAGGCAGCCTGAATCCCCGTCTGATGCCGCTACTCCGACAGTTCTGATAGGCGGAGCTCTGCGATCGTCACTGTACTGTACTGAGTTTAAAAGAAAAGAGCTACGCATACCATATACTATACATCAGTAGCGGCTTTCCAGAAGAGGTAAGGGAGCTGTGAAAGGTGGGGAGGAGAGGAGATTTTGGGAAAATTAATTTGGGCATGAGAAAGGGGGCGGGGGAGATCTGTGCAAAAAAGAGAACTTGGGGAGAATTTTTGTTCAAAAAAGAGACATGGGCGAAAATTTTAGCAGGGGGGGCAATGTTAGCAAAGAAGAGATTTGGGGGGATTTTAGCAGAGAGGTGGGGGGGGGGAATTTAGCAGAGAGGAGAGCTTGGTGGGATTTTAGCAGTAAGGAGGGGGGAGTTTATCAGCGAGACGTGGGGGGGGGATTTAGCAGAGAGGAGAGCTGGGTGGGGATTTTAGCAGAGGGGAGGGGGGTTTTAGCAGAGAGGAGAGGTGGGGGGACTTTAGCAGAGAGGAGAGCTGGGGGGGGGATTTTAGCAGAGTGGAGGGGGGTTTTAGCAATGAGGCGAGGTGGGGGGACTTTAGCAGAGAAGAGAGCTGGGTGGGATTTTAGCAGAGAGGAGAGGTGAGGGGAATTTTAGCAGAGAGGAGAGGTAGGGGGATTTTAGCAGTGAGGAAAGGGGGAGATTTGTGCAGAGGAGAGAGCTGCAGAAAGCAGGTTGTGAAAACTGAGAGCTGTGGAGGGTGGAACAGATTGTGCAGAGGTGAGATTTTAACAAGGGGGCAAAGGTGAGTTGTGGACAGGGGAAAAAATGTGAGCTGTGAATAAGGGTTACAGAGGCAAGCTGTGGATGGAGGACATAGAGGTAAGCAAAGAGGTGTGCAGAGGTGAGAATTTGATGGTTACTTTGAGGGGGATACTTGAGGGAAGGTGGGGGGGGGTTGCTTGGGGAAAACCAGGGAAATTAGCTAGGGGCCAGTAAAGTATACAGAGTTCAGTGACCAAGAGTATGAAATGTATGGCATAGCATGCAGGGTACAGTGGGGAGAAATTTGTAACATACCTTGTACAGTATCTCACAAAATAAGTACAACCCTCACATTTTTGTAAAAATTGTATTATATCTTTTAATGTGACAACACTGAAGAAATGACACTTTGCTACAATGTAAAGTAGTGAGTGTACAACTTGTATAACAGTGTAAATTTGCTGTACCCTTAAAATACCTCAACACACAGCCATTAATGTCTAAAGCGTTGGCAACATAAATGAGTACACCCCCTAAGTGAAAATGTCTAAATTGGGCCCACAGTGTCAATATTTTGTGTGGCTACCATTATTTTCCAGCACTGCCTTAACTCTTTTGGGCATGGAGTTCACCGGAGCTTCACAGGTTGCCACTGGAGTCCTCTTCCAATCCTCCATGACAACATCACGCAGCTGGTGGATGTTAGAGACCTTGCGCTCCTCCACCTTCTGTCTGAGGATGCCCCACAGATGTTCAATAGGGTTTAGGCCTGGAGACATGCTTGGCTAGTCCATCACCTTCACCTTGGATATGACGCTGAGCACGTGCACTCAACTTCTGTGGTTGACCATGGCAAGGCCCATTCTGAGTGGAACGGGGGCCAACTCCATCAAGAGAATCAGCCTGCTCAGCGGGGGATCTCTTCACTGATCCTCGTTGAGCAGGAAGATGAGAGGTCCGCTCCGCTATGCAGAAGGGACACAGACACAGCCTGCTGTCCTCTATGGGGCGGTCAGATGGAAACAGACTGCCTGTCTGTTTCTATCTGACTGTCATCTGATCTGATCTGCCTGACTGTTTTCAGCGGACACGTCCGCTGACATCCACCGCTCCATAGTTAGCTATGGATGGTGTGAAAAACTGACAGGCAGACCCGATTGGTCTGTCAGTGTAAAAGGGACCTTATAGAATCACTATATTACAATAGGTTCAAGTATCCAAATATATAATAACACATCAAAGTGATGATAAACCTCATTAAAAAAAAAAATCAAATATGTCATACTTACCTGCTCTATGCAGTGGTTTTGCATAAAGCAGCCCTGATCCTCCTCTTCTGGGGTCCCTCGCCGGTGGTCCAGGCTCCTCCCTCCTGCTGTGTTTGGCCCTCCCCCGCTCTCCCCTCACAGACTGTGATTGACAGCAGCAGGGGCCAATGGCTCCAGCTTCTGCCTTTATGTCCAGTGAGGCAAGAGAAAGCAGAGAGAGACACTCGTCTCGGGCACAGTGCAGGATCAAGATCAGGCTCTGGTACGTCTAAGGGGGAGCTGAGGGGGATCCTGTGCACAGAAGATTTTTTACCTTAATGCAGAGAATGCTTAAGGAAAAAAAAATCTTCCACCTTTACAACCACTTCAAGCATAATATTGCAAACTTGCTATACCTTTAATTACAATCTATATCCAAAGGAATACATGCATGTACATACGGTAGGTAAAGTAAAGACCACTTACTCATATAGCAGCTGAAATAAATATGGGGTGGTTTTGGATTCCCCCTATTCATAGGTGTGCGCAGCCTATTGCATTAGGGTGTGCACCACAAAGCTCCAACACATATGCGTTTGACATATTTACCTGCCTTTTCCCTGCTCTACATCCTGAAACAATGGGAGGAAGGGGGAGAAAGGGAGCACATGGGGGACCAGGGCAACAGAAGGAAGAGGAACAGGGAAAGGAGGGGTGGCATATATTAGTACCAATCCCCTATATTTTCCTCCTGTGGCAGCTGAATGTTGACAAAAGGGAGAGGAGGAGAAGCCTACTTTCAGCTACTGCAGGAGAAAAATACAGATCGGTTCTGAGAATCGGCAAGAAAGGATTGCGGTTTACCTGTCACCTGCTCACCATTGACAGGTTGCCAACCCCAGGATTAGGGTGTGCCCAGGCACACCTGGCACACCCCTTGCATACTCCTATTCCTCTGTTTATTATAAATATGTATTAACTTGTCTATTCCTATAGTTAGCTAGTCTATTAAAGCTCTGATAAAGTCAATGGTGATGGTTCAACAACAATGCTAGCTATAAAATAAACACACTGCTGTATTATGCTTGATATGATATGACTTACTTGGATAATTGTGCTTCTGTATATGTTGATTACAGCCTTATTGCAAAAGAATTATTTGGATGTGATGCGCCTACTCTATATATTGGAAACCTTTTAACCAGAAAAAAAGTGAAGGAATCCCTCCACTCTCCGAGTGGAACTCAGACTTAGACTGTCGGGTTTTTGTTTTTACTGGTGAAATTTCTCAAAATTACAGTAATAATTTAAGTTTACAGAGATTAATGTCTAAATAAGAAAAAGTGGGGCAAAAGTGTTTATTTCTGAAACATTTACAGATATTACTGTGTTCATACTCTTTATTCTTTCCTCTGTGATCAAGGACCAGAGTACCCAATGCTGAATGTGTTTCCTTTACAGATAATGCAGTCTAGATTGGTGCTTTCCAAAGATATTGTTCTGCAGAATTTCTTTTTTTTTTTTTTTTTTTTTTTTTTTTTCTTTTTTTTTTTTTTTTCTCTTTTTTGCCACATCAGCGAAATTTATTTTAAGAGAAGTCGTATCAACTTTGAAAATCAAAATTTTTCCCGTCTCTATTTTTTTCACATCATTGTGGCTGATATATTGTTTAATTTTTATTTGAGCCTAAACTTCATAGTTAACAATTAAAAATAAAGCACCATTTTCTTCCGAGCGAGCGGATCGTATAAGGACCATATATAAATATTCAATCTTTTAATAATATCCCCAAGCCTTTTAAACCTCCATTTTCCCCTCATACCCCCCCCCCCATCCCTCCATTCCCCTCCACCCACCTCTTATCCCATACGCACGCCACCCATTCCACCACATATACTTCCATCTATCCAACCCATTCATGCTCGAGCCATAACTTCCATATGTTTTTGTATTTCATTAAAGTGCCTCTTTTCCTATACCAATATTCCTCTTTCGTAACCAAATCCTTGACCTCCTTTCTCCATTCTTCTACTGTTGGGGGTTCTTTTGCCTGCCACTTTCGTGCTATAATTTTCCTTGCCTGAAACAGGCATCTTATAATGGCGGTCTGGGTGTCCCTCGGCATATCATTTTCCTCCAGCAAACTCAACAGACAGATTCTGCCCTCCCTTTCTAATGCGGACCCAAATATTCCATTGATTTCCTCCACTAGCTTATCCCAATATCTGTATAACTTGGGACATCGCCAAAACATATGTACGAGGTCTCCTTTTTCCTCTCCACACCGCTGACATTTCGCATCCTGCCTCTTACCAAACCTAAATAGTTTCTCTGGAGTATAATAGAGTCTATAAATCAAAAATAAATAAGAGACTCCCTGTGACGGTGATAGAGATATCCTTGGCCCTAATGCTAAAATAAATTTCCATTGTTCCTCCGTTATTGTGCCAACCTCTTCCTCCCATTTAGCTCTCTTCCTGGGTTCCACCCCCCCTTCTTGCCCCGCCTTGTTTATACTATTATACATTTGTGAGATCAGCCCTTTAGACCCCTTAGTATTTACCAGATTCCTTAGCAAGGGCATTTCGCTCCACTCTATCATCTTACCACTGAATTGTACCTCAAGGGCGTGCCTTACTTGCAAGTAACTAAAAAGTAATCTGTTGGGCACTGCAAATTCCTCTTTTATCTCTTGGAACGTTTTTAACCTTCCTGCCCTGTACAGTTGCCTCAAACAATGGATACCTCTCCTCTCCCATTCTTCTATTCTCCCCATCACCCTGAACTCTTTCAGATTTTTGTTGTTCCATATCGGGGAAAACTCGGAGTACCCTGTATATCCCAATACCGCCTTTACCGACTTCCAGCATTTAATCATTAGCTGAGTTGTTGGGCAGCTATATCCAAAAAGTTCAGCTTCCACTGCCTCCACCTCTGTATCATGACTGCTATTATACAACCATACACTCTTTCTTCCTACCCTTTCTTCCACCAAATTGCTGCCTCTCAAAAACTGGATCTGGGCTGCCAGAAAGTAGCTCCAGGGGTCCGGTAGCGCCAGGCCTCCCTCCTCTCTCGACCGCCGCAGCGCTCTCAAACCAATTCTTGCCACTCCATTCTTCCAAATTAATTCCCTAAACAAACTATCCAGCCTCCCAAACCAGTGCCTCGGGATCCAGACAGGAGAGTTGTGTAGCACAAACAAAATTTGCGGCATCCATATCATTTTGATAAGATTGCATCTGCCGGCGACCGAGAGAGGAAGGCCGCCCCACACCCGGCTCTTTTGTTTTAACTTTGCCATTAATGGTACCACATTACCAGCTATATACTGCCCTGGGTCTTTGGTTATGTTTACCCCCAAGTATCTCATTTGGTTTACGATTTTTAGGGTATTCACCTGTCCTGGGAGTGGATTAACCAGGGGGTCTATCGGTAAGAGAGCCGATTTTTCCCAGTTTATTCTTAAACCCGAAAAGCGCCCAAATTCTTTAATCAGTTTCATAGCCCCTAGCAGGGAAGCTTGTGTATCTTCCAGGAACAGCAGAATATCATCCGCATACATTGCGACTTTCTCCTCTGCGCCCTTTCTTTTAAAACCCTGCACTTCTTGCGACATTCTTAGGGAGACCGCCAGAGGTTCCAATGCAAGGGCGAAGAGCAGGGGCGACAATGGGCACCCCTGTCTCGTCCCCCTCCCAAGCTGAAACCACCCGGAGCACTCACCGTTCACCTTAACCCTGGCTCTTGGTTTATCATATAAGAGACTCAACCATTTCACAAAATTAGGGCCAAATTTGAACTCTGCCAGTACTTTCCACAGATAATGCCACTCAAGGCAATCAAATGCCTTGACCGCATCTAGTGATAGTATAGCTCTATTCCCATCTTTTTCCGTAGGTACTTGTATATTACTGTACAATCTTCTAATATTCATATTCACCGATCTATCCGGTATGAAGCCGGTTTGGTCTAAGTGGATTACTTTCGCAATTATCTTTTTTAACCTGTTAGCCAAGGTTTTTGCCAGAATCTTAATGTCTGTGCATAGAAGTGAGATGGGTCTATATGAGGCTACATCTAACGGGTTCTTCCCTTCCTTTAACAAGATTACAATAGTGGCTTCTGTCATAGACATAGGCAATCCGCCCTCCACTACGGCTCCGTTCAAAACTTCCAATAATTTTGGCAACAAGACATTCCCGTATCTCTTATACGTTTCTATGGGCAAACCGTCCGGTCCTGGCGATTTTTGATTCGCCATTTCCTTTACCACCCCCTGCAACTCCACCAGCGTCAATGGAGCTTCCAGAGCATCTCTTTCCTCACTGGATAACGGGGTTATTTTCAATTTCTCAAAGAACTCCCACATCTCCCCCTCTACATCCGACTGTGGGGCCCCATACAGACCCTCATAGTAATCTTTAAACACTTCCACTATACCAGGGGTAGTTCTAATGGTGTTCCCGTCCTTATCCCATATTTCTGCTATAGTGGATGAGGGGCCATTTGCCCTAGCTATCAGTGCCAAAGTACTACCCACTGATTCCCCTTCACAAAAGAATTTCTGTTTTTGAAACATTCTGCTCCTTTCTTCTTTCTCTAGTACTAATTTCTTGTATTCTTCCTGGCATTCTACCCAAGCCTCATACCTAGCTGTAGTTGGCTCCTCTAGATACCTCCCTTCTGCCACCCTCACCTTTTCTCTTATTCCATGTTCCTTGGCCCTTATTTTCTTTTTGGCATAGGAGATTTTCTGAATAAAGACCCCTCTAAGGAACGCCTTCAAGGCATCCCAGGTTATACCTAGCGAGGTAGATCCTGAATTCATATTTATAAATTCCTCCAAACAGCCGGTTATCGCCTCATCATCCTCAATTATTTCAAGCCAAAAGGGGTTCAGTCTCCACTCCCCCCTTCCAGCGCTCCACCCCATTCTGACTGAAAAAACCAGTGGAGAGTGGTCTGAGATCCCCCTTGGTTCGTAATCTATTCTACCCATTGTCCTCAGGGCTTCCTCATTACAGAGCACTAGATCAATCCTGGATAAAGTTGCATGCGTCTTCGAGTGGCATGAATATTGCCTCTTGCTCGGATGCCACTTCCTCCAGGTATCCACCCATCCCACTTCCTCACAAAATTGGGAAAGTGGGCCCTTAGATAATCCTCCAGGGGTCCCCTTTGTCGGGAATCTATCTACGCAGTTGTCCATAACCGTATTAAAGTCCCCCGTCACTATAACCGGTACCCCAGGTTTGTCCGCTATGAAGCTTATCAATTTGCTAAGTATTTCTCTTTTGAATGGTGGAGGAATATACACACTTGCAAGAATACAATCCCGCCCCTCAATATTACAGTAGAGAAAAACATATCGACCGTACTTATCCAGTTTACTCTGTCTGCAGGAGAAAACCAACCCAGTATTTATCAGTACACTCACTCCCCTTGAGTACGAGGTATGAGTTGAGTGATACTGCTCTTGATAGTTCCTGTTCCTCAGAGTATTCACTGTGTCTTTGTCTAGGTGGGTCTCCTGGAGACAGAGTATCCTGACATCCCTTGTTCTGGCCATGGAAAAAATAGCTTGTTTCTTACATACATCTTTCACCCCCCTTACATTCCAAGAACATATCTTCATATATTTAGATTTACCTAAATTCACCCTCTTATCTATTTTAGTGCCTACCATTCACCTATTCCTGTGTCTTGACTCAACATAATATTCTATTCTCAAAATTTTTGTGATTAATAATTGAGATCCTAGTGCTTTTATTTTTTGTGTTTCCTCACACCTATTTCTGTGTCTTAACTCAACATAGTATTCTATTCCCAAAGCTTTCAAAATTAATGATTGAACTCTCAGTGTTTTCACTTTTTGTGCTTCTACCACACTTCCTACTTCACACCACTCTACCCTCTTACTCCTTTCCCTCCCCCCATACCCCCATATACCCATCTCCCTCCCCCATCCCCCCCAACCCCCCTCCCTCCCCCAACCCGTCCCCCCCTTCCTCCCTCCCTCCCCCCGCCCCATCCCCCCCTCCCCCCTCCCCCACCAGCCCAACCTTGGGCCCATCCCTCCGAGCTTCTAAAGTGACCGTATTAACCCACAAACCGTGGATACACCTTCTTCCCCCTTTTGCATTGCGCCCCGAACCTATATATATATAAGAGGGGGATTACCCCCAACATAACCAGCGTGTAAAGGATTTTTGTCCACTACCTCCCTATTCCCACCCCTCTACGAGTGTAACCATGAAAAGACGGGGGGAGGGAGGAGAACCGAGAAAAATGTCCATAAGTTCAAAAAAAAAAAAAGAAAAAAAAAAAAGAAAGTCACATCCCCAAATATGCATCCGCTCGCTGGGCAAAATGCCCCAGATTCTGTCCTCCACCTCCCCCTCTCTCTCCTTCTAAGGCCTTTCTCCCGACCGAGATCTTCCCTCGTTCTTTTCCAGCCATGAGAACACTTCTGCGGGGGCATTAAAAAACTGTACCTCCCCATTTGTTGTTACCCGTAAACGGGCTGGATATAGCAGCGCATAGCCTATTTTATGCTGTTGTAGACTCCGCTTGCACTCCGCAAATTTTGCCCTCTGTCTTTGCAGCTCAGGGGAGAAATCAGGATACAGGGATATTCTTGCTCCATTATACAGAATATTCTTCATCTCCCTCGCTTTCTGAAGGATGGTAATTTTGTCTCTAAAAAACAAAATTTTGACTATAAGAGGCCTTGGCTGTCCCCCTAAAGATGGCTTCCTAGGTGCGATTCTATGCGCTCGTTCCACCGCGAACAGGTTGGAAAAAGCGTCTTTGCCAAACATATCCCTAAACCATCCCTCCATGAATTCTGCCGGATTGTTGCCCTCGCTTCTTTCGGGGAGGCCCAGAACCCTCACGTTCTTCCTGCGTGCCCTGTTCTCATATTCATCCATTTTTCTTAGGCATGAATCTAGTTGTACCTTCATCTTTTTAACCTCTTGTCTCAGTGGATTCACATCATCTTCCACCTGACTGAGTCTCTCCTCGAGAACGGTGGTCCGAGCGCATACCTCCTGCGTGTCCCTTTTAAGCGTGGCTAAATCGTCTCTAATGCCTCTGAGCTGATCCGCTAAATCCGACAGCGCGGTCTTACAGGCATTGGTTGCTAGGAGAATTTCTTTTAGAGATGGTTCCTGCTCTGGTGACCCCTTTCCTTCTATTGTTTCGTTGCCCAGACCGCTCTCCCTACTTAAGTGCCCCTGCGACGCTGGTATGGTGACTGTAGGTGCGCAAACTTGGGCCGGGCCTTGACTTTTCCTTCCCACAGAGTGATTGGCCTGCGCACCTTGATGTTGCGCATCCCCCATCTGGCCACTTTTTTTAGGTGTACAATTTGGTGTATGCGCAAAGCGTTCCAGCTTTGCTGCCGCCCCCTGACTGGCTTTGTCCTTGGGGCCGCGCAAATTGTGTGCCCCAGCTCCTTCTTGTGCTGCGGTCTCCTCTGACCCCTTTTTTTTGGTCATCCTGTCCTCCCTCACCCCTTGGGATTTAGAGAGTCCAAAAGAATCCAAAAAAAAAAAAAAAAAAGACAAAAAGCGAGCGAACTAAAAAAAACTGTAGCCTGCAGTGGAGCGTTTAACCAGTAATTTTGCACCCCTCCTTACAGCCACCTTTTCCAGCCCCCGATATCCTCCTCCCCACTCTTCACCCCTAGGAGTTCACCAAAGGGTGTCTTCAGGGGAAGTTTCCAGAAAGTCTTATCCAGGGGGCTATTCAAACAAGCTTTCCCAGGGCACATAGAGCATAGCATAAAGCATACCTGTGCTGTCTTCCTTACCCCCACCGCTCAGTCAGCTGTTCAGCTCGGCAGCGTCCTCCAGCTGCTTCCTGTTTGTTTTAAGCCGGCGCTCTGGTGAGGGATCCTATAGGGCATATATGTAACGAACGCTGAGGCGCCGATCGAATCTTTCGATGTGCCGCCCCCGCTCCGCAAAAAAACTCCTTATCTCCTCGGGATCAGGCCGTCACAGGCATGGAAGTGTCGCTCCGGCGTTCATGCTTTCAGCGTGGACATAGAGAGGAGCAGCTTGGTCCGGGTCAGCAACGCCCTCCCCTTCCCCTCAACCTCCGGTCACGCCCGTTCTGCAGAATTTCAGTTGCCCCATGAGTACTACACAACCTCCCTGGCATGGGCTGCAAAATACCCCCATCAGGGATATATAGTTTACATACCCATACAGCTTTGTTGTTGGTATTCCCAGAATACTGAGCTACCCAAAAAGTAATTTCATTGACTTTCGTTGACATGCATAGTGAAAGGGTGTTTTTATAACTGATTTGAGTTATTGTTAAACTCTTCACATTTCAACATCGACTCTGCAGTCTACTCACGTCATTTTCTGAAACTGCAGCAAAGCGCATCGATACCACAAGATGCACCAGCCAAACTGGAGAGGTAGTTCTCTGTGTCACCTCTGGAACATCTTCATCAGTAGCACACCAAAGCCTCCTCTGAGCTGATCTGCCAGCAGGGCAGGCTTTGTCTCTTTTAATAAGACACAAGCCAAGTGAGGCTCCAAGTTCTCTTCCCTGCTGTTATTCTTATGCTGATCACAGAACAATAAACTGATTTGCTGCTGCCTTTTACTTACAGCAAGTGTAACATTAAGCCAACACAAGCCACAGAAGCAACAAAGGAAATTGAGCAGAAGAGGAAGAAAGGGAGCATTTAAGACAAAGAAGAATCTAAAACTTAAACTGTTTTAGCAGACCAAACCACAGTAACAGAAGCAAATAATATGTCATTTTATATTTCTTTTTCCAAATGTGCCAAGGACTGTGCATAAAATAAAACAATGAATCTGGTTACTTAAAAGCTTAAAGTTAACAAAGTTCACTGTTGGAAGTATAGCCTGGACATATGTACTCTCAGCCTACCTTTCCTGGAAATTGTAAGGTTTTCCATCATGACAATGCTAAATACACCAGGGCATCCAGGCCTATAATTCAGTGCTCTGGGAACAACTAATTGTAGGACAATGCCTCCCAAAACCTTCTGTAGATTATGTAATGATGCATCCCCTGGCCTGCTCCACTTTAAAATTGAACCCCCAGGCAAATAGCTAAACATATAAAAAGTACACATACTGTATGTGAGCTATTCTATGTTTCCCATGATTAGTAATTCTGCTAAGCCAGTCTTGTGATCCTGACAACTCTGCTAGATAGCACAGCTGAGGTAGTGAGCTTGCTTTTCTTTACTGCGATAAATGTCTCGCTATCTTCAACCCAGCTACAGTACAACAAAAAGGACTTAATTTCCCTTTTAAGATATGCTCCTCCTCTATACGGTGTCTGAGAATTCACATTTGTATGAGTCTATCACAGATTTTCTCTTCAAACTATCTTAACATGTTAAAATCCAAAAAGAAATTAAGGCTTACTCAGTAGAACACATGTCATGGTTAGGTAGGATCAATGTCCTTAAACAGGATGTCCTCCCCAGGTTTCTCTATATTTTCCAGACACTATCCTAATGACGTACTACAAAACATTACAACGACTGTTTACCACTTTTTATTTAGAATAATCATCGTCTCCGAATACACTTTAAAATGCTATCACTTCCTAAGACTAAGGGAGGGGGCAGTGCCTTGATGTGACATTTTATTATTACTTATTGATAATTGCAAGAGTAGTAGACTGATTTCATTATTTACATACGAGATTATGGGTTCAGCTGGAAAGTGCAATGCCATTATCGGATCTATGGGCTCTACCTTGGGTTTAGGAAGGATCCTAAAACATTCCCAGAGCTAACAAAACAAACTCTTCCTACTTGGGTTTAAATTATCAATAAAATTCAGGTTTCTCAATATATAGGTCCTATGACACCTTTTTTTAATAATCCGTCATGTCCCCCTGCTGAACGAACTCTGGCCTTTGGCCCATGGCTCGAGAGTACCCACCGTAGAATAGCTACTGTGATACAAAATAAGCCTAGCCTTTTTTCTTTTGTCAACTCATTTCTGCAATCTATTCCAAATGTTCTATAGATCCAAACACAACCTACCCCACTAGAATCCCTTTTTATTCAAGATACTTAATCTACTGACGTAATATCTGTCATTCATTCAAACTTAAAATCTCAGTCATACACTTTTCTTTCATCATTTAGGGTTACCTGGAAAAAGGTACTTATTATTAACATTACCCCAGAAGAATGGAATAAATGTTTAATTTTAACTCAGACTGTCTTTAGCCAAAAAGAGGAGAAGAGAAGAGAAGAAATTTAAGTTGATTACAGATGGTATAAATGTCCAGAAACTCTGAATCATATCTCTCCTACCTGTTGGTGTTGCCATAGAGTCAAGGTGACTATGACACATATTTGGTGGGAATGTCCTCCTATTAAACATTTTTGGCTAGGATTGTTCATTTGTACTACAAGTTAATGGGGACCAAAGTTGATATGCCCAAAGTAGTATTACTATCATTCTGGTCCCTATCAAATCAGTTTAAAAAAGATGTCTAGAGACATTTCCCTTCGGCTAAAAGAGCTGTAATTCCTCGACATTGGAAATCTACTTTGATACCATCAGTGGCGGAATGGGTGGTTGAATTAAATGCCATTTGTGATCTTAAATGCCTGCTGTCGCAGGAAAAGTATAAAACAGAACAGTTTTTAAATACATGGACCCCATGGCTCTCTTTTCATTTTTCTCAGGAGTTTAGGACTGGGTTACTGAATGAAAAAAAAAAAAATAATAGAATGGTTCCAAGATGGAGACATTTCTCTTTCTTACTTTTTTTTCCCCCTTTTTTGTATACTGTAGAAGCTTTGTCTGTTCCTTTTTTTCCTTTTTTATATTTTATTGATGTAGTTTATTCTGATAAATATAATTTTTGTCTAGAAGTCTAAAACATTCAGTTTCTTTTTCCTTTTTTGGACGACCTGGTTTTATGTAAAATCTTGAGGCTATATGAGATAGTTGAAAAATAAACAGAAAACCGCACTAGGGTCCCAAAAGCATAAATAGTACACAGCAGCTAGCACTATACTCTGATACACAGTACTAGTATGTATGATACACAGATACACAGTATGTAAATGCATATATAGTGCATAAATGAACACACTATTTGTGTAACAATATTAAATTTGTATGGTAACTTCAATAAAAATCAAATACAAAAAAAAATCCCAGTGAAGAGCCAAGGACAAATATTGGTGATTTTCCCAGGGTGCAGCAAAAGGAGAAAATATGTACGTCCCAATGAACCTCCAAACCTCCACACAGCAAGACCACACACCACCTCAGTGCAACTTACCAGAATAAAATGAGCCTCAATCAAGATGTTGCTCTGTATAAACTCATCCAGTACAAACAGAGGAGGAGAGAGGATAGTTCTCCTCCACCTCCTCCCCATGTCCTGTGCCCGCCCACAACCCCGGCATGCAGCCAATGCTGCGCCTGTGAAGGGGTTGTGTAGGTGTGAACTTTAAAGCAGTTCACACTCTGCCTGAGCCTCGTGTGAATGAACTCTCCCCTCTCTCTCTTTCTTCCATGTGCCATAGTGTTCCTGCCTTCCATGTGCCATAGCGTTCCTGTCTTTCATGTGCCATAGTGTCATTGCCTTCCATGTGCCATAGTGATTCTACCTTCCTGTCTTTCATGTGACATAGTGATCCTGCCTTCCATGTGCCATAGTGATCCTTCCTGCCTTCTATGTGCCATAGTGGTCCTTCCTTCCTGCCTTCCATGTGCCATAGTGATCCTTCCTGCCTTCCATGTACCATAGTTATCCTTCCTGCCCTCCATGTGCCATAGTGTTCCTTCCTTCCTGCCTTCCATGTGCCATCGTGATCCTTCCTGCTTTCCATGTGTCATAGCGATCCTTCCAGCCCTCCATGTGCCATAGTGATCCTTCCTTCCTGCCTTCAATGTGCCATAGTGATCCTTCCTGCCTCCCATGTGTCATAGTGTTTCTTCCTGCCTTCCATGTGCCATACTGATCTTTCCTGCCTTCCATATACCATAGTGATCCTTTCTGCCTTCCATGTGTCATAGTGATCCTTCCATGTGCCATAGAGATCCTTCCTGCCCTCCATGTGCCATAGTGATTCTTCCTTCCTGCCTTCCATGTGCCATAGTGATCCTTCCTGCCTTCCATGTGCCATAGTGATCCTCTCTGCCCTCCATGTGCCATAGCGATCCTTCCTTGCATGTGTCCTAGTGATCCTTCCTACCTTCCATGGGGCATAGTGACCCTTCCTTCCTGCCTTCATGTACCATAGTGATCCTTCCTGCCTTCCATGTGCCATAGGGTTCCTGCCTACCATGTGTCATAGTGATCCTTCCATGTGCCATAGAGATCCTCCCTGCGCTCCATGTTCCATAGTGATCCTTCCTGCAGTCCATGTGCCATAGTGATCCTCTCTGCCTTACATGTGCCATAGTGATCCTTCCTACCTTCCATGTGGCTTAGTGACCCTTCCTTCCTGCCTTCATGTACCATAGTGATCCTTCCTGCCTTCCATGTGCCATAGTGTTCCTGTCTTTCATGTGCCATAGTGTTCCTGCCTTTCATGTGCCATAGTGATTCTTCCTGCCTTCCATGTGCCATAGTTATCCTACCTTCCTGTCTTTCATGTGGCATAGTGATCCTGCCTTCCATGTGCCATAGTGATCCTTCCTGCCTTCTATGTGCCATAGTGGTCCTTCCTTTCTGCCTTCCATGTGCCATAGTTATCCTTCCTTCCTGCCTTCAATGCGCCATAGTGATCCTTCCTGCCTTCCATGTGCCATAGTGATCCTTCCTGCCTTCCATGTGCCATAGTGATCCTCCCTGCCCTCCATGTGCTATAGTGATCCTTCCTTCCTGCCTTCAATGTGCCATAGTGATCCTTCCTGCCTTCCATGTGTCATAGTGACTAAAAATTATAGAGGTGGAGGTGTGGAGGCAGTTGCTGCCACTTGCCTAACCACACTAGCACTCCTATGAGTTGGGAGTTGGGACTATCTCGGCACCCGTTAGTAACAAGCAATTCAGGGAAATTATATAAAAAACTTATAAACTTTAATAATTACAAAACACATGTGCAAAATAGTACATACATGGAATGCTAAAACAAATTAATACACCATACTTAGCACAAGCATAAACAGGTATAATCGTAAGATTTCTTGTGGAGAGGGGTATCTAAGATGGTTCCTCAACCGGTTTCGCGGTTAAGACCGCTTCTTCAGGAGGGATAGGTCTAAAACAATAAACTTTAATTTAGACAAAATTGAACAAAAACAGCAAGCAAAGGTAATAAACACCATACAGAGTAGTAACAAAATAGAAGACTGGCTCACCAACTCAAACGGGTTGAAAGGGATAGTGGAACCCCACACAAATCTCCCCACGGCCGACACGGGGGATTATGGACAATTTCTGATTGAATAGATAATATATGTAAGGGAGTTACAACTTATAAAGTAAAAAAGGTTGGGAAAGTGCTCACCCAGATGGAATGAATGGATGTCAAGGCAGGGAAAGTGATGTGAAAGGAGGAAAGGGGGAGAGGGGAAAGGGAGGAGGAGGGAAGGTGACAGAGGGATGGAAAGGAGGGTGATTGGTGTGGGAGGGGAGGCAGGAGAAGAAACAAGGGAGGGGAGGGAAGGGAGGGGAGAAGGGGGAGGGGTAAGGACAGGGAGGTGGGAAGGGAGGAGGGATGGGAAGGAGGGAAAAAAGGGGGGGGAGGAGGAGGTTCAGGGGATGGAAAAAGTGGGGGAGAAAGGAGGGAGAAAGGGGGAGGCATGGAGGCTTCCCCTCCCCCTTCCTTCCTCCTTCCTCCCTCCTTTCTCCCCCCCCTTTTCCATCCCCTTCCCTCCTCCTTTCCCCCCTCCCCCCCTTTTTCCCTCCTTCCCATCCCTCCTCCCTTCCCTCTTTCCCCTTCACACCTCCCTGTCCTTACCTCTCCCTTTTCCCCTCCCTTTCCCTCTCTTTCCTCCCCTCCTTTGTTTCCCCTCCTGCCTCCCCTCCCACACCAATCCCCCTCCTTTCCATCCCTCTGTCACCTTCCCTCCTCCTCCCTTTCCCCTCTCCCCCTTTCCCCCTTTCACATCACTTTCCCAGCCTTGACATCCATTCTTTCCACCTGGGTGAGCACTTCCCCAACCTTTTTTACTTTATAAGTTGTAACTCCCTTACATATATTATCTATTCAACCAGAAATTGTCCATAATCCCCCGTGTCCGCCGTGGGGGGATTTGTGTGGGGTTCCACTATTCCTTTCAACCCGTTTGAGTTGGTGAGCCAGTCTTCTATTTTGTTACTACTCTGTATGGTGTTTATTACCTTTGCTTGCTGTTTTTGTTCAAATTTGTCTAAATTAAAGTTTATTGTTTTAGACCTATCCCTCCTGAAGAAGCGGTCTTAACCGCAAAACCGGTTGAGGAACAATCTTAGATACCCCTCTCCACAAGAAATCTTACGGTTATACCTGTTTATGCTTGTGCTAAGTGTGGTGTATTAATTTGTTTTAGCATTCCATGTATGTACTATTTTGCACATGTGTTTTGTAATTATTAAAGTTTATACGTTTTTTTTATATAATTTCCCTGAATTGCTTATTACTAACGGGTGCCGAGATAGTCCCAACTCCCAACTCATAGGAGTGCACCTGTGGTTAGGCAAGTGGCAGCAATTGCCTCCACACCTCCACCCCTATAACTTTTAGTCGTTCCAACCGGGATGATGGCACTGATTACTGAATTGTATCATTATTGATTTAATTGAGGCTATACTCACCCTTTATGCATGTGTCATAGTGATCCTTCCTGCCTTCCATGTGCCATAGTGATCTTTCCTGCCTTCCATATACCATAATGATCCTTTCTGCCTTCCATGTGTCATAGTGATCCTTCCATGTGCCATAGAGATCCTTCCTGCCCTCCATGTGCCATATTGATTCTTCCTTCCTGCCCTCCATGTGCCATAGTGATCCTTCCTGCCTTCCATGTGCCATAGTGAACCTCTCTGCCCTCCATGTGCCATAGTGATCCTTCCTTCCATGTGTCCTAGTGATCCTTCCTACCTTCCATGTGGCATAGTGACCCTTCCTTCCTGCCTTCATGTACCATAGTGATCCTTCCTGCTTTCCATGTGCCATAGTGTTCCTGCCTTTCATGTGCCATAGTGTCACTGTCTTCCATGTGCCATAGTGATCCTACCTTCCTGTCTTTCATGTGGCATATTGATCCTGCCTTCTATGTGCCATAGTGATCCTTCCTGCCCTCCATGTGCCACAGTGATCCTTCCTTCCTGCCTTCCATGTGCCATAGTAATCCTTCCTACCCTACATGTGCCATAGTGATCCTTCCTTCCTGCCTTTAATGTGCCATAGTGATCCTTCCTGCCTTCTATGTGTCATAGTGATCCTTCCAGCCTTCCATGTGCCATAGTGATCTTTCCTGCCTTCCATATACCATAGTGATCCTTTCTGCCTTCCATGTGTCATAGTGATCCTTCCAGCCTTCCATGTGCCATAGTGATCTTTCCTGCCTTCCATATACCATAGTGATCCTTTCTGCCTTCCATGTGTCATAGTGATCCTTCCTGCCTTCCATGTGCCATATAGATCCTTCCTGCCCTCCATGTGCCATAGTGATTATTCCTTCCTGCCTTCCATGTGCCATAGTGATCCTTCCTGCCTTCCATGTGGCATAGTGATCCTTCCTGCCTTCATGTACCATAGTGATCCTTCTTGCCTTCCATGTGTCATAGTGATCTTTCCTGCCTTTCATATACCATAGTGATGCTTTCTGCCTTCCACGTGCTATAGTGATCCTTCCTGCTTTCCATGTGCCATAGTGATCTTTCCTCCCTGCTTTCCATGTGTCATAGTGATCCTTTCTGCCTTCCATGTGTCATTGTGATCCTTTTTGTCTTCCATATGCCATAGTGATCCTTCCTTCCTTTCTTTCATGTAGTATAGTAATCCTTCCTTCCTTTCTTCCATGTACCATAGTGATTCTTCCTGCCTTCCATGTACCATAGTGATCCAGCCTTCCTTTCTTCCATGTACCATAGTGATCCTTTATTCCTGCCTTTCATGTACCATAATGATCCTTCCTGCCTTCCATGTACCATTGTAATACTTCCTTTCTTCCATGCACCATAGTGATACTTTCTTCCTGCCTTCCATGTACCATAGTTATCCTTCCTTCCTTTCTTCCATATGCCATAGTGAGCCTTCCTACCTTCCATGTGCCATAGTGATCCTTCCTTCCTGCCTTCCATATACTATAGTGATCCTTCCCTATTAAAAAGCTCTCTCCCTAAGGGTTTATTCACACTGGAACAGTGCAGGAAAGGGGCATTCCCTGTGCATTTCCCACACTGCATGCAACCATGCTGCTCTTTGCGAGACGCAAGCAGGTGCCATTCATTGTTAATGGCAGCATGTTTGCGGCCACCAAACATAATACTGCAGTGTGGTATGATTTGAAAAAGTAGTGCTTTGCAGAGCCTCCCTATTCACGTGAATTGGTCATATATTCTGTATATTAGTGCCCAACAATGCATCAGGGGATATAATTCCTGCTGCAGCCACAAAGCAAGCATCATGGCTGCAGCATATGTACACCCTGTGGTTGAGCCATGGTTTTACCACCCCTACTAGTGTGAATGAGCCCTAATTGTTATGTTGTATATTTCTGACATTTGAGATAAGATTTTCTTCTGATGTTCATTTGTTCAAGCAATGCTGCACTGTATACAGCAACTAGGCGCAGCTTCTGTTTAATCATCCCTGTTTAAGGCACTCACACTGTTAGACCATCACCTGCTACTATGTGCTACACGTACTGCAGTAATTTTTTTTTTTTTGGCTCAATCCCAGGGGCCTCAGGTTCTTCATAAACCAGATGTTTTGGAAGTATTTTTCTGAATAATTGTGTTGAGGTTTATATGTATCCCTGAGACTCCAGAATGTGGCACAGCAATCAAAGCATTTTTAAAGGTACAAGGAAGCCCAGGTTTGTTGAACCACTGTCCTTAAGCCCCTCCCGCTATCATGTTTGGCCACACCCACTTTTTGGCTCGGCACGGTTCGCACACCTCAGGTCAGTATCCCCCTGAAATGTCCCTCATTTTCAAGTTCAAAAGTTGGGAGGTATGCATGAAGACTGGCTGCAACACTACCAATGTTTACATTCTTATGACCTAGCTTCTTTTTAGAACATGGGCTACATCAAAATTGCCAAAGTTCCTTCCTTGAGGACAACTAAAGAGATTAGCAATTTAGTTGTCCTCAAAGAAGGATGCTTTGTGGCCATTTTGTTGTAGACCATGTCCCAAAAATAAGCCATGATGTAGGAATTTAAACATTAGTAGTATTTTAGCCAGGCTATATGGGCGAAAGAAAGAGCCTACAGGTATGGCGTTTGTATTAAACAACATTTTTACAACAGCACAGTGTATTTTAAACTTGTTTGCATGGACAAAGTTTTGTTAAAAGGCAAGCTTTAACATCTAATGGGAGCCACAATTGTTCCAGCCAAACCCCTTGCAAACAAGGACCAAATAGCATGGTCACACAATCCTCTCTAGTGCCAACTCATGTTAACCACAGTTTATTACACTCTATATCCTGTATACTATATAAACTACAATGCCTCATTAACCAAAAACGGATGCTGCACTAGAGGAAAGCCCTTAAATGAAATATACAGTATGTAAAGTGGGAACACAAGCAGGTAGTAGAAGAACGATGGGATGTATTTAAATTACTGATGTAGCAGTATAGCATTGGGGGGAAGGAGAAAGTTGTTCTGATGTCTCTCCGCTCATGCAATCTTCTCCCTCTCCGAGTATGATACAAATAAGCTGCATGCTAGGTGCAGAGAAAGGTGAGTGATCTGATCTACCTGACAAGATTAGAAAGAAAATTTCCATATAACACGGTTCTTCTCAGTGCAGTCATTTCTTTAGCATAGGGGTGCTGGTAGTTTACCAGAAGCAGTTGTACATTGCACACAACTTATGCTGAGAGTCCACAAACGTACCTATATTATAAATGCATCAGATGGAAGCAATGGGCCAAATTAAAATAAACATGTTTGAACCTTGAACATTTCGAAATTGTCCTATTCTTAAAGAGGAACTGCAGTCTGCACACATTATTTTGTAATAAAAACATCTTTGCCATTCTGAAGCTTCCCTCCAACCACTTTGCTTATTATTTTATAAACTGTACACTGTGATTCTGTACTTGGCAAATATGCCGCAGAAATCTCCCTCCACTGAGTCTGGCTGCAACCATTTTAAATGTAGGCAGCTGAAGCTGCTGCATGCTCACTTCCTGGATTTACACAGACACACACAGAGGCACATGTCCAGCTCTGCAGCTCTCATTGGCCCTCTTATGACTTATCCCCTTCCTGGCAAACTCTCAGGAGAGTGAGAGAGAAAGCTGTGCATGATGTCATAAGCCTAGGCTTTTTACCAGACAGGAAACAGGAAGTGGGCTGTATAAGGTATTTACTGGCAGAAAAAAAATGTTTTACTATCCAAAGTTAAAACAACAAGGGCAGAAAGTTTAATAGATGGAAAGTTGAAAGAAATCACTGAAGATCTGCTTTAAACTATAGTGAAGCTCACATGAAAAAAAAATACACCTAATCTCTATGGAGATTTCATGGTGTATAGGCTTAAAGTGTTTGTAAAACCTTACATATACACACTGAAGTATTTAGCCTCGGGTGATACACAGAGATGAAAACAAATCCTCCTACAGATAAGTACCTGTTTATCTGCAGCCTTCTCTTTTCTACAGTAGTTTAAAGTGCAGAATTTATATAGCTTGTTTGAACTTTCAGACAGCAGGGGATGGAGAACTGAAGTTACACTCAGTAAGTAGAGCTCTGAGAGCTGATTGGAGGGAAGGGACACACCCACATCTACACAGCACATGGAAACAGAGCTGAGGCTGTCAATCACAGACTGTGTGCTGTAGCTCCCTCCCCTGTCATCTTTTTAGCTCCTGGTGTCAGAAAACCTGTCAGAAGTGACTCATGCAGACACCAGAGGAATGAAGCAGCAGACAGAAATGACACTAAGGCCCCTCTCACATGACCAGTTTTCTGGGGATGTCAGATTTCTGCAGCAGGAATTTGCAGATTCTTGCTGCTGGAATGACCATGTTATGCGATCAGCAGAAGCCACTCAACTAAGGGCAGGCAGACAGTGGCTGCTGCTGATCACATGTAGATGCACACAGAGTGATTAGCTGAAGTTTGGGACAGATGTATGAGCATAGATGCTCTGGATTGAGACATGTATACACTAGGAAGGGTTATGCTTTCTTCATATTTCATGTCAGAGGTTTAGAACCCTTTTAAGGCATTTATTTCCTGAAGAAATACATAAAGCATACATAGGATACCTACCTAAAAAGAATAGATACTGACATCTGGCAACTAGCTTATAGAGCAGAAATGTGGCATGAAAAATAATACTGTACACTGTCCATGCATACAGATATTGAGGATTACACCCAGCATGCATATGCTGAGAATTACACACAGAATACAGAGCAAGAGAAGTGTCACAGTGCACAATCCACACAGAATAACAGCAAAGACTGAGAATTATGCCCAGCATACGAAACAAGAAAACTGGCATAGTGTAGAATCTATGTGTGCCAAATGAAAACAGATACTGGGAATTTCACTTAGCTTACACAATGAGAAGTGGCTCTGTGCAGAGTCAATGCATAGAGAATAAGGAACATATAGAGAATTACACCCAGCATACAGCACAAGAGAATTGGCATGATGTAGAATTCATGTATCCCCAAGGAAAACAGATACAGGGAATCATACCTAGCCTACATGATAAGATGTGGCACTGTGCAGAGTTCATGCATACAGAATAAGAACTTGTCTTGAGAGTTGGAGCTGGCATACAGAAAAAAGGATTTACTAGTGTGCAGTATTTATGCAAAGAAAATAAGAGCGTATATTGAGAATTACAGCGTACCAAACTGGAGAAGTGCTAACGTGCAGGATTCGGACATAAGGGATAAGTTTAACAGTTACTTTGAATTATGCCTAGCATAGAGATCAAGAGAAGTGGTACTCTGCATATCCCATACATAAAGAATAAAAACAGATAATCAGAATTACACCCATCACTCACTCACAGCCAGTGAGCAGACAGTGGGGGTGGGGCCAATTCATGCTCTTTGTGTCAATGGACACGCAGAGCGTGGCTTGTGATCGAGTCTGCACACGTGCCCCCACTGTAGGGAGGAGGGGCCAGGAGCGCCGGCAGGGCAACCTAGAAGGGGAAGATTGGGACTGCTCTGTGCAAAACCATTGCACAGAGCAGGTAAGAATCACATTAAAGAAAAAAATATATAGTTTTTTTTTATGACTTATGCCCCGTACACACGGTCGGACATTGATCGGACATTCCGACAACAAAAGCCTAGGATTTTTTCCGACGGATGTTGGCTCAAACTTGTCTTGCATACACACGGTCACACAAAGTTGTCGGAAAATCCGATCATTCTGAATGCAGTGACGTAAAACACGTACATTGGGACTATAAATGGGGCAGTAGCCAATAGCTTTCATCTCTTTATTTATTCTGAGCATGCGTGGCACTTTGTGGAAGTCGAAAATTCTGACAACGGATTTTGTTGTCAGAAAATTTTATAGCCTGCTCTCAAACTTTGTGTGTCGGAAAATCCGATGGAAAATGTGTGATGGAGCCCACACACGGTCGGAATTTCCGACAACAAGGTCCTATCACACATTTTCCGTCGGAAAATCCGACCGTGTGTACAGGGCATTACAGTAAAAGTATGCACATTAAGCAGCTGTCTGAAAATGCATTATTAAAATGAATATGGAAAATATCGCCAATGTACACAGAACATATTTTGTTGCGTGTTTGTTCAGACATACAAAATAATGTGCTCATAATTAGCTATACACGGAGGCGGAGGTTAATATGTTGTGCTTACTGGGCATTGTAGAAAAACAATTGCCTTTCTCGCTTTTAGGTTTGTTTTCTATGCTTGAAGCTAGAAGATGAGGAAGGCCGTCTGGAAACAAATAAAGCGTGATTACTGCCTTTGTGAATGTCAACAAGATGTCAAGGCACTTGCCGCACTTAAGACGGTGATGTGCTTTTCCGCAGGTTGTAGAGACAATTTATGAACCTTGAATAGCCTTTTCTTTTCTGGCAAGATATATAGCAAATTAAAGAGAATGAAAAAAAAAAACACATGTACAATCCTGAAATGACTGAAAAAAACAAAGCTAAGACAGCTTTAGCATTTTTCATTGTGACACCGGAAAGCTTATCGAAATGTTGAGAGCTTCTAGATTGCTTATAAATTTAGTTAATGCGAGCTGCTTCAGTAGGGTCAGCATCAAGCAGCAATTTGTTACAGACTCGGCAATGCTTCACACAATGTGCTCAGTGGCGCCAGGAGGACGGAGAGGGCGCTGGTAGGCTGCAGAGTAGCTGCCCATTCTGTTTAAGAACACGCAATAAAATATGAAAGTCCTGTAAAGAAAAGAGCAAGAAAGAAACAGAGCAAGGAATAGAAAGGATAGAAGAAGACACATAAGCATGGCGTGAATTGGTGGTTCACAACTTTATCAGTGCTACCATTCTTAGCAGGAAACATTATTTGCATAGTTGGCATTTGGGGAAATAATTTCCCAATGCTTGTAGTGATCTGCACCTGAGCTAAGCCATAATGTGGTGTATATTCTAATGAGAATGAAAGTGCAATCCTATCTCCTTTGTAGCTTTAGGCCTCATGCACACAGGGCATTTTTACAGCTGCTTTAAACAGCGTCAGACATTTTTTTTTTACAGCTTCAAAACGCCTCTCCATGTTATTCTATGTGTCCATGCACACATAGGCTTTAAGGAGCTGTAAGTGGCATAGGCGTTTTTAAGCTGTAGAAAAAACCCAGGGCCAGGGCGTTCTGGAGCAGCAGCGTTAAGCTGTGAAAATGCCTGACGCGGCCAAACGTATGTTAACTCTGTATACGGGGTTAAGCCACGTTCAAGCATTTTTAAGCTGTAGTAATTGGATTTGGGAGTGGAAAACAGAAGAGGGCAGAGAAACGCTGATGAACGGTAATGCTGCTAAATGCGCATTAACGCCAATGCAAAACGCTTCTAAAAGCGCATTTTTACAGCCACTTCTTCCTGGCATCAGTACTGGCTTTGCAGCTAATTTTTTCTAATACCGTGTGTGCATGAGGCCTTAAGCAGTTAAACTATGATGGCGTTGTAGTTAAAGTGGCCCTGAACTCAGAACTTCTGGTTATCTGTCTCCTCCCCCCTCTGTTGCCAAATTTGGCACCTTTTGGGGGGGGGGGGAGCGGGCACCTGTTTTTTTGTCCCTGTGGCAAGGTCCATCAGAAGTCCAGCCCCCTCCTCCTCCCTCCTCCTTCCCCTGCTGTTGGGCCAGTAGGAGAGCCTAGCGCTCTTCGCACATGCTCAGTAGGGACCCGGTCCTGAAGCTGTAAGGCTTCACGGCTGGGTTCCCCTACTGGCAATGGCGGCGGCAGCACCCGACAGCTGATGGAAACTTCGGCTGTGGTGCTGACATCGATGGACTCCAGGAGAGGTAAGTGTCCTAATATTAATATTTAATTAATATTTCATTTTTTGAGGGGGAGGCGGAACTCCGCTTTAATGGATCCTGAAGGATTACCCTATAAAATGTGCTTTTTGCCTAGAACTCCTCTTGTACAAAGAAATGTACTTCCCGTGTCTAGGAATTCTTATGAATTGAGCCTCATAGTTGTATTTCAAAGAAATAAACACGTGAGGAGGGTAGGTCTACCCTTCTATATTATCTCAGCTCACCAATTAGACCTAGATGGTGAGAAACTTGTTTATTGTGACACATTGATTGGACATGCTGTCAGAGACAGAAAAGAGCCTGCAGTAGATGTGTTTGCACAATATCCACAAGAAATTCTCTTGGAATTTTACAGGCAACAAAAAAACATATTTTTATATTAAAAAATACACTTTATTTATAAAAAATTTACTTTATAAATAATTTTATATGAAAAATATTTAATTTAGTTTAAAATTTTATATAAAAAAAGCATTTTATCTAATTTTATGAATAAAATAACACTATTTCTAGAATTTAAAAATCTCTTTATTTTATCATTTTATTTAAACAATTCACTTTATTTTATAATTTCATATAAAAAATACTTTATTTAGTAGGAGTAAATATATTGGGGGAATTCCTCTCCTGCATTAAAAATAGGTAATGAAAAGGGGTTCCCAGATTATCGCCAAAGCCAAAGGGACTGGAGCAATATGGCACTGGCTGGATATAAACTAAAACCCTGAGCAGATCAGTTGTGTTTCCTGTATGTGTCTCAAGGTGTTATTCTTACCAAAAGTAAAAAGAAAATCATCCTTTATCAAACCAGATATATTCACCACAACATAAATATACATTTAAAAAGTGACAGTAAACAAGTGGCATTCAATAGTGATTGAATTAGCATGGCTGTCTCTTAATATTCTCAATTTCTTATTGTATGACATTCTCTGCATCCTTGCAGTCTCCTGGGACTACATGCCATGGTAGCATGACAAACTCTGTATCCCAACAATAGGGATAAGGTGCTACCATGGGTTTGTGGCAAGTCCCATATGTTCACAGACCTGGTGAAATAATGCAGGAACCTACCATAGTAACCACAATGCACTGCCTGGCCTTTGAACTTAGGTCAGTTGGCCTAGAAGATCTAATAACAGGGCTTTTGGACAAGCCAGCTCTGCAACTGGTAATATGCTTTAGCTGTGATGAGAAAAGGATAGGAAGTTAGGAAGTGCGTTTGATAAAAATACATAGGGAGAGAGTAGTGTAGGTTTTGTATGTATTGTCAAGTCTGGAAAAGTAGGTGTAAACACTTACTGAATGTCATGTAGGTAGCAAAATGCAATGTATCTTGAAGAATTAGGGGGTGGGGAGGGTTTTTACTTTCTCATTTACATCTCAATCCTGCTGATGTCCTGCATCCTTTTTACAGCCTGTACAACATGTACTACAGCTATAACCGGCTGCATGTGTTTTTCATAGAACATACAATATTGCCTAATTGTTGCTGGCTACAATTTGTTTTTTCTTTTCATGGGTTACGTCATTATGCCTCACCGCTGTCTCCTGGGATAGCTGGGTGCTTGAAATTCCACAAGAGTACATTCTCATAGAATTTTGAGTACCCAGCCATCCCAGGATACAGCAGTAATAAGGCAACATGACATTACCTACGCCTCCTAGAAGTTTTGAAAGGTCTAAGGCAGTGATTCTCAACCTTCCTAGTGCCGTGACCCCTTGATAAAATTTCCCAAGTTGTGGGCACCCCTAACAGTAAAATTATTTTCGTTGGTCCTTCATTGCTGTAATTTTGCGACTGTTATGAATCGAAATATAAATATCTGATATGTAGGATGTTATTTCATTCATACAAATTTAACATCTTACCACCGCTGTGTGATTTCACTGCAGAACATGGAGCGTTGTCACTCTCCTACATGAACAAGAAAAATAATAGCTGTACTGGCAGGGCCAACAGGTGATAAAACTGCTACAGGGGATTTAGAGATACCAAACATTGCAGTGTGATGTTAGTGACAGAGCACATCGTAGATGGCAGTGTTATCTTCCCTAGAGTTCTACCTGAAGGCATCGGGAGCAAGGTTGAGGACAGCAGGAGAACACTGCCTGGGAGTCTCCACGGAGAAAGCAGCCATGTGATCTAGTGAGTTCAGTCAGAGGCCTGAAGAGCATGCGTGATGGGACTGGGAGCAGCCTGGGATGGATGGAAGGTAATAGGGTTGTCCCGATACTAGTATCGGTATCGGCACCGATACCGAGCATTTGCCCAAGTACTTGTACTCGGGCAAATGCTCCCGATGCTTCCCCCGATACCTGGAAGACAGCTGTGATCGGCGCGTGGGGGAGTTACAAGATTCTCCCCCAGCGGCTTTCACCAGCTTTAGTGACATACAGCGGTGATCGGTCACAGCTGACTGTCACTGCATCCTCCTCCATGCCCCCTCCGTTCCTCTGTACCTCTCCGCTGTCCCCCTCCTTTCCTCTCTCCTTATCTGTGTCTCTCCGCTGTCCCCTCCGTTCCTCTCTCCTTATCTGTGCCTCTCCGTTCCCCCCCTCCGTTTCTCTCTCCTTTTCTGTCCCCCTCCGCTGTCCCCTCCGTTCCTCTCTCCTTATCTGTCCCTCTCAGCTGTCCCCTCCGTTCCTCTCTCCTTATCTGTCCCTCTCAGCTGTCCCCTCAGTTCCTCTATCCTTATCTGTTCCCTCCGTTCTCCCCCTCCGTTCCTCCATCCCCCTCCTCCTTCCTTTGTGTATGGACAGAGTCAGCTGACTCTGTCCATTCACATAACTGAAACATTGTAATCTCCTGCGATTACGATGTGTCAGTTTATGAATGGAGAGGAGCCGCTGTCTTCTCTCCATTCATTCTCAGTGCAGCTGAGGCTGCAGAGAAAGGGACTGGGGAATCTCTATCCTCTGTCTCTTTCTCTGTCTCAAGGGGGAGATATCAGAGGTCTGTTAAGACCCCTGATATCTCACCAAAGCCCCCCAAAAGGGCTGATAAAAACAAAACAAAACAAAAAAAAAACAATAAAGAATAAAAAAATATTATTGTAAAAAAAAAAATTGTAAAAAATAAAAAAATAACACACACATACAATGTTCACCCCCCCCCCCCCCCCCAAAAAAGCAAACACTGTTAAAAAAAAAATAAAACTGTCACGTGACATTAAAAAAAAAGTATCGGTAATCGGTATCGGTGAGTACTTGAAAAAAGTATCGGTACTTGTACTCGGTCCTAAAAAAGTGGTATCGGTACAACCCTAGAAGGTAAGTCAGGAGGACTGTGAAGTGGGCAGGAGAAAGGGGGCAGCTGCAGCCAGGAGGGCTGGCAGTGCCTGAAGTGGTGGTACTGGGCTGCCGGGCGGGCACAGTATCGGCGTTTGATGGCACAGTGGCGGCATTTTTTTTTTTTAATTTTTTTATTGAGGTTTACATAGTATAAACAAGTACAACGCAGTAAAATCAAGGCAGGTTAGCTCATATACATACAAATAAATGCATATGTCTCAGTATAGATAAGGTGGAAACAAAGCGAAACTATCTTGTAAACAAGAAATAAAAAGGGAGAAAAAAGGGGGGGAGGGGGGGTATGCCAAGCGAATTACTTTCTCTTAAAGAATAATAGCTAACCAGCATTTTACATAATATGATGGGTGTATGTACCTTTATAACCTTTATAACCTCAGGAGTGGAAGCAAAGTATAGACAACAATGTTCTATAAGAATGCATTTTGTTCAAACAGTAACAATGTAGGCTGTGAGAGTTACCAGTGTCAGAGATACGGGGGACATGGAAGTTAAGGAGCTGTAATGACTTTGTGAAGAGTTACGGTGGTTGGAAGCTGGGGGGGTCCGTCTGAGTAGGATTTTTCATTTTAAGGTTGCCCAGAGAGTTTGAGATATCTCTTTTCAGGTACCAGTCCGTGTATCGGAATGGGCGCATGACGCCTTGTAGAGCTGGCTGGGTTAACGTGGCTTCTATATATTTGCGCCATCTCATGAAGAAGCGCGAAGTAGAGCACGTCCTATGTGTATGCCTAGATAAGTGATATATCGGGTTGCCAAAGTGAATGGTGATAGATGTTTCCACTTAGTTGATAATCGTGGGTGTAGTGGTAAAATTTCGCTTTTGTCGAAGTTTATTCGAAAGCCCGAGCTCAGTCGAAAAGCCGCAAAAAGTTCTCGCAGTTTGTCAAAGTTTGAAAGAGGGTTAGTGGAGAACAACAGTATGTCGTCTGCAAATAAACCGGATCGGAGAACTTGGTCTCCTATTTCGATCCCGCTGACTCCATCTTGTGAGTTGAGTAGTCTGGATAGTGGTTCTATGGCTAAGTTAAAAAGTAAGGGGGAAAGTGGGCAGCCCTGTCTCGTTCCCTTAGTCAGAGGGGTCAAAGCAGACACAAAGTCAGGAGTAAAAAGTCGTGCTGTCGGAGATGCATACATTTGTTGAAGAAAACTCAAGATAGGACCTGTGAAGCCGAATTGTTGTAGTACTCGAAACAGCCAGGACAAACTAACGTTGTCGAAAGCTTTCTCAGCATCTAGTGATATAATAGCGACATCTTGATCAGGGTGTGCTGTAGCGAAGTGTAACACCATTAGTACTTTTTGTATATTTAAAGTGGCTGATTGACCCGAAACAAATCCCGATTGGGCTGGGTGTAGCAATGAAGGGAGAAGATGGGCTAAGCGTGACGCAACGATTTTAGAGAGGATTTTGACATCTACGTTTATTAGGGATATTGGGCGGTAAGAACCTGCCAGTTGGGGGTCTTTTCCTTTTTTAGCTATCAGTTTGATGTGGGCTTGTGTCCCTGTAGGAAGATATGGTCCCCCATCCCACATGGCTGCATATACGTGTTTTAGGGTGTCGGAAAGAAAATCGTTGGTCATTTTATAAAATTCAGCCGTGTATCCGTCAGGACCTGGAGCTTTATTAGATGAAATAGTTTTGATCGTTCGCTGGATATCGTCGGTTGTGATAGGTGCATTAAGTGCCTCTAGTTGTGCAGTTTGATGTCTAGGTAGACGTACTTTGGACAGGAGAGCTTCGGTAGTGGCTGGATCAGTTTGGTCAGCAGCATATAAATCTGTGTAATATTTTGTGATTATATTGCTGATTTCATCAGTAGATGTAATTAGGGATCCATACGCATTTATCAAAGTAGCTTGCCAGCTTTGTTGCCATATCTGTGAAATAGTAATTTAGAGTATGCCATTTTAGCCGCCTCCTGTTGTTCCGCCCAAAGATCAAATGTGCACTTAGCTTGTCTCCATGTTCGGATATTTTCGGGTGTACGATTTAAAGTTAAGCAGCCATGGGCTGTACGTAGAGCTTCACTAGCTTGTCTGTATTGTTGTTTAGTGTGCTTTTTAAATTGTGTGGTATAGGAAATGATCGTCCCTCTTAAGAAGGCTTTGCCAGCTTCCCAAAAGAGATTGGGTTCGGTGATATGACAGTGGCGGCATTTGATGGCACAGTTGCGACAATTGATGGGCACAGTGGTGACAATTGATGGGCACAGTGGCTGCGTTTGATGGCACAGTAGCGGCGTTTGGCACAGTGGTGACAATTGATGGGCACAGTGGCTGCGTTTGATGGTTGATGGCACAGTGCCGTCAATTGATGGGCACAGTGGCTGCGTTTCATGGCACAGTGGTGGCGTTTGCTGGCACAGTGGCGACGTTTGTTGGCACAGTGGCAACAATTGATGGGCACAGTGGCTGCGTTTGGCACAGTGGCAACAACTGATGGGCACAGTGGCTGCAATTGATGGGCACAGTGGCTGCATTTGATGGCACAGTGGCGGCGTTTGCTGGCACAGTGGCGACAATTGATGGGCAGAGTGGCTGCGTTTGATGGCACAGTGGCGGCATTTGCTGGCACAGTGGCAACAATTTAAGGGCACAGTGGCTGCGTTTGATGGCACAGTGGCGGCCTTTGCTGGCACAGTGGCAACAATTGAAGGGCACAGTGGCTGCGTTTGATGGCACAGTGGCGGCAATTGATGGGCACAGTGGCTGCGTTTGATGGCACAGTGGCTGCGTTTTAATGGGGTTTTTTCAAATTTTTTTCAGTTTTTTTTGCGCCCCCACCACTGATTTTATATATAAATGTCCCGGTTGGTTGCTCAAAAGTGGTTATTCTGTGCCAGTGCTAGATATACAAAGTGTATAGCACCCAAACATGTATCTAACCACTTTTGAGGAACCAACTGGGACGTTTATATATAAATGATATGTATTGTTCCATAATAAAACATTTTTTATCATGTCAGCATATATTTATAAAAAATCTATGTTTTCTTATGATTTTCATGTTAAAGCTTATATGAGATTTTAATGGTTAGGTTTACATCTAGATTCACAAACTACGCTTGAGTTCTATAAATTGCAGATTTAGGATATATTTTTTTATAAACCCTGCCTTAGTGCACAGATTTGTACATCCAAAAAATCCTTTTTAGGCTTATTATCTGTAAGCAAGCACTTCATGTGCCAACATGTTGGCTATTTATTTTTCAATGAATTGAGGTCTTTTCCCTTTTTAATTTTAATGGGTTAGTTCAACTTTACAGAAAAAAGTAAATATGAACTAACACCGGACATTCTCCCATCCCCCCCCAGTCCCCGTTGCACTTACCTCCAGGGTTGCTGAACTTTCAGCACCCCCTCAGCTGCTCCAGTGGTCTGGGTATTTGAAATTCCCACTTATCTCCTTGTCCATGCAGCACTTCTGAGTTGGACCAGATCATTATTAATTGTCAATGATCAATTGTCATTATGATTTAAAAAGAATAAACACCGTTGATTAATAATAAAAGGCTTCAGCCAAATACTAACCATGAGTGAAAGGAATTTTTTTGTGTTATCATTCATATTCTTTGAAAAATGGCCAAGAAATCATAAATTCTGTCGGGGTATGTAAACTTATGAGCACAACTGTATATATATATATATATATTATTGTAACGGAACGTCCCACACTCTGCTTGAGTGCTTTCGTCATATACCGCTTCCTCCAGTCTGAATATAGATATCAGATATTCCAGACCGCTGACAACCAATAACTAGACAGTACTTGTATTGGTTGCTGAACATGAACTGGTTTAATGGAGATCTCACACAAATATATACACCAGGACGACAATGCAAACTGTAACCAGAAACCTAATTAACATGAGCTAATTAACTAATCATTTAACCAGAAAAACACAATGTGGATAATAAATGAATATAAAAACATGATTTATACACAATAATATAAGTGAAGAGTCACTGAATGGAAAAATGGATATGGATGATGTAAATGGTATTCACAATCATGTTACAATAGTCCATAAAGAAAAATGCCAGGAGTGACCCAAAAAAGTGAAAATGTAAATGGTGACTTGAGTGAAAGAAGATTTTGATAGAAGATCCACCACCTTATACTTGTAAAGGCTTACCAGAGAGATTGAACACAGATGGGTGTACACCCACTGGGTCAATCAGGCTTGAAAAATGGTGATCCTGAGTGGCAGCTACCGCAAGGAACACGGATTCCAAGGGATCAAGGTGCTTGTAAATGATGCGTTTAGAGTGGTAGGTCCGAAGAAACATCAATGGTGTATAAAGGAAATAGGAGAGCACTTTAAAAAAATTCACCCCAGATGATGTCCTAGAGGACGAAACGCGCTGGGACGGACTACTGATGCCACTGATACTGCCATTGTTTTATTTGTTTAAGCGCTTTTTAACTTCAGAAATGTGAGTAATATTTCATATCTTTAATAAACATGTTATGAATTTTTACGGAATCACGCTATGTGCTCTCTTATTTCCTTTATACACCATTGATGTTTCTTCTGACCTACCACTCTAGGGGCCAGCACAGAGGCGGGTGGAGACAAAGAGGCGCAGGCACTAGCAAAGAGTAGATGGGTGACAGTCAGGAGGGGTAGAGGGGGAAGTGCCAGAGAGGCCGATCCAGGACTGGAGCATCCAAATAAGTACGCTCCATTGAGTGTCATTGGTGAAACCAGTCAGGGACCAGCACTGCTGGAGATGAGGGACTCTCCTAGCTGCCAGGGGATGAACTCCTCCAGTGAGAGTGGGGGGGCAGCAAAGGGAAAGGAAAGACAGATTCTGGTGGTAGGGGACTCAATTCTTAGAAGGACAGAGAGGGCAATCTGTAACCAAGACCTGAAGCACCGAACAGTATGTTGTCTACCGGGCGCTCGGGTTCGGCACATCACGGATCTTGTGGACAGATTACTGGGAGGGGCTGGGGAAGACCCGGCTGTCATGGTGCACGTTGGCACCAATGACAAAGTCAGAGGCAGATGGAGTGTCCTAAAGAACGATTTTAGGGACATAGGTGCTAAATTGAGGAAAAGGACCTCCAAGGTAGTATTCTCAGGAATACTACCAGTACATCGAGCCACACCAGAAAGGCAGAGGGAGATTAGGGAAGTAAACAAGTGGCTGAAGAGCTGGTGTAGTAAGGAGCGGTTTGGGTTCCTGGAGGACTGGGCCGACTTCTCAGTCGGTAACCGGTACTATAGAAGGGACGGACTGCACCTAAATGAGGAGGGTGCAGATCTGCTGGGAATGAAGATGGCCAAAAAGTTAGAGGGGTTTTTAAACTAGGCGATGGGGGGGAGGGTCCAGAGACAGTGATAGCCAGCGGGGATGATATTCCAGAGGGTAGTGTTGGGGGCATTAGTGGTAGGTTAACCAAAGCACAAAAACACAAGGTGAGTATAGTAACAAGTCCTAGTTGCAATTTTGAAACACCCAATACGAGGACAATATGCGATCAGTCTAAACTATGTGGCATGTTCACCAATGCCAGGAGCATGGCAGACAAGATGGGTGAACTAGAGATACTGTTGTACAAGGAGGATTTGGATTTTGTGGGAATTTCAGAGACCTGGTTCAACAGCTCTCATGATTGGCTGGCAAACATTCAAGGGTATACCCTATACCGCAAGGATAGAGAGGGTAAAAAAGGGGGAGGGGTATGCCTATATATCAAGAATAATGTACAGGCGATTGTGAGAGATGACATCACTGAGGGAGCTAGAGAGGAGCTGGAAACCTTATGGGTAGAGCTCCAAAGGGATGAAGCTAAGGGGAAAATAATACTGGGAGTATGCTAAAGGCCCCCTAACCTGAAGGAGGAAGTGGAGACGGATCTCCTATCACAAATTGGATTAGCAGCAAGGATGGGAAGTGTTATAATGGGGGATTTTAATTATCCAGACATAGACTGGGCGGAGGGAACCGCGCATTCATTTAAGGCTCGCCAGTTCCTTAATGTCTTGCAGGACAATTTTATGGGTCAGATGGTAGACGCACCAACTAGAAATAAAACATTACTGGATCTACTGATTACCAACAATACAGACCTGATCACAGATGTGGAAATACGGGGCAATTTAGGTAACAGCGATCACAGGTCAATTAGTTTCAGTATAAATCACACAAATAGGAAACATAAAGGGAATACAAAGACACTGAATTTCAAAAGAGCCAACTTCCCTAAACTACAAACCTTGCTAAAAGGCATAAATTGGGATAAAATATTAGGAACAAAGAATACAGAGGAGAGATGGGTTTGCTTTAAGAGCATATTAAATAAGGGCATTAGCCAATGTATCCCATTGGGTAATAAATTTAAAAGAGCGAACAAAAATCCTGGATGGCTTAACTCCAATGTAAAAATGCATATAAAAGTAAAGAAGAAGGCCTTCAAAAAATACAAGGTTGAGGGATCATCCTCAGCATTCAGACTTTATAAAGAATGCAATAAGAAATGTAAGGGTGCAATTAGGACGGCTAAGATAGAACATGAAAGACACATAGCGGAGGAGAGCAAAAAAAATCCCAAGAAATTCTTTAAGTATGTAAACAGTAAAAAAGGGAGGACAGACCATATTGGCCCCATAAAGAATGAGGAAGGACATCTGGTTACAAAGGATGGGGAGATGGCAAAGGTATTGAATTTATTCTTCTCCTCAGTCTTCACGAGTGAATCGGGGGGCTTCAGTAACCAAAACTGCAGTGTTTATCCTCATGACACAACACAGGAAGCACCTCTATGGTTAACAGAGGACAGAATTAAAATTAGACTTGAGAAACTTAACATTAATAAATCACCGGGACCAGATGGCTTGCATCCGAGGGTACTTAGGGAACTCAGTCAGGTGATTGCCAGACCGTTGTTCCTAATTTTTACAGACAGTCTATTGACTGGAATGGTACCAGCTAATTGGAGAAAAGCCAATGTAGCACCAATATTTAAAAAGGGCCCAAAAAACATCCCTGGGAATTACAGACCAGTTAGCCTAACATCAATAGTATGTAAAATCTTGGAGGGGATGATAAGGGACTATAAACAAGATTTTAGTAATAAGAACGATATCATTAGGAGTAATCAGCATGGATTCATGAAGAATCGTTCTTGCCATCTATTAACCTTCTATGAAGAGGTGAGTTGCCATCTAGATAAAGGAAGGCCCATAGACGTGGTGTATCTGGATTTTGCAAAAGCATTTGACACAGTTCCCCATAAACGTTTACTGTACAAAATAGGGTCCATTGGCATGGACCATAGGGTGAGTACCTGGATTGAAAACTGGCTACAAGGGCGTGTTCAGAGGGTGGTGATAAATGGGGAGTACTCAGAATGGTCAGGGGTGGGTAGTGGGGTTCCCCAGGGTTCTGTGCTGGGACCAATCCTATTTAATTTGTTTATAAACGATCTGGAGGATGGGATAAACAGTTCAATCTCTGTATTTGCAGACGGTACTAAGCTAAGCAGGGCAATAACTTCTCCGCAGGATGTGGAAACCTTGCAAAAAGACCCGAACAAATTAATGGGGTGGGCGACTACATGGCAAATGAGGTTCAATGTAGAAAAATGTAAAATAATGCATTTGGGTGGCAAAAATATGAATGCAATCTATACACTGGGGGGAGAACCTCTGGGGGAATCTAGGATGGAAAAGGACCTGGGGGTCCTAGTAGATGATAGGCTCAGCAATGGCATGCAATGCCAAGCTGCTGCTAATAAGGCAAACAGAATATTGGCATGTGTTAAAAGGGGGATCAACTCCAGAGATAAAAGGATAATTCTCCCGCTCTACAAGACTCTGGTCCGGCCGCACCTGGAGTATGCTGTCCAGTTCTGGGCACCAGTCCTCAGGAAGGATGTACTGGAAATGGAGCGAGAACAAAGAAGGGCAACAAAGCTAATAAAGGGTCTGGAGGATCTTAGTTATGAGGAAAGGTTGCGAGCATTGAACTTATTCTCTCTGGAGAAGAGACGCTTGAGAGGGGATATGATTTCAATTTACAAATACTGTACTGGTGACCCCACAATAGGGATAAAACTTTTTCGCAGAAGAGAGTTTAATAAGACTCGGGGCCACTCATTACAATTAGAAGAAAAGAGGTTTAACCTTAAACTACGTAGAGGGTTCTTTACTGTAAGAGCGGTAAGGATGTGGAATTCCCTTCCACAGGCGGTGGTCTCAGCGGGGAGCATTGATAGCTTCAAGAAACTATTAGATAATCACCTGAATGACCGCAACATACAGGGATATGTAATGTAATACTGACACATAATCACACACATAGGTTGGACTTGATGGACGTGTGTCTTTTTTCAACCTCACCTACTATGTAACTATGTAACTATGTAAGTGTGTCTTGCCTACAGTCAAGCATGGTGGTGGGAGTGTCATGGTCTGGGGCTGCATGAGTACTGCCGGCACTGGGGAGCTACAGTTCATTATGGAAACCATGAATGCCAACATGTACTGTGACATACTGAAGCAGAGCATGATCCCTCCCCTCAGAGACTGGGCCGCAGGGCAGTATTCCAACATGATAATGACCCCAAACACACCTCCAAGACGACCACTACCTTGCTAAAGAAGACGGGGGAAAAGGAAATAGACTGGCCAAGCATGTCTCCAAACCTAAACCCTATTGAGCATCTGTGGGGCACCCTCAAATGGAAGGTGGAGGAGCGCAAGGTCTCTAACATCCACCAGCTCCATGATGTCATCATGGGGGAGTAGAAGAGGACTCCAGTGGCAGCCTGTGAAGCTCTGGTGAACTCCATGCCCAAGAGGCAGTGCTGGAAAATAATGGTGACCACACAAAATATTTACACTTTGGGCCCAATTTGGACATTTTCACTTAGGAGTGTACTCACTTTTGTTGCCAGCGGTTTAGACATTAATGACCATGTGTTGAGTTATTTTAAGGGGACAGCAAATTTACACTATTATACAAGCTGTACACTCACTATTTTACATTGTAGCAAAGTGTAATTTCTTGTCACATGAAAAGATAGAATAAAATGTTTAAAAAATGTCAGGGGTGTACTCACTTTTGTGAGATACTGTATGTCCGCCTGGCCCGTGCCATATATTGACCAATGCTTGGTACAAATGCAAGGGGCCAAGAGCTTTACCACGTTGGATTGTGCTCAAGGATTTTGGACCATTAAGGTAAGTCCTGAAGACCAATATAAACAGTAAGCAATAGTACACCTGGAACAGAATGCCGTTTGGTTATATAAATTCAGGTCACAAATTTGCCCTGTTTTTACTTAAGGCTATGCCTGATGCCAATGAAAGAGGAAATTGAACATACTTGGATGATATTTTGTTGAAAAGTACCTCGTTTGAAAAACAGATCCAAGAGATTAGGAATGTGCTTAATCAAAGAGGCAGGTGTTAAAATCTCATTACAGAAAGCTCAATGGTGTCATTCCAAAGTTAACTTCCTGGGACATGAGGTTACTTCCAAAGGCCTAAATCCCCAAAAGAAGAAAGTGGAGGCTGTGAGGAAGTCAAAAACACCGACCAATATCAGTGAACTGAGATCATTTTTGGGTATGATGAACTATTCACGTAAGTTTACTGATAATTATGCAGAAGTCAGTAAACATCTGTTGACATTTTTAAAGAAGGATGTACCATGGATGTGGGGAAAGGATCAGGAACAGATCATGATTGAGCTTAAAAGAAAACTCACCCAAACCCCATGTTTGACATATCCAGAGGGGGGTAAACCCTTTTATCTGGAAACTGGTTTTACAAACCTCAGTATCAGTGCGGTACTGCGTAAAATAAAAAGGCAATTTGAACAAAGTCATCGCATATGCAAGTAAGTCCCTGTCACCTGTAGAGGTAAAATGTAATGACTGTGAGAAAGCATTTTTAGCCACAGTCTGGGCCCTTCAAAACTTTAGAAGTTACATTCAGGGTGAGAAAATCATTAGTGAAATGGCATATCAACCTCTACAATATTTATAAAGTGTCAAAAATAAGGTATATAGGAAATCCGCCCACTCCTATACTCCTAACGCTGCGCTAATGGAAATGAAGCCTAAACTGAGCAGCCACTTTAGTGTGTGTGAATATATGAACAAAAATTTGATTCACCATAAAACCGACCCCTACCAATAGTGAAAACAAATAGTAGCGCTAAAAAACTAAATCAACCAAGTGAATAACTGCATGAACAGAATAAATATTGTAAAGGTGTAAATATTACAAAGTGAGTGTTTCCAAACACAATACACCAAATAATATAAACAGTGTTCTGAAAAAAAATTAAAAATTATATAAGATCAATTATGTGAGTAAGTGATCTAAAGAAAAAATACATATATAAAGTCCTTTAGATGAACAACCAAAAAGTCCAGAAAATAGTGATAAACACAATAGTGATATATATGTATGATCCTTTGACGTTAATCCGTGACGTGATATGATAAAAATCTTCAATAAAGCAAATCTTCCACCACACCTCTGTGTCCGTGATTCCACTCCCCTTAAGAAGACAAACTCACCAGCTCCTATTGCCTTACACTCTCGTGTTCGGCTAAATGGCTTTACCCCCACACAGAAAGGGGGTAAAATAATGACCTCCGATGGTCCAACGTTTAGTATCCAGAGTTTTCAACAAAAGTGCTCTCTCCACATGTAAAAAAGAAGTGATCCAATAGTGTAGTACCGTAATGAAATTTAATTAAAATATCAAACTCCTCCACCATTAAACTCACATCTCATAAAATCACATCAGGCAGAGAGACACATCACAGCAAATTATCACAGCAGAAACTCCAAACGAAAGAAGCCAGCATATGGTGGTCACGGCGGACCCAAGAAGTGCACTCTTTGGTGACAGTCTCACCCGTTCCCTAGAGCCGCTTCCCCACTTCTTGGTATGGCGCCCTACGTCACAGCGTCCTACGTCACACATATTTGATTGCCGTACAGCCACGCCCCGACATGTTTCGTCACAGGGACTTAATCATGGGATTGGCTGTATGGCTAGGCAATCTCTCCTTTATACTGTCCGCTCTCATTACGGGCGGGCATGGTTTTACTGCGCTTGTGCACTCCTTGTGTCCCCGCTCATACCATACGCAGACATTACACTGCAGCCGAGCATCAGACACAAACAAAAGTAGCGTTTTCATGTAAATGAAAAATACATATTGATGTGTACCTGATCATTTGTCATATGCTAAAAGTATACTACACATCACAAATAAAAACAGGCATTTATTCCCTATTTAATAAAATCAGGTAAGTTCAAACTGAGCGATAACACACTCTTTAGATGAATGATTGGACATGTGCATAAACCTAAAAAAACTGGCAAATTGCAGAGCCAATCTGCTCACCAGTCCATTCACTTAAATTAAAATTAAAGTAAAAATTTTTTATTTTAAAACCACCCAGAATGCTAACCTGTCTAGAGGTGAGGGGGTATGAGCAATAAAGTGTCACTGAGAGTCCTATAAATGACAGTACCCCCATAGTGCTCTCACCCCCTTCCCTTACTAAAAACCGACATTCTTTAGATGGGACGGGGAATGAGACTTCCTCCACAGATTAAAATGTACAACAGTGCAATGATCTGGAAAGATCTAGCTATTTACTCCCCAACCAAACTGCTACTAAAAGGGCATCATAAAGTAGATCTCCAATCAATATATGGGGAAGGAGGGGGTCAATAATTGTTGATAAAGCAATTTAGGTCTAGTTCTATGTTTAAGCCTCTAGGAAACAGACATTTTAAAAGGAAAATCCACCCAGTTTCCCATTGGGATAAGTCCCTTACCCGGTTTGAACCCCTCCAGTTCAGGTACACAATGTAAATTCCACAAAACTGAAGCAAACTGGGATCCTGATTATGTTTTTCTTTAAAATGGAGGGACACACTGTGGTATTTAAATCCATTTTTTATATTGGTGATATGTTCGGATATGCGTACCTTTAGAAGTCTCTTAGTGCGCCCCACGTAAAATAAACCACAGGGGCACCACATAAGATACACCACATATGATGAATTACAAGTAATAAATTCTCTTATTTCAAAGGTTTCATTTTCATCATTGGTGATGCTCTTCATACCCCTATTACTTGTCTGCAGCAGACACACTTCCTGCATGGGAAAAATCCATTTAAATCTATTTTTATTGAGGGTCGACCAGGTAGATCCAAGACCTTTTTCACCACCCTGTCTCCGAAGCTCTTCTTTAAATGAATTTAGGATATTCTGGTAAGACCTCACCCAAATGTCGATCTCTACAAAGAATATACCAATATTTCTAAAAAATCCTCTCAATCCCTTTATATTGACAATGGAAACTCGATATAAACCCCCACTGGTGTTGTTCATTAGAGGTGACACTCTCTTTGTTCTTCAAGCATTGTTCCCTTGGGATATTGGCCACTTGTTCTATAACCTTATTTAAGGTGTTTTCCTGGTACCCCTTTTGTAGGAATCTTTCCTTCAATATGTTAGCCTGTGAGAAATACTCTTCCTGTTCAGTACAATTTCGACGGACTCTCAGTATCTGTCCCTTAGGGATGTTCTTAATCCAAGCATGGTGATGGCCACTTCTGATGGATAAGAAGCTATTTCTGTCCGTTGGTTTGAAGTACACGCTCGTGCCTAAAGAGTCACCTCTCCTTTCAATCGTCACGTCCAAAAAGTTGACACATCTGTCACTAATCTGGGACTCTAATTTGATATTATTTCTGTTGGTGTTCAGATACCCCAAAAACTCAACCACAGATTCCTCAGACCGCTCCCAAATAAATAGGAGGTCATCTATGAACCTTCGGTAGAGTCTGAGTTGGGGTAATCGTCTACTGAAGACATATCTGTCCTCCCATTCTGCCATAAACAGGTTGGCGAGGCTGGGAGCATACTTCGCCCCCATAGCCACGCCAACCTGCTGTGAGGGGGCACTAGGGGTCCTGTCAGTCTGTTCTCCCTCTGTGGACATGGTGCCATCAGGTGCTGCAGTTGTGACTCTAAGTAGTACAACCACGGATTTGGAAATGCGAGGCCACCATCGTCCTTAGGATGTTACAGGTGATCAAATTTTACTCTAGGGGGGCGATTTTTCCAAATTAACGTGCAGAATATAGTATTTGCTATCCTAAAGGTTTTTAGCAGGATCACCACGGGAGAGTTATGAAGCATGTATAAAAGCTGGGGCATAAGAATCATTTTAATAAGATTCACTTTGCCCGCAACTGACATACACAAAGAGTTCCAGATTTTTACACGCGATCGGAATCGTAACTGACTGTACTCCCTAATTCGTGGAGTCACCCATATCCCCAAATATTTAAAATAGGTAGTTATTGGGATGTCCCCCACTGAGTCCCCATGATCACACCAATGACCAGGGATCTCTGTTCTGAGTTGGCAATTCTAGCTAGGAGGTGGCCCGCTGTCTCTCCCTCCTCTAAGAATGCTGTTTTTAAGAAGAACCTCTTTTTTTCTGCCGATGAAGCCAGCAAGTGCTCATATGCAGATTGAGCAGACTGCTGGGCCTCCCTGGCGGAATCATTAGGGTCCTGCACATATTGTTCCAGCTATAATGAGTCTACTCATGATTCCAATTCAATTCTCAGAATGCTTTTTCACTTTAGTAACCTCTGCAATAAGAAGGCCCCTGAGGTACACCTTAAATGCCTCCCATTCAATAACGATAGATTCCGGATCGTGTGGGACAGTAAAAAACTCCGGAATGCTCCGCTCCAGTTCCTCAGGAGAGGTAAATAACTTGAGCCAGAAGGCGTTGAACTTCCAAGGGGCATTAGGTTATACGGATAGTGGCGCCACAGTGAGGCATACCACTATACAGGAGTGGTCTGAAACGCATCTGGGTTTATAAGAAATTTCCGAAACCGAGGGGAGCATAGTCGGGTTGCCCACCGCCAAATGAATCCTCAAAAGGGATCCATGAGACTTCGAAAAGCAGGAGAGCTGTTTCACCGCAGGGTTTCAATGTCTCCACAGATCTATCCATCCTACTTCCTGTAGTATTCCTGCCGGGGGGGGGTCTCTCTTTGCGAAGCGAGCACCCTCGTGCATGGATGTTTATCAAATCTAGGGTTCAGCCAACAGTTAAAATCCACTACCAGCATTAGTGGGAGGTCTGGCTTTCCCTCCTGGAATTCTATGAAAAGCCAGAGTACCCAAGCATCAAACAGGGGTATGTATACACAGGCCAATATACATTTCAAGAGCCCAATGCGGCAGTACAAAAACACATACCTTCCTTCAGGGTCTACCTTAGCGCATTTTCCTGGTAATCGAGGAACCTGTGTATCACAACGCTGACCCCCCCCCGGGAGAATGGGGTATGGGTGGAGTGGTACACCCACCCTATCCATGGGTATTTCAGGCAGATCTTAGTCCCTGCCGTCAAATGCGTTTCCTGAAGACATAAAATAGCAGGGTAAACAATTTTTAAGCATGCAAAAATCACTGTGCGTTTAAGGGGGGAGTTCATGCCCCTGATATTCCAGGAAATCACTGGAATGCCTGCCATTCTAAGGGCATAGTTAGTGTCTGAGTAGGGCATGCAATCTTCACAGTGAAGCAATAATCAGCAAGGACATAGTGGAAAATGTAATAGCAACATAATAAAACAGCAGTTTGGCTAAAGGAGGGGACAGTAGTAGTCAGTCTATCATACATCTTTGGACTGTTGGGTAATCTCCAGTTTGGAAAGCAACACGGCACAGTGGTGCCAATAGACATAATTGCACTGGCGTTGAGATATCGATCTTCCAGGTTTATAGTAGTTGAGCCAGAAAAATCAGTTAAAGAAACAAGAAAAAACCTAAAATAGTCTAGGGCCACCAACCGGCAGGTCTAAAAACATTAACGTAGCCTAATAGTAGGTGAACGGATTGTCGTCTCATTGCAAGAAGTAACAAGTAGTATAGTCACAGTTGAGTTCCTGGCACTTGTAAAAATATAATGTCCCCCAGCAAAAAAACAGAAAGGGAAGAAAAACAATAGAGAGGTGCCCTATTGGACAGAAGAGCCCAGCAGGTGATCATGTCCTACTGATCTTACCACCCAAAGAAGCTGTTGGATCAGTCCCCATCTGCTCCAGCTCGGCAGTGGCACAGGGCCTGTTCATTGTGGTCTAGCCACGCGGACGCTTCTCTAGCCGAATCAAAGAACTGAGCATACCCTTCGGCAGTAACATGCAATTTAGCTGGGAAGAGCATGGCATAAGGTAACTGCAAGGACCGTAGTCGTCTCTTCGCATCCCCAAATTTAGCTTGGTTTCTCTGCACCTCAGTGGAGAAGTCTGGGTAGAATGATACTCTGACTCTGTTGTACTGAATATTGGCACGCTCCTGGGCACAGCGCAATACTGCCTTTCTATATTGGTAGTGAAGAAGACGGGCTAACATTGATCGCGGGGGAGCTCCCTGAGGGGGTGGTCGGCCCGGGACTTGATGGGCCCTTTCCACTTTAAAAAACGGTGAGGACACCTCCCTTCCAAAGATGTCTATGAACCAATTCTCCACAAAAGTAGTAGGATATTTACCCTATATTTTCTCCGGGAACCCGACAATGCAATATTGTTTCTGCGTAAGCGATTTTCTGTATCTTCTGCTCTGTTATAGGTTTCTTGGGCCATACGGTGAGCTTCCCGGGCCTTCCTTGCTATCGGTGGCAGCTTGTTCAAAATATTGCTTACTCTGCTCTCCACTGCTGTAGCTCTTTCCCTGACTTTCTGAAGATCTTGTCTTATCAGTGACACCTCCTCACGAAGGCCCCCAAACTGATCTTTCATTGTGTTTACCGAGGCTGTGCACATATGGACAGCCCGCAGGATCTCTGCTAATGTGGGTTGCTCCAGTTCATCTGGTATAGCCTCTGGAGGGGGAGAGGAAGGGTGTGCTGCATCTGCAGCAGAGTAGCTGGGGATGCTCTCTGTGTCCTGTCCCCATTCTGCCTGTGTATTGCGGCCTGCCCCCTCATCACCATTTTCAGCCTCCCCATTGTCGGTTACAACCGTCCCCTGTAATTTTTGAACATAATAGAGCATGTCCCGATATTGCTCCTTACCCTGGGCTTTCGGGACTTTCTGGCTGTTCCCATCCTTGGGTTTGTCATTTGCTCATGGCTTGCGCTGGGCGAGGGCTGCGGCAGTGCCATCTTGGGAGTCCATCTCAGTCTGGCCTTTGCAGGTCTTCCCCCATGTGCAGAGGGCTGGCGGGGGGTCCAGAAGGTGCGGCAGGTTGGTAGCCAGCTGGGGAGCCGAAGAGAGCAGGGTTGACGATGTTGGGGAAGGATCGATGTATGGATCAGGCATGGAGCTGTGAGAAGTGCTCCTCTCACATGCCGGTCTTGGCCACGCCCCCAAAACAAATACATGTTAATGGTCACTTGTGTATTTACCAAGTGAGTAGAGTGTTTATCAGCTCATAATAACACTGCTGAAACATGCCCAATTTGCTTATTAACCATGTATTTTCCAGATTTGGTCTACCGTTAAGGATTGATTCGGATCAGGGTCGGCATTTTACAAGTTAGGTAATGTCTAAAATGTGGAAAATCTTGGGTGTCAAACGGAAATTACACATTACCTATCGTCCAACATCTAGTGGATCAGTAGAGCGCTATAACAAGTCTATTGTCAACGTCCTTAAGAAATTTGCTAAAGAATCAGGTAAAGACTGGGACATGAAGTTGCCTCTAGTGTTCATGGCTATCAGAGCTTCACCAAGTGCTGCTACTAAGATGTCGCCCTTTGAGTTGATGACTGGTAGAAAAATAGTACTTCCACAACATCTGATGTATTGCACATCAGCCGAACAGCAAACATTATGCAGTGTTTGCGGCAAATTCGAAAGCCGCGGAACACCATTAAAGTCTATGGGACATTAACATGAAAAACCAAAAGTGCTCATTCTAAAGGCTTATATGCAATTTATTGCCATAAAAAGTGTTTGGGGACCCAGATCCTGTCCCAGGGGACATGTATCAATGCAAAAAAAAGTTTTAAAAATGCCCGTTTTTTTCCGGAGCAGTGATTTTAATAATGCTTAAAGTGAAACAATAAAAATGAAATATTCCTTTAAATGTCGTACCTGGGGGGTATTTATAGTATGCCTGTAAAGTGGCGCAATTTTCCCATGTTTAGAACAATACCACAGCAAAGTGACATTTCTAAAGGAAAGTCATTTAAAACTAATTGCAGCTGTAATGAATTGTCGGGTCTCGGCAATATAGATAAAACTTTTAGAAAAAAAACGGCATGGGTCCCCCCCAATCTATTACCAGGCCCTTCAGGTCTGATATGGATATTAAGGGGAACCCTGCGCCAAATTTTAAAAAAATGGCGTAGAGGTACCCCCCAAAATCCATACCAGACCCTTCAGGTCTAATATGGATTTTAAGGGGTACCCTGTGCCAAAATTTAAAAAAATTCCAGATTCCGATAAGCCCCCGCCCGCAGACCCCTACAACCACCGGGCAAGGGTTGTGGGGATGAGGCCTTTGTCCTCATCAACATGGGGACAAGGTGTTTTGGGGGGCTACTCCAAAGCACCCTCCCCATGTTGAGGGCATGTTGCCTGGTACGGTTCAGGAGGGGGGCATTCTCTTGTCACCCCCTCTTTTTCTGCGGCCCTTCCAGGTTGCGTGCTTGGATAAGGGTCTGGAATGGATTTTGGGGGACCCCTACACCATTTTTTTTTAATTTGGCGCAGGGTTCCCCTTAATTTCCATACCGGACCTGAAGGGCCTGGTATGGATTTTGGGGGGACCCCCACGCAATTTTTAAAAAAATGTTTGGTTCGGGGTTCCCCTTAATATTCATACCAGACCCAAAGGACCTGATAATGGACTGGGGGGGGACCCATGCCATTTTTTTCAATGAGTTTTATCTATATTGCCGAGACCCGACAATTCATTACAGCAGCGATCAGTTTTAAATGACTTTTTTCCTTTAGAAATGTCATTTTGCTGTGGTACTGTTCTAAACATGGGAAAACTGCGCCACTTTACAGGCATACTATAGACATTCCCCAGGCACGATATTTAAAGGAATATTTCATTTTTATTGTTTCACTATAAGCATTACTAAAAAATCACTGCTCCCGGAAAAAACGGACGTTTTTAAAACTTTTTTTTGCATTGATACATGTCCCCTGGGGCAACACTTTTTTTATGACAAAAGGGGGGTGTTTGGCTCATCCATACCAAGGTTATCCGTTGAGAGAAAATGATATATGAAGATGTAAACAAAGCTCACGTTTGGGTGTGAGATATTTTAGAACATATTTTAGAACATGCAAGGAAAGCATTATTCAACCCATGTCTAAACATGAGCAACTGAAGAGATTCATCAGTTTTTTTTTGTTTTTTTTTCATCAGTTTTTTATTGCCAGCATTGTCTTCACTATGCTCGGGATGGTGGTTTCCACCACCACTTTAGCAGTTAATTCCTATTTCTATAAAGACTTTGCAAGCGGAAGTAGGAACTTCAAAAGACTAATATGGAGAAATTATCCAAGACAGACAATACCATTCCTTCATTAGTGTGGATGAAAAGAGAGAATGATCCTTCAATTTAAAAATAATATGGCTGCATCTTTTAGCAAATATGATATTTCTTATGACCTATTTCCCTAATATGTCCAAAGTTTCTCACCTGAATACCATTGAAAACAAGGGGGGATATGTCAGAACTATTGAGGTTAAAAATAATTAGTTTCTAAGGCCTATACATATTATTTTGTATATGGTTGCATATGCGTCATGGAAGCCATATTGTTCACCTGTTAGAAGGTTAATGTAAGTTCATTGCTTGTGAATAGAATCTCTTAGGAGAGATTTTTAAGAGCTTTATCGCACATTCTCCCAGGTTGTAAATTGTGAGAGTCCCAGACAACCAAACAAGATAAGGACTGGCAATGGGACCATACTGTGAATAATGAGATTGATGACTCATGTCTCAACTAGAAGAATGAATAGAGACTTTAAAAGGTTTTTTTCCTCATTACTGGAAAAAGAAAAGGGGGCTTACTTAAAGTTGCCTTATGAACAAGTATTATTAATTGCAAGTAATTGTATTAGCAATAATATCTATTGTATTATTATTACATTATATACAGCAGTTATATGCATACTTAATTGAAAAATCTCACATATTTTTTGGTTTATGTACTTTTCTAATATTCTACATACTGTATATTCATTATATATTTTCTTAAATTCACTGATTGAAATATATTAGTATATATTTTACTAATATGAGAGTAGCATGTTTGAAATCCTATGAATAAGAGTAAATACATGTGAAATAACCTTTGTGTTTTAAAAACCAATTACCTCATTACCAAAGAAATATGGAAGAAAAGTAATTGATGTTGTTAGACTTTCTTAAAGCAATATATTCTATGAGGAGACTAGAAGTCTGACAGATACCGTCATATAATAGAACCCCTATTATATTTATGGTTTTGTTTAAAGCTTAGGTCAGAGGTTAATTGTATGATATCTTGATATTTTTAAGGAAAGTTCCAAAATAATTTTTAATCCAATACTGCCCCCTTCAGGTAGTTGTGCCATGGTTACATAGTTAATAACATGTCATTTGATGGCATTAATCATGTGGAAAACATATCCACACCTACTTTCTTTGGAGGAATAAGAGTAGAAAGATTGAGAGAAGGGAGAACGGAAAAAATCAAGAAAGGGAGAAATGTCCACTGGGACAAACATCTGACATCTCACAGACAAAAGATTTTTAGATTTCTGGTAAAGTATAAATTTCTAATTATCTGTAGGAAATTGTTTGGAAATATATATAACTGAACCAATTAGTCCTGGTAACATAAAGATTTAAATTGAAATATAATTAGAATTCGCCCATCCCTAGTTCATATTACTTATTATTTGGCAGTGCAACACATATAGAAAGACACACAGGCATTCTTATACACACATACAGACCCATACGCACACACAAACACACATACACACTCCTGTGCAGACACACATGTACATACAGACCCATACAACCACATACACACTCCCATGCACACACACACACACACTCACATGCAGACACACACTCCCATGCAGACACACACACACTCCCATGCAGACACACACACCCTTCCATTCAGACACACACACACCACACACACTATCATGCACACACACACACTCCCATGCAGAGACACACACTCCCATGCAGACGCACACACACTCCCATGCAGGCAAACACACACATACTCCCATGCAGACACACACATTCCCATGCACACACACATACTCCCATGCACACACACACTCGCATGCAGATACAGACACACTCCCATGTGCACACACACACTCCCATGCACACACTCCCATGCAGACAGACACACACACTCCCATGCAAACACACACATACACACACTCCCATGCAGAAACACACACATACTCACACTGTTCCTCTGCTTGAAGAATGTTAAATGAGCCATCCTCACCCCTGGTCCTCTCCTCTTTCAGTCAGTGGCAAGTTGCTGAAACTCAGAGTTCCCTGATCGGCAGCAGGTGGGTGGGCCCAGAATTTTGTTTTGCCTCCTGGGTAGAATGGCCAGTTCTCACCTCCAGTCCTCACCTTCAATCAGCAGCAGGTGGGCGAGGGTTGGAGTTTCCCCATCTGCTTTCATGTTTGCCAGCCTGGAGCCCACATTTGTGATTTCTGCTCCATGGGTGGGTTGTGGTATGCTCAGGCTCCCTGCAGAAGGAGGAGGTACAGGGGAGCTTCCCTAGTGATTGGCTAGAGCACAGGGGTGCGGGGAAGGTTCCCTGGTGATCGGCGTGCCCCTGTGAAATGCATGCAATAATGGAGCCAGTGCTGAAACTCATTCCAGCACTGGCTCCGGGGCTTTCGCCAGAATCGCGGTATGCTGGGATTTACTTTCAGGACATTCCTGGCGAATCTGGGACAGTTGGGAGGTATGCCAACTTTATGGTGTTTAAAAAAAAATTGTTTGCTTTGTTAAATGGCAGTGCCTAGCTTCCCAGCCTAAAAAATGGCCAGAATATTGTATCAAGATTTTCCCTCATAGACATCAAGAGAGTTTGCTGCTAAGTTCAGGTTTAGGTGACTTTAAGCAGGATTTGACAAACCCCCGTGAATTGAACCTAGGAAGATTTGCTCTTCTCTACCTGACAGTTTTTTTTGGCTGCAGTCTATGGTAGCGTGACAATCTCTGTATCCTCTTTTGGCTATAGTCTGTGACAGCATTACAATCTTTGTATCCTGACAGTCTCTTGTGACTGCAGTCTCTGGTAACATTATTGTCTCTGTAGCTTGGCAATCTCTTGTGGCTAAAGTCTCTGGTAGTGTGACAATCTGTGTATTCTATCGGACTTCTGCGACTGCAGATCCTGACAGCATTACATTTTCTGTATCCTGGCAGTTTCTTGTGGCAACAATCTCTGGTAACATGACCATCTTTTTATCCTGGCCATTTGTGGCTGTAATTGCTGGCAGCATCACAATCTCTGTATCAGGGTACTCTCTTGTGGCTGTAGTATTTCTAGCATGTAAGTCTTTGCAACATGGCAGTCTCTTTATCATGGCAGTCTCTTCTCACAGCAGCCTCTGATTACTATACAATCTATGTGCGCTGTATGTCTTATTATATTTACTGTATGAGTGTGTGAATGTGTGTCCAGCAGTAATAACATTCTCAGCAGACTCTTTGTTGCATATTTTTATTAATGTAAAATAAATTTCTTGCTGTTCTTTGTATTTGGGTGAACAATGCTGACTCAAGTGCTTATTCCAGCAGATGTAGAGAAGAGACACAAGATGCTTCAGTACGAGGAGACTGAGGAACATATACAGTGAAATTCACGGGTTTCTGGCTGAATTATTGTTTTAACACAACAGATAAATGTAATGATTTTTAAATAATATTCTCTGAATTTACACAATGCAGACCGGTTTAATCACTTTAAAGGAGCAACCCAAGAAAATGACTTAAACTTAAATCATGCAAAGCACATCTGAAGATGGTCTTGTGGAGATTTCACAATAAGGGGTTGAAGCTGTCCCTTCAAAAGTGCCAGTTTTATCAGCCTTCTGTCATCTATCTTGGACACGTCATCTCAGCTAAGGAAGTGGTCATTGACCCCAAGAAACTGGAACTTGCCACCTCCTGTGAGAAGGTAATTCCTCAACATTAGTGAATGGAGGTTATTCCTGGGGTTGTGCTCTTATTTAAGTTTGTGCAGAGATTTGCCAAAATAGCCCAGCCCCTCAACAAACTGTTGAGAAGCAAAGACGAAGGTCATGAATCAGAATTTCCAATACAGGCCTATCTGGTGAAATGGTCCAGAAAGTCGCAAGAGTTGATACATGATGAATGGATTAATCTGTGACAACAGGCATTTCATCAACTGAAGAAGAGTTTTATCGATGCCCCTGTTCTGGCCTACACTGACCCAGGTCGGCCCTACAAGCTATGTACTGACGTCAACTGTGATGGACTAGGTGGTTGTTGTATAGGAACCATGACTGACACCTACAACTTGTTGCCAATTTGACCTAGAGCCTTATCCATAGTAAAAAGAACTACCACATGCACAAGCTGGAGTTTCTTGCCTTGAAGTAGATGGTGGTAGACAAGTTGAAAGGCTATCTATATGGTGCAGACTTTAAAGCTAAGACAGATAATAGTCTGCTCACATATCTACTCTCCAAAGCCAAGCTGGACACTACAGGTCATTAATGGTTGGCTGCCCTATCTGGCTTCTGTTTCAGCTTAAAATACTGCCCAGGAGTCAGAAACAGAAATGTCCTATCAAGAAAACACTGTGATCCTAAGACTGCTCTGAAGAGTGAACTTGATTGATGTTGAAAGGGCTCCAAGCCATGTGTTGAGGGGTTGAGCACTGTGTCAAGGGAGTGCCTGGAGCTGAAGTCATAGGGAACACTTATGCAGGTGTCCTGAAGCTTTATTGTTACCTCATCCCAAGTGAGAGAAAGCAGAGACCTACCCACCCTATCGAAGAAAGACCAAAGAAAGCATCAAGTGGTAGACATGCTATGAAGTCTGACCCTGAAAGCTCTGGAGAGTGGTTGTTTGGAATTTTTGCTAGTGAATTCTCCAAAGGAAGCACAATTGGTCTGCAAGGAGCAAGCTTGGTTACAGCTAAGTGATGGTTGATGTACTAAAGGGGCCCCTTAGATGACCCAGAAGACAAGTGGCAGCTGTTGTTGGGATTTAGGGTAGTCTAGAAGCAAGTGAACCCTCGTTTGGTATTCTGCCTAGAGTGTCCTTCAAACCCACAGGCCTGGAGACCACTCTGATAGGAAGTTATGACACGCACTCAATACATGCAGTTCTCAGAGTGATCTGCCAATTTATTTCCAGACTTCAGCTTTTATAAGCAAATGACATCACAACGAAGGTCCAGCCCTTCTTACATTAATATATGGTAAAGATACAGACATACAGGATGTTCTAAAACAAGAAAAAATAGAACATTACTGAGTACATGCAGAAAACAATTTAACGCCCTAATAACTAATATAGAAACTAATGACAGGAAAAGGCTAACAGGAAAAGGCTAGAACATCATTTCAGGGAAATCAAATGTTTTACAGAAACATGAAACTTAACTTCTCATAAACATCACGTATACATATTTATTCTAAGATGGATACACAGTTTTACAAGGGTGTAGAGCTAAAATGGTGGACAGCAAGCTAAAATATCCCTTCAACTGTTGCTTGAGAAAAACGTAGGGACACTGTGTTAGCCACCTTGCATGATGACCATGGTCAATTAGGACCAGAGAGGTCTTTCAAATTCTTAAGAAACCAGTTTCACTGGCCCTGTATGCAGGCCGAAAATTAGAGTTACTGCCACTCCTGCATACTCTGCATTCAGAGAAAGAAATTGCCCTCCAGAGCCGCCCCAATGGGCCACCTCCAAAGTCAAGAACCCATGGAGTTGATGTGCATTGACGTCTCATGCCTAGAACCCATTGTGGACTGGACCCAGTTGGACAGGGAAATGTTTTGTGACAGACCATTTCACCTGCTATATCCAGGATTTTCCCAGAAAAGACCAGTGAACATTCACAGGGGTCAAGGTGTTGGTTAGTAAAAAAGGTCTTTGTCCACTATGGGCCTATCCAACAAATCCACAATAATCAGGGCAGAGACTTTGAGAGCTTTCTTATCAGTCAGTTGGCAGATCTGTTGGGCATTATGATGTAAAAAATGACTCCCTATCGCCTACAGGGGGTTTGCAGTCTGAGAGGTTCTACCACAACCTTTTCAACATACTTGGCACTCTGACAGTGAAAAAGAAGCAACGCTGGAGCAGGTACAACTCAGCAGATGTGCATACATATAACAGCACAAAGAATGATGTTTCCACAGATGTACTTGGCAATTTAGGAAACAGAGTGTCAGAAACCATGAAATCAGGCCAAGACAGAAGTACAGTTAAATCACGCTTGTTTAATAATAAAAGTAAAAAGAACAAACATAGCCAAAGTTCAGTAACCGGAACGGATAGTCAGCAAAGCCAGAAGTCAGGGATCAATGTAGTGGAACAGCAAGCAGGATCTGGAACTGGAAGGGATGTCAGCAAAGCAAGTCTTGAACAGGATCGCAGGAGTTTCTGTGATGTTGACCAAGGCGGAGGCAGAGATCCACTGGGCTGAACAGCTTAAGTAGGCAGGAGTGATGAGCAGGATATCGTCAACAGCTGAGTAACTGTGGAGAAATAGGAGCTGGCAATTAGCCGACAGCTGAGCGGCCAGCTCTGAGAAGGAAGGGCTGAACCCAACCTTAATGCCCCGTACACACGGTCTGACTTTGTTCGGACATTCCGACAACAAAATCCTAGGATTTTTTCCGACAGATGTTGGCTCAAACTTGTCTTGCATACACACGGTCACACAAAGTTGTCGGAAAATCCGATCGTTCTGAACGCGGTGACGTAAAAAACACGTACATCGGGACTATAAGCGGGGCAGTGGCCAATAGCTTTCATCTCTTTATTTATTCTGAGCATGCGTGGCACTTTGTCCGTCGGATTTGTGTACACGCGATCAGAATTTCCGACAACGGATTTTGTTGTCGGAAAATTTTATATCCTGCTCTCAAACTATGTGTGTCGGAAAATCCGATGGAAAATGTGTGATGGAGCCTGCACACGGTTGGAATTTCCAACAACCAGGTCCCATCACACATTTTCCGTCGGAAAATCCGACCGCGTGTACGGGGCATAACAGTACCCCCTCCTCAATGATCCCTTCCCCTCGGAGGACCACCAGGCTTGAGGGGAAACATCTATGGAAATCACGGAGGAGGACAGGGGCATGTACATCCGAGGATGAGACGCAAGAGCGTTCCTCCGGACCGTACCCCTTCCAATGCACCAGGTACTGTATGCGTCCACAGAACCTACGGGAGTCAAAAATGGACTGTACTTCATACTCCCCATGGTTCTCAACCTGAACAGGATGAGGACATGGCACCGAGGTGGTAAAGCGGTTGCAGACCAAAGGTTTTAATAGGGATAAATGAAATACATTCGAAAGACGCATTTTAGAAGGAAGGTCTAATGCGTAAGCCACTGGGTTAAACCTGCAAAGAATATGGAAAGGCCCAATAAACCGAGGTGCGAACCTCAGTGAGGGAACACGAAATCGAAGGCTGCGAGATGACAGCCAAACCCTGTCCCCAACCATAATTCGCCATAAACAGAGACAATCGGGAAGCAGAATTCAAGGGACTGTTGTGAGCAAACTCTGCCCACGGTAATAAGGTCTGACCAGTTGTTATGATGGTCAGAAATATAGCAATGAAGGAATTGCTTCAATGACTGATTGGCTCATTCTGTGGCCCCATTAGACTGCGGGTGATACGCAGAGGAGAAAGCAAGCTGTATTGCCAACTGTGCACAAAAGGCTCACCAGAACCGGGACACAAACTGACTACCCCTGTCCGAGACATGCACCTTGGGTAGCCCATGTAAGCGAAAGATCTCCCGATCAAAAATGGAAGCCAGTTGCTTAGAAGTGGGCAACTTCTTAAGTGGAATACAATGACACGTCCTTGAGAACCGGAGGATAACTGTGTTGTCCTGGGAGTTGGGTAACTCCACAATGAAATCCATAGACAGGTGAGTCCAGGGCCTCTCTCCATTGGGTATGGGTTGTAGAAGGCCCACTGGAAGGTGTCGTGGAGTCTTACTCTGAGCACACACGGAACAGGCAGCTACGAAGGCAGTTACATCAACACATAGACTAGGCCAGCAGAATTATTGGAAAATGACCCAAAAGAGTTGATTCTTCCCAGGGTCGCCAGCAGCCTTGGGAAAATGGTAAGTCTGGAGCACAGCAGTACAGAGTCTCTCTGGGACAAAGCAGCAGTCACAAAGTTTCTCAGGAGGAGCATGGACCTGAGCAGCAAGAATTTTGTCACCCAAAGGAGAAGTGAGACTGGTGCGAACCGTAGCCAGAATACGATCAGGAGGAATCACAGGAATCGGAAGCGGCTCTAACTTGGAAGTGGAGTAAAATTGTCGTGACAAGGCGTCAGCCCTTACATTCTTAGTACCAGGTAAGAATGAGACAATGTAATTGAAACTTGACAAGAAAAGAGCCCATCGTGCCCTTCTGGGAGAGAGGCTTTTATTCTCAGACAAGAATGTGAGATAATTATGGTCAGTAAGAATGAGAACCGGCACAGTGGTACCTTCGAGGAGATGTCTCCATTCTTTCAGGGCTAAAATGATCGCCAACAGCTCTCTGTCACCAATCTCGTAATTGCACTCCGCAGGTGACAATTTCTTGGAAAAGTAGCCACAAGGATGCATAGCGCTCTCAGAGGTAGGACGTTGAGACAGAAGGGCGCCAACTCCAGTCTCAGAAGCATCAACCTCAAGGATAAAAGGTAACGTAGGATCAGGATGTGCCAACACAGGAGAAGAAACAAAGGCAGCCTTGAGACTTTCAAAGGCCTTAATGGACTCCGGAGACCAACTCTGTGGGTTACCGTCCTTTCTGGTCATATCAGTCAGGGGCTTGACCAGAGACGAGAAGTTACGCATAAACTTCCGATAACAGTTGGCAAAGCCAACAAAACACTGCAGAGGACTTAAACCTATGGGTCGGGGCCACTGTAGGACTGCTGAAAGTTTCTCTGGGTCCATCGAAAAACCAGCAGTGGAAATGACATAACCCAGGAATTTAATCTGTTCACGATGGAATTTGCACTTCTCCAATTTACAATAGAGATTGTTCTCTCTTAGTTTCTGAAGCACACGACAGACATCTGTGTGGTGGCTCTCCAGGGACTTGGAAAATATGAGGATATTGTCGAGATAAACTACCACACATAACTACAACAAATCTCAAAGGACATCATTAATAAATTCCTGGAAAACTGCCAGGGTGTTACAAAGGCCAAAAGGCATTACGAGGTACTTATAATGACCTGTTATGGTATTAAATGCAGTTTTCCACTCGTCTCCCTCCTTAATCCGCATGAGATTGTATGCCCCTCTCAAATCAAGCTTTGTGAAAACCTTTGGTCCCTTGCGGTGGTCAAATAACTCAGTAATCAACGGAATGGGATAGGCATTCTTAATCGTGAAACGATTGAGACCCCTATAATCAATACAAGGTCTCAGTTCACCACTCTTCTTCACAAAGAAGAAACCAGCATCAGCAGGAGACAGGGATTTGCAGATGAAACCTCGAGAAAGTGCGTCTGCAACATACTCCTCCATGGCTTTATCCTCCAAGACCGACAAAGGGTAAACCGGGCCACGAGGGGGTATGGCACCAGGTTGAAGGTCAATTGCGCAATCATATGACCAGTGTGGAGGCAAACTACTGGCTTGACCTTTTTCAAAGACATTGCTAAAATCACAGTACTCCTCCGGCACGGAGGAGAGTGAAGAGATGCATAGGACCTTGGCTACCTTCTGGAAGCATGTCTTACTGCATTGTGGCGACCAGGAAAGAACCTCAGCACGGAGCCAATCAAAAGAGGGGTTGTGCCTCTGTAACCAAGGATAACCAATAACCAGCGGAAACTTAGGTGAGGAAATTACTTGGAATCGGATTATCTCATGGTGAAGAGCCCCTACGGCCATGGACAACTGAACAGTCCTCATGAGTCACATGGGCAGGCTGTAGAGGCCTCCCGTCAAGAGCCTCAATAGCAAGTGGAGTGGTACGCAGCTGCAGCGGAATCGAGTGCTTTGATACAAAGGCAGCATCAATGAACAGGCCTGCAGCCCCAGAGTCGATTAGAGCCTGTATCTCGACGGACGACTCAGCCCAAGAAAGGGTAACTGAAACCAGGGGCTTATCCTTCTGGATAGCTGGGGACGAAACAACACCACCTAAGGTCTGTCCGTGATAGGACCTCAAGGTTCAGGCGTTCTCTGGACGGGTAGGACAAGACTTTAAAAAGTGACCTGCCTGGCCACAATAAAGGCACAATCTCTCCCTCCTCCTAAAGGTTCTCTCATCTGCAGAGAGACGCATGAAGCCCAAGCGCATGGGTTCACCTTCACTGACCGACTCGGTACCAGGAGGCATGGGAGGTGAGGGAGGCAAGGGTGGGACTGCAAAGCTCGGAGACAAATGTACAGGAGGCTTCTGCAAGCGCTCCTTAAAATAGAGTTTTTCTCTGAGTCTGGAGTCAATGAGGGTGGCAAACGTGATCAACTTCTCCAGCTCAGTGGGTATATCTCAGGCTGCTATCTCATCCTTGATGGTATCCGAGAGACCATGAGAAAAAGCAGCCACGAGGGCTTCATTGTTCCACGCAACCTCTGCTGCCAGAGTACGGAATTCAATGGCGTAGTCAGCAACAGTTCTCGTACTCTGTTTGATGGACATGAGGCACTTGGCAGCAGAAGCGGAGTGTGTGGGAACGTCAATTACCCTTTTAAACAAAGCCACAAACTCAGGGTAGTTCAAGACAACAGGTTTTTGATTCTCCCATAGAGAGTTTGCCCAGGCCAAGGCTCTCTCAGAAAGCAAAGATATCACGAAACCTACTTTGCTTCTGTCCGTGGGAAATGCCTGGGGCAGCATCTTAAAGTATATCTCAACCTGGATGAGAAACCCTCTTCATTGGACTGGATCACCCCCAAATCGATGGGGAAGCGGAGCAGAATCAGACATATCTCTTATAGAGGTAATACTCAGGGCGGGTGCCTGCACAGAGACTTGAACAGCAGCAGGGTCGGCCTGCAACACAGGTTGTACCGGAGCAGCCACAGTGGGCTATTCCAGGTGAGCCGTGCGACTCAGGAGTGTTTGTAACACCATGGCAAACTGAGCCGTGCGGTGATCCAGTTGATCCAATCTGAAAGAAATATTACCAACAAGTGCATTCATGGCCTTCGCCTACTGTCAGAAACCATGAATCAGACCGAGACAGAAGTACAGTTAAATCACACTTGTTTAACCACTTCAATACAGGGCATTTATACACCTTCCTGCCCAGACCAATTTTCAGCTTTCAGTGCTGTCGCACTTTGAATGACAATTGCGTGGTCATGCTACATTGTACCCAAACTACATTTTTATCATTTTATTCCCACAAAAAGATCTTTCTTTTGGTGGTATTTGATCACCTCTGGGATTTTTATTTTCTGCTAAACAAATAAAAGAAGACCAAAAATTTGAAAAAAAAATGTTTTTTTTTGTTTCTGTTACAAAACTTTGTAAATAGTTAAGTTTTCTCGTTCACTGATGGGCACTAATGGGGCTACACTGACAGGCACTGATAAGGCGGCACTGATGGGCAACGATGAGGTGGCACCAATGAGATGGCACTGATGTGGTGGCTCTGATGGGCACTAATATGTGGCACTGATGGGGCACTGATAGGCAGCACTGATTTGCAGCACTGATGGGTACACATGGGTGGCACTGATAAGCACTGATAGGCGACACGGATGGGCACTGATAGGCGGCACGGATGAGCACTAATAGGTGGCATGGATGGGCACTTATAGGTGGCACGGATGGGCATGGATGGGCACCGATAGGTGGCACTGATGTACACTAATGGATGGTACTGATGGATGCCAACCAGTGCCAAACAATAATGCTTGCCAATCAGTGATGCTCATTGTGGGCACTGATTGGCATCCATTGTGGGCACTGATTGGCATTCCTGGTGGTCTAGGGTGGCATACCTGGTGGTGACCAGTGGTGGGCATCCCTAGTGGTCCTGGTGGCGTTCCTGGTGGTCCAGTGTGGGCATCCTCGGGGGGGGGCTGCGCTGATGATCAATCAGCACAGACCCTCCCCCATCAGAGAAGCAGCCAATCGGCTCTGCTCTACTCGCGTCTGACAGACGCAAGTGAGGAAAAGCCGATCAATGGCTCTTCCGGTTTACATCATGATCAGCCGTGATTGGACACGGCTGATCACGTGGTAAAGAGTCTCTGTGTGTCAGACTGACACACCGCAACAATGATCGCTGAGATGTGCGCCCCCGGGGGCACACATCGGCTTGATATCCTGGCGACGTCATATGACATCCGGTCAAGATATCGCAACCACTTTGCCGACGTCATATTGCTATATGGCGGGCAGCAAGTGGTTAATAGTAAAAGTAAATAGAACAAATGTAGTCAAACCATAGCCAAAGTTTGGTAACCGGAGCGGACAGTCAGAAGAGCCAGAAAGTCAGAGATCAGCATAGTGAAACAGCAAGCAGGATCTGGAGCTAGAAGGAATGTCAGCCAAGCAAGTCTTTAAGGAATGCAGGAGATAGGCTCTGTGATGTTGACCAAGGCGAAGCAGAGATCATCTGGGCTGGACGGCTTAAGTAGGCAGGACTAACGAGCAGGATATCATCAACAGGTGAGTCACTGTGGAGAGATAGGAGCTGGCAATTAGCTGACAGCTGAGCGGCCAGCTCAGAGGAAGGAAGGGCTGACACCCCATAAAGAATGAGGAAGGCAATCTGGTTACAAGGGATGGAGAGATGGCAAAGGGGTATTGAATTTATTCTTCTCCTCAGTCTTCATGAAGGAAACGGGGGGCTTCAGTAACCAAAACTGCAAGGTTTATCCTCCTGACACGCTACACAGGAAGCACCTTCATGGCTAACAGAGTTTAGAATTAGGAATAGACATGAAAAATGTAACTTTAATAAGTAACCGGGACCAGATGGCTTGCACCCAAGGGTCCTTAAGAAACCCAGTTGAGTAATTGCTCTGGACTGGAATGGTACCAGCTGATTGGAGAAAAGCAAATGTAGCACCAATATTTAATAAAGGACCAACATATATCCTTGGGAACTACAGACCAGTTAGCCTAATGTCAATAGATTGTAAGCTCTTGGAGGGGATGATAAAGGACTATATACAATATTTTAGTAATGAAAATGGTATCATTAGCAGTAATCAGCATGGATTCATGAAAAATTGTTCTTGCCAAACCAATCTGTTAACCTTTTATGTGGAGGTGAGCTGCCAGGTAGCTACAGGAAGGCCTGTAGATGTGGTGTATCTGGATTTTGCAAAGGCATTCGATACAGTTCCCCATAGACGCTTACTGTACAAACTAAGGTCTGTTGGCATGGACCATAGAGTGAGTACATGGATTGAAAACTGGCTATAGGGGTGAGTTCAGAGGTTAGTGATAAATGGGGAGTGTGATAAATGGGGAGTACTCCGAATGGTCTGGTGTGGAAAGTGGGGTCCCCCAGGGTTCTGTCCTTGGACCAATTATATTTAATGTATTCATTAACAATCTGGAGGATGGGATAACCAGCTCAATCTAGGTATTTGCGGATGATACTTAGGATACTAAGCTAAGCAGGACAATAACTTCTCTGCAGGATGTGGAAACTTTGCAAGAATATCTGAACAAATTAATGGGGTTGGCAACTACATGGCAAATGAGGTTTAATGTGGAAAAATGTAAAATAATACATTTGGGTGCCAAGTCTACTCACTGGGGGAGAACCTCTTGGGGAATCAAGGATGGAAAAGGACCTGGGGATCCTAGTAGATGATTGGCTCAGCAATGGCATGCAATGCCAAGCTGCTGCTAACAAAGCAAATAGAATATTGGCATGCATTTAAAAGGGGATTAACTTAAGAGATAAAGCGATAATCTCTCACTCTACAAGACTCTGGTCCGGCCTCACCTGGAGTATGCTGTCCAGTTCTGGGCCCCAGTCCTCAGGAAGGATGTACTTGAAATGGAGCAAGTACAGGGAAGGGCAACAAAGTTAAAAAAGGGACTGGTGGATATTAGTTATGAAGAAAGGTTGCAAGCACTGAACTATTCTCTCTGGAGAAGAGGCGCTTGAGAGGGGATATGATTTCAATTTACAAATACCACACTGGTGACCCCACAATAGGGATAAAACTTTTCCGTGGAAGGGAGTTTAATAAGACACGTGGCCACTCATTAAAATTAGAAGAAATTAGGTTTAACCTTAAACTGTGTAGAGGGTTCTTTACTGTAAGAGCGGCAAGAATGTGAAATTCTCTCGCACAGGTGGTGGTTTCAGTGGGGAGCATCAATAGTTTAAAAAATGTATTAGATAAGCACGTGAACGACAACAACATACAGGGGTATACAATGTAATACTGACATATAATCACACACATAGGTTGGACTTGATGGACTTGTGTCTTTTTTCAACCTCACCTACTATGTAACTATGTAAGTATGTAACAATGTAACACAGGAGAACCTGACGGTAAAAAAATATGAAACAAAGACATAGAAAGTGATACCATTAGTATTATAAAAATAGAAACTGTGTGTTTAATTTCTCAAGCATAATCCATCTATCTACTGCTCTCATATGCAGCATTATCCAGAGCTTTCAGATTTCTAATTGTCTCTGTTCCATCTCCTTCTGTCACTAGAAGGTCCCTAATGAGCCCAAAAATACAGATGCTGGATTGCAGCATGGCTTTCTCTTGCTGTTCGAAAAAGACAGGTCTCCCCGCATATGAAAAGGATTAGAGCACCAGAAGAAGAAAAACAGATATTTGCAACTCTTGGGGTATGAAAATGGTGACAGGTAGCTTCAGCTATAACACCCCCCACCTCAGTATGAATTCCCGGATTCTTTTTTCCCCCCTAAATTGCAAGCAAACACTATGTTTTGAGATTAATATTTATCAAAGGCTTAGCTGCCAAGCATGTGTGACGTGACTCTATAGTTTATGTCTAAATACACATAAACAGAAGTTTGGAGGGCGACTGACAGCTTTGCAGACTAAATCTAACTCTTTTAAGTTTTGGATAGTGTAGGGGAGGGAAAAACATCTGTTGTTTTTTTATTTCTATGTCATTGTTAGTAAAAGTACAACTAAAGGCAAAACTTTTTTTTAGTTTTGGATAAAGTATAGAGGGATTAGAATACCTGTTGGTTTTTATTGTTGTCTGTGCCTCCGTTTGGGAGATTTTCCTTCTCTATTTGTCCTGTTTACCATTATAACTGAAAGTGAAAGTAAAAGAAAACCTAAAATTTTCGGTTCTCCCCAGAAATGTACAGTAATAGAAGGGAAATATTCTATTTTGGACACTAGTTCTGGTGACCAAGGGGGTGAAAAATCTCGTTTTACAATTATCTGGGGAGCAGATGTCTCGATAGGAAGATTTTTCAAACTGCTTTTGTTAGGCCCCTTTCACAGGTGCGGACAGTATGTCCGTATTTCATCCATCCGTTTTCGGATGAAATACGGACATACATGCATCCCTATGGGATAGCGGGTGTCAGCGGATGAACATCCGCTGACACCCGATATCATCCGTCCCCGCTATGGTCCAATTCTGCAGACAGAGGAAAATCCTATCTTTCTATCAGTCTGCAGAGCGGATCGAATGAACACGGACAGATGGTCCGTGTTCATCCGATCCCCCATAGGGGAGACCAGAGATCTGACAGGGGGGTCCCTGCACAGTGTGCAGGGACCGCCCTGTCATCCGCCGGCTCAACGGGGATCAGTGGGGCGATCCCTGCTGAGCAAGCGGATGTTTACGGGAGGGATCATCACGGATCTGTCCCGTGTGAAAGGACCCTAATGTCGCATACACAGGAGCGGACTTTACGGCAGACTTTGCTCGGCTGACTTTTTGACAGACTTTACGACGGACTTTCTGAATGAACGGACTTGCCTACATACAATCCACCAAAGTCCGTCGAATTCGTACGTGATGACGTACGACCGGACTAAAACAAGGAAGTTCATAGCCAGTAGCCAATAGCTGCCCTAGCGTGGCTTTTTGTCCGTCGAACTAGCATACAGACGAGCGGACTTTTCGACCGGACTCGATTTCGACGGATTGATTTAAAACATGTTTCAAATCTAAGTCCGTCCAACTTTTGAGAAAACAAAGTTCGCTGGAGCCCACACACGATCGAATTGTCTGACGAAATCCCGTCCGCCGGTGTATTCAAAGAACTAAAGTCAGTAAAGCACATACCAGGTATGAAATAAAGCAACAAGGTAAGACAAACAGAAGGAGTAACGCAGTTGTTATGGGTAACCAAAAACAAGTGCTGGGTACATTACAGCCATGAAGCGTGGTACCTGGCATAGCGAACGGTCCTCCGGTATTGAGGGGTTTGGTGGTCTGGCTCCCTCCCCAACAGTTGGTTTCCCATAACAACTGGAACCAAACCCATAGTGTGGCTACTTAGTATGGGATAGAACAGAAGGTCCACGCTTGGTGCACAGCAGGACCCTGTTCTGTCACTGGGAGTAAGGTGGAGGAGGTGTGCAGAACTGGAGGAGAGGGCATAGGCTTAGTGGTGCCCCTCCTAAGTGCAACATACATCAAGCTAAGGGGTGTAGTGACACGTGACCACATATTTCAGAGGAACGCTGTACTTTTATGACTGCACACAGTGATATGGCTCATCTTTAAGTTGTAAAACTGCCATAATGTTTGATTCTCACATGATGGCAGTCCACACCTGGTCCCGGGCATTGATGAGCATGTGCATGGCAAAAGGTACCCCCATGTGCAGGGCAAGTGACCCCGCCCACACACGTAACTGTTTGGGAAACAAACCCAGGTAGATTTGCTCATCCCCAATGCTAGGCTAAAGGAAAACTGTGAACAGTGATAAATTACTTTTTAATATTTCCCCCATTTTCATACATACAGTTTTTTTTTTTGGAGAACCTGGAGCACCTCTTTTTAAAAAAAGTGAATGGAGTTCTCCTTTAAAACACTGCAGTATACATGAAACATGAAACATGGAACCATACTTAGCAATACAGAAATGTTCCTGAAATAACTATGTGGTCCCTCCAGCAACAACTTAATGAATTCTTGCATTAAAAACTACTTGAGGGTTTTCAGCTTGGTAAGTCAGAGACAATGCTGCAGAGCAATTGCATCTCTGAGACTGATTTTTAATTCAGGCTCAAAGTTTGAGCTTAGTAGGCAGATCCAATTATTCGACAGTTGAAGAATGCAAATAATTATCTCTTCTGGTGCTATAGAAGTCTGGTCTTGGGAGAATACACAAGGACAAAAGGTGTTTATTGGCACAGATATTAAAAAGCTTGAGAGATTATTGTTTCCAATCGTATTTCAAATGAGGGAGATACATGTGCGCAGGATACGTTTTTAGGGTTTTCAGATTCATATCCCTAAGTTGAATTCTAATAGAATAGATGTGCCAAGCATAATAATGAGTCTCCGTCTTGTGAGTCAGGTTTTTTTCCCACTTTCTGCTGCAAGACACATCTCAAACTAAAGACTGGAAATGCAGATATTTAATATCTGTCTGTTAAAAGTTCTTCATTGCAGCAAATTTCATCAGCCAGCCAGCAGAAAGACGGCAATTTATTATTATGCAATGGGAACTAACAAGGCGTCACAAGCTGTGTCACGAGAGGACAAGTCCAGCTTTGGAAAATTAAATCAGTGAAAAGGTCACTTGTTATCAATAGCTTTCAAATTTCTTCCTTTCTTTGTGTATGTTGTTCTCTTGAAAGGAGAAAAGAATTTGGTTCATCTAAATATTTTAATCTAAGATCTACTGTCATTAATTTTGCATGATTCTTTCCCAAAAGAGGTTCACTGGTTAAAAAGCTGGTATTAAGCATTCATCTTTTTAAGGGATGCATTTGGTCACATCATACACTTTTATTTTATAACATCAGCATTTTAATAGCGATACAAGCAATAGTTATTTTTGACAATCCAATATAAGCTTACTTGATAAATGTCCTTTTATGCTGTGAGTGCTGCCTATCAGAGGTGAGCAGCCGAAGCATTCCACACCCCGCAGCTGCACATATACACAAATCGCGGGCAAAATCATGCAAACAAAATCGCGGGACGCATGCCGCCCAAAAGAAGTTCCCGTGGCGCAACTGGGGGGCCATTAGAAGTATTAGAATCGCAATACGCTCCCCGTGTTTTGCAGCCATTTGAAATCGTGGGGCGGAATTGCGGCAATTCTGCCTGCGATCATTTGCGGATGGAGCCTTAATAATTTGTATAGAGTGGAGATAGATTAGATCCTCTGCTTGGTTTCTGTTGCTGCCTTTGTCTCCATAAGGCTTCATTCACACCTATGCATGCTGCTTTTGAACCTTTCTGCAGTACTTTTTCCTGTGCTTTTTGGGTTTTTCACCACAATTTTACCGCGATCTGCAATAAAAAAAAAAACAGAACAAGGCACATTGGCATAGTGGCAAAGATGGCATTAGTTGGCAGCCTAGCAAAGCCTCAAAGTTAAAACCTAAGTTTTGTCAAAAAGGAAGAAGAATCAGCAAAAGGGGTATGCCTTACTACGAGTGTGATGTGCCCCTTGTGTTGCCTGCTCCTTGTTTGGTTGAATTCTTCCTCCTCTGATCCTCCCCTACCCCCGTAGCTTCTATGAATGAAAAACAGTCTACAACTATATTACAGCTTCTATGAATGGAGGAGGAGAGCAGAAAGGGTGAGTATAGTCATCACTCTTGATAAGTGCAAATAACAGGTCCCTCAGCAACAGTGGCAGCTGGTGGTAAACTTTTTTTTTTGGGGGGGTGGCAAACAGTACACCCACAGCCCCCCCCTTCGTCGTTTGGCTCCCCTGTGTTTACTCCTCAGCATCACGATTCCACCGTGCATCTCCTCCCCCCTCATCCTAGTCACTTGGAATGCTTCACCTTTCAGCCAATTGGGAAACAGGTCTCAAACCTGCTTCCTGATTGGTCGGGGGGAGAATCAGTGTGACAACAGCAAATATTCATTCGCTAATGTCACACAACTGGGGGGGCTTGGGGTATAGTATAGTGCTCTGTGCCCCAAGTCCCCACCCTGTTTTGAGGCCAATTAGAGCCTCTTGCTCTAATCACGTGCTTAAAAAAAAACAAAAACATTGGTATCCATGCATCCAGCGCCTTGCATGTAGATTAGGGGGCTGGGGCGCTGGGATGGGGGGGTGGCGCTCATGCAAGCCGCTTTACGGGCTGCCACTGCTCAGCAATATTACCCCCACCATACCGGAAAATTATGGTGGAGGTAGAGGGGATCAAAGTAGGAAGATTTCAACAAAGCAATAACAAAGTTAGATGGTATAGTAGTTTACTATAGGCTTTCCAACAAATTTACCAGCATTTTTACCCCATTAGAGCAACAAACTATCTCTAGGTGGAATAACAGTGTCTTTGTTGCTTGGTTGCGACTTTTGATACATATGTAATAGCAATGCCCCGCCACCACCTCTTTTTTAGGAAATTTGCCTTACACCTATGTGTTAACTTGACAAAGGAAGAGAGAGTCCAAAATATGTTGCTAGGATAGGATACTGCAAACCAAGAAATGAAAAATAGATTGTATTAAAGCAGACCTTTACCCTAAAGGCATTGTTGTGTCACCCTGCCTCCGCCTCATACCCTTCTCTTATCAATGGAATTTTTTTTCTGTAAAGTATGAGGCTGAGGCTGCCGTGCAGGAATACTGGACCTTAAGGCTGTCCTCTACTGTCTTAGAGATAAACCTATACCATGTACACTTGCACCATAACTGTTCTCCAGTTAACTCTCGGGTCCTCGTGTCAATGTACACCTCCTCTGTAACTTGCATTTAGGAGGGACATGTTGAACCTTCTCCACATGCACCTATCCAGCATTTTCCACTACCATTCCCCAGTAACGAATTGGGCCTCACCATGCACCTTGCGTGGGTTCCACACGTGCATGTAACGTGACTCTTGAACTTCCATACCTCTGTACAGGATGGAAACCTCTGGGGTCCAAATTCAGAAGACTATAAGAGACAGACTGCTGGTGGAAGGAGTGGAGACCACTCGCGTCTTTACAATGCTTCAACTCCACACCGATGTCTTCATACCCAGGTGCATTTAATACCCACTCTGTGCCAGCTACTTGCATTACACACCTTTCAGTAACTTCAGACCAGGCAGAAAATATTTTCAAAACTTTATTTGGGAAAGTGCAAAGTCATTTACAAAGTCCAAAGTTTAAAAACATACCTCTTCCCTATTTCACTAATCCTAACTACAGGCTGTGTGCTGCCAAGGAATAACTGCAAAGGTAGTGTCCGTGAAATACAAAGTTAATCAGAGGACTTCTTCCAGTGGCTGGTGCCTTCAGGGAGAACCCCGGGTTCTGATGACTTTACATGTAGGTAGTAATGAGCAATATTCTTTTGTTCTTCGTGGGTATTGTTCTCAGTCTCGTTCCCTTTTGGGTATCGGACCTGATGCGGGCCCTAGACCTCTCACAACTCTCTAATCCAGGGCTCTCTGCTAAAGGGGACTTTCAGTAGCAGCTGGAGATGACTTCTGGCTGTCTGTCTGTGTGTTCTCCCCCATGCAGCAGACTGTGTGTAAGGGCAGGCCCTCCCCTTTATATTTACAGACCAGGGAGAGGCAGAGCTTAGAGAAAAATGCGGGAAACTGGTTAACCCTATCTCCTAGCCGGGGCAGCAGCTAACTGGTATATTTTCAACTTGCTTACATGTGAATGCATGTAATGAATGTTTCCCTGGTCATCTGCGCACATGTGAGATTTTCTACGCACACACAAAGACTACTAGCAGGGAGGTCCAAATGCTTCCTCGTCTTTGTGCACATGCGGAAATTCATCTGTGCATTTGCAGATGTGCCATAATGGTGGTGCCCAAGAAGGGTGGGATTAGGCCACCAATGTAGGCGGAGTGAAGTTTCACTTTAGGTAGTAGAAGTGTATGGATTATTTCTGGAGACTAAAGTGGGGTACATACTATAAGAAAATCGGGTAAACGATCATCTGATTTTCCTTGTTGTTTCACAGCAAATCGAAACCGATAAAAGAAAATGCTTACAAAATTCTTGTACGACAAAGGCTTTTTTTTTGTTGTTTATTGTTTTTGATCATGCGTAGTCTTTCGTTTCTGATTTTCCAAAAATTGTACGAAAACAGTTACATTAAACAAAAAATAGTTCTGTTCCCATACGAGAAAAATTTTGGAGCTCGTTCCTTCGCAAATTTTCATTCAATAGGTCAGAATCAGCTGTAGAAAGTTGTGTACACACTATACGAAAATTGTACAAAAGTTCTTTGGACGAAAATGTACGTCCGATTTTCTTTTAGTGTTTACGAGCCTTAAGGATATTATTTAGTTTCACTTTAAACCACTAGGCAGTGCACATTTTCTATCTTCCATGTTCAACTATAGTGTATTTATATCAGTTCTATGGAGACTGCCATTTTTGAGTGAAACTGCAGTGAGCAAGCTGAAGAATGGTTAGCCTATATTGAAAATTATGATAATATGCCCCATATCATTCTTGTCATTTTGAGTGCATTATTAGCATCCTTATTTATCTCACATACAATATACAGTACTTATGATAACACACAAGGTTGCTGTGTCCTCTCTCTTTGGTTGAAACTACCACAGGAAATTATTTTATAATGTTGCCAGCTATGTCTCAAATGAGTGTTCAGTAAACACGGGAAAATAAGTTATTACTGGCTCAGAGTATTGCTATTTCTACTGTATGGTAATAAAACATTTTTGCGCTCAGCATGCTGAAGACATAAAGCGCTGACCTTGGGAACTCACAGTTTACTGCAAAAAAATTGTCCATTCCAGGCTCCATCTCTAGCTCCACCCTGGGCCTAATTTAGCTCTGGCCAGCATCCAGCTACTTCAGCTTCTACCTTGGCCTCATCCTTGCATCTGTGAGCGCTCCAGTTTTTCTGGCAGGACAGTGGGACACTTTGGCTGCAGTGAGACACAGTCAGCTCTCTAATTTATAAGCACCTTGAGGCGATGGCATTGTGTGGAGAAAGAAGAGGGAGAATTACATTCTCGCCAATTCATTTTCACGCCACACGTCCAACCACATGTTATAAATCATGCATCGTCATATTGGCAGAGGACATAAATAGCATGGGGAAGAAATTCTGTGTTCATTCTTTATAATACTGTAAACCTTTCAGATTGATGTTTGAGAGGATAAAAGCCAAGACTGAATTTACGAGGGATGAACTTTCTGTTCTAACAAAGTTTTGCCAAATTTTATTGTCAGGAAGTTTGGATAAGAGAGCCACTTTATATAGTGAATATATGTAACGGAACAGGTCATGCTGATTCCTTAGAATACAGAAGTCCTACGATGTATCCGACTGGTGCAGGAAGTCTCTGCAAAAGTTTCCAGTGAGAGATTTGTCAAGTGGTACTTAAAAGCCGTGTAGGAAGATACAGCTGTTAGAAGAGTGCTTAAACCGACATGTGAAACCTAGTCATTTTCACTGCCTAGTTGTCAACATTTCAAAAAAGTTTTTAGCCCTCGTTCACATTAACTGCAGCTTTGAAATCGTGTAACGTCATCTGAAATTGCACGATGTCAATGCTGCATGTCAGTGCGACTTTGGGTGCGACTTGGAAGACATCTGTGTGGCTTCATACACAGATGCCTATGCCAGTCGCACCCGAAATCACCAAAAGTACTGCAGGAAGTACTTTTTTAAATCAATGCGGCACAGCAAAGCACCCATTTTAACAGTGCGATTGCCAGCAATAGGGAGCGACCTGTCATGCGATTTGTCAAGTCTGGGATTTTTAGCGAGACTGCGACATTGCGACAAATCTGACCCCAAATGACACTTTTTCGGGACCAGTGACATTATTACATTGATCAGCGCTATAATAATGCACTGATCAATGCAAAAATGACGCAGGCAGGGAAGGGGTTAACACTAGGGGGTGATCAAGGGGTTAACTGTGTTCCCTAGGTGGGTTCTAACTGTAGGGGAAATGGCCTGCCTGGGACATGACAGAGATCACTGTTCCTGATCACTGGGAACAGTAGATCTCTGTCATGTCACCTTTCAGAACGGGAAATGCCTTGATTACATAGGCTTACGTACGCAGTTACCCGTTCTGCCTGTGTACAAGGCAATCACAGGCTGCCGGCAGGCATCGAGTCCTCCCTACCCGCAGGCACACTCCCACAGCGTGCAGGGGGTGCGAGTGCACACCCGCCCGCAACTGCGCCTGTGAGAGCCACCGTACAGGTTTGGCAATTCGCCCAAGAGTGCCGACCTGCTTCAGTATATTCACGTGAGCAGGTCAGCTAGTGGTTAATGTACAACATAATGTATAGAGTGCAGGGGTCAGGAGCAGTAAGTAACATACAAAACAGCATATAGAGTACAGCAGTCAGGATAAATCCTCTATTCACATCAAAGTCCCTTCCAGCATATAGAGTGCAGCAGTCAGGGTGAATCCTTTGTTCACATCAAAGTCCCTTCTTATATCAAAGTCCCCAGCATTCCCCTATACCAGTGATGGCGAACCTTTTTGAGCCCGAGTGCCCAAACAGCGACAAAAAAACAACTTATTTTTTTTCAAAGTGCCAACACAGAATTAAACCTACCAGCGGCTCTGTACAGAGGATGAGACTGATCATCCCTCTGAATGAGCCCTAAGGGACCAAAAACGTACGATTCTGACCAGAGATTTTTTTTGTTTTTGTTTTTTAAAGGAATGCGTTACACTCAGAATGCAGGGATCAGGAGTGAGTTCTGCTCAGAATGCAGGGATCAGGAGTGCGTTCCGCTCAGAATGCAGGGTTCAGGAGTGCGTGACGCTCAGAATGCATGGATAAGGAGTGCGTTCGGCTCAGAATGCAGGGTTCAGGAGTGTGTGACGCTCAGAATGCAGGGATCAGGAGTGCGTTCCGTTAAGAATGCAGGGTTCAGGAGTGCGTTACGCTCAGAATGCAGGGATCAGGAGTGTGTTACGCACAGAATGCAGGGATCAGGAGTGTGTTACGCACAGAATGCAGGGATCAGGAGTCCGTTACGCACAGAATGCAGGGATCAGGAGTGTGTTACGCACAGAATGCAGGGATCAGGAGTGTGTTACTCAGAAAATGTAAGGATCAGGAGTGTGTTACGCACAGAATGCAGGGATCCAGGAGTACCCACAGAGAGGGCTCCGCGTGCCACGGGTTCGCCATCACTGCCCTATACATTAGCGTTCCAAGAGTCCCTCATTACATCGGGGTCCCCAGAGTGACCCCCTTACATCAGAGTTTATAGACTTCCTCCTTACATAAGAGTCCCCAGAGTTCCCCCTTACATAAGAGTCCCTAGAGTTTGCCCTTACATCAGAGTCTACAGGGTTCCCCCTTACATTAGAGTCCGCAGGGTTTCCCTTTACAATGTAAGGGGCAACTCTGTGGACCCTGATGTAAAGGGGAACACTGCAGACCTCTATGTAAGGGGGAACTCTGTTGACCATGGTGTAAAAGAGAATGCTGTGGACTCTGGTGTAAAGAGAAACTCTGACGTAAGAGGGACTCTGGTTACCAGAGCCCTCCCGCTCTTACAAAATAGTGCCCAGAGTTCCTCTTTTCATCAGAGTTCTCCTTTACATGGAACTCCACAGAGTTCCCCTTTACATCAGAGTACACAAAATTCCCCTTTACATCAGAGTGCACAGAGTTCCCCTTCACATCAGAGAATGCATGGTTTCCACTTACAGTGCAGGGGAGGACTTTGCAGACCCTGATGTAAAGGGTAACACTGCAAACCATGATGTAAAGGGGTCTCTGGTCACCAGATCCCCCTCTTACACAAGGGTCCCCAGAGTTCCCCTTATATCAGAATCTACAGCGTACTCCCATACATCAGAGTCCATAGAGTTCTTCTTTACATCAGAATCTGCCGGGTTCCTCCTTACAGTGCAAGGGGAAACTCTGCAGTCCCTTATGTAAAGGGGAACTCTGGTGTAAAGGTAACTCTGCAGACCCTGATGTAAAGGGGGACTCTGATGTAAGGGGAAATGCTGCAGACTTTGGTGTAAAGTGGAACTCTGATGTAAGGTGGTCTCTGGTTGCCAAAGCCCCCCTTACATAACAGTTTGCAGCATTTCCCTTTACATCAGAGTTCCCCTGAACTCTGATTTAAGGGGGAACACTAGAACCCCCTCACATGTCTGTGGAGGGGTTGATGTCGCAGTGTGTACACAGTGACCTGTACTTCAGCGTGATCCACCCTGCCCTCCCCTCCCCCCTCCTCCTCTGTTTGTAGAACAGCTGTGCAAAGACTCTTCCACTCTCATCACTGATAGGCCACTCACTGCCTGTGCCCTCTCCACTCCACATAGAGAGAGCCTGACTGTCCCAGTTTTGGGCTCCTCCGCTCACTTTCCTCCCCAAGTACCTATTGGAGAGGGGATGGCTTACATTACCTGTGTATGCTCACAGTCTCTGCAACCTGATTGGGCCTCTTACCTTTTTTGTGATGGGAATTAGGGACACCTATCAGCAAAAGTATGCAGGCATAAGACATAAGACACACCCCTTGCCACGCCCCCTTAAAAGAGAATTGTACAAAAAAACAAGATTGGTTAAACCCACAAGTGCTTTTTTACCACTACTATTTCTTTATATTTGCTTTTGGAATTTACAAATGCAGCAATTAAGAAATCAGATGAAAAGTTTAGCACTGGGAAACACTTTTTGATAGCTAAAAAGTGCATTTTATATACAACTATATAAATCAGACCAAAATGAGGGACAGATGAGGAGGAATGAGGGACAGAGGGACATTGCTCCAAATCAGGGACAGTCCCTCGAAATCAGGAACAGTTGTGAGCTATGCTCTTACACATGCACCAGAGGGCAGGCCAGCGCATTCACCTCTGAGGCCGACCACACCCCCTCTCGAGTCCCACCCAATCACTGCAAGCCTCGAGTCATGAGTGAGTTCCAAACAATGCCGCTTGATCAGCTGCTGGGGGGGGGGGGGGGGGGTAGGGGGAGGGATCTCTGTCCCCAGTGTGCCGCATGTGTTCTGAGTGCCATGAACCTGCCTGGCAGCATGCAGAGCCTGCACCGATCTGAATGCAGTTCAACTGTCTGTGACCGACTTTGGCTTCCAGGGCGCAGCCCAGGACAAGGTTGCGTAGGGACAGCTGTTTAAAATCCGTGTTCTGGACAAATCGGGACGGTTGGCAACTATGCCTTTCACAGACGCTCAAAGCTGTCTGTGGACACTGTGCCACATTTCACTGAACTATTAGCAGGTGGTTCTGTGGGCTGCCAATAGACATTAGATTGGAATCTGAAAAAATGACAGAATATGAGTCATATAGATAGTGGAAATACTAGTTTAAAAAAAGATCTTTCATAGTTAAGCTATAAAAATGTTTCCACAAAGCTGTATTTTTCAGCTGCTTTCCTCTTAATCAACCTTTCCTTGCCAATGTTTTCACCTTTGTCTGATTTTGCCCAAGTTTTAGTTACTAAAGCTTGTGAAGAATTGAACTTAATGGACACTTGTCTGTATTCAGCCTAAATTGCTATGTACAGTCACTATGATAAGCAACAGGTACCATGCTAAAGACAAGCAAAGAAAGCACGTTTAAGGCATATAATGTAAGTTTATTCTACCATCTCTCATATTTAACAGGCACATTAGAGTGTAAGCTCCAGAGGGGCAGAAACTAATGTGACTGATTCAATGCTTTCTATTCAGTACTAGGGAATATGTCAGAACCTCGTAAAAGTATAATATTATTAATAATGTGTGACTGTGGCAGGAACATTAAAGGTCCGTCAGCATTAAAGTCCAGGCCCCTGATGCAGCAAATTACAGTACATCCTCCCCTTTACTCCTGCAGGTCTGGTGGGCAGGGCTTAAAGAAGAACTCCGGGGGAAAAAAAAATTCCCATACAATGGGGCTGCATGGGTTAACTGCTCGTTTATGTCTAGGGGTGTGGAAAGTGGAGATATACTTACCTAATCCGCTTGTTCTCTGAGTGCAAGACCAGTCCCTGCCACTCCTGTCCCCTGCACGCTAGCGATCTTGTGCATGGACTGTTCCTGACATTATCACGTCCAAAGACTGGCTCTGGATCTGAGGATAGCAGGAACAGTCCACTGCTGGACGTGGGGGAGCGCCGTTTTCCAGAGGATTGAAGGATCGGTAAGTAAAGTATGTCAGAGATATATAATTGTATTATAATATTAATTATTTGTGACTATGTTAGTATCATTAAAGTGTAAGCTCCTCTGGTGCAAAAACTAGTGGGAATGGATCAATGGTCTTTGTACAGCACTGCATAATATGTCAGCGATACCATATATAAATATATAATAATAATAATCGTGTGTGACTAAGGTCGTTTCATTAGAGTGTAATTTTCTCTTGTTCAGCCTGTGGGCTGTATGAGAGAAAGTCCATTGATTCACCCATCCTAGCTAACAGCTATTATACACTTTTTGTATTTGGGCAGCCTTGGCATCTGTATACGGTGGTGTTGCCGAACTGTTATTGCATCTTATAGGAAGCAGTCAATCTTCAGCTATTGTGTAGCACCCTCTAGTGTGTGCTAGAAGTTAGTGTAGTGTGTGTTAGAAGTTATAGTAGGTAAAACATAGTTTAGCTCAGGACTAAGCCTGAGCTATGGAATCTGGGTCAGGGTTTACTAAGGTTCAGGGCTGGGTGACCCATCCTGGCAGCTCTCTGGTGCCTCCCCCTGGTCTAGAAGGTTGGAGAACCTTTTAGAATTAATGGGTGGAGGTTAGGAGGAGATGCCTTGAATATTTATGAGGCCTCGGCCAATCCCCAGTAGTGGGCTAGCAGGGTGCAGAGCTTACCTCATAAATTGACATACTGCATGCCATGCCAGCAGGGCAGTGGTGTGGAAGATGAAGATACAGTGTTGAGGAGGCTGTCGGTGGCCCTCAGGGGTACCCCCTAGTCTTGGGGGGGTGTCCTGCCTTCGGACAGGGCTTGGGTGCTGGAAGGATCCAGCCATAACACATGGGAGGTAGCCCTTCCTGGAGCAAGAAAAGACAGAGTGAGTAGATTAACACTATGGGGACCTACAAAGGGGGGAGACAGTGTCTCCCTTGAAGACTGTGGTGTGTTTAAGTCTTCAGCCTTTCCCTAGAGATCTCATGAGAGTCAACTGGGTGGGCTGGTGAAGAATCAGTCAGGTGGACTGGTATGGAAGGTTAGCCTGGGGGGCTAGTGAAAGGGGCAGCTGCAGCCATATGGGTTGGCAATGGCTGAAGAGGTGGTGCTGGGATCAGTGGCCACAGAGGAAGAAGCTGTTTCACTACATTGTGCTACACAAAAAGGGGCTATGAGTTCCTGCCTGTAAATGGCCATTGCTAATCTAACTAGGAGCATTTCAGAGAAGCCAAAGTGATTCAGCTGGAGCAAGCAAGTGCTGTGTGGGAGGAAAGTGAAGGAGACTGGGGGGGCGTGGCCTGGAAAGGAATGGAGTAGGACGCTTGCAGTGAGTGCTCCGCTTGTCCATACTCCTGTAACACCATCCTGCTTCCATCCTTACGATCCTGTCTAGAATCTGCATCCCAACAGGCCTGCCATCTCCTCTGCCTGGCCCCTGGAGCTATTTAGCCGTTTTGGGCGCCATCCGCGGCCGCGATCGCCGGATCTCACCGCTCTGGGGCTGCCTGTAGGAAAGACCGCGGCTTCGGCCTACATCTCGGAGCGGCGGCCATTTTACTACACCCGGCGGCGGCTCCTTCACATCTCCCTGCTACACCTTGCTCCCCTGAGACTGCTCTCTCCCTGCCTTGGCCACCGGACTGCCTCTGGACACTGCCACAACGTTTTTACACCCTGCAGCAGTTGGTGGGATGGTCTGAGGCTCCGGCCTGGTCCCTGGAGCGGCGGCCATCTTGCTACACCCAGAGACTGCCTTACAAGTTTCCCTGGCCTGCCCAGCTCCCCAGAGACTGATATCTGCCTGCCCTGACCACAAGAGCTTCTTCAACAGCTAATGTAGTACCCTCTCCTTCAGTGACAACCAGTGAGACGTGTGCAGCTTTGGGCCTGGTCCCTGGACAGGCGACCATCTTACTTCACCCATAGTAAGCCTGTGCAAGTGCTGCAAGACTACTTGATCCCCCTGAGCCTGATTTCTCCTTGCTAAAACCACCTGCTCCCACACTCATCTGCAACTTATAGTCCCTATTGGGCCACTCGTAAACTGCGGCGGGAGGGGATCATCGAGAACTCGGCCCTATAAGCAGCGACCATATTAGTACATCCCGGGACTCCCCTGACCACTTCTGGACCATGTCTCCAACAAAAAAGGCTTCCGAGACTACTGACAAACTTGCCAAGTACCGTCGCCTTGAGGAAGACCAACAGGCTAAGGGCTCCGCCGGTCCCTCTCCAGACACGGAACAATCTACAGCAGACACAAACAAAGTACTTGATGCTATTGCCCTATGTCAGACCACGCTCACCACCAAAATCGAAGAAGTCAAAATCGATGTGTCTCTTATCCGACAAGACCTCTCTACCCTGCGGGACCGCGTGGCGGAGACAGAGACCCGTATTAGTAGAGCGGAAGATATATTGCACCCCCTCCAACATACTACTGACGAGGTCCGCCGTCAACTTCAGCAGATCAGTGCAAAACAGGACGACATGGAGAATCGCCTCCGGAGATGTAATCTCCGATTTATCGGCCTCCCTGAGAATGCCGAGGGCAACGACGCGGCAAGTTTCCTTGAAAACCTCCTAACATCCACCGTCCTCCTCCTTCAGGGGCTCCACCGCGTACCCTGATAGCGAAGTTCCTCAACTTCAGGGACCGCGACAAGATCCTCCGCCTGACCAGAGAGAAGGGGAATATCCCCCATACCAACACACATGTGGCCGTGTTTCCGGACTTTTCCAATGAGGTACAACGACAAAGATCCAAATTTCAGGATGTTAAACGACGACTCCGAGTGCTGCACCTCAAATACGCTATGCTGTACCCTGCAAAGCTCCGTGTCGAGTGTGAGGGCCGAACCCACTTTTTTGAAGACCCTGAATTAGCATCCGCTTGGATCGACCAGAGGGATCGTCGAGACTGAATATACCACCTTACTTATAAGCTGTGAGTACTTTGGCCCCCCCTCCTATTCATTGACTCGTGATCCCCGTTTCCCCTTTACATGTGAGATGCCTGTAGAGATCAGTAGATTGAACGATATTAATGACTCTGTTAACTAACTTTATTCATCAACCTGATGGCAAGCGGAGCCTCCCCCCTGCACAGCTGTAATGGCGCTGCACTTTTGCGGCCCCTACACCCCATGCACTTCTCAGAGAAGAAGTCGCCCCCCTAGTGTTTCTGTGAATCTTTTCATTCCACATTTGTTTGTCTGTTTTTTTTTCCCTTTTGTTTTTTTTCTTTTCCTCATGGGTATCTATGCTCCTTTGAAATTAAGTCCCTTGCCTCCAACGCGTCCTAAACGTTGGATGTCCCCTGTTGATACCTGGTTACGGGATATTATGTCCATGCCAAGTTTGGGAGGCATTGGACTGGGAGGGAGGGAAAATGTTGTGGTTGTTATTTTTCTCACACCGCCATTTTTGCAATTGCTTACTTATGCTAAAGGTACTATGTTATTATCATACATGCACTGTCATTATTGGTTATCGCTGTGTTTTATGCTGTCTGATGTGGCTATGTCTGCTCTGCCGGTCCTGGTCCAGCTGTGGTCCACCATATACACCCTTTTCCCGCCATGAGTTCTCTGAAGTTCCTAACATGGAATGTTAGAGGCTTGCATAATAAGATTAAGCGCACAGCCGCCCTGACATTACTTAAGTCCCAACAGGCCGACATTATTACGCTAGTTGAGACCCACATTACGGGCCACCTACAATCCTCTCTCAAAAAACCTTGGATTGGGTGGGCATATCACGCCACCCACACCTCTTACTCTAGAGGTGTATCAGTCCTGATCACCAAAAGGGTTCCATTTGACCTAATACTGCTCCAGACGGACCAGCAGGGCAGATATGTATTTATACACGCCGCTATTAATGGATCCCCTATCCTGATACTAGCCTGCTATATCCCCCCCCCATACAACTCACTTGTGATAAAGGAGGGCCTAGCCTTTATGGCACAATACACCTCTGTACCGGCGGTGTGGATGGGGGACTTTAATATGACCCTCATTCCCACTCTAGACCGAATGGGCACACCGGACCTCCCCCTAGACCCGCCGGCCCATACCAGACTGCACCGAATACTGACTGACTTCGCTCTTGTAGACACTTGGCGCCACAAGCACCCACACTCTAAAGTCTTTTCATGTTTCTCAGCCAGCCATAACACAATGTCACGAATTGATTTTATTATAATTTCACAGACCCTGACACCTAAACTGGAAGACGCAGGCTTTGCTCCGAGAATACTATCGGATCATGCACCTTACTGGATTACGATCCAGCTCCTGAAGGCCTCCCCTGCTCCTGTTTGGCGGTTAAACCCGTTTTGGCTGACTGCCCTGCAGGACCAGGATGACATCCCCACGGAACTGCAATACTATTTTACAGCCAATAGGGGGTCTGCCACACATGATATAGTGTGGGAGACGTTTAAGCTCCACACTCGTTCCCTGCTCTCCACACGTATTAACAGACTTAAGCGATCATCGCAACTCATTGTCCAACAGGCTACAGAACACTTACAGGTGCTGGAGGGGGCGTTCCACCGGGACCCTTCACCTAGCACTGCCAACAATCTCAAGATTCAGACGCGACAGGTCTCCCAATTGCATATTGAGAAGGCCAAGCAACGCATCTTTTTCTGTAGGCAAAGGATATTTGAATATGGAGAAAGATCGGGCAAACTGCTTGCATATCTTGCTCACTTCGCATCCCCCGGTGGTGGTGTCGCTGACCGACCCCCGGGGGAACGACATCACTGATCCGCAACAAGTAGCGGAGGAATTTGCAAGATTTTATCGCGCACTTTACACCTCCCGGGTCACTCACACTCCCCAAGATACCAAAGACTACTTAGAGAGAATTAAATTCCCTAGATTGACTGATGTACAACGTGAACTCCTAGAAGCTCCCATTACTAGGGAAGATATCTCTGAGGCTATCTCCTGTCTGGCTACATCTAAGGCTCCAGGGTCAGACGGCTTACCACTTGAATTTTACGCCACCTACTCTGAAATTTTAACCCCTAAACTTCATGATCTATATAAATCCATATTTGATACGGGAATCCTACCCCCCTCTATGAGAGAAGCCCAAATTGTAGTAATCCCTAAGCCTGGTAAGGACCCCAAGTACCCAGGATCATATAGACCCATCTCCTTACTACAGGTCGACATTAAAATACTTGCCAAGATTCTAGCCTCCCGCCTTAATCAGGTCATTCTTTCCCCGATTCACCCTGATCAGACAGGCTTCATGCCAGGGAAGAACACTGCTATGAATATTCGCCGGCTATTTATGAATCTCCAGGGCTCCCACGATGAAGTTGGCTCGAGGGTTGTGGTGGCTCTAGACGCCGCCAAGGCTTTCGACTCAGTGGAGTGGAACTACCTATGGGAGTGCCTCTCAAGATTTGGACTTGGCCCCAATTTTATTCGCTGGGTTCAACTCCTGTATCAGTCCCCGAAGGCCAAGGTGCTCGTAAATGGCTGGCTCTCTGATCAATTTCCACTGGAGAGAGGGACCCGACAAGGCTGCCCCCTCTCCCCCATGCTGTATGCATTGGCTGTGGAGCCGTTGGCCATCATGGTTCGTGCGGATACTAATATCAGAGGCCTCAAGATAGGGAATCTGGAAGAAAAGATTGGGATGTACGCAGACGATACGCTCCTCTACTTGGCCGACTCTGGTCCCTCCCTCATTGCAGCCCTCCACTCCATAGAGCATATTGGTAGTCACTCGGGCCTAAGTATTAATTGGTCCAAATCCCAGATCCTCCCGATTGACCATTTCCCCCCCCACTCACATCCCCCCCTCTGACGCTCCCAAGGGTCTCTGTAATTAAGTACCTCGGAGTGCAAGTTACTAGATTACTTACAGACTACACACTCTTGAATATTGAACCCCTGTACACTCTGATCAAGACTAAGACACAAAATTGGGCTCGACTACCCCTGGGTGTCATGGGACGCATCAGTCTAGTCAAAATGATACTTCTCCCAAAAATACTTTATCTGGTGTGGCACGCTCCCCTATATATACCACAAAAAATTTTCAAAACAATTGAGTCTATTCTTAATTCGTTTATATGGGGACACAGCAGACACAAATTATCTTGGAGAATACTGAAGAACCCAGTGACATTGGGAGGAGTTGCTCTTCCAGATTTTCAGGACTATTATCTTGCCTCCCAACTGTCCCATTTCTATCATTTTGACAAGAGCGAGCTACCAAGATACCAACTACTACTCTGTGAACACCCTGATAACCCAGCTCACACCCCACTTCAGTCAGTCCTTAGGGCCCCATCGACAGGGCATACCCCCCAACACAAAGCAGGCATGTTGACACATCATCGGAGGGTGTGGCGGTTGGCACTTCAGAAACTCCACAGGTTCACTCCCACACCCCCCTTTGGTTCAACGCACGCCTGCCTGAGCTGTTGTCTATCCCAGACCCTGCGGTTTGGATACGTAACGGGATCTTGTATATACACCAGATCATGACCACTACGGGACTAAAAACATTCCAAATGTTAAAAGACGAATTCTCACTTCCCAATCACCTCCTTTTCAGGTACTTACAACTCCGCCATGCTATACAAACTCAGTTTGCTAGGTCCCTTACAGTCCCCTCCATAGTTGACACAATCACAGGTGCTGAGCCTGCCAAACTGATCTCCACCCTTTACTGTGCCATCCGTCTTCCAGACTCCACAGCCTTGGCCTATGGTGCTAAGACTAGATGGGAGGTGGACGTTGGAATGATTGAGGATGAGGACTGGGATGAGATCTTGGAAGACGTGAAAAAAGTCTCCCCTAAACTGTCGGACCGTCTAACACAATTGTATATTATACATAGGACATATTTGACTCCTCAGAGGTTAGCGCGTTTCAAACCCATGTATAATCCAGGTTGCCGTTTATGTGACCACAATCCAGGCTCTTTCTATCACCTCATATGGTCCTGCCCAACTATCCAAGCATACTGGATACAAGTGATACGCTTCCTACACGATCAGATGGGCTCTTCGGCTACTCTAGACCCTAAGATGTGTCTACTCGGTTTGCTACCTGAATTAGACACTGACAAAACCCTCCGTACCTTTCTACATGAAACACTATTCTTGGCGAGAAAAGCGATAGCCCGTAATTGGATGCAGGCCCTACCCCCTACAATACAGTGCTGGAAAAAAGAAATTAATGACACTCTCCCATATAAGAAGCTGATTTATATACATAGAGGATGCCCACATAAATACGAGCAGGTCTGGAACAGATGGTTAGAAGATGGTGAAACATGTACTTGAAACGTTGTTATGTTCATCTCTTATTTTCTCCTCTCCTCTCCCCCCTTTCTTTTTTCTTTTTTGTTTTTTCTTCCCCCTTCTTCTTTAAGGTGTACTGGCTTCATGTCCGGTGGATATTTCACCCTATATTATGTGGATAATTTAATGTGTTCATGTATGTATTACTGATTTTGCCATGTTGGCATATATTATTTTATGTACCAAGCATATATTTTCTTAATAAAGCTGGTTTTTCCAATTAAAAAAATTAAAAAAAAAGTGAAGGAGACTGTATATAGACTGTATATAGAAAGATGTCCCTGAAGTTGTTGCTGAAAGTTTTGCTGAAGTCAAGTGGGCATCCCCAAATCTCTCATCCCTATCCAAGTTATTAACCCTCAATAAATAATAAAAACAAACGGACTGTTCTCTGTCTCTGGGTGCTTGTGAAAATTGGGTGTGCCTGGCTGAGCAGGAGTGGGGGAATCCAAGTTCATCAGCATTCCCTACAGGGGTGTGCTACACTGGTTTCCACCCATTTTGACAAAAGTTCTTTGTATACAGTAGTGTTGCCGATCTGTGATTGCATTTGATAGGATGCAGTCACTCTTCAGCTCTTCAGGTTTCCACACGGGTCAACAAAAGTTGATTTCAAAATCGATAGTTGACTGCAAGGCCATTCACGGCTTGAATTTCAGCCAGATCAGGAGGAATCGGCAGCACAGAGACTAATGTGACTAACTCAGTGTTCGCTGTTCAGTGCTGTGGAATACTGTATGTCTGGGTTACAAACCATAGGAAAGGTATATCGGAAGAACATATGCTGCTGTCAGTCTGTGGTTAGACACTGCAGATTCTCCTGTCCTCCCCTTCTTTTTTACAGTGGCAGATCTGGCAGTATTGAGGAGGTCTTGACGCTTCTGTTGTTGCTCTTTTGTCTCACCGGAGCCCCTAATCTTAGCACCTCTCTGGGACCCAGGATCTTCGTTTATCGTGAATGCCTTCGTAGCACAGTAGTGAATTGTGATTAAGAAAACAAATGAGAGTCTGAACGCATATGAGCAAACACAGATTCCTTGTATGGAGCAATCCCCTGCAGAATAACATTTCCTGACTGCAATATTGAGAGTAAATTGAAGAGCACAACACCACACATCCCCAGGTCCACTCCCGGCTCACGTCAATCAGTTTAAATTTCACAGTAATAAAGCCTGTCTTGCTGGCTCGTGTGAAAATGACCTATTTTTATTTGCCTTTTTCCAGGGAGAAAACCAGGCAGAACAACTGTTTTTGAAATATAACTGCTATTTCTGAAATCTGTTTGATTAAAGCCCTTGTTCGCCTGCTTTCATTTTATTTACCTGTAATAAATACAGTATATTTTCTGTTGTATTTAATTTCCTTTCTTTCTTGATCTTTAAGGTTCATCATGTTGAGGTATGTTCCTTACCTCTCAAATGCATATTCTGTTCTGGATTCCAGTTCTGGATTCTGTGGGACTGTTCTGGGATTTAAAAAAAAATAGCATTCCACATATCCATGCTGAGTCCCTTGGAGGGCAGAGTAATCTTCTGCCCAATAATATGAGCATAGCAATGACGTCACCAGACAGGCAGCAGCGAGGGACATAGTGCCTTTGTGGCATCCCAGTGAACATCAGTGCTTTTCAGGAGGAGAACACCGCAGATCACCAATGCTTTTCAAGGGTTTGGTGAGAAACACCACTGACCACTAATACTTTTCAGGAGGAGAAATGCCACTCACTACCAACATTTTTTCTACCACTGACCACTTACCTTGGGAGGTGAGATTATTTCTCCCACTGTTGTTGACGATGGGGAATGACTTCACTCACTGACCACAATCTCCTTCTCATTTCACTGACCACTGAGGCTTTAATGTTATTTTCCTCCCTTGGACTGCTGATGCCAGGACATTTTTGCCCAGCAGGTAGGACTATGCATGTGTGTAGCGTGGGTTGTCAGCGCTCGGGTCAAGGCAAGTAATTTGCGCCCCCTAACCCATGGACTTTTATCACTCCCTGAGCCCCACTAGTACAATACTAAACCCATTATGGTACATTTACAGAGAGAGAGAAGGGACTATCTATGGCACTACAAATCCCAGCATAGCAGGCTCAAATTCCTGGGCTCAGCACAAACAGCATGAGGAGATGTCCATCACTGGATCACTACAGCCTGTCAGACTTTCTATATACCTTCACTCCCTACCACATACCACCAACACTATGCCCCTCCCCACTCCCCTTTCTCTCCCTCTGTCATTTGTCCTCCAGCACCAGCTGCCATCCTCTGTCCCTCCATATCTTCCCGGCTCCCTCACTAACAGACAGTCCAACAGGTTCCCGGCCTCACCTTAGAGTGCAAGGCTCAGGATTGCGTAACACACAGAGTGATGGTTTAGGAATACATAACACAGAGTGCAGGAGTCCAGGATGTGTAATGCAATGTTTCAAGGAACAGGAATACGTAATGCACAGAAGGCTATAATCAGTGGTGGGTTTAGAAGTAAATGACACGCAGAGACCGGGGGTCAGTGATATACAGAATGCACAGAGTGCAAGGGACAGGAGTACATAATGCACAGAGTGTAGGAGTGTATAATGCATAGTAGGAGTCAGGAGTACAAAGCAAAAAGAGTGCAGGAGTCAAGGGTGTGTAACGTAGTGTAGGGACCAGGAAAGTGCCCCACCCCCCCCTCACCCCTCTAGCACAACTCATCTCACACCCCCCAAATATGCCCAAATTTGAACTAAATCCCTGCATCCCGCAAATCCCGGCTGCATCCCGAAGCCCAATGACGGAACAAGTTCTGGCACTTGGCTCCACTAACCCACCTGGCAGGAGCATGCTAGCGTGGACAGCCTGGACAATTGCCCTGCATCTCTTGCAGGGTGCCCAGGGCCCCTTCTATGGCAGCTGGCATCTCTTTGATTTGAGGAGGGGGGTGGGGGTTAGAAGATATGTCCAAGTGGGTGCTTTGGGAGGGGAGAGGAATTGTGCTGGGGAGGTCAAACTTCAAATCCACCCCCTTTTAACCCCCTTTTAACCTACCCATGTCCCCCTTCTCTGCAAGACCCTGATAACTCTGTTATTATAGACCTCTGAGTGCAGATGCTGTAGAGCAGTGTTCTTCCTCCTCTTCCCTGGCTCCTCCTCCTGGTCTGTGTATTTGAAATGTCAGAGTGGAGGAGGAGACAGCTGTACTCCGGTCTGCAGTGAGTGACTATAGATGCAGCCAGCGGGGAGAGAAATGCCTGCAGCTATAGAGAGATGTGGTTGCGGCGTGACGCGGTCAGCTTGGGCATTTCGGCACCTCTCTGAATGTTGTGACTGGGGCAACTGCACCGGCTACTCCCCCTCCCCCCCGCTACGCCACTGGGACTATGTTATATACTGCTGACCTTTGTACTCGGTATCTTGTACTGCATGTCCCACCCTTGATCACTGCATTCTGTAAGCTATGTTGTACATTACACACTCCTGACTGCTGCTCTGTGAGGTCTCAGCGGTGGCAGAGCTGGGACCTGCAAGTGATCTGGAACTTACTGAAGGATTTCACCAAAGGCACCTGGTCTAGAGAAGGACTGTCTTACTCACTGGATTGTGTCCGGAGGAAGCTGGTAGGTGGTAGCTGTCCTAGGGACTTGGCAGTAATGACCCTGAACTGATCCCTGCTGACTGTGTGCTTCTGGGGTATAAGTGCCAGAGTTAGTTTGGACTGAGACTGCTCTTTTAGGGTCTCGGATACTGGCCTTTCCCCGTTCACACCAGTGTTCTGGACTGTGAGCTTAAAAAAGACTGCCCTGCTGTACTGTGCAGTCTTCCAAAGATTGCACTGGGTACCAATAGCTGTGCAGTGGTGCAGGGTAACCAAAGAGACTTGCCTCATGGTCCCCAGCTGTGAGGCATTGGACCAGTGGTCTCCAAACTGTGGCCCAAGGGCTGAATGTGGCCCTTTGCTCGCCTTTATCCAGCTCTTGGGGCACTACTCCTCCAACTGAGACCAACAATGGGATGCCATTTCTACCACTGACACCAATGATGGGGCACTTTTCCTCCCACTGACACCATTATTGGGGCACTATTCCTGGCATTATTGATGGTGCACTACTCCTCCCACTGATACCATTGATGGGGCACTATTGATCTTTTATTGAAAAGAATCAAGCAACCAATTTTATACAAAAGTAAAAAACAAAACCATAGTACAAAACTTCAACAGAAATCCAAGGAATACACATCCATGTTCAGAATATATACAATATATACATAATCCGTTACCAAAACTATTTACATAAAGCAGCAGAGAGGGCCTAAGAGGCACAACCCATCACCTATGTACGCAGCCATTTATCAAAAATGAATCCAAAAAATAATCTAGGGTGATAAGAGACAGACAGCCACACCCGGGAAAGAGACTCCTGGCAGTCAGGGGGGCCTGAAACCCCTCCACGCCTTCAACCAAGCCCCCTGACTCCGCTTGTCTCTCTCAAGCACCCGAATCTTCTCCGCCTCATGCAGAATGTCATACACCACCACCTGAACAGGAAGGATTTTACGCCGAATGCTGACCTTACACCGTGCGTTCCAAGTGAAATAACGGACTACTAGGCTAACTAGAAAAAGTGTATCTAAACAAAAAACCCCACCAGTATTGAATGCTCCATACACCCACTCAGCATAACCCAGCCTGGAGAGGAAAGGGACACCGAGGGCCCGCCCCACCTGTTTGTACACCTCTATGTTAAAAGGGCAATGAAGCAGAAAATGGTCCATAGTCTCCTCCTCACCTGCACACTCCTCCCGAGGACAGCTACGATCCACCCCACTGCGGAATTTAAAATTGCCCCTAACATAGAGCCTCCCATGGAAGCACATCCAGGCCAGATCCCTGAATTTAGGAGATACTCTGTCCAAATTAATAAGTCTTAACCCTGCCCTCAAAACTGGGCCAGGGCAATCCCTTAAGGCCAGTGGGTCATGAAAGACTTCGCTCAAGACTCGACTCATAGGGACTTTCCTCGGAACCGATCTGAGATCTTCAGCCGACAATCGCCACTGCCGTAATAACTTCAGGCACGGAGCGACATAGGCTGGTAGCTGACCACGATGACCCCTGAGATTCTTCACTTGGCCACCTTCTTCCCAAAGTCGCAGAAAAGGCCTAAACCAAGATCTAAAAATGCCTGCCCATCCAGGAGGTTCCACTGCAAGCATATTACCAATATTAAACTTGAGAAAAAGCAGTGAAAAGAAAAGAACTGGGTTGACCATACCTAAGCCACCCTCCCTCCTGGATAGATAGGTGACATTCCTCTTGATGGGGTTCAGTCTGTTCCCCCACAACATCTGGAAGAACACACTACTGACCCTAGCATAGAGAGACACTGGTAAGATGCAGACAAAGCTGACATACAAAAAGATCGGAATCAGGTAAGTCTTAATCAGATCAACCCTTTCCCTCATAGATAACTTCCATTTCTTCCAGCTGACCACCTTAGTATTGGCAATTTCCAGTCTGCCTTCCCAGTTTTTGAGGCCATAATCGCCGGGTCCAAATTCAGTGCCTAGAATCTTAATTCTTTCCTGGGGCACTGGAAAGGTGTCCGGGAGATCAAAACCCTCACCTTTCTTTCCCATCCAGAAGACTTCACTCTTTTCCTGATTGATCTTGGAGCCTGATGCTTCAGAATACCGTGATGTCAGAGAGACCACCTCCTCTGCTTCATCCGCCCCGGTGACAATCACCGACACATCGTCCGCATAGGCAACAACCCTCAAAGTCGGCTCACCCGGGAGACCCACTGGTACCCCGCACAACATGCCGCTCTCTAGCCTCCTGATGAAAGGGTCGATTGCAAACACATAGAGCAGGGGACTCAGGGGACAACCCTGGCGCACCCCGGAGCCAACCTCAAAGGACTGCCCAACCCAACCATTAACAAGAGGAAAGCTTTCTGCCCCCTTATACAAGACTTTTAACCAATCGACAAAACCACCCAGCAGACCGTACTTACTAAGGAGCAACCACAGGTACTCATGGTTGACACGATCAAAAGCCTTTGCCTGATCCAATGTCAGCAAATACTTTCCCCAGCCTGCAGCCCTGCACCGCTCCAAGGCCTCCCGGACAGCTAAAACCGCTGTGAAGGTGCACCTACCCTGGACCGAACAGTGCTGATGGCGAGAAAGCAAAGACTCTGCTACTGACGATAGGCGCCAGAAAAATATCTTTGCCAGTATCTTTCTATCGACATTAAGAAGGCTGATGGGGCGCCAATTCTCAATCATCGAAGGATCTTTACCCTTTGAAAGAAGAATCACAGCTGAGTGCCTCATGGAAGGGGGAAGTACCCCCTCAGCAAGGCAACTGTTAAAAACCTCTACCAAATGTGGGGCCAGAATAGACTTAAAGGCTTTGTAAAACTCAGCCGTCAAGCCATCCGGTCCAGGTGACATTTTGATGGCAAGTTGTTCAATTGCCCTCATCACCTCTTCAACTGTGATCTCCTCTGTCAAATTTATCAATGGGACATCTTCATCATTTAGACCTGGAGTAGAGTCCAAAAAGCCTTCCATCTTGTCACGGTCAAGCTCTTTCCTCCCAAGAAGGTCAGCATAAAAGGACCTCACGACCTCCAGAATCCCTGACCTGGACTTTGTCAAGGAACCTGTACTGTCTTTAAGGCCAACGACCGTTTTAACAGCTACACCTTGTTTGCAGTTCTGGTAAGGGTCAGGCGAGTGGTACTTCCCATAGTCCCTCTCCAGAACCAAAGAGGCATGCCGGTCATATTGACACTTCCTGAGAAGGAGTTTCACTTCGGAGATTTCCCCAGGATCTCCACCTCTCGAGACAAGAATATCCAGCTTCCTCCGTAAACGTTGGTAGGTCATGTATTTATTAAACTGTTTTCTATTGGCTAGGCCCCTGAAGAATCCAGCGATCCTCTTTTTGGTCAGCTCCCACCACTCAGCCTTGCTGCTAGAAAAAGTCCAGGATGGTCACCTGTGCCTGAAAGAATTCCTCAAAGGATTGTCTAACATGTTCTTCCTTGAGTAGAGTCGAATTCAATCTCCAGATGCCCTTACCCCTCTGAGGGGCGTCTGAAGCATTCAGGACCACAGATAGCATACAGTGATCAGAGAACTCTACTGCCTGCACCACTGGGGGTGAGAAAGCAGAGGTCTCCTTCAAAAAAAACCTATCTATTCTACTCTGACTATTACCTCGATGAAAGGTGAACCCAGTGTCATCCGGGAGGTGCTTAATGTGCACATCCACAAGACCAGCATCCCTAACCATACTATTTAAAAAAACGCTATCATATCCCAGCCTGTCCTTGAAGTCCTTCCTGTCCTTGGGCCTAGTTACTGTATTAAAGTCACCTCCAAAGACCACTTGCCGGGATGTAAAAAGAAATGGCTTGATCCTTGTAAAAAGGCATTTCCTGTCCCACTTTGTGTGCGGCCCATAAACATTAATTAGGCGCAGGTCCTGCCCTCCCACAAGGACGTCTAAGACCATACATCTCCCAATCTCCACCTCAATAACCCGCCGGACAGTTACCATGCCGGTTTTAAACAACACCGCCACACCGCCGTAAGGCTCGGCCGCAAGAGACCAGTAAGATGGACCATACCTCCGGTCTCTCTTGGCCATATGAATATCTGCCAAGGAGGTGAGCCTAGTCTCTTGCAAAAATAAAATTTCAGCATCTAATTGGCTGAACAAAAAGAAGGCCATAGAACGAGCTCTTACTGACTTAATGCTGGCGACATTTATTGTCACCACTTTTAACGGAGGGGGAACCGCCATTTGGGTTATTGGGTGGATTGCTTCTTAGCTCCCCTCTGCTGCTCATCACCAGAAGCCTCTCTCTTTCTTGAGGCCGCCTCAAACTCCATCTCAGAATCAGAACTTCGCTCCGAAGAAGCTCCAGATGAGGAAATCTCCCACTTAGAGGACCTATAACAGTTGGAGACAGGCACTGGAGCCGTCCTCACCACCTGCTTCTTCCGCTTCCCAACCTTCCTTCTCTCCTCCAGGTACTGCAGGTCAGCTTCAGAGATGCCCTTATCTCCTGTTTTTTTCTTTGAAGTCTTTACAGAAGACTCCTTTAGAGAGGCAGAAGCGACCTTTTTAATACCCACTACCACTCCTGGTGGGGGGGTTGCTCCCTTTGAATCAGACTTAGGAGGGGTAGACTCCTGGGGGGTAACTGACTCGGGGGGCACAGACTTGGAAGGTTCTGACACATGAGGAGAGGGTACAGTAGGCTGGGGGGACACAGAGACAGATACAGAAGGAATACTTACAGACACAGGAGGGGTGGCCACAGGAACTGGGGAGGGACCCTGAGCAGGACCAGGGGAGTCAGTCACCGCAGAGGAGGATGGTACACCAGGGGCATCACCCTCCATCCTGTCCAGCCTTGACATGTCATCTATTACCTCCTTCTCCATATTGTGCCAGGCTTCAGGACATCTGCTGTAGGGGTGGCCAAGGCGCAGGCACAGGTTGCACCTGATCATCTCGGTGCAGTCCTTGGCCATATGACCCTGACCCCGACACACTGAACATATCAAGGCTGAACAGGAAGAGCTCAAATGCCCCTTTTCTCCACAGCGGTGACACAGCTTCGGCTGACCAGGGTAGAAAATAGTCATCCTATCCCTCCCTATAAAGGCTGAGGAGGGCAGGTGACGGACAACATTCCCATCCCTGGCCAACCTGACTGTTACTGACCAACCCCCAGTCCAGATGTTACGTTCATCAAGGATTTTGCTGGGCTTAGTCAAAACCTCACCATAGTTCCTTAACCAGACCTCTAGGTCCCGAGCAGGAACACTCTCATTGGTGAGTATGATGGTGATCTTTTTCACCGTTGACCTTTGCGAAACCGCAACTGGGGCCAGACCTTCCCATTCAGGTCTTGACCTGCACCGAGCCTCATATCGCTCCCAGAACAGGTCAAGACCCTCTGGCCTGGTGAAACTAATGGTATAATCCCGTGTCCCAGCAACATGTATTAGAGCATACAGGTCATTTGCCCCAAAACCCATCTCCAAAATCAAATCCACCACTGCACGCCGTGCTGGAGGGATCGCACCACCTTCCCATTTGAGAATTACCACATTTCTTCTCGGACCCCCAGCAGAAGCCAGAGACCCAAGACCAGATCCCGGGGTGCCCAAAGTGGTAGGCTGCAGGGGGAAACCCCGCTTGGGGGCGGAGCCACCAGGAGCAGAGCGTACCACCTGAGCAAACGTGGATTTATCAGGGCCAAGGCCCCACACTGAAGTCACAGTAGTCTGTACATTACTATTATTTGCTTGGACTGAGCTGGGACGATTGTCCATCACACTTGTACAATTGCTATCAGTCACACACACGTTCAATTTCCCATCAGGAATAGTCACAGTTGCTGCAATACCAGCTGTCTCCTGATGCTGCACTGTAGAGTCTCCAGCAGCTGTGGGGCAGACAGCTTTAGACTCAGCCAAAGGAGAGTTAATAGGCTCTGCTGACACCGGTAGTTCCTTTTCAGAAATGTCATTTTTTAAATGCAGCTCTTGCTGCGCTGCAGCATCAGCAGGTACAACATTGCTACACATAGCATTAGAAACTTGAGTGTCACTGGGCACACTTTCAACATTGCTCATGGTGTTAGATGACACAAAAACAGATTCATCCCCTGCTTGGGGCTTGACATTATCAGGCACATTATCAGTTATGTTCTCATCACCAAACGCCAGCTGATCCCCCCGCACAGGAGACTCCATTACCTGGATGGCCCTGAGCATGCCTCCTGAGTCCTGCCTCCTGAGTCCTGGGAAGGCATGGGGCTGCTTACCTCTACCTGAGGGGGCAGGGGGTCAGAACTGGGGGTCTCCTCCTCCACCTCCATCTTTGTCATCCTCGCAAACCTTTTATCATTGTAAAACTTTTCCTTAAATGGCCCATCTCTTCCTTCCATGATGGACACAATGGTCTCCTGATGTTCAACCCGGACCTTGGCTAGTTGGATCTCCGGATCCATGGACCCTCGTTTCTGGCTATGTAAGCCCTCACGCTGCCTTCTCAAGCGCTTCAGTTACGCTCTCAGTTTATAGAGCTTGTCTCTTTCCCTATTCAGGGCTTTAATCCCGGCCACCACTCGCTCCTGAATTGCCTCTGAGCCTTCATCCTTACCAGGGGCAGAGAGATCACAAGCCATGGTTTGTACAGAGGAAGGCATGTCACCCGACGGCCCAGGAGATGGCTGAGAGCTTCCAGCAGGAGAGGCCCCGCTGTCCTCCATGGCTTCCCCAGAAAGGGGCCAGGAGAGCTGGGATAGATTTCCTCACCAGTCCCCTCTCACACGGATCTGCAGCAGCTCCAGAGACAGCCTCCTCCTGACACACCTGTGCTCCAATGATGGGTGGGGCACTATTCCTCCCACTGACACCATTGATGGAGCACTATTCCTCCTACTGATAGCAACACTAAAATGGGAGGATTCTCCCAAGGGTTTTTTTTAGCAGCAAAATGAGCAAATTCAAAAATTAAAAAATATATATAAATTCTTTATTAGAAAAATTGTCAAATCATAAACATGTAGCAGTTAAAACATTAGCTCTGGTTAGGCGATAACAGTATTGTTCCAAAATACAGAAATTGCAAACACAAGGTTAATTACAACATCACATATCAAAATTGTCTGTTGTATTGATGCCCCGATGTGTTTTGACCTGTGGGGTCACGGTCTTCTTCAGGGGTTGGTTTGCTATAAAGCAATGTGTTCAATATTTCAAGTGTCAGAGACATATATTGCACCAAATATTCAATCTATGTAAACATAAGGTATAGTTACCAATGGAGGGTACAAGTAGGAGATCTTCTGACCATAATTTCCTAAAATCAGTTGGATGATCCCAGGGGTCCCATGGCTACTCGTGTTCCAAGAAAGGGTGATATTCAACCCAAAGTGGCTTGCAAGGAGTCACACTTGGGACATCATCAGGGGGTGTGGGTGGTCCGCAACTGCAGCAAATCCCTGAGGATATCATTATATCATAAGGAGGGAGAGTACTTCTCCAATCATAAAATCCTATTGGACTGCCAAATGTGTTCCAATGTTTATTATTAATGTGTATTTGCATTGAAGTGATGTTAGCTTAATGTACATTGTTGGTGCCAAATAGGTTCCAAACGTGTATCTTATTGATGTGTCAATGTATTAAAGTGATGATGATATAAAGAAGGTGAATAATAAATGAAAATTAGATGTTGTGAGATGGAGGTGTATGTATTGTATTGTGCGTAGTAAATGATAAAATATACAAATAAAACGACCTATAAATATGGATGAATGAATGTACTATATGAAACAGCAATTAACCCATCAAAGCAGCGCTATTTTCAGTCCTCAATGCTGACTGATAAAACAAAGTCTTTGTAAATGCAAGCAAAACACATGCAGGCAGATAAATTCCAACAAAGACACAGCGGTTGGAGCTCGGTCTGGATTCCCTTATATGAACAGTAGATCTGATGAGTGCACCTTTCACCATTTATTGGGACAGCTTGTGCTGCGCACACCCCGTAGGGGTTCAAACTCACCAGAGCCAAGAGGTTAACAAGCCTTGGATCAAATCCTCTCTCTGGTTACTCCCGAAGTCCTCCAGGGTTAATGATCAGATAACAGCAACAATGTCCACATGTAAAAAAGAGACCCCGAATAGTCCAGTACCATTTTGATCATTTATTGTAAGTCACAAATAAGAGAAAAAAACTAATAAAGTAAATAGACTGTAAAAATCAGTGGGCGCAGTTCCTTACAAAGGATAGCCTTCTAGCTTTCAGTTGGTTGGTAATAGTGGATAACTCAAACTGCTTCTCTCAAAGCACAAGGGTACTGGTTGCAAACTGGATGGATGATACACAATTTACAGCTGATCAGTCCTTCATTCCACTAGAGAACAACTACAAGCTTGGAGCGCACTGCGTGTCAACCAGGCACAGCTGACCCGCACTTCCTCCCTCTTGTGTCTGAAGCTTCAGGCTAGAAGCACACTGCGTCCTTGCGTGATCACGGTTGCCGTGGTATCGTGCTCTACAGAGCACGGAAAGGCAGTTCAAAAAGGCCGGGAATCCTCACCTTATGCCTGTTTGCTCCATGGACCTTCCACCTGCTTCTGCCTTGCCTAAAGATTCTTCTGATGTCAAGGATGTTCCTCATGCCAGTTTTCATAGACCTCCTCTGACTAAACAAGAAAGGGCCCAACGTCGCTATGATAAACTTTGTCTCTACTGTGGCAACGAGGGGCATTTCTTACAGACTTGTTTCTGGGGACATCATAGGAGAGCTTCTCCTCCTCCTGCAGTTGCCGCCTTGAACTCCAGCCAGAAACACTTCCTGCTGCCAGTCTCTTTTAAGTTAGATGGAAGAACTCTCTCTGTTTCTGCTATTGTGAACTCTGGGGCCTGTAGTTGTTTTGTGGACACGCTTCACTTGGCAGATGCTTCTAACATCAAATCAGGACCTGTCACCTCAGAGATTGAACCCATCCTGTGCATCTCAGCTTCTGGGCATCAGGAACTCTTACGGTTGGACGTCATTTCTTCTCCTCTATTTGCCGTCATCCTTGGTCAGCCCTGGTTAAAGGCACACAATCCTCTCATCAACTGGTCCACGGGAGAGGTGTCATTTCCTTCCAACTACTGCAGAGAATTTTTCCTTCCTCCTATACCCAGTCCTGAAGCTTCCGTCCTCTGCATTGATGTGGATTCTGAAACGATGAAAGTTGTGCCTTCTGTTTATCATGAGTTCCTGGATGTTTTTAATAAAAAGAATGCTGACACTCTTCCGCCCCACAGACCTTACGATTGTCCCATCAAACTCTTACCTGGTGCTGAAATTTCCTTTGGTAGGATCTACCCACTCTCGGAGCTTGAACTAGAGGAACTGCAGAAATATATTAACGAAAACCTCGACAAGGGGTTTATCCGGCCATCCTCTTCCCCTGCTGGTGCGGGAATATTCTTTGTTGAGAAGAAGGACCACTCTCTCCAGCCGTGTATTGACTATTGGGACTTAAATAAGGTGACCATTAAGAACCGGTATCCCTTTGCCCTTATCCCTGAGTTGTTCCAGAGACTACGGGAGGCCTGTGTATTTTCCAAGTTAGACCTATTGGGAGCCTACAACTTGATCAGAATAAGGGAAGGTGATGAGTGGAAGACGGCATTCAGGTCTCGTTTTGGGCACTTTGAGTACCTAGTGATGCCCTTTGGACTTTGTAATGCGCCAGCCACCTTCCAGCATTTTGTAAACGATTTGTTTCGGGACTTTCTTGATCTGTTTACTCTTGTTTATTTGGATGACATCCTGATCTTTTCCACTTCTCTAGAATCCCATTGGGTCCATGTAAAGAAGGTATTAAACAGACTGAGAAAACATCACCTTTATGCCAAGGCTGAAAAATGTGAGTTCAAGAAAGCACCATCCAGTTCTTGGGCCTCAATTTTTTCTGCAGATGGGATTTGTGGGGTTTGCCAATTTCTGCAGGAAATTCATTAAAGACTTTTCCAGTATTATTTCACCCATTACCCAATTAACCAAACAACACCTAACCTTCTCATGGACCTCTGAAGCTCAAACAGCATTCGAGAAACTGAAGGGCCTGTTCACCACTGCTCCCATTCTGAAGCACCCAGATCCTGCTCTTCCCTATGTTCTTGAGGTTGACGCCTTGGAAATTGCTGTAGGAGCCATACTGTCTCAGCGACAAGGGACAAAATCTTTGGTTCACTCTGTTGCCTTCTTCTCCAGGAAGCTAAGTGCCCCTGAAAGGAATTACGATGCCGGTGATCGGGAATTACTCACCATTAAGTCAGCCCTTGAAGTGTGGCATTACCTGCTTGAGGGGGCAGCACACCCTAATCTTGTATTTACCGATCACAAAACTCTTGAATACCTGAGAACAGCAAAAAGGTTAAGACCCCGCCAGGCCAGATAGGCCCTCTTTTTGCAAGATTCTGCTTCCACATTACCTACCGGCCCAGATCCAAGAATGGGAAGCCGGATGCCCTTTCAGGCATGTTCCAAAACACCCAAGTACTCTCTGAACCTGATACCATTTTGCCTGCTAAGAATTTTCTTTTGTTACAGACTGATCTCATTTCCCAAGTCAAGACAGCAGTCCTGGATCATCCTCCTCCTCTAGGACTTCACCTCCAGCTTAAAGAGCAGTATTCTACATGTGCCACGATCATCCCTGGCAGGACACTTCGGAGCGCATAAAACTGCTGAATTAGCCCTTCATTCCTTCTGGTGGCCAAGTTTAGAACAAGATTGCAGAGACTATGTTAGGTCTTGTACTACATGTCTACGGAACAAGTCTTCTAAAACTAAGAACTGGGGTCTGTTGGAGCCCCTTCCTGTACCTGAGAAGTTATGGAGCATGATCTCCATGGACTTTATTGTCGAACTACCCCCGTCCAAAGGATTTACCACCATCTTCATGATAGTAGACTGCCTGTCCAAGATGGCCCACTTTGTGCCCCTGAAAGGTACCCCTTCTGTTATGGAGACCGCTTACTCCTTTGTTAAGGAAGTAGTGCGTCTATATGGTATTCCTGCCAATATTACTTCCGTTCACCTCCAGATTTTGAAAGTCCCTATGTGTAGCCCTGGCATTAAACATTGCTTGTCTTCTGCCTATCACCCTCAGACCAACGGTCAAACGTAAAGAACAAATCAGACCTTGGAACAGTACCTCCGTTGTTTCTCTTCATTCGCACAAGACGACTGGGTTTCTCTTTTACTATTAGCAGAATTTGCATACAATAACGCAATACATTCTTTCACTAAACAGACTTCTTTCTTTGCTAATTATGGTTTCCATCCATCCTTTTTGCCTGATGTTCCCCAAGAATTTCCGGTACCAGCAGTACAGGATCGCCTTGAGTTCTGGGGGGCTAATAATCAGCTTCTGCAAGAGACTATCACCAAATCCCAAACGAACTACAAAAGGTTCTATGATAAAAGAAGGAAAGGCAATCTAGATCTGAAACCGGGGGACATGGTATGGCTATCTACCGCAAACCTTAAACTAGCCTGCCCTTCTAAGAAATTAGGACAGAGGATTAATGCCGTGGCCTTTGAACTAACTTTACCAGGGAGTCTAAAAATCCATCCTGTATTCCACGTGTCTCTCCTGAAACGATCTGTGGCCAATCGTTTCCTGATTGTGAACCCGAGACCCCTGCCCCGTTACTGGTTGATGGTAATGAGGAATTTGAGGTGGAAGCTGTTCTGGATTGTCGGAAGAGAAGAGGCCAAACCCAGTTCTTCATTAAGTGGAAGGGTTATGGCCCTGAAGATAATTCTTGGGAACCCTCCTCCAATGTGCATGCTCCAAGACTGATTTAAGCTTACCTTTGCCTCCACCGTGAGAAGAGTTCCTTAGTGAGCATCCGGAGGCTGCCCTTAAGGGGGGGCAATGTAAGGAAACCAGTGGTAATCATCTGTCACGTGCTCACGCGCAGCGACCGGCGTGCAAGCGCAGGAGCGCATCCCCGGTGCCAATTGGCGCCAGACGGCCTATTTAAGGAGTTCTCTACCACTGTTCTGTGCTGACTGGTCTTTCAGCTGTGCTCCTGTTACCCTGAACCTGTGATTCCTGTCTGAATACCCGTGGCTGACCTTGGCTCCTGTTTGACCCTGCTCCTGGATCCTGTCTGTCTGATTTATGGCTTTGATCCCGGCTCTCCTCTGACCCTGCTCCTGGACTATGTTTACTTGATTCCTGGCTCCTGATCCCGGCTCCTCATCTGACCCTGCCTTTGCCTGATGTCCTGTTACCATGCTGCCTGTCTGTTAACGAACCTGGCTTCTCCTATGACCTCGCTCCTGCCTCCTGCTTGGCTCAGCGCTGCTGCAACTACAGCCCAGCGTCTAGCTGCGACTTCCTGCAACAGGTCTCTGGGTCTTCATCTGCAGGCACTCATGTTCCTCCTGGCTCTTGGCTCTGTCTGTTCCACTCTCAACGGGACCCGGGCTGGAGATACAAGAGAGGCCGACCTCGTCAATTCAATCTCCCCTCAGGTACGTGACACTTCCACCATAATTACGTAAAGTCACGGCGTCATGCGCACGCACGAGACCTCGCGCATGCGCGCTCCACAGAGAAACGTCCGGGAGTGATCCAGGGATGCCGCCGGCAAGAAATTGCTCCCCCAGTGGCCGAAAGGAATTCCAGCCACCTCTTGGAGCATGGCTGGGAGTGCAGAGATCTCTACGCTCCCCCTTCTTGCCGGGAAGCCATGTGGGGAAAAGGCTTCCTCCAAAGGAAAGACTTAGGGAGCCAGGAATCCGTGGAAATCTACAACAAACAAACAGAAAGATAATTAACAAGCATAAATGCAATATGATTACAAATACATTTTGTAAAAAAGCACAACGCCTTTGAATAAACATATATTGGATCGTGTTTAGTTTTCTATGGTCATGTCTGACTCAATACTAAAGACCAATCTGTTTTAAGAGCTGTGTGTCATTTTTTAAGGAGACCAATCTAATGGTATAGAAAGCTATAATGGTTGATATGTGTGTTATAATGAGGCGATCTTAGTGGGTTTTTCCGGATGAAAGACCCTTAAGAAAGGGGGCAAAGGAGATGGACTCATTCAGGCCTGGAAAGGTGGTGGCCTGTAATCTGAAGATCCATCTCTGCTCATATTGAAGCAGGATTTTGTTCCAGTCTCCTCCCCAATCAGGAATGTAAAACTGATCTAGGTAAAGGTAACCTTAGGTACTTTATAGTCGTGCCCAACAAGTTTTGATTCAAGTTTTGAGTCATGAACCAAAATTAGGGCTTCAACCCGGGCAGAGTTGGGTACATAGAGATAATGTGCATGAGTCCAAAAGCTGTTCTTGTACTCAAGGTTAATATCTATAGGAGAAACAAACACAAAATTAGGGCGCACAAGCAATATTCCAAAGCAATATACCTATGGTAAAGGTACATGTGAGGGGGTTAAAAACAATCTCCAATCAATAGTCCATGTAACAAACATATAATATATATGACTAAAAGTCCATTCACTAAGGGCAGCCACCAATGTGGAAGCAGAAGCAGGTTCCAGTGAACAGCTGAGAAAATACAAAAAGAAGAGTTGCCTCTAACTGTAGGAGTTTAGGACAATTTAATATGACTAAAACAATGGCAACTCACAGAGGTAGGATAAAAATGGCACATCTTCAAACAGAGGATGATTTCCCAATGAGCTCTCGTCAGTTAGCGTCCCACTCATCTGCCGACACCCGGTGTACTGCAGTCAGTAGTACGCATGCTAAGAAATGCGTCGCATTCCAGTGATGTCATCACCGCACGCTGTCCCCCCCCCAAGCTTCACTCTGGATTTGACTCCATCTTATGGCCGACTTCCTTACCAGCGGGGAACGATACACACGGCGGGAGCTGGCAGATGAGTGGGACGCTAACTGACAAGAGCTCATCGGGATATCATCTTCTGCTTGCAGATGTGCCCATTTTTATCCTACCTCTGTGAGTTGCCATTATTTTAGTCATATTAAAATGTCCTATACTCCTACACTTATGAGCCTCTTCAATTTGTATTTTCTCAATATCCATAGGAGGATGACTGAGAAGTGGGTCATTTACATACCCCTCCTTGAGCAAACTCAAGAATGTTCTGAGACTCATGGCCCCTGGGAAGTTCTTTTGAGGCAGAATTGTACATTTAGAGTTGGCTTTCTGGAGAGGTTCATTGTCACGACTAGTACTTACCGAGGCCAAGATGCCGAGAGCGGCTCGCCCTTACGACCACGCGCACCCTGTCCCCCGGAGATTATACAGGGAGCAGGGGGCACGCAGAGCACGGGCCACCAGCAGGTGAGTACTCCAAAAGGTAGAAGGACTTATAAGCAAGGTGGAAGTCTCAGGAGCTGACTGAAAGTGTCACTGCGGGAGCAGGGGATCGAGTGCAGAATAACAGAAAGTCCGTGAAGCCAGCCAGGGGTCAGAACTGGGTAATCAGATTTAAAGCAAAGTCCGTTTGGATAGCCAGGGGTCAAGCACAGGTAATCGGTATTTAAACAGAGTCCGTTTGGATAGCCAGGGGTCAAGCACACGTAATCAATATTGGAGCAGAGTCCGTTATGAATAGCCAAGGGTCAGCACAGGGTATCAGCAGAGAAGCAGAGTCTGTTATGGATAGCCAGGGGTCAGCACAGGGTATCAGCAGAGAAGCAGAGTCCGTTATGGATAGCCAGGGGTCAGCACAGGGTATCAGCAGAGAAGCAGAGTCCGTTATGGATAGCCAGGTGTCAGCACAGGGGGTCAGTAGAAAAGCAGAGTACACAGAAAAACCGGAACTGGGAACAGCTGACGACAAACCAGCAACCCGACTGGGTGCTGGAGCCATCAGAAGTAGCCCACACAGTTCGCGCGTCAGCGTGACATGATACCATGCACGCGCACGGGCGACGGCGCGCACTCGGGGACCGTTGTGCACCCGCACGAGCCGCACCATTGGGCCGCGCACAGGTGTGCGCCAAAGCGCCAGTCCACCGCGCATGCGCCCCGGAGCCCGGTGAACAGAGGCAGCAGACGTCCTCTGACATTCAATTAACATCCTCAATAAGGCATCGGCCTTACCATCCCTTGACCCAGGTCGATACGAGATAATAAAATGAATACAGTTACCAGATGCTTAGCCCCTTCCAGCAGATGCCTCTATTCAGAAAAGCCTTCCTCAATTGCCAGTAACTCCTTGTTCCCAATGTCATAATTCTTTTAAGTGAGAAAAATAGAAAGAAGGTTAAGTCCTGTAGGGTGGGAGAGTTGCAAGGCGGTTGTTAGGAGAGACCCAGGCTGTTTGGATGTAAGGTTGGGAAAGCATAGTCCCACCAGGGGCGACCACATTTAGAAATGTAGAGTGGGAATCGTGCAAGATGCTCAACTTTTGCAGTAGCTCAGCAGTTGGGATCATAATTTATCACGGTCACAAAAGTTTCAAAATTATTCAGAGTGGCGCTGTCTTGTTCTATGTAAGAGGAGGCCAAAGCTAGAGCTTCCCCAGTCAGGAGGTTGACAACAAACATGACCTTCTGTTTTTCAGAAGTAAATGCAGTGGGTCACATTTGGAAATATATGCAACACTGGTTAAAGAAACCTCTATAATGGCGGTGGTCGCCATTGAACTTGGGTGGGTGAGGCAAATGTATGCATTAGCATCATCTCAGGAACGTAGGTCCAGCAATTGTTTTTGCAGCGCACGGATTTCCTTGTTGCCCTTTAACCACAATTTCCAGTCCAGCAAATTTTTCTTAGTAGGTGACACCAAACTCCTGCAGCTCTGCAATTTGTTGCCTGAAAGGAGCCACCGCATTTGCTATAGCAGTCTCCATGTTTTGGGCCAGATTATTCTGTCACAATCAGGGGTCAAGCTGAAAGACCAGTAACAATAGCCATTATTACAATAATTTGACTCAGAATAAGTATTGCATAGTGATCTTTCTTTGTCCATCCTACATTATCTATATTTGAATACATATGTTATATTATTAAAAATAATATAACATATGCTATAGAATTGCTATGTAAGCCATTTTGTAATTTAATACCATTTAAATTACTTTTCCATTTTAGTTTGAAACCACTGAAATTTTCTGAAATTGCGAAATATTGCAACCTGCAGGTGTTCCATACCCCACTGGTGTACAGAATGCTCCCAGAAATGTCATTGTATGATCGACTCACTGCTTTTCCCAGATGTCTTTTCTAAGATCAAAGACAAATTGTAGCCATCTCCAACAACGGGCGTTTCATTTATAGTAAGATACTCCCAAAAGTTTCCTACTTCCAAAGGGATACAGACACCGCAGATTTCCCTAGAAAACTAAGATCAGCTGGTGAGAATGAAGGATGACCCTACCATTCAGGAGTAAGTCTGAAAGGACATGGTAAAATAACCCCCAATTTCTTCAGTACAGAAATAGAAATAAGTCTACAATAATTGCCAAAAAGAGCACAAAAAAGCTGCAGTTGTCATAATTAGATGAACAACTTTAATAAAGCACCAAATGCAATCACAAACACATAGACACATTAAGGACAGAAAAGAAAACAGCCAAGACAGAATGAATAGGAAACTGTATTCCAGTCCTCTGACTCCTGCCATGAACCTAAAAGGAGTGATGAGCCATTACCTAGATGGATGAACACTAGAGCAGCATGGGAAGAGAGAATGGAAGTGCGCTAGTAAACCCACTGGCTGCCCAAGCTATGTCTCTCCATGTGATGTCTGCAAGATCGTAAGAACATGTTTTGGGGATAAAGATTTGACTTCATTCTTCAATTAGAAGCTAATAAGCTACCCAACCTTACAACAAGAAAAACATATTCCTTTATTATTACTCCCCACCTCTTTTTGTTTTGTTTTTTGTTATATGATATTGATATTCATTTATTTATTTTCTTTTTGCCCGCCTACCCATCTCAGGATAAACGTCATTGGGTATGTATAGACTAAAGACCAGTTAATACCTGATTTTGCATTGTAGTTAAGGAGAAGTGACCCATTAAATAAAATAGAGAGGTGACGTACGAGTAATGGAGGTAATAAGATATCTCAGCTGACTGCTGGATGACAAATGGTAGAAATTAACGTAGGCGGTGTAAGCTAAATGAACAGAAATATCATTTTCTACAGCTAACGCGAGAAGCTAAGCAGCCGTAATTTTTACAAGAACGGCAATAATGTGATTTGGGGAGAAGATGATGTTTCTGACATTATTACTTCTTGCATTATATTTATGGGCAGCAGGGCTAAATTTAATATGATCCAATTAGAAATGTAAATTACTTTATTCTTTCAGCAAGGCTGGAAGGAAAATATATTCTAATATATCCATTCTATATGCATGACTAGGGTAGGCAAGAGCACATCTGAGACTCCCCTGCCATCTCCACTTCCCCCCCCCCCCACACTTATCAGGAATGACAACTCCATACCTCAGATGGATCCCCACCGTTTTGCCAATAACCATAAATAGACCTCCGTCAAGGACCCCAACCGCCAAACAAATTAAGAAAAAACATTACAACGGTAAAATCAATACTAAGAGGGGTGGGAGGCATGCTCTTCTGACGATTTCCTGTCAGCTAGTGTGTCGGGACCTCCCCTACACACGCTCACCTGAGACTGCCCTGCCTATGTCAGCCCCACTTACCCCCCCTACTTATCAGGAATGACAATGCAAAACATAAGTGGAGTTAAAATGGCCGAACACAGCCTTTTATTAAACATACACTTTCTATATAAAAACATAACATAACCATACATAACTTATCCAGCTATCAAGATTAGAGGTCCCTGACGGTGCCACATTGCCAAATTTTTTTGTGTCTGAGGCACCAGATAGCTGAGCTGTGACCCCAGCCGCTCAGAGCCTAAACCAGCTGACCTCAGACACCCACCGGCCTTACACTTGTGCATCCCTCCACACCCGAAAAGCTCCTTGTAACCCATCTTCCAAACCCAACAGCCACAGATCCGTACCCACTGCATTAAGGTGGACACCATCACCCCTAAGAAACTGCCAAGTATCGGTCTCCAAATCCAAATGACGAACAACTAAACTCCCATTCCTAACAATAAACCTCCCCACTTCCTTGTTCATCTTGACCCATGCCTTATTCATTTTTTTGACCGATCTGGCACCGTAGGACACCTGCAAAGAAAAGAAAATCACAGTGCACCCCAACAGGAACCAGAAACAACAACACAAAACAGTAGTACAGTAGAAGGAAAAAACCCACTTGACTAAAATTATCTAGAGCAAATGTGGCCTAACATACATGCGGAATCGGTCCCACCTACCAATGTGCATAACAGTATTCTCATCCAATCCCCACCAGGATGCCTCTGTGGCTGCCCCAATACGAAAGGAGTGAGAAGAGTGCTGAAACGGAACAAACCCAGCGGCCGCCAGGCATGTACGAAGACTGCTACAAATTGAAACTTAGACAGACACGAGCCATCCGAATGCAGGAACAGGGCACCACCGGTCGCACCAGAAGGAACTGTTCCAAGGCAAGCACCGACAAAAACGGGGACCATTACCCCGAAAAAGCTGCACCAACATGCCCTTGCCACTCTGGTCCATCTTGGATCGCCATTTAACCTGCATGGAATGTGAAAACCCATCCTAAAACCCAACTACAGGAGGCGAGCTGCCTCCTGATCAGGGTACCTATTTAGAAAAGGAACCATCCTTTCCACCCTCACCAGAGTCACCCAGCTTTCCAGCAGCATCCCCAGTGCGTCCTTTACCTTGTTTTAAACAATGGGAGAGCGAATGGCTGCCCCCACACCCTGAGCATTCAAATTTAAAATGACAGGAGCTGCTCTAATGGCAGGAACTGTCATTAAACTGCCAGCACAACCCCTTCTTCCTAGCGGCCGTCGCACCTGAAGTAGAGGTCCCGCCAGCCCCTCCTGGAAAAAACAAAGTACCCGCCCTGGCAGAAGTTATCAACTTCATCCAGAGGCCGATATGCTTTTGATCCCAATGAATAGAAGACCGGATGGCTTTCTGCTAGAGAAACTGCTCGTCATAATGGAGCTATGCCGCACCACCATACACTCTATGTGCCTCCCCAATCGCATCCAAATAACAAAAAAGCGCTGAACAATTTTCAGGTGCCTTTTGCCCAATTACGCTGGGCAAAATTGTAAAAGCCTGCAACTAATTGGCAAACGTACGCGGGATAAGCCGATATCTCCGCTGCTCCTCCTCCTCCTTCTTGCTTTTGTTCGGTTTAATCCTATCCATATTACATTTTTTCTAAGGGAAGAAGGGAAAATATTTCCACAGATTCCCCTTTCCAGATTTTGTCACGCACCTTCTGCTTAAGATGGGTGCCAAGCGGTCCCTCGAAGCAGACGTACACCACACTTCGCTGAATCCGCTAATCTCACCTTATCTGCCGTCTTGTCCGCATCCTTCTCCTTCTCTGCCACTGATACTGGTCCCGGCTCAGCATCTTCCATCTGCGTGCCAGCCGCCAACCCAACCCGTACCACTGGTAGGAGGGATGGCCCCTGTGCCGTCGCCCCCATCTTCCCAGCGGATCCTACGCCATCACTGGAGACCCTTACCTTGCTGAGCCTTTCAACCTGCCCAGCAATTCCCGGAAACTCACTAACACCTCATTCCCGCTCACCCCCAGAGTTCGTGTACCCCCTGACCTCTGACCCTGATAGAACAGAAGGGGAAAGTAAAGAAAAATCAGTAAAAGGTGACTTGCCAGGCTGCACAGGGCCATGGGCCCCCCCAGCCGCAGATCCGGTTCCCTGGACGCAGCATGGCTCTCCTCTTCCAGTTCTCCATCCTCCTCACTGCTCACTTCCCCCTCTGAACGCCGAGCTTCAGGGCTGTGATCTCTTCGGAACATGGAGGTAGTCGCTGCTGTCTTCCTGGCACCATGGCAGACGTGCCAGGTGACAAGCTGGCGCCCGCAGGTGTAGTTCTTCCTGCCCGGCTGTCCCACCAACAGGCACATTGCTCGTGGAAGGCTCCTTAATCCGGACGATGGAGGAGGTGATGGTGGCCTTGCGGCGATAAGTGTGACCCCTCCGCGGGCCCTGCTTGAGACAGGACTTCCTCCCAGGACTGCTCCCTGCAAAAGCTGGCATGCGCTTAGCAGGGGGGGCTGGAGGGTCCAATTGTGGGCCCCCTAGTCGGCGCTGAGCCCTGGGGGTCCGATCTACACTAAATCGCCCTGGAGGCTGAGACCTCCGAGCAGGTGGAGTGGAAGGCCCTGCTTGCGGGGGGGGCTCTAATGGACCCCTTGAAGAGTGTCTGCAATCTGGCTCTGAATTCAAGCTGAGCCATGAATATCCGTTGAGCCATCAAACACTCCAAATCGCTCAATTTTCTTTTCTATTTGAGGTACCAGCACTGCCCAAGACAGCAGATGCTCTTTCGACAATTTCTTCTCAGCAAGTGTGGCGGGACCTCCCCTACCGGACAACTGAACTCCTGGCCCCTCCCCGTCACACCCTCCTCTGAGCCAATAAGGTAAGTGCAAGGACTGACCATGCTAACATTATAATAAATTAATCCCTGCCAACCGGTTCCCCTTCTCACTCTGTCATGTATGCCCTATACTGTTTACATTCCTCCTCTGCTCCGGGCATGTCTTTCTATCTTGTATGAATAGGCTGAGACTGAAAATATGCAGCATTGTTTCATTACAAATATAAAGCGAAAACACGCTACCATTTTTTAAAATACATTTCTGATATTTTTTATATATATTTGATTGCATGGTAAAACAAAGTTGGCAGGCATTATACATTTTCTAAAGTAGTCTGTATTTTGCCACCATCCGACTCCTGCGATCGATGGCAATTAGCAAGTCAGTGTTAGCCAATAACAGAGGGTGCAGGATGTTCCCATGATGCACTGCAGCTCACACTCACACCGGGAGTTAGATTAATAAGCCATTATGATGAACATGCTTATTATGAGGATGAAAAGGAGGTGGAGGAAGTAATTGGAACCGTTTAACAATATGCAGGCAATGTCAGTCTGAAAGATTCATACAGAGAAGGAAATGTACAGACACACTGGGGGATCTCACCATATTAACTGCTACAAACTGTTTATACTGTTCCTAAAGTGGAACTTTACCCAAAACTTGTTTTTTTTGTGTGTGTGGACAGAGGAAGGATCAGCTCCCAAATCAAGTTCTTCATTGACAGCTGGTCTCTGCTGTAATCGTTTGTTTAATGCCGTGTACACACGATCGGATTTCTCATCGGAAAAAGATATGACGGATACGATATGATATGAGCATACAAACGCTCCCAGAAACACCAGGCTCAGCCTTTTCTCCACATTCCATGTCTCTACACAGGTGACAAGGAGGGGCAGGGATTGGGGGAAGGTATTCAGTGGCAGAGGTGTTGGTTGGCAGAAGTGTTGTGTCTGATGTGTTGGGGTGCAGTGTATGAAGTGCTGGGAGGCAAGGGAGATCACAGCCAGAGATGCAGTTGCAGAAATGGGGGGGGGGGGTGCTGGCTAGCAGAAAGGTTCAGTATCTGGGGTGTTGGGGCTTAGAGTCAGGGATGCTGAGCAACAAGAAATGCAGTGCCAGGGGTCCTATGTTCTTTATAGGTCTGAAAAGCTTGTAAACAAAGTAAAACAAGTAATTCTGCGCTAACCAAATAACAAGCAGCTGACACGGCCAATAGGATATAAGCATGAATCAAATAACAAAATGAGTGCAGCGCTAATAAGACAAAAAAATAAATAACCATGTGTTGTATGGTGTGGGAACCAATGGGTTCTTTAAATCGGCACATCAAGATGTGTAAGGGGGGACATAGAAAGTAGAACGAAAAGGTCCTCAAAGTCCTCAAAGAATAAAACATATAGATGTTTAAAATGATAGTCCTCAGTATGTATGTGACTTCATATTAAAACGTATCGACATACGGAAATCATCTGAACTAACAAGACAGCACCACCAGCAATGAAGAGGCTTACCGGTACGTTTGAACCCAATAAAACATACGTTCAACTGGGTCAAACAAGCTTAAATCCTGAACGGCTGTTGGAGATCCGTAGACGGTGGAAGTAGGTCCAGGGATGTTCCGTGCAATGGTGTAAGTCTCAGGGGTGTTGTCCGCAGTAGATGGTAGTTACATTGGACCAGGAGAAAACAGAGAGAGGCCACATAGTGTAATCCCGTATGGAAAATAAGTACCAAAATTTATTTTAAAAAAGGAAATACACTCACATGTAGATGGATAAAAAACAGTGCTGTGCAAATAAAATGGCGGCAGTGGACTCCTACCCGACGCGTTTCATCCTGAAAAGCTTGTAAGCCTACAGGGAGGCTTTTCTGACTGAGCAGACCTATATGGTGCAGGCTGCTGGACTGCATTGTCCAAAGGCAGGGGGTCTTCAAACTATGGCCCATGGGCCAAATCCAACCAGCTGTAAGATTTTTTCCAGCTCACTAACAGAAACTCTGATGTAAGCGTGGACTCCGATGTCAGGGGGCTTTGATAGGGACTCTGATGGGAACTCTAATGTAAGGGGGACTTCAAAGTAAGGGAGGCTTTGATGGGGACTCTGGTGGAAACTCTGATGTTAGGGGGACTCCAATGGGAACTCGGATGTAAATGGGATTCCAATGTAAGGGGTGATTAATGGGCTCAAGTTTATTTAGAATTTGCTTTATTTTTACCTATTCTGAAGCAACTTCAGAATAGGTAAGTATAGACATCTGTCCTTTAAAGGGTAGTTGGAATAGGTCTAGAATGGGGGTGGGAGCAGGTTTAAGTATAACTCTCCAACCTCCAGCTATAATCGCGCATACTGATAATCAGCTCCCAGAACAGGAAGTCTCCCACCGCTAATCATATAATATGTAGGAGCCATAAATAAGTTATTAATGACAGGAGAATGCCTTTGCTGGGAGATAATTGTCATTATCAGCAAAGAATCCTGTGGATCTGTCAGGAAAAGCCCTCTTGCAGTTATCCTAGCAGATTGAGGGTTAAACGAATGCCTGTGCATAGAAGCGCCATCCGGCGCTCGCGCACGCGCAATAGCGCCAATAGCGCTAATGGTGCTAACAAACGTACGCGCATGCGCAATAGCGCCAATAGCGCTAACGGGTGTATGCGCATGCGCAATAGCGCCACTTGGCGCCAAAGATAGGCTATTTAAAGAAGACTGTTTCAATGCTGCCTTGCTGTCCGGTCTACAGCGTTTCCTGAGACCCCTGCTACCTTGTTACCGGTTTTCCTGTATCCAGTACTTACTTGGCTTGTTCCTGACTTACCTACTTGCTGCCCGCCCCGATCTTGGCTTGGACTCTGACTATTCTCTTGGTTTGCCCTTCTGTACCTGATCTGCCCGCCAGTACATTGACCCAGCTTGTCTGCACCTCCCTGCTGTCTGCAACTTGCTACAGGACTACAGTGCACCTCCCTGCTATCTGCATCCTGCTACAGTACCACAGTGCACCTCCCTGCTGTCTGCAACCTGCTACAGGACTACAGTGCACCTCCCTGCTATCCGCATCCTGCTACAGTACTACAGTGCACCTCCCGGCTGTCTGCAACCTGCTACAGGACTACAGTGCACCTCCCTGCTATCTGCATCCTGCTACAGTACTACAGTGCACCTCCCTGCTGTCTGCAACCTGCTACAGGACTACAGTGCACCTCCCTGCTATCCGCATCCTGCTACAGTACTACAGTGCACCTCCCTGCTGTCTGCAGCCTGCTACAGGACTACAGTGCACCTCCCTGCTGTCTTCATCCGGCTACGGGACTACAGTGCACCTCCCTGTTACCTGCACCCTGCTACAGTACTACAGTGCACCTCCCTGCTGTCTGCAACCTGCTACAGGACTACGGTGCACCTCCCTGCTGACTACAGGATCCTGCCTTCTACTTCAGTGTTCCAGTCAGGCACTTGTGCCCCTCTGTACTTTCGAGTCCCTGTTCACACCTTCAGGGGTTCTTAAGTCGGAGGCATACGAGAGGCCGTTCTCTGCATTCCGGGCTCCACCTACCAGGTACGTGACAGGATCCAAAGATTTTGACAGGTACCCACATCCACTCTGACCGCCTAGGCTTCCGCTTCCTCCCTTTCTCCTGCAGTCCTCTGAGACATGTGACAGGTCCCAGAAGGCTACTGGACTATTCATGATGCTTGTGGCTTCACACCCAGATGCCTATAGTAAAGATGCCGGCGCCGGGGAGAGAGAGACACACAGGGTGAAAATGGCTGGGCTGAGCACAGCGCTGGATCATTAGACAGGTGAGTGGCTGATTATTAACAGTCAGTAGCTACAATTTTTGTAGCTGCTAACTTTAAATTTTTAAATAGGAGACTGGAGCTCCTCTTTAATGAGTGACTCTGAGACGTTTTACAGGTGGTATGATTCAAAGGATGGCTTAATAAATCATACTCTTTTAAAAATGGCGACATACACCAATAAAATATAACGCTATGACACCCACTGTTGAGTAGGTCCCCCTTTTGTCATCAAAAATAGTCCCTTTGCTGCAAAAACAGCCCTGAACGGTCAAGGCATAGATGCCACTAGACCTCTGAAGCCATGCTGTGGTATCTGGCACCAAGACTTAAGTCCTGTAAGTTGCAATGTGGGTCTCCATGGATAAGACGTGTTTTTCCAGCACATCCCACAGATGCTCGATTGGATTGAGATCTGGAAATCTTGGAGGCCAAGTCAACCCCTTGAACTTGTTGTTGTGTTCCTCAAAGAATTCATGAAACATTTTTGCAGTGTGGCAGGGCACATTATCCCATTTCCATGAAGGGATGTACTTTGTAAGCAGCAATGTTTAGGTGGGTAGTCACTGTCAAAGTAACATCCACATAAATGGCAGGACCTGAGGTTTCCCAGCAGAACTTAGCATCATACTGCCTCTGCTGGCTTACCTTCTTTTCATACTGCATCCTAGTGCCATCGCTTCTTCAGGTATGGGACACGACCCCTGCTATCCACATGATGTAAAAGAAAACAGGATTCATTGGACCAGGCTAACTTCTTCTAATTTTACCAAAATTTTACTTACCTCTGTGCTTCTATATCTTTCCTAACCTAACCTAAAAGCTTTAAACTAAGCTGTTGTGCTTATTACCAGTGATGTTAACAAGTAAAAGCTGTAAATGTAAAGCCAAGTGCTCCTAGTGTTCTTAAACCTAATAAATACAGAGCAGTGGGGGTTATTTACTAAAGGCAAATCCACTTTGCATTACAAGTGCAAACTACATGTGCAAATTGCACTTGAAATTGCACTGAAAGTGCACTTGGAAGTGCAGTCGCTGTAGATCCAAGGGGGACATGCAAGGGAAATTGCACATGATTGGATAATAAAATCAACAGAGCTTCCCCTCATTTCAGATATTCCCCACAGATTTACAGTGACTGCACTTCCAAGTGCACTTTTAGTGCAATTTCAAGTGCACTTTGCACTTGTAGTTTGCACTTGTAGTGCAAAGTGGATTTGCCTTTCGTAAATAACTCCCAATGTGTATAAAGTGTCTAAACCATCAAACAATTATCACAAAATGATACACTGAAATTATAACAATCATAATCTGCTATAACTAAATATTAGTGCAAAAAACTGCATATCATAAAAGAGTCCACTCTGAAACAGTTCTGCATCTTTGAAGACCATGTCTTTGGAAATTATGTATTTGATGCAAAATGTGTTTAAATGGTTTCCAATTACACCTCTGTGTCCTCCACCAATTTCATGAATTGTTCACCACAGTGCACACCCTGAGGGATAAGCAGTCACCAGAAGGTATTGAGTACTTATCTTTTTTTTGGTAAAAATTCACATTTTAGCTGGATCCACTCTCTTTACTGCATTTTCCTCCTCCATTGTGCAGGCTCTCCTTTCAGTAGCAAGTCAGGAAAAATAATGGAAAAATAATGGAGAAGAGGTTCGTATAGCATAAAACCAGTTAACATTTTTTATAAAAACCAGTATAAAAAGAACTCCCAAATACCTTTTTGGGCACAGCTACTCCCGTGTACAGTATCAGCAGCGGCGTCACCAATATTTTCAGTTAAATGTGATGACATCACATACTAATCCCACTTGCCCCACTCAGAGTGGCACAATGGCTGGAAATGTCCAGGTGGCAGCTTCTGCCCAGCTCCCCTGTAACACTCTTCAGTGGAGATCTATCCAGCAAAGCTTCAACGGGTGTCTTTTCCTTAGGCCTTCAGTCCATAGTACATGCTGGGGCCTAGCAGAAGTAGGAACTTCTCTAACACAGACATCATCTCAGGGAACGTTCCCAGGGAAAGAGGGCCTGATCAGATTCTCCAAATGATGTATCCTTTCCTAAGCCACACCTTCTAAGCTAGCCTTCAAAGGGATCGGCTGGTTTGGATAAATATTCATAACTCCAGAATGTGATCCTCTCACACTATTTGCTGCAACAGTTTTCCACAATACTCAGGAGTAAGCAACCACCATGTTTAGTATGAACCTTTGAAAACCTTACAAGTCAATCCCAGTTTAGCTATAGTGCACTAATTTTAGCTAGCCCAGGGCAGGGGCCCTACACAAATAGCTTCAGTCTGACAAAAAACTCAGGATGAACAAAATGTGTGCCAAAATTTTGAAATTTATGTAAAACATCACCATTTTAAAGTTAATGGGGAAGGCAATATTGATGTGCTTTTTCTGCATTTTTAAGGGTAAATATTTTTTTTGTTCAATTTGATTTTATTAAATCAAAGATGCAAGTACACATAGGTAACAAATACAGAAATTGGTAAGTATAATAGAATATCTAAGTGGTGTTCAATCTGACAGATGCAAATTATATGTCATTGAGCACTCAGACTGCTGCAACAGCTCCTGGTCTGCCGGGTCCAGATGGCCTGACCGGCACTGACATTCTGGCGGGCCATAAATTCCTGTAAAGAATCACTCATGGCCAAGATCAAGAACACAGGGACTTGGCCACCAACTAGCAGGTGGAAAATTCAAAACTAACCTCAGAAAGTAATATTTTACTGATAAAGTAGATCAGTGTTTCTCAACTCCAGTTCTCAAGGCGCCCCAGCAGGTAATGTTTTCAGGATTTCTCTCAGATGAAACAGCTGTGGTAATTACTAAGGCAGTGAAACTGATCAAATCACCTGTCCAAAATAATGAAAACCCTGAAAACATGACCTGTTGGGGTGCCTTGAGAACTGGAGTTGAGAAACATTGGGGTAGATGATGCTTGGTATAGACTTCCAACAGAGGTACTTAGTCAACAGTAAATTAATTCAAACATGCTTGGGAAAAACATAGATTTATACTTAGACAAACATTTTACAAAGTACATTAGTGGGCCATAAGGCATGCTACATTAGGACAGTCCTTACATCTTGAATGGCCTGCTGGCCCACCTTAATGCTGTGCCCTGAAGTCTGGGTGTCTTTTCTGCAACTTTAGTAGTACATTGGGGTGCTATTAAAAATAAATGGCAACACACTGCAAATTGTGCACTAATGTGCATTCAGTAAAAATTTAGCAGTGACAAAATCAATTTTGTCTAAATTACTCCACACATTTGTAGCAATAACATTGGGTTTTTATTGAACTGCTGATAGAAGAGAGAAGAAAAAAGAACACTTTGAAACTGATGATAATGATGGATGTTTCACAAAATTTCACATAAAGCAGCGTAAGTAAAAAAGGAGCATTTTGAAGCTGGCAATAATGGTGGGTATTTTATTGAAGTGCTTTGAGTGTTTTGCTGTAGTGCCTATAGTGGAGAGTAGGAAAAGGAGTAGATTGAGGCTAGTGATAACAATGGACGTTTTAATAAAGCGCCTATAGAGGACAGCAGGAAAAAGAGCAATTTCAGTCTAATAATAGCGGGTGTTCTATTGAAGTGCCTTTGGGGACAGCTGGAAATGGAGCAGTTTGAGGCTTGTTTGTTTTTAGATTTTTTTTATGAATTGCTTATAGGAAATTTAAGGAAAAGGAGCAAATTAAAGTTGGCAATAATGGTGGGTGTTTTACTGAAGTGTCTATAATGGTGAGCAAAAAAAAAAATAGCATTTTCAGTCTGGTCATAACGAGTTTTTTACAGTGTCTATAGTGGGAAGCAGGCAAAGGAGCAGCTTGAGTCTGATGATAATGGTGATTGATTTATTTAAGTGCCCTATTGATGGTGCAATAAAATAGTGATTCATGAGAAAATACAGCTTGCAATTGTTAAATGCTTATTTCATGTGAAACAAGATACTGTAATTTAACACCTACAAAACATTTATATTCTTAAAATAAACAATGTTAGGATAAAATACAGTAAAATAATCTAGTGGAGTAACTCATGGAGTAATGGGATAACTCACTTATCTAAGTGCATTGGGACTTATAGGATCAGCCGCCTGTAATATCATATATATGTAGCACCCTCTAGGTAGGTAGGCGCTAGAGGTAGGATTTTTGTTAGGACAGGTAAATTTAGGCAGGCCTGGCTGGCAGTCAGGCCGTTTGTCTTGTTCTGAACTGGGCTGGGAGTGGCTCAGGGTAGCATCTGGTGACTCACAGGCAGCATCACTGAGACCTCCCTCTTCTTTCTAGAACTTGCTAGAAAGATCTGGAAAGAGAAGAGGAGAGGAGAGGTGGAGCTGCCTTGGGTGTTTTGGCCTGATTGGCTGGGGGCAGACCTTTTTAAATACCTAGGATCAGCCCAGCTGGAGAGGAGTTGTTGGGTGTAAGAGCTGGAGTAAGAAGTGCGGAGGCTGTCTGGGCCTTCGAGGGAGCTCCCCAGTCTGGGGGAGGGGAGGCCACCTTGTGTCTGGGCTCGGATGCAGTCTGGGCCACCTTCAGGAATGCATCAAGAGGTCCTGGACTGGAGGCACAAGAGAGAGCAAAGTGAGGACAGGGAGAGTGAACACTAGTAAGAGGACAACTGGTCACAGCCAAGAGGGCTGGTGAGTGAGGCACAGTCGGGAGGACTGGGGAGGCACGTCTGACAGGACTGTGAGTTTGCAATCTGAGATGGGTGCAGAACCAGAAGTGTGGCAGTGGAAACAGGCAGCTGCAGCCAGGAGGGCTGGCAGGGCCTGAAGAGGGCTTACTAGGATCAGTAGCCTTAAATAGGACAGCTAGCTTCAGAGACTTTCTATTTTGCTACACCTTAGCACCCCTGCCTGCAAAGGGCATTTACTAAGGCCTGGCTGAGTCGGTGTCAGGCCTAACCACTTTATGCTAGCTGGACCTGAAGATTAGAGAGGAAGTGATGTGCAGGGGGAGAAAGACCTGAAGATTCGAAAGGAAGCGATGTGCAGGAGGAGAAAGACTTGAAGATTAAAGAGGAAGTGATGTGCAGGAGGAAGCTGAAGGAGTATGTACATAGTTGTCCCAAAACTAATTGCTTTGATTCAAGTTGGGCATCCCATATCTCCCATTCCCATCCAGGTTATATCACTCAATAAAAAACAAAAAAACAAAGTTCATGGACTGATACACTCAGAGTGCCTGAAGTTAACACAGGTTGTCTATGTATGGCATGATACCAAAGCATAAGTCATCTTTACAAGTCATCTTTAATTATTTCTACATTACATATGGTCATCCTGACCTCTAGATTATATTGTCATACTTAATCAATCTTATTGTGACACATGAGAGTTCATTCAACCGGGACTTTCTATTATGTTAGCTCTTTCCCAGAAAAGGGCCAATGTACAGCCAAACTAGACAGACATCACTTGGCAGTACATTTAATTTCGCAACATTTGCCTAATACTGAAATAGTTGAGACCATATTAAACTCCAGACTCCTAAGAACCTATTCAATATACAGTTCAATAATAAGGGGAACTCTGCACTCCAGATATTCAATATCTTAGTACTGGGTAGGATGACAGACAATCCACAATTTTCAATAGCCCTGGGGGGGGGGGGGGGTGTACCGCTACATATACAAGAGACATATGATAAACATATAGCATTCACATCCCTGCAAGGACCGGGGCTTCAAAATCACAGTGAATGAACTTCCAATAAATGGGAAACCCAAGTACTGGTAATACATTTATTTTACCGTCGTTGCTTTAGGGGCAGATTTAACCAACCATACTGAGATGTGATGATACAGGTAAAGTTACAAGTTAATAACATTTTTATAAAAGATTACAAATACATTATAGCTATTGTTCCTAATAGATATCAGATAGTATACTGACAGGAATTGTACCAGCTGATTGGAAAAAGGCAATGTGGTACCAATATTAAAAAATACACAAGAAATAGGCATCTAGATATATGTTTATTTGTTCATGCATGTTTTATGGTTCTTAAAGCGATTGTAAAGAAGTTTTTTTTAAATAAAAGATAGATTTATACTTACCTGCTCCGTGCAATGGTTTTTCATAAAACTCCCCTGATCCTCCTCTTCTTGACTTCCGTGCCAGATGCTCCTGGCTCCTCCTGTAATCGGTGTGCCACTATAGGAAGCCACTTCCTATAATGGCCCCCCTGCAGGCTTAATCCCAAGCCACACTGCCTGTGGCCCCACCTCCTGCTCTCTTCTCACAGGTTGTGATTGACAGCAGCAGGAGCCTTTTGCTCCTGCTGCTGTCTCTGAGCCAGTGAGGACAGAGGCATATAGCAGCTCTGCTGCTCTCAGGCACAGCCCTGGATGAAAATAAGGCTTAGGTAAGTATCTGGTTGGGGAGCAAAACGGGAAAAAGTTTTTCACCTTAATGAAAAGACTGCATTAAGATAAAAAAAAAACCTTTAGTCTTTACAACCACTTTAAAGGGGCTGTAAACCCTTGTTTTTATTTTAAATAACAAACATGTCATACTTACCTTCACTGTGCAGTTGGTTTTGCTCAGAGTGGCCCCGATCCTCCTCTTCTGGGGTCCCTCAGTGGCGCTGGTGGCTCCTCATCTTCTCGAGTGCTCCATCGGAGAAGCGCTCTCTTTCAGGGCACCCGGGTGGGCGTGCTTCCGTGTCCTGCTTCTGCGTCCATTGATACAGACAGCAGGACTCGACCCCAACCCCCGTCGCCAGCGTCATTGAATTTGATTGACAGCAGCGGGAACCAATGGCTGTGCTGCTATCAATCTATCCAATCAGGACATGAGACACCAGCTCAGGTAAGTAAAAAGGGGGCACTGGGGGGCTGCAGCATGAGAGAAGGTTTTTCACCTTAATGCATAGAATGCATTAAGGTGAAAAACCATGAGGGTTTACAACCCCTGCAATGCACCTATTGTAAATATACATTAAGTGAGCACATTTATTGATTCACTTGTTTTGTTTATATGTTAATTTAGAGCTCTGCATCTTTTCTGAAATACTACTTTGCCACTATAATTTCCCACGTTGGGATTATAGAGTGTAGTTCAGCAGCTTGCCTAGAAATACTAGAATTAGTGTTTACCATAAGTGCAGAGTTACATAAAAACTGGTTTATTTTTTTTACAAATATTAAAGGGGCTGCTATTGCTGATCTCATTCTGAAATTGCTAGTTTGTAGGTGGGAGAGAGGCAAGTGATAGGCACTAGTGATGAGCCGAACACCCCCTGGTTCGGTTTGCAGCAGAGCATGCGAACAGGCAAAACATTTGTGCAAACACCGTTAAAGTCTATGGGACACAAACGTGAAAAATCAAAAGTGCTAATTTTAAAGGCTTATATGCAAGTTATTGTCATAAAAAGTGTTTTATGCTTAAAGTGAAACAATAAAAATTAAATATTCCTTTAAATATCGTGCCTGGGGGAGGTCCCCTTAGTCAGCCTGTAAAGTAGCATATCTTTCCCGTGTTTCTAACAGTACCACAGCAAAATTACATTTCTAAAGGAAAAAATTTCATTCAAAACTAAGGGGTGCTTGTGACAGACCTAGGGAGAGAGACTTTTGGAGGGGACTGTATGCTAGCCTCTTGCCGATCGATCGGGGGCCCTTGCATTTGGGGGAACGGTGCTCTTTGTGAGCTGTATGCCTGGGGACTCTTGAGGTGGTATTATTGTGGATTCGGGTCCTGGTCCCCCAGGACACACAGACTCTGGGGACCCTGGATTTGCCATATTGGAATAGTGGCTGATTCATAATGCTGGGACAGATACTGTTAGGAGATGCTGATGTAAATTCCAACACCTGTCTGTCTATTGTCTGCTAAAATGTGTATTGTAAATAAGTCTACTATGGGATCTAAGAGTCATTAGATCCCCATTGTTATTTGTGTTAATTAACTCTGCTATTGTGTGAAGAAGAGTCTATGTTGATTGTGATAATGTTGAGTGGATTTTCTGAACTACAAGACAGCCAGTCTGGCCTAAAAGTCATGTCTGAGTCATCTAGGCTGTCTAAAGGGATTAGTTAATTAGCTCATGTTAATTAGGTTAATTAGGTTACAGCTGTATTGTTAGAGTAATATGAGCAGGAGGTCTGCACCTCCACTTTGAGTGTATAAAAGCCTGTATTTTGTCAATAAAGATAGATTCCTGGTTGAACTTACATACAGCCTGCCTGGTGTTTGTTCTGAGCTACACAACTGGGTTAGAACGGCACATAGCTGAAGTTCTAATCCCGAAGCATTGGATGACCGAACCATCAGACGTTGCAATCTGATTCTATAGCTGCAGAGGAGTGTCGGGAGAGTGGAACCGAGCGAGCAAAGGGGCTCGTTACAGTGCTGATTAGAGCTCCTCTGTCCTCATACACAGAAATGCATGACCTGGAGATCTCTTCCTCTTTCACCAGTGGGTAGGGTGAATCTGGTTAAAATTATATACTTGCCAAAATTCCTATTCTTTTTTCATAACTCTAAAGGGATTAGAAAAAAAAAAGAATGCATGACATGATCTCAGCCAGAGACCGCTTCCTGCAAGTTAAGTTCCTCCACAGGGCCTACTAAACTCCAAAATGACTAACACTCATGAATCACGAGACCCCGGTGACTTTCCCCAGATGTGACCTGCAAGCTGCCTCCTTCTTTCACATGGTCTGGTCCTGCCTACACCTCGAAGATTATTGGTCAGGGGTTGTAGACAGCCTCGACAGAATCACCTCCCTGGTTTTGGGATCTGATCCTAGGTTGATGCTGCTTAATATTCAATGCCAGTGTTCGGGGCAGGTATACCAGGCTGTTCTTAAGTTATGCCACATTCTGTGCACGCAAAATGATATTCCTCCACTGGAAGGACACTGCACCACCTACAGTGCCTGCATGGGGCTCGGTTCTGAACTCAGTGTTACCACTATATAAAATCACCTATAGCAATCAAACTGCCCTGGCAAGTTCGATAAAATATGGTCGGGATGGATAGATTGTAAAGGATAAATCCGCGCAGTGGTTAGACCTTTCGTAGAAAATAGAGCTGCTGCCCCTACAAATACAATTCCACCTAAGTGGAAGTATAGAAATTGGTGTGGAAAGCAGAAGTAGGTATGGCGCTGCCCTTATGGGAAAAAAATAAAAAAAGGAAAAAAAGGAAAACATTTTTTCTTTTGCTGGTAACACTTATATATTTCGTGAATCTTAAGTGATGTTTGTGCTGAAACACTTGAAGAATAATAAAAATTCCTGTGTGCCTGAAATGGATGAATGTTGGTCTCTTTAATTATGTGCGTGATTTAGTTTCAGACTGTGGTATTATCCCTTTGTGGTGTGGGAAAACCAAAATAAAGTGCTCCAGTCTTCACTTAATAATATAAAAACCAATATAAAATATATGAAAAATATATGAAAATTATAAACAAATGACAACAAATACTGTGACTGCCTGCACCCCTGCAGGGGGAAGCTTATCCGGTGAGTGCAAGCAGAATAAGAGCACGCCGCAGAGGCACCACTAACCAGCCAACACCTGGACAAGAAGCTTCCCATTTTAATTTGTTTCCCAGAGAGGGAATTCCCTCAGAGCCATTCCAAAAAGAACTTTTATATAACCAATGGAAATTTTCTTATCCAACAAATACTGGTTTTATACACACAAGTCACTTTACTGTATAATCTAGCAAGAGTCACTTTATTTAGCACTTTTGTTGCACTAAATTGCATGTTGTCATTTGTTTATGATTTTCATATATTTTCATATTGTCAGGGAGCCACCGGCGCCAGACCTGGGCGTTTGCATGCGCTTATGCGCCGGCGCGCTCCTGTGCGAACATTGCAACAAACTTCTGCTGTTTCCAGGCTTCAGCGCGGTGCTCGGGCGCGCGCGGGTGCGCGCACGTTCGCGTTAGCGCCGTTTTGGCGCCAAAGAGCGCATAAGAGTTCCCCTGTGCAAAGGGAAACATTGCTGCTTCGTCTCAGTTCTGTGATTCCTGTTAACCTGGACCTGATTGATTGTTACCTGATTTGACCCGGCTTGTCTGACCATCCGTCCCGCTCCAATCCGACCTGGCCTGCCTGACTATTCTGCTGCTTCTGCCTAATACCGTTGCCGATCTCTGCTTGCCTACCAATTCTGCCTGCCGTCATTGCCTGTCTCAACTACCTGCTGACCCGGACTGTCTGACCTTGCTTGTGCCTGCTGTTTGTACCTTGCTGTTGCACCTTCAGCTCCAGTGATCTCTGCATCTCCAGTGTCCAGCTTGCTGCTTCCAGTCTCCTCCTGACCTGCAGTCCAGCCATCCCTGGAGGGATCTCTACTTCACTTCAGCATCAGAGACTCCACTTTAACAGGCACTCCTACCCCACTGCGCTCAGGAGACCACTGTCCCCACTCCAGTGGCTCCTGAACCAGCCTTGTATGAGAGGTCTTCTCCTACAAGTCAGGCTCTACCACCAGGTACCTAACACATATATTTTATATTGGTTTTTATATTATTAAGTGAAGACTGGAGCACTTTATTTTGGTTTTCCCACACTACAAAGGGATAATACCACAGTCTGAAACTAAATCACGCACATAATTAAAGAGACCAACATTCATCCATTTCAGGCACACAGGAATTTTTATTATTCTTCAAGAGTTTCAGCACAAACATCACTTAAGATTCACGAAATATATAAGTGTTACCAGCAAAAGAAAACATTTTTTCCTTTTTTTCCTTTTTCTCTTTTTTTCCCATAAGGGCAGCGCCATACCTACTTCTGCTTTCCACACCGGGATGGATAGATGTCTGGGGGACGGAGATCTTGGATGATGCTCTGGGTATTGATGCTGAAGATGTACCACAATAATAAACCACTGGTTTGTTTTCCTGTATGTTATTGACCAACTACAGTATGTATTCTACCCATTCGCACAAGGTTTCCCCGTCCCCCCTCCCCTTCCTCCATCCCCCCCCTGACCTCCTTGGTTAATTATGCTGGAATATGTAACTACTGAACCAATATTTGATATGATATAAGGATTTTGCTCCCATCTCTCCTATGGATATCAATAACACTGTTTTCTGTGTCAATTTGTATAATAATGCTCATATGACTAATTGTGTATTTGCATCGCTTGTACTGTAAAGATCTGAATAAATATTTTTCTTGTGAAAAAAACCTGCTTGTGGCTGTAATGTATTGTCGGATCCCGGCAATATAGATAAAAATCATTGAAAAAAACAGCGTGGGTTCCACCCCCCAGTCCATCACCAGGCCCTTCGGGTCTGGTATGGATATTAAGGGGAACCCTGCACCAAAATTAAAAAAAAAAAAAATGGTGCGGGGGTCAACCTCAAAATCCATACCAGGCCCTTCAGGTCTGGTATGGATTTTAAGGGGAACCCTGTGCCAAAATTTTAAAAAAGGCGTGGGTGTCCCCCCAAAATCCATACCAAACCCTTATCCGAACATGCAACCTGGCAGGCCGCAAGAAAATGGGGGGGACGAGAGCGCCCCCCCTCCTTAACCCTACCAGGCCACATGCCTTCAACATGGGGAGGGTGCTTTGGGGTCCCCCCAAAGCACCTTGTCCCCATGTTGATGGGGAAAATGGCCTCTTCCGCACAACCCTAGCCCAGTGGTTGTAGGGTTCTGCGGGCGGGGGGCTTATTGGAATCTGGAAGCCCCAGGTCCCGGCCCCCCCCCTATGTGAATGGGTATCCGGTACATTGTACCCCTACACATTCACCAAAAAAAGTGTCAAAAAAGTAAAACTGACAGGAGACAGTTTTTGACAATTCCTTTATAAAAAAAAAAAAAAAAGTGATCCACGATGCCCATTCATCTTCAATCACAGCGACGACCCGAGAAAAAAGGAAAACCTCTGCCTCCATGGGAGTTGTCCCGCCAACTGCAGCCTTTTCACAATGACAGCTCTTATATAGCTGAGGGTGGGGCCACCCAGTGACGTAGACGGGTGACCCTGCGCCCCTCTGACGTCACATGAGAAGAAGGGGGCGGGGTCATTCGTTTTTTTCTCGGGTTGTCAGAGCTGTGATTGAAGATGAAGATGATTGAACATCGCGGGACACTTTTTTTTTCAATAAAGGAATTGTCCAAAACTGTCTCCTGTCATTTTTACCGTTTTGACACTTTTTTTTAGTGAATAGGTAGAGGTACAATGTACCCGATAACCATTCACATGGGGGAGAGGGGCGGAATCCATTTTTTTACATTTTGTAAAAAAGGGCCCGGTATGGATTTTAGGGGGGATCCCCACGCCATTTTGTTCTTACATTTTGGCACAGGGTTCCCCTTAATATTCTTACCAGGCCCAAAGGGCAATACATTAAAGCCGCAAGCAGTTTTAAATGACATTTTTTCCTTTACAAATGTCATTTTGCTGCTCTCATTCATTCCACTATGTTCAGCAGCTATGTAAGCAGCCTTACATAGTGTGGGGTGTGGACTTAGCCCCCTGAGCCATGATTGGCCAAAGGCACCCTGCCTTTGGCCAATCATGGCTCTCATAGCAGAGCACGCTGTGATTGGCCAAAACATGCAGGTCAGGTGCATGCTTTGGCCAATTAGCAGCCGTCAATGCACTGCGATCTCGCATTGCATTGATGGTCTCACAGTGCATTTGGTGCACTGCCTTTGGTCAATCATGGCTCTCATAGCAGAGCACGCTGTGATTGGCCAAAGCATGCAGGTCAGGTGCATGCTTTGGCCAATTAGCAGCCGTCAATGCACTGCGATCTCGCAGTGCATTGACAGTCTCACAGTGCATTATGGTGCGTTCCGCGGGAGCTTGAATTTGCCGCGAACGGCCCATAATGTTCTAAATTCAGATAATGGGCGAACACCCGATGTTCGAGTCGAACTTACGTTCGTCTCGAACATTGGACTCATCCCTAGTAGGCACACTCGGAAAGGAACGGCACACACAGTAATTGAAATTGCAGAAATGTATTCTTTATACCATGCCAAGAAACAGTAACAGAGTCTTTGCGGCTAATAAGCACTGATGGCAGCACTCACAAATGAAAATGTAGGCAGGTAGTCGGAAATGCTGCCCCAGCCAGGAAGGAAAAGGTTAACTGGTTCCTAGGTCTTTCTTGGTGTAGATCTGCGGGGCTCTGCGCCCCCCCCCCCCCCCCTTGTGCATATAAATTCAGGAGGAAGGTTCCGCTCAGAGAGACCAGCCACATAGGAAACGGAAAGGCTGACAGCTGAAGGTGTAACCCGATCTCACTACATCACCTGGCCTAGGGAGGGGCCCTGCTTAGCTCTCCTTCAGCTATCTTCTCATCCAGCTGTCATCAGCCTGCAGAGAGGAACCTGTCAACATGCCTGGGGCTACTGATCCCTGTAGTCCCACTACACACAGCCTGCTGCAGGGGAAGGAAAGGCACAGACAACCAGCAAAGTGTGGGAGAGTGCTTCTGTTTCTGATTCTGACAAAGCTGTTACAAACCTGTGTCCGGAAGCCTTCCACGTGTGTGGGAGGTGGGATTTCTGGTACTTGCAGTCCTTCTTTAAGATACCAACCGTGGACTCTGACAACTATGGACTCTTTAATGTGGCGGCATGCTGGGGGAGCCACAAGCCTTTTGTTAGAGATGTAAAAAAAACAAAAAACATTGGGGTATGAAAACATCAGTACAAAGAGTTAATACTGTGTGAAGATACAGTGGTTATCAAGAGTAACTAAGATTTGGCAAGCAGCCTGTTGTAAGCGTGTACATGTGGCAGGTGAGATAGCATCTTGCAGAGAGGGAGATGTTGTCGGCACTCCTTCTACAGCGATCCATCTCTCAGAGCAGATCCTCACCGCTGAGGCCCTCAGTCTGTGCACAGGTATGGAAGAGTAATGCCCCGTACACACGGTTGGATTTTCCGATGGAAAATGTGTGATAGGACCTTGTTGTCGGAAATTCCGACCATGTGTAGGCTCCATCACACATTTTCCATCGGATTTTCCGACACACAAAGTTTGAGAGCAGGCTATAAAATTTTCCGACAACAAAATCCGTTGTCAGAAATTCCGATCATGTGTACACAAATCCGAGGGACAAAGTGCCACGCATGCTCAGAATAAATAAAGAGATGAAAGCTATTGGCCACTGCCCCGTTTATAGTCCCGACGTACGTGTTTTACGTCACCGTGTTTAGAACGATCGGATTATCCGACAACTTTGTGTGACCATGTGTATGCAAGACAAGTTTGAGCCAACATCCGTCGGAAAAAATGCTAGGATTTTGTTGTCGGAATGTCCGAACAAAGTCCGACCGTGTGTACGGGGCATAAGAGTTAATAAGTGCATGCATGGAGTCCAGTCTACTTGTTAAAGTGTATGCGATGCTCGGCACAAGTAAAGGTACCCCCTGTCCCAAGCAAGTGACCCTGTTCTAGGTGCCCAGTGTAGTACCCCTCTTACATATATATAGTATTTGTAGGAAGCGATGCATGGATAACCGACAGCACTTGGCGCAGGAGGAGGCTGACAGGCAGTGACTAGCGAAGACTAGTAGCAGGCAGGTTCCCCACATGAAGCACAAGTGACCAGTCCCTATATTGTCCCTTCTCTTCTGTAACCTCTGCCTACCGCAAAGTATACTCTCTTTGTCCAGCAGGTTCTTGATCCTAACCTAGCCTCATGCAGAATGCGTGGCAAATGGATTGAGCAAGTGCTTTTTATGAGCACTGCAAGATGGACACGGGGGTCATCCGAGGCAACAGCCTTCAATGAGAGAGCAGCTCACCCAATGACACATATGGAGGCCTAAGAGAAATGTACATTTCTTCTTTCCTCCACTCTCCGTGCCCAGTGGTTGCAACAGTGCCACCATTGTAGGGAGGTCAACCCACACCTGTCTACAAATTGCCTATATCTCTCTGGCTTCAAAACCTTCTGATCTATGTAAGGAAGCACTGAAGCTGTTGGATCAACTTGACAGCCAGACAGCTTTGTCAGAAGGAGAACTCGGCATTGTTTAACGTGTTTTAAAACAGACATCAGAAGCAGGTCGGCGGATTCCAACTTACTTCAGTAGTATAGTGTGAATACCAGTTCTGTGTTTGATCTGCTGTTTGTTGTGTTGCTTTAGGCACAACAGTTTCCATCCAGACAGGGATAGCAGGAAAATTACAGCCCTTTGCTCCATTTTATATTTGAACACGTGCATTTTAACAATACTGCACAAAAAGGAAAAGGCCGTTTTTGACAACAACACCTGGTAACCTTGAGCCCTTGTTTACGTAGGTAGAATTATCAACATACATTTTTTTCTTTATTTTCTATTGCCATTAATATTAGGTTTCTCTTAAGCCAATCACAGATGCATTTATGACTAAAAAAAATTATAGGAAAAAATTATAGGCTGCTTTTAATATCATTATTGCAGCAGGTCCAGATATCTGAATTCCAAACCATCTGCACCATGATTGGGCGCAAACGGTCTCTCTTTAATGTCTTTGTTTCACGCTGCTCCCTAATAAATGGCGTTTTCTGTTCCATCCATTTGCGGTGATGAGTTCTGGATGAACGCTATTGGCCCAGCAGGTATCCCTCACTAGCCGGCAGAGGGGCTTCCCGAACCATTTGTTTAATGACACATTAAATCGACGCACACTGCTAGGCCCCAGGGTTACCAAGCCTGCCCGTTAAATAAAAAGCAAATGTGAACCACAAGCTCAGCCTTTTTTTTTTTTTCCTTCCCCTTATTGTTCAATTCCACACTTTTATGCATGTATTAATGCTAATTAGTGTTATTTGTCCCACGTGACAGCTGTATGACGCTTCCACCAGCTGCTACAAGAAGCCTGGATTCAGCTCCGCATTGCGCTTGGCTACGTTCTGGAAGGTTAGGTATAAGCTAAGTTGACAGCTCCATCTGCTCTGTTCAGAATGAGTCTTGGGGCAGCAAACGTGGTTAAACATTCATGCCGGGCCTGGTGTAGTGAAGCCGAAGTCACAGCTTCACAGTGCCGCCGCCAGCAGTAGATCACAGATGCAATAAAGAAAAAAAAGAGAAAAAAAAATGAGATTTGTGGGTTGCTGTCGGAGTAATGGCAATAAGGGAGGGATAGTCGGAGTAGAGGGTTAGATGCCGCGCCTTATGTTGAAATCAGGCCGTTGTGGCAACAATTTACACAGAAGGGATGTCATCTGGTGATTGGAGGACAGGGCTGCAATTTGGGAGCCAGAGTGAAAAACAAAGATTGATTGCATGAAGAGTCTGTGCTGTAAAGGCGAATTGTTTTATTACCTTCACTCTCCCACTGTCAGGTGGAAAATTGTGCTGTAGCCTACTCTGCTATTATCACACTGTAACAATCTCACCCCCAACCCAGAGGCTGGCTGAAGTAATTCCTTACAGAGATATGAGCTAAAATACCAGACACAGATTTACACTTCAGCCAAATGAAGATTTTTTGCCTCATAGCTACAGTATATATAAAGCAGAAATAGCATAGGTGCTGTGTTTTTCAAGATTTAAGAGAAAAAGTTTTCTGTAAGAAAACTTTTCTCAAACAAATAACCAAGCCTACTGTGTTTTGTAACTTTTACCGCATTAGAAAAATGGCATCGCACAGCTCAAAATGCACTGCAAGGGTCACTTTCCTATCATGAGGGCTTATGAGTTAGCACTCTGGCTGTTTAATGCTGGGGTCCTGGGTTCAGTTCCTGCCATTGCATTTTTGTTTGTGCAATTTGTTAAAACTCTTCCCTTGCATGTTTTGCATTGGTGCATGCATATGATACGTTTTGCCATCTGTGTCTCATTGGGGATATTTCCCTTCGCTTAAAATAAAAGAAAGCAAGCCAAAACTTCTCTCAAGTAAGGGAAAGCCATCTAATGCCGCGTACACACGGTCGGACTTTTCAGCTACAAAAGTCCGACAGCCCGTCCGACAGACTTTTGACAGACTTTCGACAGACTTTCGACAGACTTTCGACTGACTTTTGGCGGACTTTCAACAGACTTTCTAACGACCGGACTTGCCTACACACGATCACACCAAAGTCTGACGGATTCGTACACGATGACGTACACCGGACTAAAATAAGGAAATTGATAGCCAGTAGCCAATAGCTGCCGTAGCGTGGGTTTTTGTCCATCGGACTAGCATACAGACGAGCGGATTTCTGGGTCCGGCGGAGTTACGACGTAAAGATTTAAAGCATGTTCCAAATCTAAAGTCCGTCAGATTCGCGACTTTTGGAAGATTTGGAAAAGTCCGCTGAAGGTCCGGTGAAGTCCACACATGATCGGATTGTCCGCTGGATTTGGTCCGTCGGCGTCCCTCGGACAAGTCCGGTTGAAAAGTTTGTCCGTGTGTACGCGGCATTAGACAGTTGTCACCAGAACAAGACTTGAATATTTCCCTTGTATTCCTGTTTGGAACATTTTGGATTTTCCCTCATCTTCATTCTCAGTGACTGTATTTACTGGCACAAATTGAGAGTAAATTTTCCTAACAAATACAAAGAGAGCAATAACATCCTTAAAGTTGTCTGCATCTGTCACTTCTGACAGTTTTACCCAACAACAGGCAATCCATGGTGACCATTGCCTAACTGTAGTACCAAGCCTCAAATGTGCATACTTCCAGAGGAGACTTAGTAGAAGGGGTGTGCTCATTCTTTCCACTCAGGTGCCAGATTACATTTGGCTCTCTGCTCTGTGCCGTGTTTGGTGTCAGAACCTTTACCCTCTGCCTCTTGGAAAATGAGAAATACCATCTGATCTGTGTACTTCGGAAGGCTCTGAAGGAATGGAGGGCTGAGGATAAACAGGTACAGCTTATACTAGAATGACCTCGTCTGAGGTCAGTCACTTCAGTGGACTTACGTAGGGGTTTATTATCACTTTAAGAAAAAGATGGCAAGCACTGCAGAAAATGAGTCTCAAATCCCATAAATGTGCATTTTTAATTATTATTATTATACAGGATTTATATAGCGTCAACAGTTTGAGTAAAGGTGAGTACACCCCTAATGAAAATGTCCAAATTTGGCCTAATTAGCCATTTTCCCTCCCCGGTGTCATGTGACTCGTTAGTGCTACAAGGTCTCAGGTGTGAATGGGGAGCAGGTGTGTTAAATTTGGTGTTATCGCTCTCACTCTCTCATACTGGTCACTGGAATTTGAACATGGCACCTCATGAGAAAGAACTCTCTGAGGATCTGTAAAAAAAAAATTGTTGCTCTACATAAAGAGGGTCTAGGCTATAAGAAGATTGCCAAGACCCTGAAACTGAGCTGCAGCATGGTGGCCAAGACCATATAGCGGTTTAAAAGGACAGGTTCCATTCAGAACAGGCCTCGCCATGGTCGACCAATGAACGCACGTGCTCAGCCTCATATCCAGAGGTTGTCTTTGGGAAATAGACGTATGAGTGCTGCCAGCATAGGTTAAAGGGGTGGGGGGTCAGCCTGTCAGTGCTCAAACCATACGCCGCACACTGCATCAAATTGATCTGTATGGCTGTCCTCCCAGAAGGAAGCCTCTTCTAAAGATGATGCACAAGAAAGCCCGCAAACAGTTTCCTGAAGACAAGCAGACTAAGGACATGCATTACTGGAACCATGTCCTGTGGTCTGATGAGACCAAGACAAACTTATTTGGTTCAGATGGTGTCAAGCGTGTGTGGTGGCAACCAGGACTCCAGTGGCAACCTGTGAAGCTCTGATGACCTCCATGCCCAAGAGGGTTAAGGCAGTGCTGGAAAATAATGGTGGCCACACAAAATATTGACACTTTGGGCCCAGTTTGGACATTTTCACTTAGGGGTGTACTCACCTTTGTTGCCAGCGGTTTAGACATGAATGGCTGTGTGTTGAGTTATTTTGAGGGGACATAAAATTTACACTGTTATACAAGCTGTAACTCACTACTTTACATTGTAGTAAAGTGCCATTTCTTCAGTGTTGTCACGTGAAAATACGTGAAGAATATTTACAAAAATTTGAGGGGTGTACTCACTTTTGTGAGATACTGTATACATATGTACAATGGAGTACCACTTGAACATAGCCTGAAAGGATAAGCAAAGTTAAGCATAGATTGAGATTCTGACAATACTTCTAGAAAGAGAAACCCAGGCCGGCCTGTTCAACCTTTTATCCTAATAAGAGTTGAAGCTAAACAAGGATGGTATAAGGGCCCTTTAATGACAGAATGTCCCCATTGCAGATCTGATGGTCTTCACCAGAAGTCGGAGCTTATTAACTATATCCAATAAGGTGTAGTAACAGAGTAGTAGAATATCTTGCGCTTACTGCAGCTGGTTGCTAGGCTGTCTGAGGGCCTATCCAGAAGCAAGAGAGCAGCGCAGGTTTGGGATTGCGGCTTGCAATCCAACCAGAAGTGACGGTTCTGTCGGCCGAAGAACCTGTCGTGGTCGGAGGTAGAGGGGAAGCTGTCACCACTAAGGGACCAACCACCTTATTAACAGGGACCACAGTGAGTAGCTGAAGCAAGTACCTGCACAGTATTCTCACCAACCGGGGATGGTGAAGAATTGGGAAACTTCAGTGGATTTCAAGCCAGGGACCCAGCCAGTGGAGGTGACGCTTGCAGAGCAGCCTTGTGTGTCAAGCCAGGGACCGAGCAGGCCGCTGGTGATGCTTGAGGAAGATACAACCGTGAAGATTGGAGGAGCTCAAGGGATTCAGTGTCAGTGAATCATCTAGTCTAGTGAGAGACTCTGAGCTCAGTGGGCTGAAGAACTACAAGAAGCAATTGTAGTGGAAGTGAAAGAACTGTTATGCTTTGTGTTAGGAACTGTTAAAGACTGTTGTCATAGGAGACAGCATTCCTGCACATGCAGATGTGGCATCTTGCTGGATGCCTTTGCCTCATGGCTGTCCTCCTATTGAAGTCTCGGAGTCTGCCAATTAATCGTGCAACTATCCTGGCCCTAACCCACTCTCCCAAAAGTTCTATTAAGAGAAATAAAATCTCTTTTGTATTCAAGAAGTGTCTGGTGACCAATAACTTTAACTACCTTGCACCCACTATGCCTCACAACCCACCATATTCAGAAGGATGTCAGCTATCTTTGGCCCTGGAGGCTCTCATTAGACTGAAGGAAGCCTGGGACCTTGGTACACTTTTTAAATAAGATATAGTATATAGAGTGGGGACGCAAAGTATTCAGACCCCCTTAAATTTTTCACTCTTTGTTTTATTGCAGCCATTTGCTAAAATCATTTAAGTTAATTTTTTTTCCTCATTAATGTACACACAGCACGCCACATTGACAGAAAAATACAGAATTGTTGACATTTTTGCAGATTTATTAAAAAAGAAAAACTGAAATATCACATGGTCCTAAGTATTCAGACCCTTTGCTGTGACACTCATATATTTAACTAAGGTGCTATCCATTTCTTCTGATCATCCTTGAGATGGTTCTATACCTTCATTTGAGTCCAGCTGTGTTTGATTATACTGATTGGACTTGTTTAGGAAAGCCACACACCTGTCTATATAAGACCTTACAGCTCACAGTGCATGTCAGAGCAAATGAGAATGATGAGGTCAAAGGAACTGCTTGAAGTGCTCAGAGACAGAATTGTGGTAAGGCACCTAAATGATTTTAGCAAATGGCTGCAATATAACAAAGAGTGAAAAATTTAAGGGGGTCTGAATACCTGAATACTTTCCGTCCCCGCAGTATATATATATATATATATATATATATATATATATATATTACATTGATGGAAGTATATACTCTCCACTGTATTACATACACTACACTGACTGCACTATATAATCAAAGGAACTGCTTGAAGAGCTTAGAGACAGAATTGTGGCAAGGCACAGATCTGGCCAAGGTTACAAAAACATTTCTGCTACACTTAAGGTTCCTAAGAGCACAATGTCCAAAATCCTTAAATGGAAGACGTTTGGGACGACCAGAACCCTTCCTAGAGCTGGCCGTACGGCCAAACTGAGCTAAAGGTAAAGAAGAACCCAAAGATCACTGTGGCTGAGCTCCGAGATACAGTCGGGAGATGGGAGAAAGTTGTAGAAAGTCAACCATCACTGCAGCCCTCCACCAGTCGGGGCTTTATAGCAGAGTGGCCCGACAGAAGCCTCTCCTCACATGCAAGACACATGAAAGCCTGCATAGAGTTTGCTAAAAAAACACCTGAAGGACTCCAAGATGGTGAGAAATAAGATTCTTTGGTTTGATGAGACCAAGATAGAACTTTTTGGCCTTAATTCTAAGCGATATTTGTGGAGAAAACCAGGCACTGCTCATCACCTGTCCAATACAGTCCCAACAGTGAAGCATGGTGGTGGCAGCATCATGCTATGGGGGTATTTTTCAGCTGCAGGAACAGGACGACTGGTTGCAATCGAGGGAAAGATGAATGCGGCCAAGTACAGGGATATCCTGGACGAAAACCTTCTCCAGAGTGCTCAGGACCTCAGACTGGGCCGAAGGTTTACTTTCCAACAAGACAATGACCCTAAGCCAGGGGCGTTGCTAGGTGGCAAAAAGACCAGGGGCTTCAGCCCGAAGTCCGATGTTGGCACCGATGGGGGGGGGGGTCGTGAGTGGTCATGGCATGGGGTTTTTTGGCTGAGCGCTGGGGTTGTGTGGCGGGGGGTAAGCTTACTTGCTGGTTGCTGCCTGGGGCTTAGCAGTGCCCATCAATTTTGACCACTAATCTCAGCTACCTGACACACTGACCTACCTAACATACACTGACCTGACATACATACATACACCTACCTAACATACACTGACCTGACATACACTGACCTGACATACATACATACACCTACCTAACATACACTGACCTGACATACATACACCTACCTAACATACACTGACCTGACATACATACATACACCTACCTAACATACACTGACCTGACATACATACATACACCTACCTAACATACACTGACCTGACATACATACATACATACATACACCTACCTAACATACACTGACCTGACATACATACATACATACATACATACACCTACCTAACATACACTGACCTGACATACACTGACCTGACATACATACATACACCTACCTAACATACACTGACCTGACATACATACATACACCTACCTAACATACACTGACCTGACATACATACATACACCTACCTAACATACACTGACCTGACATACATACATACACCTACCTAACATACACTGACCTGACATACATACATACATACATACACCTACCTAACATACACTGACCTGACATACATACATACACCTACCTAACATACACTGACCTGACATACATACATACACCTACCTAACATACACTGACCTGACATACATACATACACCTACCTAACATACACTGACCTGACATACATACATACACCTACCTAACATACACTGACCGGACATACATACATACACCTACCTAACATACACTGACCTGACATACATACATACACCTACCTAACATACACTGACCTGACATACATACATACATCTACCCAACATACACTGACCTGACATACATACATACATACACCTACCTAACATACACTGACCTGACATACATACATACACCTACCTAAATTACACTGACCTGACATACATACACTGACCTGACATACATACATACACCTACCTAACATACATACACCTACCTAACATACACTGACCTGACATACATACATACACCTAACATACACTGACCTACCTAACATACACTGACCTGACATACATACATACACCTAACATACACTGACCTACCTAACATACACTGACCTGACATACAGTAGGTGACCGCGATATTGTGTCAATCTCGCCGCACTTCTCGGCGAGATTTGACACCTACGAGCCCCGTCGCAGGAGCCAGCGCCGAGATGGCTCACTCATCGGGAAAGGAAAACGTTGTTTTCCTTCCGCGATGAGTGACAGGCAGCGCTGACAGCTGTCTGGTATGAATCCTGAGGCGGGAACACCGCGCCAAATTTTAAATGAAAAAACCGGCGTGGGTTCCCCCCTCGGAGGCATACCAGGCCCTTAGGTCTGGCATGGATTGTAAGGGGAACCCCCTATGCCGAAAAATCGGCGTGGGGGTCCCCCCCAAATCCATACCAGACCCTTATCCGAACACGCAGCCCGGCCGGCCAGGAAAGGGAGGTGGGGACGAGCGAGCGCCCCCCCCTCCTGAGCCGTACCAGGCCGCATGCCCTCAACATGGGGGGGTGGGTGCCTTGGGGGAGGGGGGCGCCCTGCGGCCCCCCCACCCCAAAGCACATTGTCCCCATGTTGATGAGGACAAGGGCCTCTTCCCGACAACCCTGGCCGTTGGTTGTCGGGGTCTGCGGGCGGGGGGCTTATCGGAATCCGGGAGCCCCCCTTAATAAGGGGGCCCCCAGATCCCGGCCCCCCACCCTGTGTGAATGAGTTTGGGGTACATGGTACCCCTACCCATTCACCTAGGGAAAAGTGTCAATATAAAAAAAAACACTACACTGGTTTATAGGGTAATTTATTAGTCAGCTCCGGGGTCTTCTTCCGACTTCGGGGGGTCTCCTTCCACATTCAGGGCGCCCCCCTCCCCCAAGGCACCCACCCCCCCATGTTGAGGGCATGCGGCCTGGTACGGCTCAGGAGGGGGGGGGCGCTCGCTCGTCCCCACCCCCTTTCCTGGCCGGCCGGGCTGCGTGTTCGGATAAGGGTCTGGTATGGATTTGGGGGGGACCCCCACGCCGATTTTTCGGCATAGGGGGTTCCCCTTACAATCCATGCCAGACCTAAGGGCCTGGTATGCCTCCGAGGGGGGAACCCACGCCGGTTTTTTCATTTAAAATTTGGCGCGGTGTTCCCGCCTCAGGATTCATACCAGACAGCTGTCAGCGCTGCCTGTCACTCATCGCGGAAGGAAAACAAAGTTTTCCTTTCCCGATGAGTGAGCCATCTCGGCGCTGGCTCCTGCGACGGGGCTCGTAGGTGTCAAATCTCGCCGAGAAGTGCGGCGAGATTGACACAATATCGCGGTCACCTACTGTATATACTCTCCACTGTATTATATACACTACACTGACTGCACTATATAATCTGAACTGTATTATATATACTATACGGACTGCACTATATACTCCCCAATATATTATATATACTACACTGACTGCATTATATACTCTGAACTGTATTGTATATACTATCTGGACTGCACCATATACTCTTAACTGTAAAATATATTTACTATATGGACTGCACGATATACTCTGAAATGTATTATATATACTATACAGACTGCACTATATATTCTGCACTGTAATATATATACTATATGGACTGCACAATATACTCTGAACAGTATTATATACACTATACGGACTGCACTATATACTCTGAACTGCATTATATATACTATATGGACTACACTATATACTCTGCACTGTATTATATATGCTATACAGACTGCACTATATACTCAGAACTGTATTATATATGCTATACGGAATGCACTATATACTTTGAACTTTATTATATATACTATACAGACTGCTCTATATACTCTGAACTGTATGATATATACTACACTATCTGCACTATATACTCTGAACTGTATTATATATACTACACTGACTGACTGCACACTACACTATACTGCCTGCCTAATCTTCATTTATTCACTATATATGGCCGCTGTGTAAGCAGCAACCTTATATAGTGTGGGGCATGGACTTAGCCCCTGAGCCATGATTGGCCAAAGGCACCCTGCCTTTGGCCAATCATGGCTCTCACAGCACTACACGCTATGATTGGCCAAAGCATGCAGGTCAGGTGCATGCTCTGGCCAATCAGCAGCTGTCAATGCACTCAGGGCCGGATTACCATAGGGGCTATTGGAGCTGTAGCTCCAGGCCCCTTACCTTAAGATAGGCCCATTTGCCCAAAAAGATAAATAAATAATTAAAAAGACTGAGTTTCGAAGGTCGTAGAGACCCCATTTGAGGGTTAAGTAGCCGAAGACCTACTCCACCACTGGTAAAAATTTGGGGCTCCTAGGACCTGATGGTTCCAGAGAAGCTGGCACACTCTGTTTGCAGCAGACTGAGAGGATGAGCTCACAGTGCCTCTCCTCACTTCTTGTCAGAAGCACTGAGCTCAATGGACAGCTTGGAGCTTTGGACCAATGGTCCAATAAAATACAAATGCTCCCTTTCCAGCCCAGCCCTCTTAATTATAAGGAAATACGTGGGTTTATGGGTATAAGATTTACCCATATCCCATGTTTTACTCACACAGTTAAGAGGAAGAATGAGAATCTGCTGCTGTTGAAAAGGTACTGTTTTTATCAAGCTGAATCATATATTATTATGCTCTATGTTATAACTTAATAATTTATTATTTATCTATTTACTGTGAAATTACTGGTTTGAAGTTATAACTTAAAACTTCAGTAATTTGTCTGTTAAGCCACCTGCTTGAGTACAATTTTTGAAAATATAGTAAATTACCTTATAAACAATATATAATAATTATTTGTATATTACTTACTTATGGTAATTAACCCCTTGCCACCCAGGCCAATTCTGACACTTCTCTCCTACATGTAAAAATCATAATATTTTTGCTAGAAAATTACTCAGAACCCTCAAACATTATATATATTGTTTTAGCAGACACCCTGGAGAATAAAATGGTAGTCGTTGCAACTTTTTATGTTACACAGTATTTGTACAAATGTACAAATGCCGTAGCTGTGATGCTTTACTTCACAGCTGCAACTATTTTTTTGTAATTTCTTTAGCTGCAGCATCTTTAACTCAGCCTGCAGAGTTTCACAGGCAGCACCGCCTGTCAAACTCGCCTATTGATTTCAATAGGGGCACTCTGCAACTGCAAGCCAAACTCACTTGCAGTAGCAGCATAGTCCAAAAATGTAAAACTACCATTCAGCAATGTAAAAAAAAAAGAAAAGGAGGCAGCAGTAGCACCTCATAAAAGGCTGTCAGCTGCTGCTATACCACTCATTGAAAAGCAATCCACCATAGATCACTTTTCAGAGGGCTGTAAGCATTACCGCGCAAATGTGAAAGAAACTTGTAACACATCATCCATTTCACACGCACCACCAACCAGGTAGCTCCCCAGCCACTTCACATGTTAGCCACCTCCCTTCAACTTATATCATAGGTGACCATTTCCCAACCTGCAGATGACAGACCCTACTCCAAAAGATATCACTCCCAGTTACTCCCGCCACCCGCTGATTGATATCCCTGCATGACCACCTCACACCCCCTGCTGACAGGCCTCTCTCCCTCACCTTCACATACTTCCCACTTTTATACTATTCATACTCCTCCCCTATGCCTCTTACCCACAAAAACAGTTCTTTAAAATTATGTTGAATATCCTCAATGTTACCAGCTCTAGAATGGGCACACTTTTGTTAGTTATAAACTAAAGGAAATCTTCTCAGTCCTCATATTTGTTGTGCCCATTCTTAGTACTTATTTAATTTTGTGATTACTATTGTGATGTATAGAGGAACATAGGGGATGTCAGCTACTAAATATACCACTGGTAAAAAAGTGTCCCTGAAAATATTTTTGAAATGTTTGCAACTATGCACTTGGGCACTGCCCAAATGCCACCGGGTCAGTAGGGGGCCAGAGGCATACCTAGGGTCTCCAGCACCCTTGGAGAGAATCTGTATCGGCGCCCCCCCTGACACCCCCCATTCAGTACAGACCCCCCTACAGTACAGAACCCCCCACAGTGCAAACCCCCCCTACAGTGCAGACCCCCCCTACAATACAGACCCTCCTACAGTTCAGACCCCGCTACAATACAGACCCCCCTACAATACAGACCCCCCTACAGTTCAGACCCCCCTACAATACAGCCCCCCCTACAGTTCAGACCCCCGTACAGTACAGACCCCCCCTACAGTGCAGACCCCCCTACAGTACAGACCCCCCTACAGTGCAGACCCCCCTACAGTTCAAACCCCCCTACAATACAGACCCCCCCTACAGTGCAGACCCCCCCTACAGCGCAGACCCCCCCTTCTACAGTACAGACCCCCCCTAAAGTTCAGACCCCCTCCTACAATACAGACCCCCCTACAGTGCAGACCCCCTCTTCAGACCCCATCCTACAATACAGACCCCCCTACAGTGCAGACCCACTCTTCAGACCCATAATGTACCTCCGCTCAGATGACCAGCGCGGGACATGCACAGTCAGCACGTGTAGACATAACGGAGGAGGGGGAGGCGGCTTCACTCTGCTCGGCTGTGTGAGACAGCCGAGACTTATCAGAGCCACAGCGGGGTCACGAGAGAAGGGGATCATTGCGGCCGGGTCCCGGGTGTGCTGACCGATGTCACTTGGGTGCTCCTCGCAACCCCCCCTTGCAAAGCCAGGCTCTCCGTGTGTGTGCTAGGTGCCGCTGCCTGTCACCGCGACGGCGCTCCGTGCCTCTGCTCAATACCACCCGCTGTCTCCGCTTCAGTCGCGGAGGGGGGGGCGCCGGCCTGACACTCCGCTAGTGTGTGGCGGCCGGCCCACCCCCCGCCCCCCACTTAGTACGCCACTGGGCCAGCCCACTAGCCCAGCAGCAAGCAGCAGTGCTCAGTGCCACCAGCCCACCGCTGCTGTGCCTGTGCTTGGATAGTGCAAGAAGGGGAGGATCAGAGAAGACAGAATCAAGCATGCTTTACTGCATGTACAGACTGATTTTACTGTTGTGGGTTTAGTATCACTTTAAAAAGAACGCAATAAAATCTGTGAAAACTTAATCAGGATGGTAATAATTCAAAGTGATCCAACGGTTGTTATAAACAGGGGCATGGAGTTCACCAGAGCTTCACAGGTTGCCACTGGAGTCATCTTCCACTCCTCCATGATGAGATTATGGAGCTGGTGGATGTTAGAGACCTTGCACTCCTCCACCTTCCGTTTGAGGATGCCCCACAGATGCTCAATAGGGTTTAGGTCTGGAGACATACTTAGCCAGTCCATCACCTTTACCCTCAGATTCTTTAGCAAGGCAGTGGTCGTCTTGGAGGTGTGTTTGAGGTCGTTATCATGTTGGAATACTGCCTTGCAGCCCAGTCTCCGAATGGAGGGGATCATGATCTGCTTCAGTAAGTCACAGTACATGTTGACATTCATGGTTCCCTCAATGAACTGCTGGCAGCACTCATGCAGCCCCAGACCATGACACTCCCACCACCATGCTTGACTGTAATCAAGACACACTTGTCTTTGTACTCCTCACTTGGTTGCCACCACAGACGCTTGACACCATCTGAACCAAATACGTTTATCTTGGTCTCATCAGACCACAGGACATGGTTCCAGTAATCCATGTCCTTAGTGCATCATCTTTAGAAGAGGTTTCCTTTTGGGACGACAGCCATGCGGACCAATTTGATGCAGTGTGCGGTGTATGGTCTAAGCACTGAAAGGCTGACCCTCCCATCCCTTCAAACTCTGCAGCAATGCTGGCAGCACTCATACGCCTATTTCCCAAAGACAACCTCTGGATATGACGCTGAGCACGTGCACTCAACTTCTTTGGTTGAACATGGGGAGGCCTGTTCTGAGTGGAACCTGTCCTCTTAAACCGCTGTGTGGTCTTGGCCACCATGCTGCAGCTCAGTTTCAGGGTCTTGTCAATCTTCTTATAGCCTAGGCCACCTTTATCTAGAGCAACAATTCTTTTTTTCAGATCCTCAGAGAGTTCTTTGCCATGAGGTGCCATGTTGAACTTCCATCGACCAGTATGAGAGAGTGAGAGCAATAACACCAAATTTAACACACCTGCTTTCCATTCACACCTGAGACCTTGTAACACTAACGAGTCACATGACACTGGGGAGGGAAAATGGCTATTTGGGCCCAATTTGGACATTTTCACTTATGGGTGTACTCACTTTTGTTGACAGAGGTTTAGACATTAATGGCTGTGTGTTGAGTTAGTTTGAGGGGACAGCAAATTTACACTGTTATACAAGCTGTACACTCACTACTTTACATTGTAGCAAAGTGTAATTTCTTCAGTGTTGTCACATGAAAAGATATAATAAAATATTTACAAAAATGTGAGGGTACAGAGTCCTGGTGGTTTTTTCCTTAAGTTTCCTCGATGTGCTAGCGTTGTCACACAGAACCCAGCACATTATTTCACACATTGGTCCTGCCCCTAACTTTTACAATTTTGGACAAGGGTGAAGAGCATGGTCTCCAAGTTGACTTCTGTTGACCTAGGCACAGACCCCTTGGGATACCTCTTACATCTCAACCAGGTACCTCTACAACATTACAAAAAGTCACTGACAGTTCACTTATTAAATGCTGCCCGGGTGTGTATCCCAGACCTGTGGAGACAAACTTCTCCTCCACAGAGGTGGCTCTCTAATTAGGCAAAGTAGGCGGTCGCCTAAGGCCCCATGTGTACAGGGACCTCGCGGCTGCCTAAGTTGCCTAACTTGTGTGTTGGAGTGGAAGGCAATGTCCCCCAGTCGTGATCGGTGTCCCCAGGCTGGAGGGGTGAGCTGGTCGGTGTTCTGCCAGATTAGCGCGACAGAACATCACCAGCACACATTGAAAGTTCCAGCCTGTAATACCTTCAGCAGCAGCAGCAGCCAATAGCAGGCTCCACCGATGTCCTAACCGGCACCACATGCATGATGGGAGATGTAGTTCTCCACACCACACACTAGACTCGGCCAGGCAATGCCTGCGGTCTGCAGACACTATACCTCCCAGAATGCACTGCAGGGCGCTCAAAGTGGACAGTCAGCTTCTCCTGCTTGTAGTAGGGAACGGAGGATTTAGAGGAGAGTAAAGAGGGATCATCTGACCTGTCTGCACTGGGTTCATCTGTGGCTGTGGCTCCAGTGTTTGGCGACTGCTGCTGTTGCAATGTAATGTTACCTTAATAGTCAGGTGAGAGTTTGCTTGTCATTACCATGACCATCTCTTGTATGTCCAGACAATCTCTGATCATCTCTTGTATGTCCGCACACTCTCTGACCATCTCCTGTATGTCCGCACAGTCTCTGACCATCTCCTGTATCCTGTTTGCACACTCTCTGACCATCTCCTGTATGTCCACACACTCTCTGACCATCTCCTGTATGTCCACACACTCTCTGACCATCTCCTGTATGTCTGTACACTTTCTGACCATCTCCTGTATGTCCGCACACTCTCTGACCATCTCTTGTATGTCCGCACACTCTCTGACCATCTCTTGTATGTCCGCACACTCTCTGACCATCTCCTGTATGTCCGCACACTCTCTGACCATCTGCTGTATGTCAGCACACTCTTTGACCATCTCCTGTATGTCCGCACACTCTCTGACCATCTGCTGTATGTCAGCACACTCTTTGACCATCTCCTGTATGTCCGCACAGTCTCTGATCATCTCCTGTATTATTATTGCAGCATATAAAATAGGATGGAAGAGGCCCAAACCAACTGCCAACTAGACAGATAAAATCTAACATATTCGACATGTGAAGTAAGGGTCTTCTTCAGGGAAAAAGGGGGAGGGCTGAAAGACTTCCATAAAAATACAAACAATCTATAAAGTTGATACAAAATATAATAATTATATATACATGTAACACCATGCAAGTACATACAACAGTTCAGTCATTTATAGAACCATATGTATTATGTTATTATCAAAAACTGACCTCATGTGTTTGATGCTATTATGCAGTGGAGATCAATTACTCAAGGTAAGAAGAGGATGGGAAAGTCCACATAGAACAGCAAGATGTTGGGTCATGTGCAAGTCTCATCCCATACACTACCGAAATACCACTCAGAAAGGAGGATGGAGAGCCAACACGAGAGACAAGAGGGGGATGAATGGGTCAACCAAACAATGCAGATCACATTGACTTGAAAACAGAGAGGATGGCCAAAAACTACTCCTTAGTGATTAATGTGGCATCTGTGGCCACACTATACACCTATTCATAAAAATAAAATATGAAAAGGATTTAAAGGCTGATTGGAGTGATAAGCTAAAAAACTTATAAATTAATATTATTAATATTTATTATCCCAAAAGGGAGATAGAGACCATACATTACAGTAAAGTGACCTACCTATTAGTGTTGTTTTTAGGATCACTTTTGATCACAGAGGAGACTCAAAAGATTTTTCAAAAAATACCATAATACTCCTGAATGGTCTATGACCATCTCCTGTATGTCCACACACTCTCTGACCATCTCCTGTATGTCCACACACACTCTTTGACCATCTCCTCTATGTCCGCACACTCTCTGACCATCTCCTGTATGTCTGCACAGTCTCCGACCATCTCTTGTATGTCCGTACACTCTCTGACTATCTTCTGTATCATGTTCGCACAGTCTCTGACCATCTCCTGTATGTCTGCACACTCTCTGATCATCTCCTGTATCATGTCCACACACTTTCTGACAATCACCTTTAATTCTGCACACCCTCTGGCCATCTCCAGTATCATGTCCGCACAGTCTCTGATCATCTCCTGTATGTCTGCACACTCTCTGACTATCTCCTATATCATGTCTGCACACTCTTTGACCATCTCCTGTATGTCTGCACATCCTCTGGCCATCTCCTGTATCATGTCCGCCAAGTCTCTGACCATCTCCTGTATGTCCGCACAGTCTCTGACCATCTCCTGTATAATGTCCGCACACTCTCTGACCATCTCCTGTATGTCTGCACATCCTCTGGCCATCTCCTGTATCATGTCCGCACAGTCTCTGACCATCTTCTGTATGTCCGCACAGTCTCTGACCATCTCCTGTATCATGTCCGCACAGTCTCTAAGCATCTCTTGTATCATGTCCGCACAGTCTCTGACCATCTCTTGTATCATATCTGCAGTCTCTGAGGGGGGCTTACAGAGGAGTACAGAGCTGGAGCGCTGCCAGGAAGGGGTCACGGGGGGAAAAATGAAATCGGAGCCACCAAGCTGGAGCCAGGAGAGGACCATCAGACAGTGACAGCAATGCAAGGCCAGTCTGAGGGGGGGGGGGGCACTGATGTGGGGGGGGGGAGTGAATACATTAATGGGGCACTGATAGAAAGGTTTCTCCTTAAATCAGTAACCCCCTTTACCTTAATGTAGTCACTCTGCGGAAGATGGTCTGTGGTCAACAAAGTTCTCCCCACATCAGAGTTCCTGTTTTAAATGCAAGCTGGAACTCTGTGGACACTGATGTAAGTGGGAACTCTGAAGTAAAGGGGAATGCTGCGCACGCTGATAAAATGTTATCTCTGGTCACCAGAGCCCCCTTACATTAGAGATCCCCTTTACACCAAAGTCTGCTACATTCCCCTTCACATCATGATCTGCAGCGTTCCCCTTTGCATCAAATTTGCATTATAAAGGGGAATCCTGCAGACTCTAATGTAAGAGGAAACTCTGTGCCAGCTGGGTTATATTACCCTGACCTTCATGTAAATGGAGAAATATGTTTTTTGACTTTTGTTATAGAGAAAATTCTAGAAACTGCACATTTATAGTTCATAGGATTTACGGCTCCTAATATATGCAATTTATACAGTTAATTTTTATCACTTGAATTATTTTTCTCATTATGGGCGTGAGTGGAGTCTCATGCCTAGGTTTTGCCTAAGGCCTCACAAAGCCTAGAACCTCCTCGGCTCCTCCGACCCTCAGGTACTGGTTTAGTAAACGCCAGAAAATTAAACCTATGGGAAGCTTGACAGTGTTACTTCCCAATAAAGAGAACATATTTCGTAATACCTGGATGCCATGGACAGTGTACACCTACTTCTCATTATTATGATGTCATAAAAGACAACCCCTCATCCGTTTTGGTTCTGCAATCTATAGGCCATGTTCTTGATCCATTACCTTTGCGTATTGCCAGGGTCGACCAACTATAAAAATGTGAATAATGTGTCTATATTTTCTGGAACCTTTTAAAGGGGATGCATGTTATTGTTTCTGCTGTAAATGGAAATCTTTGTAAATTCCTCTCCATTCTAATTGCACCTGCTTTGTACACTCACGACTGCTGCTCAGCCTAGTACCACTGAATGTAATTTTGTACTTGCTCATCGCAATTTCAAAGGAAAAATAAAATAAATAATAATCCTAGTTCATTTGTAATTTTGTCACATGTGGGGCATAATTTATAAAAATAAAGTCTAATTCAGAAACTCACATCTGTATCCCATTTTGTATCTGTATCCATATGTATCATATATGTATAATGTCAAGTTCCTCTTCTGTATTGTAATATATGTGGCAAATACTATGTGCAGAAATGACCGAATGTCATTGTCAGAGCAGGTAAACCAGACTGAATGACTAACTACTGTAATTACCATCACACCTCCAACAGGGTAAGAGGAGAAAACGATTGGCGAACCTTTCATCTACTGATTTTAAAATATGCTCCACTGTGTCATTCCCAGAAAATTAATTTGCTGGCATACCGTTTATACTGAATCACAATAAACCTTTTTTTTTGTGGGATTCAGACCCATAATATATGCTGTCATTGTATGGTGGGTTTTCTATACTGAGTCGACACGGCGAACAGTCGTTTTAGAAGAAGTGTCTGACTTCAAATAGCTGCCAATTCCCATAAAACCGGGGATGTGTTGCCAAGAAGGCTAGGCAGCTCTAGTGTCAGAGACAATTTGTCCCACATTGTGATGAAAACCTGCAGGCCCCCAGCATCTGTTGCTCCCAGTCTTCCTATTATTTATGACTTTACAGTGCACGGAGCGGAACACGAAGCCTGGCATGCACAGAGCCATCATATTTTTATGGATATACGGACAAGAGATTTTGTGATATTTGCCTTGAGCCTGGGTGAAGGAAGAGATGGTGTTGTCATGGCAACGCAATGTGACCTGCGACAAAATGGCTTCCCCTGAGTTTCAAAGCAAAGTCCTAGTGCACAGCGCCATTCCTGTGTCATGAGAACAGTAGCTGCTTAAACTGGAAGAAGTACAAAACTAGGGGTTAATGTTTATGTAAGTGTAGTTTTACATCCTTTTTTCTTATACAATTTAAAACAAAGTACATAGATTTAAATTAGTACTCCAAAACAAAAATAAAACCTTCAGTAAAATTATGTATTTGCCGAATTATGTTTATATGCCCTAATGGGAAAAATTTATGGAGTCAGAGAAAGGATTAGTAAAATGTATCAAAATGTTCATTTTTGGTTTTAGATAGGGTAGGAAATGGTTACAACCCCCTCTGCTTTTTTTTATCTTTGTCCTGAGAAATCCTTTTACTTCCTGTACCAGAAACAAGTAAGAAGAAATCTCGCTAAAGTTACACAACTGTTAGACAATTGTCACCAAAACAACTATCCCCCTTGGAAGATTTCCCATCAACCCCTGTTCTGGTGACAACTGTAAAATTATGGGATTCCTATTATTTTCTGTCCAAGTGGCAATGGACAGTGATGATTTAGGGAGCCATGTCATCTGCTGGTGTTGGTCCACTGTGTTTTATCAAGTCCAAAGTCAGCGTAGCCCTCTACCAGGAATTTCTAGAGCACTTCATGCTTAGCTCTGCTGACTAGCTTTATGGAGATGCTGAATTCATTTTCCAGCAGGACTTGGCACCTGCCCACACTGCCAAACGCACCAATACCTGATTTAATGATCATGGTATCACTGTGCTTTGTTTATCTCAAAAGAAGTTTTTTTTTAGAACAAAATGTAAATTACAAACATTTTCTTGGTCCATAGAGATTACAACAAATATATCCTTAACCGGTTCCCGACCGGCGCACGCCGATGTACGTCGGCAGAATGGCACGGCTGGGCAAATGGGCTTACCCGTACGTCCCTTTAAATTTGCCACGTGCCATTGCGTGTGCACCGCTGGCGGCGTGCGCGCCGGCCGGGAGCTCTGTGAGTCGGGTCGCGGGTCCCGCGGACTCGATCGCCGCGGGGATACCCGTGATCGCCTCACGGAGAGGAAGAACGGGGAGATGCTAATGTTAACAAGCATCTCCCAGTTCTGCCTAGTGACAGTGTCACTGATCTCTGCTCCCTGTGATCGGGAGCAGAGATCAGTTACATGTCACACATAGCCACGCCCCCCAACAGTTAGAAACACTCCCCAGGACATACTTAACCCTTACACTGCCCCCTAGTGGTTAACCTCTGCCTTTGTATAGCACTGATGGCTGTATAAATGACAATGGTCCCACAAATGTGTCAAAATTGTCCGACGTGTCCGTAAAAAAAAAGATCAGTAAAAATGTCATAAAACTATCCCCTATTTTGTAGACGCTATAACTTTTGCACAAACCAATCAATAAACGCTTATTGCGATTTTTTTTACTAAAAATATGTAATAGAATACGTATCGGCCTAAACTGAGGGAAAAAATGTTTTTTTATATATTTTTGGGGGATATTTATTATATCAAAAATAAAAAATAATGCATTTTTTTTTAAATTTTGACAATTTTTTTGTTTATAGCGCAAAAAATAAAAACCGCAGAGGTGATCAAATACCACCAAAAGAAAGCTCTATTTGTGGGAAAAAAAAGACGTCAATTTTGTTTGGGAGCCATTGAGAAATTGTCAGTTAAAATGACTCAGTGCCAAATCGCAAAAAACGCACTGGTCAGGAAGGGGGTAAATTCTTCCGGGGCTGAAGTGGTTAAGGCACATTTACATTTTCACTTCTGTACATCAAACACAAGGTTTTTAGGTCGACATAGGCAACTGTACAATTTACTATTTTAAATACCGACTCCACACACACCGTCTTTAATATAGCACTTAATGTACCTATCCAGAATAAAATCAACCAGAGATAGCTCTGGTGTATCCAACCAGGGTGACCATACTGCTTGGTATTTGCCCGGGCGCCCTCTATGTTGGAAGATTAACTACTCCAGACATAATATCTTGCCCATTTGTGAGACCTACCCCTTCCACAAGGGAGGCTCAGTCGACTTTCAATGTCAAAGAATCAGGATACGGGCCTGAAACAGAGCCCTGGCTATAGCTTGTTTGACTACCTCTTCCACCTGAAGATCATCTATAATACCTAAAAGGCAGCGTTTAGGATCCATTTTAAGATCGACACCAAATACTCTAGAAAAGGTATCACTAAGGCCCCTTTCACACTGGGGCGGGGGCGGCGTCGGCGGTAAAGCGCCGCTATTGTAAGCGACTCTGCAGAGGCGCCTCTGCAGAGGCGCTTTGCCGGCGGTATAGCTGTGCCGTCCCATTGATTTCAATGGGCAGGAGCGGTAAAGGAGCGGTATACACTCCGCTCCTTCACCGCTCCGAAGATGCTGCTAGCAGGACTTTTTTTACCATCCTGCCAGCGCACCACTCCAGTGTGAAAGCCCTCGGGGCTTTCACACTGGAATTAAAGCAGCGGCACTTCGATTTGCAGGCGCTATTGCAGGCGCAGTCGGTTTGCAGGCGCTATTTTTAGCGCAATAGCGCCTGCAAACCGCCTCAGTGTGAAAGGACCCTTACCTTCATCCAATATTTATGTAATTTTGGGCATCTACATAAGAGATGGATCAAATATCCATGATCTCCATCTGGTACATAAATAGTCCTCTCTCTTCCCCATTTTAAATAATCTTGCTGGTTCGCAGGAAAATCCTTTAAAAAGATTAGCAATAACATGTAATAGCACCTAGAGATAAATCCCTTGTATGTTTCCACCTCTGACATTTAATTAAATATAGGAGTAGGCTGCAGGACTCAGTTGCCTTCCCCAGACTGTGCCCTAATAGCATGTTGTAACTGTAGATAATAAAAATACATGGATTGTGGGAGGTTAAATTTACCTTGTAGACTAGGAAAAGAACACAATTGACCACTATAAAATATATGAGACAGATGTGTTATACCAAAATACTTCAATCTGGCCCCGTATTGTAATGACTTCAACTCTGGGTAACAGTCGTTATCATAGATTGGGCTAAATCTAGTGAACCCAGTGACCTCCTGCATCTGCCTTTCCTTATTTCAAATCTTTTGCTTGAGAACATATGTAGGAAAAAGCTTATTGGACTTGCTAAATGCTAAAGCCTCCAGTTCCATTACGACACATCCCATCCCTGTCACATAGTGCAATATTTGAGTGGCGGGATCTGCACTGGCACCCTCCTGGGTCATGACACGTGCAATATGCTGCAACTAGGCCGCTAAATAGTAAAGCCATGGATTAGGTAGAACTAGGCCTCCTCCCTCCTTTGACCTTTGAAGTTGTTCCAATTTAATACGAGGGGGGCTTGGACTGCCATATGAATGATCTGAGTATGGAATTAATAATCCAAAACACTTTTAAGGGAATGACCATTGGGGTATTATGAAGTATGTACAATAGTATGAAGATCATTTTTATAAGATTTATTTTTTCCTACTATCGATAACATAAGCCTGGACCAAACTTTAATCTTATCGTGTATACAGGCAAGCAATGGTGACAGATTCAAATAAACATAATCTAGGGGTCTCGGGGTGACATTTATACCTAAGTATTTAAATTTAGGTGAAACTGGTATATTTTATAAAACTCTAGAGGGTCAGGGGTGACATCCAGGGGCATATTGAATGATTTGTACCAGTTAATGGTGAGGCCAGAGTAGACCCCAAAGTTGGTTATGATTGACACGGCTTCCCGAAGTGAATCTGTGGTATCCCTCAGTAGGAGCATAGTATCATTAGCATATAGCATCATTTTGTCCTGTACATCCCCATATCTAAAGCCACAAATGGATGTATTGGACCGAATCATGGCCGCTAAGGGCTCAATGGGTATAGCAAAAAGGAGAGGGGATAATGGACACCCCTACCCAGGGGGAAGGTTTGTGAAATTCGTCGTGCTTCTCTAATTGCTGCTTGGAGGAGCCATATAATAACTGCACCCATGACAGAAAAGTCACCCCAAAACCAAATTTTTCCATAGTCACCAGTAAATACGGCCATTCAACACTGTCAAAAGCCTTGGGTGCGTCTAACGACAATAAGGCTCTATCACCCCGATTGTCCACCTCAGACTGTATATTGAGGAACAATCTGCGTAAATTAATTGCAGTGGATCATTGCGGGATATACCCAGATTGGTCCGAGTGAACAATCGATGAAACAACCCCATTTAACCGCAGAGCCAAGACCTTAGCAAGGATTTTTATGTCGCTTTGTAAAAGAGAAGTAGGCCTATATGACCCTGGATCTAGAGGGTCCTCACCTGGTTTCAGTAACAAAACAATATAAGCTCTACATATGAAACTAGGAAGACACCTCCATTTTCTGGCAACTTTAAGTACTTTAACCACTTGCTTACTGGGCACTTAAACCCTCCTCCTGCCCAGACCAATTTTCAGCTTTCATCGCTGATGCACTTTGAACGACAATTGCGCAGTCATGCAACACTGTACCTGAATGAAATTTTTATCATTTTTTTCCCACAAATAGATCTTTCTTTTGGTGGTATTTAATCACAGCTGGGATTTTTATTTTTTGCTAAACAAACAAAAAAAGATGGAAAATTTTGAAAAAAAAAAAAACATGTTTCATAGTTTGTTATAAAATTTTGCAAACAGGTAATTTTTCTCCTTCATTGATATGCACTGATGAGGCGGCACTGGTGGGCACTGATAGGCTGCACTGATGGGCACGGATAGGCACATTTAAGGCGGCACTGATAGGCACAGTTAAAGCGGCACTGATAGGCACAGTTAAGGCAGGACTGATAGGGACAGATAAGTGTCTTCCTATGGTGATGGTATGGTATGGTGAAGATTTAAAAGTACTGAAGTTTGGAGCTATTCCACAAATGCGCACAATTTTAACCACTTAAGGACCGGTCCTATTTTTCAAACTTGTTGTTTACAAGTTAAAATGTTTTTTTTTTTTGCTAGAAAAATGCTTAGAACCCCCAAACATTATATATATATATTTTTCTAACACCCTAGAGAATAAAATGGCAATACTTTCTGTCACACCGTATTTGCGCAGCGGTCTTATGCCCCGTACACACGGTCGGACATTGATCGGACATTCCGACAACAAAATCCTAGGATTTTTTCCGACGGATGTTGGCTCAAACTTGTCTTGCATACACACGGTCACACATAGTTGTCGGAAAATCCGATCATTCTGAACGCGGTGACGTAAAACACGTACGTCGGGACTATAAACGGGGCAGTAGCCAATAGCTTTCATCTCTTTATTTATTCTGAGCATGCGTGGCACTTTGTACGTCGGATTTGTGTACACGCGATCGGAAATTCCGACAACGGATTTTGTTGTCGGAAAATTTTATAGCCCGCTCTCAAACTTTGTGTGTCGGAAAATCCGATGGAAAATGTGTGATGGAGCCTACACACGGTCGGAATTTCCGACAACAAGGTCCTATCCTAAAATCCGACCGTGTGTATGGGGCACTACACTTTTTTTTTAAATACACTTTTTTGAATAAAAAAAAAAGACAACAGTAAAGTTAGCCCAATTTTTTTTTTAATATTTTGAAAGATGACGTTACGCGGAGTAAATTGATACCCAACATGTCATGCTTTAAAAATTGTGCCCGCTCGTAGAATGGCGACAAACTTTTACCCTTAAAAACTCCATAGGTGACGTTTAAAAAATTCTACAGGTTACATGTTTTGAGTTACAGAGGAGGTCTAGGACTGGAATTATTGCTCTCTCTCTAACGATCGCAGTGATACCTCACAAGTGTGGTTTGAACACCATTTTCATATGCATGCGCTACTCATGTATGCGTTCGCTTCTGCACACGAGCTCGTCGGGACGGGGTGCGTTAAAAAAAAAAAAAATTCTTATTTATTTTAAATAAGTAGAAAGGGAAGGAAAGGGATTTTTACGGTGCAGTTTGTTCAAATATAGAAGAGAAGACTATATGTTTTATTTTCCTTTTTTTGTTAAAAAACAGTTTTATTGTTTACATTAAAAACAGACACATATGTCAATAATTTGTGACAATACAATTAAAACAGCGTGGTCAATAATGGAGGGTAACATATAGGATATACGCTACGAATTCACAAATAGTCGTTATTGCATACTAGCCCGACATGTTTCGCATTAGTCGCTTTATCAAGGGGTATGCAATTGAGTAGCGAGTCATCCAATACTTTTAATTATTCTACAAAAGAAGAGAAAGGGTTTTACATATAGAAAAAATATTTTGCAATAATAATACAACATGAAGTAAAGAATGTGTTGTCACTCCGAAGCACCCATAAAGGCTTACCCCCAAAAAATAATTGACCCTAGATGGACTCGTCAGAGCCAGTGTATGCAGACACAGCCGAGCGGGATGGCAAGGGAGGCTAAATATGCAACCACAGGGAGCAGTAAGGAGAAGCTGTTGTACAAACAAAAGGGTATTCAGTATGAGGGGATAGATATTATTGTATACAGGGTTAATTGGATTTGTGGAGAATACAAAGTTAAGTGAATATCACTTACATCAAAGAGTTATTATAAGTTGCATCTGCGATCCGAGAGATGCAGTTAAACGCCAGAAATGGCAATAGCCGGAAATAGGTAGATGTAATATACGTTTGGAACTGGGAGACAGGACCTAAACACAATTTGCACAAGGAGATGGTTAAAGTTTGGAATTAAGGCTATGCTCCATAAAGAAAGTATTGAAAAATGGTGTTGTCAATCAACATCATAGCAAGAGTTTGTTCAGAGTATAGAGTTTTCAATTAATTTAAAAGAGGGAAAAGTTATAAATAAATTAGAGACTCAACCAGAGTTCAATGAGTATAGCCATAAAAACATAACTCTAGAATATGGAGCAAGGTATGGTGATAACACCAGTCACATTACCTAGCTTAAGTCTTCGCTTGCAACCTCCGGCGCTGGCAGGCATGGCTGTCAGATTAGCCGGTTTAAATACTGCTCCCCATCGAGACGGCGTGTGACGTTGCCGGCTCGATGCGGACGTGATGGCGCTACTGCGCATGCCCAGAGGACCAAACCTCGTCGAACCTCAATCCCCACAAGTCACCGCGCCAGAGGAGACAGCCGACATGCGCACCACTGCGCATGGTAGTTCCTCCCGCACAACGATCACGTGGGGACGGAGGGGGCGGGGAATGGTTGCGATGGAAACCAGCAAGAAGCTGGCTTGGAGGGGATGCACGGCGCGAATTGGGCACATCATATAGGTGTGCCCCAGGCATCCGTGTGGATGCGACAGCCCCTCTATAGCATATCCCAACAGGGCCGGCCTGAGACGGTCTAACTGAGAAGGGTCAAAGGGGTAACCGATCGACATGGAGGGACCACAGACCAGCCAATTTCGATCGGTGCTGCTGAGGGACAACACACACTGTATCTAACAGATCATAAATACAGTAAAGAACATGATTAAACAATGAAACATCATTTGGACAACAATTACACATTTACACAAATGTATCAATGAAGAAATAAGTAAAATAAGTTAACGTAGATACTTGCAGATAACAATTTATGTAAAAGACATAGAGGAAAGAGGGTAGGGGTAGGGGAGGGAAATGGGGAAGGGGTAGAGGGATAGGGGGGGATGGTGTCAGTTGGAAAATGACATCATTAAACATGGCATGGGCAGCTTAAATCAGAGGAAGGGTCTGTAGCTAAGGCATTCATTGAAACCTGGGAAGTGAGTGGCTTGGAGACTGTAAATCCAGCGGGCTTCAAGCTGAAGGAGTGTCCGATCGACACTTCCCCCTCTTTCATCTAGTGGTATGTGTTCCAAAGCATAGAACTTTATGGTTCTGGGATTGAAGTTGTGATATAATCCTACATGTCTGGCAATGGCTGTGTCCATTTGTTTTTTCAAGATTGGCTTTATGTGATCTCTAATTCGCTTGTATAGTGGTCGTTTTGTTTTACCCACATAGAATCCACCGCAGATACACTGAGCTAAATAGACTATGCCTGGAGTTTGACATGTAGCCTTAAATTTTATTAAATGCCATTGACCATTGGGAAGTGAGAATTGTGATGTGTTTTCCACATAGGGACATATGTCACATCTACCACATGGGGAGATACCTGTGTGGGAAAGATTATTGTTAATTGAGGTGTCTTGGAAATGACTATGGACTAGACGGTCCTTCAATGACGGGGCCCGTCTGTAGGTTATTTCAGGGAACGAATTGATGTGTCTGCTGACAGCTGGGTCGGCAGACAAAAGAGGCCAGAATTTTGTTATGATATTTCTAATTTTTTTATGTTGACTAGAATAGCGGGTGATCAATCTGACCGTGTCAGATTTTTTTGAGTGTTTTTTTAAAAATAATAAGGGATCTCTATTCTGTATTTTTACCTTATTGTAGGCCCTCTTAAGGCATGCATGGCTATATCCTCGGGACAATAGCCTTTTATATAAATCTTTTGCTGCTGTATGGAAATCAGTATCCCTGCTACAGTTGCGTCTTAGGCGCAAATATTGACTGTAGGGGATACTTTTCAACAACGGGTCAGGGTGCGCACTAGCTGCGTGGAGAATAGTGTTTCCCGCCGAGGGTTTTCTGAAAAGTGACGAATTTAGTTTTCCATTGGTATCAATTGAAATGGTGAGATCGAGAAAATTAATTGCAGTTATGCTGTGTTCCATGGTGAAACGTAAGTTAAAATTGTTAACAGAGATCAGTTTAAAGAATTCAACCAATTCTCTTTCTGACCCAGACCAAAATACCAGAACGTCGTCTAGGTATCGATACCAGGAGACCACCTTTTCCAAGAAAAAGGTCAGGTCGTCCCTGGAAAACAGATCTTTTTCCCACCCCCCCAGGTACAGGTTGGCATACGATGGGGCACATTTAGTCCCCATCGCAACCCCCTGCACCTGGAGGTAGTGGGAAGAGTTGAACATGAAGACATTGTGTCTTAGTATGTAGTTGAGAAGTTTTAGGACAAAGTCATTATATTTCTCAAATGAGGGACCTCTCTCTTGTAGGTGATTGCTGACGATTTCAATACCCTTTTTGTGGGGGATCGTATTATAGAGGCTTTCAATATCCAGGGCAACCAAAATGGTGCCTGGTGGGAGAGATATATCTTCGATAGTTTTTAATAGATCTATAGTGTCTTTAATATAAGAGAAGAGAGAGGTAACGTGAGGATGTAGATAATTGTCAACTAGACAGCTAGCATTTTCCGTAAGACACAAACAGCCCGAGATTATGGGGCGTCCTGGAGGGTCTGTGATGGATTTATGTACCTTTGGTAAGGCATAAAACGTAGGAATGCGTGGGTCCTTCACATTGAGGTAGTCCCACGTATTTTTATCAATGATGCCTTCGTGAAATGCCTTAAAAATGATATTATAATATTCAGCATGGAAATTTTGTATTAGAGTTTTGGAAATAGGACGGTACCATTCTTGATTACATAGAATTTTATTGCACATATTAATGTATTGAGGTATTTCCATGATAACCAAATTCCCGCCTTTATCGGCAGGTTTGATTATTATTTTTTGATTGGACTCAAGAGATTTAAGGGCAGCTTTTTGATTTGCATTTAAATTAGACGAAACAGAGGGGCGAAGGTTAGACTCTTCAATTGCTTGTGAGGTCTGTGTAACGAATGCCCAGATATTGGGGTTCGTATTTAGAAGAGGAAAGTTTTTTGACTTTGGTTTATAGGACTGTGGGGGGGGGAAAGACACACCGGTGACCGACAGCTCCGGCTGGTGCAGACAACCGGAGACGTCGTCATCCGTGTGTCCCTCCTCCCAGAGTGCCATCAAGTCCTCATAGGCTCTCTGTTCTTCTATATTAGTCCAAAGGCTACTTGTTTTATCATTGGGACAGCTGTCTGATTGGGGTTTGTCAAAGATGACTTTGTATAGGAGTCTACGAGCGAATAGATGGAGATCCTTGATAAGGTGAAACTTATCAGGCTGAGAGTCAGGGCAAAAAGTAAGACCCAATTTAAGGACTTGTTCTTCGAACTCATTTAAGGCATACGAAGAAAGATTGATGATAGACAATTCGGATGGATTAGATGTGGGGTCAGAGGTACAAGGAATTAAGCTGGAATCTGGGTTTATGCCATTTCCTGATCTTTCCCTAAAAAAATGGGAGCTAACTTCATATCTGCTGTTACCGGTGTACCTGAGGGAGAAATCACAGTATTAGTGTTGTTTACCTTGGTAACCGTGTTAAGGTTAAGGGGAGGGGCAGTGACCGCCGTAGAAGGTGCTGTGGATACAATGGTATGAGTGGCCGATACCTGTGGACCACGTGAAGTTTGTGACGAAGAGTGAGGTACGCTAGAAGTGCGAGGTGGTGCCAATTTGAGGTCATTGGGCTGTGACCGACGAGGTGCAGGAGTGCCGGTTAGGTTCTTAAGGGACTCCAGGGAGGCCGTGTCTGAGTTGCTTTTGCGTCGCTTCGACAGTCTGTCTCCAGACAGATCTCGATAGACCGTTGATTGGCTAGATGATAGGGAAGAAGAAGGTGAAAGGTTAGTTGTATCATTGCCATTTCTAGTATTGCGTTGACCGGAGGATCTATATGGTCTAGTGTTGGTATTATGCGTCCATTTGTAAGCTGACCCGTTTGAGTGGGCATTGGTGTCACGTGCAAACTTGTTCTCCTTTGTTCGGATGATGTCCAAAGTATATTTTTCTACATGAACTTTAAGTTCATTTTCTTTTTTCTTAAATTTTGCATTATGTGATATATGTTTATGGTCATTGTACCATTGTGTAATGGATGCATCTAAAGTGACAAATTCTTGTTCATATTGTTTGCACAGTAGATCCATCATCCCAAAGGAACAAGTCTGCAGGTTTTCTTCCCACTGGACCTTCAAAGGGTCATCAATTTTGCGTACATTGGGGAAGATTTGGATTCTTAAACCCCAAGGCACAATTTTGTGGTCTATATATTTAATAAAATATTTTTTATGCCAATATATTCTTACTTTACGTTCCAGGAGACGTTGAAGTCTTAGGAAGATATGTTCTAGATCCTTGTCACTCATTTCTCCCGTATTATGGGTTTGTTGGATCTTATCCATAAGGCCTAGCCAGGCCTCACCACTGAAAGCTGCCATGGGGGAGTGTGGGGAAGGGAGAGAAGGGGGGACAAGAAATCGGAAGGGAGGGGGCGAATTTAGTCCTTCTAACAGAAAAACATAAGAATGAAAATAATAATTAATAAACAAAAAAAGGAAAATAAAACATATAGTCTTCTCTTCTATATTTGAACAAACTGCACCGTAAAAATCCCTTTCCTTCCCTTTCTACTTATTTAATCTTTGTCTGGGATGAGGTGCCTACTTTAAGGGTGTCTCCCTTTCCGGAACCACAAACCTGTATAATCTTATTTATTTTACTTTTTATTTTTTATTTTTACACTGTTCTTTTTAAAAACAAAATTGTGCCACTTTTATTCCTATTACAAGGAATGTAAACATCCCTTGTAACAGAAGAAAAAGCATGACAGGACCTCTTAAATTTGAGATCTGGGGTTAAAAAGTCCTCAGATCTCATATTTACACTAAAATGCAATAAAAATAAAAAAATGTCGTTTTAAAAATTTAAAAAAAAAAAATGTCCCTCTATGGGTGGAAGTGACGTTTTGACGTCACTTCTGCCCTGCAATGGTATGGAACCGGGTGGGGGTCCATCTTCCCCTCACTCAGCTCCATGGCAAGCAGGGGAAAGGACCCAATCGCCTCCGCTGCTGCCAGCGGCTTCGGTAAGCGGCGGAGGGCACCGGTGCGTGGCAGGAGGGGGCCCTCTCCTGCCACCGATAAAATTGATCTTGCGGCAAATCCATTGCTGAGACCACTTTTATCTGAAAGCGGGCCGCCCGCTGAAGAAGTAAATACCGGGGTTATGGCAGCTAGCTGCTGCCATAACAATGATATTCCACTTCAAAGAGCTGTCGTATAATGATGGCGGACGGTCCGTAAGTGGTTAAAGTGTGACATGTTAGGTATCTATATACTCAGCGTAACATCATCTTTCACATTAAACAAAAAAATCAGCTAACATTAGTGTTGTTTTAGCATAAGTAATATACAAATAATTATTATATATTGTTTTTAAGGTAATTTACTATATTTTTAAAATCTGTACTCATGCAGGTGGCTTAACGAACAAATTACTGAAGTTTGAAGTTATAACTTCCAACCAGTAATTTCACAGTAAATAGATAAATAATACATTATTATGTTATAACATATAGCATATAAATATATGATTTAGCTTGAATAAAACAGTACCTTTTCAGCCGGCAGCAGATTCCCATTCTCCCTCTTAACAGTGTGAGAAAAACATGGGATTGTGGGTAAATCTTATACACATAAACACATTTTTTCCTTGTAGTTAAGAGGGCTGGGCTGGAAGGGAGCATTTGTCTTTTAGACACATGCCCCTTCTATGACACTGCAGTGAGAGGCGTGCCTCCACTGCAGCACTTTTATTGGACAGCTGGGACCAATGGTACTTTACCATTGGACCAAGACTCCAAGCTGTTTATTAAACTTAGTGCCTCTGACAAGAAGTGAGAGGCACTGTGAGCTCAACCTCTCAGTCTGCTGCAAACAGAGAGTGTCAGCTTGCATTTAAAGTGGCTGCTCTGTATTTAGTTTCTGACAGGCTGCGCAAGGAGCCCCATATCTCTGGAACCATAGGTCGTAAGAGCCCCACATTTTTACCAGTGGTGGGGTAGCACTTAGGCTACATACCCCCCAATTTGGGGTCTCTATGACCCCAGGTCGCCGAGCCACGACCCTCGAAGCTCGATTTTTAAAAAAAAAATGTTAATGTTTATGGCAGGTGAGGCCCTGCCTCACCTGCCTCCCCTGACTGCACGTCCCTGGCAGAAGGGGAAGAAAAACCTCTCCATACTGCTTATACACGTCCATGGGAAGACAGTCATCACCAGGTGCCTTAGAATTTGGGAACGAACTGGTCGCCAACTGCAGATCCTCCAGTGTTATTGGAGAGTCTAATCATTTCCTGTGTGAATCTGACAATCGTGGTAACTCCACCCCTTGTAAGAATGTATGAAGGGATTCTAGGGAATATTGTTGTTTAGATTGATATAGTTCGGAGGAAAACTTCATCAACTCATTCATAAGGAGCTCCGGAGAATTTATCACAGACCCTGCCTTAGTGCGTAAGGCGCCCAGAGAAGGTCTGTTGGGAATGTAATATCCTTGCAAGTAGTCCGGTTGGCTTCCCCTCTTCATAGAATGCCAATTTACTAAAGAAACATTTCTGATCTGCAGCCGAGGTGGTAAGATAATTCAGCCCCTCTTGGGCAGATTCCAATGCTTCTCGAGTGGTATCTGATGGATTGTCTACAAATTCTGCCTCCAAACAACTTTCCAGCTGTGCAGCCTGTTCTTTTTGTGAGCCCGAGGGCTTTTTAATAGTCGCTATTTCTGAGAATGCCTTAAATGTATCCCAGGAGATAAGAGGATTCCAATGGTCAGCATTGCTACTCCAAAATGTTGAAATCTGGGCCGTGCTGTGTGTGGGATGGGATAAGATTTAACGAAAATGCATTAAGCTTCCATGGGGCCCTCCCTAAGGTGGATAAGGGCTTGACATTTAGAAAGACAAGGAGAAGAGAATGATCAGATATGCCTTTCAGGGATTATTTCATGTCCTGCACTAAATGTAAGGCTTGTGGTGTACAAACAAATATCAATCCTAGATAAGGAGTGGTGAGTTTTGGAAAAGCAAGAAAATTGCTTCTGCAAGGGATATCTACATCTAGATGGGTCCACCCACCCTACCTTCATCATGAATTTCAGGAGAGCCGTGTGGTGAATTCCATCTCCTGATAGCGTCGGGGGATGTTTATCCAGGCCTGGATCAAGATTGCAATTACAGTCCCCTAAAAGATATAGTGGAACCCCCCTGGGTTGCTGAGCTAGTATATAACTCAGAGGTGAATGAAGGCGGCACATACACAAATTCTAATATACATTTAAGTTGAAAAATGCAACACATCAAGAACACGTATCCGCCTTCAGTGTCCACTAGTTTGTCAAAAACCTGGATATTCAGGGCACAATTGATCAAAACACTCATTCCCCGGGAAAAGGAGATTTGGGTGGAGTGAAATGTCCACCCTACCCAGGCAAAGTTTAAACAGGACAGTGTGTCCACTGTAAGGTGAGTTTCCTGTAGAGAACAGATAGCGGGCAGGTACTTTCTGAGTCCAGTGGAGCTCATAGTACATTTAAGTGGGTTTTGTGGTCCCCTAATGTTCCAGGAGACAATAGGGATGGCAGCCATCAAAAGACCAAGTACAACTGAGGTGCAGGATAGCAAGACTTTGCAGGTCCAAGATGAAAGACCATCTAGGATTGTATTCATTGGGTTCCTAAGCACATGACCCGGGCAAGGCAAGCTGACAGTGTGTGGGGTCAGGTCTCCAATAATATAGCCATAGTTGACATAATTCCAGCTGATGACTAGTGTGGTACCAGTCTCTGGGGACACGAACAACAGTGGAAAGAACCAGTCTGTGCAGTCACATGAACTGAAGAACAGAAAAGACTTTGTTGTGGACAACAGGATATCTTCAAGCTCTGTTATTCCTAGCTGTGTGCAACGAGAGAAAAGTAAAAGTCAGAACGTAAAAAATAAACTCAAACTGAAAAAGTACCAGGGAGGACAACGGGTCTCTCCTCTCACAAGGCCAGTGACCAGACGCCATCTATGACCCTCCTTGCCCCAAATTAACTTTAACACTTTAGACTGAAAACTGAGTAACTCCAGTTTAGAGACAGATACCGGCAAGGATCTAAATAAATAGAGAAGTTTAGGATGAAGGGTCATTTTGACTGCATGTATTCTACCTAGCCATGAGATATCGTATAGGGCCCAGCTAGAAAGTAGTTGTTCTAAGTGCCGAAAGCAATAGGGATAATTAACTGCGTATAAGGCCGAGTACGAAGGAGGGAGGTTAACTCCCAAATATGGAAGAGCGGTATCCATCCATTGAAATGAAAAAGAGTCCCGCAAACTAGAGAACATCAAAGCAGGGATGTTGATATTCATGGCAGAGGACTTTGTGTCCTTCACTCTGAGTCCAGACACTTTACAAAAATCATGCAGAATTCTAAGTATATTCAGAAGGGAGATAATGGGAGAGGTTACAAACAGCAATATGTTGTCCGCAAATAAAGTGCACTTATGCAAATAGGAGCCACACTGCACCCCCTGAATGTTCATGTCTTCTTGGATAGCTATAGCTACTGTCTCAATCGCAATAAAGAAAAGCAATGAAGACGTGCTTCCCTTTCATTACAGATGGGATCAGAATGGTATCCCATTAATTTCACCTTAGCTTGTGGGTGAGAATAAAATGTCCCCAGGGTACGTAAAAAAAGTGGACCAAAGCACCAGGATTCCAAAACCTGAAACATATACATCCAGGACACCAAATCGAAGGCCTTCTGCCAGTCTATTGACAGGAAAAGGCCTTCTTGAGAGGCGAGATAACATCCACTGCTCTACAAATCTGATCTGGTCCTTAGTGACCGAGATGAAGCCCACCTGATCCCTATGGACATATGCATTTATGAAGGAAGACTGTCTATTAGCCAAGACTTCTGTGAACAGTTTAAGATCATTATCGATGAGTGAGATGGGCCAATAGTTATCAACCTCCCCAGGGTCCTTTTTAGGCTTTGGAACCACAGAGATATAGGATCTGGGAAAGGGGACCCAGGGGAGCCCCATCTCGGAGAGCATTAAAGTATCGAACCAAATGCGGAACCAAAGAATCTTGGAGCTTGCGATAATAGAGAGCCGGAAATCTATCCAGCCCCGGGGCAGAGCCCATCTTTCTGGACATAATAGTTACTAAAGGCCTCCAACACTTTACGGGAGTTCTGGGAGTATGTACCGTCAGAACATCGTAACCACTCCGCACTCTTTTCTGCCTTCATCGTTAACGCTAGATTTAGCTCTACCCTAAGACCCCATTCACACAGGGACGACTTGTCAGGCGACCTAGTCGCCTGACAAGTCGCCTCCCGTTCTGAGCTATGGAACCGTTCTAAGGGGAGCGACGCTTGGAAAAAGGTTCCTGTACAACTTCGGGGGCGACTTGCATAGACTTCTATACAGAAGTCGTTTTGCAAGTCGCCCGGGCAGTCGTTTGCAGGTCGCCTCGCTGAGGCAACCTGCAAGTCGTGTTGCCCCTGTGTGAATGGGGTCTGAGTCCTGAGCTCGTTAAAGCAGCGAATTGTCAGAGGAACGTTTATGATGTTTGAGCAGGGACTGTAGCTCAGTATCTAATGCTTGGATATGTATATCATGTAGTGAAGTAGCGCTAATATAGCACATCAAAAAAAAAAAAAAATATATATATATATATATATATATATATATATATATATATATATATATATATATATATATATATATATATATATATATATATATATATAAAGGAATTTCTCAGATGCTCATGGCAAATATAAACTCATATAAAAGTGTTCAAAGTCCTAAAAGGTGCATCCCATAATATATATCTGAGCAATAATGCAATGAAATCCAGTAAAGCTAAACTAAAAGTAAATTGTTTCCCAGGAGTAATCAGCATCCAAAAAAAAAAAAATCATGTGACTCAGAGAGATAATCAGTTCCAAAGTTAAAAATATAAATCAGAGTAGATAAGGGGGATAAGGACAGGTGAAAGAGTCCAAATAAAAAATGTGAGATGGTAAACATGTCTTTCTGCAATCCTCCCCCAGTAGTGCTAGCCTCTCACCTTATAGATAGACCCCAACTGGTCTAATGGGGCAACAGTGAACGACCAGCCTGTTGTTGAAGCTTTCCTCACAGCTTTCAAGGGATCACTGCAGCTTTTGTCCGGTCTCCACAGTCTTTTCCTAGAAGAAAGTTTTCTCCCAATCCTATAGGTGGGCCAACAGTGAACAACCAGCCTGTTGTTGAAGCTTTCCTCACAAGCTCCAAGGGATCGCTGTAACTTTTTCTCCAGTCTCCACGGTCCTTTCCTAGACAAAAGTTTCTGCCAATCTGCAAGAAAATAAAAAAGAAGGCTCTCCATGGAGTAGTAGGTTTAAAGGTTCAAAAGTAGTTTATTAAAAAAATCTAAAAACTCCTTTACAATAAAAATGGCAACAGCAGGCCAGGCAACAAAAAAGTGTCAAACAAATGAAAAGACTTCCGGTCACGGCCGTAGCCGGAAGTGAAGTCACCAAGCTCCTCCCGACTAGTTGCATCACAACACACATGACTTCATTAAGGGTACAGGTGCTGGGTGACGGTGGTGATCTAAAATAGCAATACTAATCATGTAAATGGACAATATGTAAATGAGGCATAAGAGCAAAGGACTCTGGGTAAAGATTGGCAAAGCAAAAGACTCTCACTAAAATAGTTACAAACTCACAAGAAGTGGTATAAAAACAGATATTAGTAGGAAAAAAAATGCGAAAAAGAAATAGCGAAAAAGGAAGAGCGAGAAAAAAAAAAAAGAAGAGCGAAAAAGGAAGAGCGAAAAAGGAAGAGGGAGGAAAAAAAAAAGAAGAGCGAAAAAGGAAGAGCTGTAAAAGGAAGAGCGAGAAAGCTCACATCGAACATTTGTTGTCGGAACTAAGAACTAAGTTAGAAAAACTTAAAAAAAGGGAAAAGAGGAAAAAAAGAACAAACGCACAAGGCTAGGGCAAGGGCCTCAATAACCGGACAAGCTCCCTCAACCAAATGAGGGGTACCTTCTTGTTCCCAAATAGACAAATGTTTTGCATTCCAAATCTATCATAGCCCAATCTTCTCTAGTGAGAATCATCACCCGCTATGGGGATCAATGGGAGGAGGTTAGGTCAATTTTGGACAAGCATTGGTCAGTCTTGACAAGATCTCCTGACCTCACCAGTATCGTGGGCCCATGACCATTGCTAGTCTCTAGGAGAGCCAAGAACCTCAAAGATAACCTTGTACATTCAGAATTTACTCATAGTCCATCCAACAGCTGGCTGATGAACATGCCTCGTTCTAAGGGCATGTTTCCATTCGGAAATTGCCACATTTGTCGACATGTTGAATGCACAGATAAGTTCACCGATGCTGATGATAATAAAGTGTATTAGATCCAACAATTTATTAACTGTAGTACTGAATAGGTCTTGTATATTCTACATTGTCCATGCCAAAAACTCTATGTTGGTAAGCTAAAACGACAGTTACGCATACGCAACGGTGCACACCTGTGTAGTATCAGGAATATTCAAAAAAGCAAGGGTAAGGATAACCCAAAATGGGGCCTCATTGCACCACATTTTGAAAAGTTCCATAATTCCTCTATTGATGGATTAAAGATAAAGAGCTTTTTTTGCTCTATCTTTGCCAAATCGCAGGGGAGATTATGATACAGTCCTTCTGCAGAAGGAAAAGAAATGGATCTTCTGTTTATGGACTATGATACCAAAATGGTTAAATACCAAATTAAGTCTACAGGTATCCCTTGAACCCTAATCATGCTAACTGGGATATGTGGTAGAAATATACCAATCATTCCATTGGGGGAATGGTGCAATTTTGTTGCACTACATCCAATACTACACATGAGTAACGAATCTACATGTGAGCCAAGTTAGGCTCTCATGTGGTGTTTTGTCTCTTCATTAATCTCCTCCTCTATTTTCAAAAAATAATTTTTTCAAGTTGTTTTCAATTTTTTAACAATGAATATTACCATACTTTGATAAAATAATAAAGCTGATTTAAATGTTCTGAATGAATTACCTCCTAGCTAGGGAAAACTGGATTGGTCTTGGCACCATTAATGCAAACAAGAATAATGACACCTTTGTAATAAATTTAACTTTTAAATTATTACACCATTGTTGTAATGCAGTAGCTCGTTAAGTCAAAAGGGGAGGAGTATCCCTGTTATAAGCCTGCTAATGAGTCTATTGCATTGTTCTGAAGAAACTCAGGTGACTTAGTAAAATGCATTAACACTACGGTGCTATACAGCTCAGCCATCCAGACACCCACATGCGGTTCCATCTCCCACATCACTCCTAACATGGAGTAAATCTGGCATCATGGACAATCACTATCCAGCGCCAACTTTGAAGTGCTGTCAACAATCCAACATTGGCTGATGATTAATTTAACTGCTTTAAAACATCCAGAGTAAGGTTACCTGAAAACCTGGGGATTCGAATGGTTGTTAAACCTTACCGTTATGAACGAATCACGGAGACAAGCAGCAGAGTGGGTGAGATCTTGATAAGGGACGCTGAAGTCCCGCTACTACAGTGTTTCATTTCTGTATCACATTTATAAGTTCTTACGGTAAGTAACTGTTGCAACTTTATCTACAAGAGACACTTCCAGCTCACCCCATATATCTCCCCATGGTGAATCAATTTGTCTCTAACATCTAGACCAGGGGTCTTCAAACTACGGCTCTCCAGTTGTTCAGGAACTACAATTCACATCATGCCTAGTCATGTCTGTGAATGTCAGAGCTTTACAATGCCCCATGGGCCGTGTAGTTCTGCAACAGCTGGAGGGCCGTAGTTTGAGGATCCTTGATCTAGACTCTATATCCACCCGCAATCGCACATACTATTCGAATGGTTATTACACCTCACCGCTATGAACGGATCAAGGAGACAAGAAGCAGAGTGGGTGAGATCTTGATAAGGGATGCTGAAGTCCCGCTACTACAGTGTTTCATTTCTATATCGCATTTATAAGTTCTTATGGTAATCAATTGTTGTAACTTTATCTACAAGAGACACTTCCAGCTCACCCCACATATCTCCCGATGGTGACTCTATTTGTTTTGAAAAAAAGGGGGGTAATGGTCTGGAGAAACCACTCTGACACCTCTTTCCCAAAATCTATTTTCTAATCCTGGACAGAGTGCATCCGAGTCCGAGGGGTGGTGATTGGAACAAGGCCTTGCTGCAACGGGAGGCTCGTTGGATCGCAGACCTTGCTGCCACCTCACCCCCCGGTCTCAACGATCATTTGAGCTTTAGACCCTTTCTAGAAGGTTTCTCCTCTGGAGTTTGCGAGAAAGATCTATAAAATACTGAGATTGTCACGTCTATCCTTTTTTGCCCTCATGTATGTGTTTGCTCTGTGAATTTTGTTTATTTTGTTTTCATTTTTCTTCCCTCCCCCTCCCTCCTCCCTCCTCCTTTGTCACACACAGGCATGCCATGATTCGAGACACACTGTCGATCATTTTTGGGCTACATCTGTCAGCCGCAGCTCTGGCTCCCCCTTGTCCCGCCCGGCGCATGTGGGCCCCCCTGGAACCGCATGTCCTTCGGGGGGCCTCCTTATGGGCACCCGGAACACATTTGCGGTACGCCTGGCAGTCTCTTTTCTGCCAGACCTTGCCCGCTATTTTTGGTTCCCTCTTCTGCGTCGGTGGGCGGTCTCTGCATGACCCCCCCCCACGGCCCCACGTGGGGGGGTGCCGTGCAGTCCCCGCCCAGGGTCCCTCTGCCCCTGCTATGTCCATGTGACGACCTTGGTGAACATTCCCCATTACACCTTTTTATCTATACACTAATTGCATACCGCCCCTTTTAGGGGTGGTTTGCACTGCATTGCCAGGCATGCATTTATGCAGATGCATCGGTGAAGTGGCTGGTTACCTGTTTTCGGGCCTCCCCCTCCCCTATGTTCTATGTCCTTGTGCATCCTTCCGCTCCAGCGTTTTTTCTGAAGTGGCACTGCTTCCTGGGCAGCCCCCCTTTGGATAGCAGCGGGGATTGAGGTGATCCTGAGTTGTTTCTACTTGTTGCCATGGTTCCCCTTTCTCGGCGTCTGCTGACGCTATGGGATTACCCTGGCATCTACAATGGATCGGAGTTGCGGTATGATTGGCCGAGTCCCACGCCAATCATTGCCGCAGCCACTCCCCTCTTCTCCTCCTACACTACGTCGCCATGGGTTCTCCCTTTCAGCGTCTGCTGACGCTGCAGGATTCCCCTGGCACCTGTGATTAATGGGAGCGGCGCTATGATTGGCGGATCCCACGCCAATCATCGCCGCACCCACTTCCTCCTTCTCCTCTTATACCCCACCCCCTTACTCCCGTGCCGGTGTCATTGCCTGACACGGCGGCGGCGATGCAAGGCGGTCAGCAACCACCAGATTGAGGTAAGGCTTCTCCTGCACTAGCCTCCAGGATCACCTGCAGTCTATTTTATTCCTTCTATGCACCTGCCATGAGACTCTATGATTTCACACAGTGGCCTGCATTATACTCAATCACTACCTCTCCACTCCTTTTCAGATTTCCCCAGATGAGGTCATTACTTATCATTGCAACTGTAGCTGAGCTAGCGCTTCTAGTACACTTGCTTCTCCTTTTTGTTACTGGATATATTTCTACGTACCTATATTGGGGTAAGTTATGTATGCTGAGATTATTTTCTGAACCCTGTTGTTTATGAATACCCGCATACTGTGCAATTTGCTTGTCACTTAGAATACATGGTTATATTGCTGCTCTGACGCATGTCATTATGCGGCTTTCGCAGACATATATTCAATTACTTTATAAGCTCCCCTTTCTTAACATCTCAGCACATAAGGCCTCCTCTCTTCTCTTTATGCAATTCTAGACAATCCCCTCTTCTTCCTCCTCTCTCCCCTTGGTCGCTGGGACCCCTGGGGTAGCGTTGTCTCCCCCTTGTGGTGACACACTGGGACCAGTGTGGAGAAGGTGGGGCCAGAGACACGCCTGTTTCCCTATTTGGTTTTCTGGCGTTTGATGCGTAGCTGCCCCTGAGAGTGCCTCCGACGGTTGGTCTCCTCTCCTGTTCATGCTTGGGTGTGTATATTATTATTATTTTTTTTTTTTTTTTTTTTCTTCGTGTCCCCCTTCCTGTAATGATGTTAAGTGCAGTAAACATGTTCAATACAATTGTACCTAATTACGATATTTCATGTTTTACTAGTGTAAAGTCTACTTACCACTTTACCCCTGATGAAGGGACTTCAACAGTCCCGAAACGCGTAGGCCCAGGTAGAAGACTACATGAATATACTGTTTGTTCATTCACCAGCAGAACTTTGTTTTTACTGTCAAATTGATCTATATGTCTGTATTTGGATAAATTTTTGTCAATATGTATAATTTTATATTATTGTAACAATAAAGCCCGTTTTTTTTTTATTCCTATTTCTGTTGCCTTAAAAGTCCCACCACTCTTTGAGGGGTTTTTTTCATTTCTCTATCCCTAAATGCAGCAAGAAACGGGAAGGCAGCCCTGGGACTTTAAAATGAGGTGGGAGAGATTTGGAACACTTCCACAATAAGTGCAATAAAATTGTTTTATTAATCACAGAATGCTATATAAACAACTGGGAACAGCAATGAATGTGCGTTGCCCGGCATAGTGGCCTAGTTTAAAGCATGGGTAAAAAAACAACTACAATTCATTACACTTAATTTGTACATCCATAAAAAGCAAGGGTATATATAAGTGACTAAAAAACTTGAGGTAGAGATGATGGTTGGCAAGAGAGGTCAATGGAACAATGACCTCATACTTACCACTAGACTGGACCGGGTCACCAAACCACTGGGTGTCAAAATGGTGGCAGTGAGCAACGCTGAGGGGGCGTGGCAACCAGAAACCGCAGCAGGAAAAACCAGGATGCACAGCACGGACTGCAGGGGGCATATGGTTGGTGGTCTGAGTGTGTCCATAAACATATCTAGAAAAAATATATATAGGGATGCATGAGTCTCAACAGATATACCGAAAACAGACTGAGTATCAAAAGGTAATCTCTAACCCTGGGAAATGACCAAAAAGGGGTTGTATTGAGGATAAAAAATAAAATATGTATATATATAAAATAAGTTTCTGATATGGAATATGGTAGGTGATATATAGATCGTCATGATGACGGATGATTGAGGGCAAAGGCTGTGAAGAAGTGCAAACACTAATTAATATGTGATGTAAAATAAACCCAAAGTATATGTTGGTGGATGTATGAACCAACAATACTAAATGAATGATATTCTGTGTAGTGAGATGGTAACACATACACAGCAAGTATTGAGTGGAAGAAACAAATTGAATGAAGGCTATTACCTGAGTAGATGTAGTGAGTCTCAGGCATGTATAGTGCACGCACAGACCTATGACCATAGCAGCAGACCAACAAAACATAAATGCAGGCTGCAGCCGAGCATCAAGATATACACACGGAAGCTCCGCCCCCAGCGTCATGTACGAATGGCGCTAGGCAGGCGTCAGAACCCCTAGCCCAGGAGAGCGGATGGGCGTGCTGTGCTGTGCGTCCTGGTTTTCCCTGCTGCGGTTTCTGGTTGCCACGCCCCCTCAGCCCCCGAACCGGCGTTGCTCACTGCCGCCATTTTGACACCCAGTGGTTTGTTGACCCGGTCCAGTCTAGTGGTAAGTATGAAGTCATTGTTCCATTGACCTCTCTTGCCAACCATCATCTCTACCCCGAGTTATTTAGTCACTTATATATACCCTTACCATTTTTTTTTTAAATATCTTTGCCATAGACACATGAATTACGCATCGGTCCCTGATAAGCGAGAAGAGACTCGCGAAACGCGTAGGGTACCATCAATGCCACATGTATGCCCATAGTGTTGGGTATTTGAAGCTGGTCATATCATGGTCATATACTGTTGCAACTCATGCTAGTGTATTGTGTATTTTACCAATTTAGATGATGTGTGTGTATTTTTTGTTTTTCAGCAATCCATCATGTATATTGCTTTTTATGGATGTACAAATTAAGTGTAATGAATTGTAGTGGTTTTTTACCCATGCTTTAAACTAGGCCACTATGCTGGGCAAAGCACATTCATTGCTATTCCCAGTTGTTTATATAGCATTCTGTGATTAATAAAACAATTTTATTGCACTTATTGTGGAAGTGTTCCAAATCTCTCCCACCTCATTTTAAAGTCCCAGGGCTGCCTTCCCCTTTCTCACTCTATTTGTTTTCAACATCTAGACTCTATATCCACCCGCAATCGCACATGCACATGTGCAATCACACATGCGGTGCATACTAGCTCATTATGCCTTTGCCCTACAGGGTTTTTTTTCCTTTTGTTTTTTTCTTTAGATGTGCCGGTATACAACAGCTTTAAACCTCTCTGGTTTAATTTTCTCTGTATGCATCATGTCCTCAGTCTCTGACCATCTCCTGTATCCAGGGCCGGACTGGCCTACCCGGATACCGGGAAATTTCCCAGTAGGCCGCCTGCCCTAGGGGCCACTTTGAGCAGCGACTGCTGCGCTCTCCTCCCTCTGTCCTCGTATGTCACGGAGCTGGGTCTGTGTGTGTAAAGTCCCACCCCCTAGACCGGCTCGTGTGATAGTCTTTTAGATGGAGCACTGATTGAATCAGTGTTACGCCTATCACACGAGCCGGTCTAGCTAGGGGGGAGGGACCTTGCGCACAGACCCAGCTCCGTGACATACGAGCGCCGGATGACAGAGGGAGGGGAGCGCTGTGTGTTATCCAGAAAATGGTGAGGCTGACATTAGTGGGCACAGAGGCTGCAATTGGTGGGCACACAGAGGCTGCAATTGGTGGGCACACAGAGGCTGCAATTGGTGGGCACACAGAGGCTGCAATTTATGGGCACACAGAGGCTGCAATTGGTGGGCACAGAGGCTGCAATTAGTGGGCGCAGAGGCTGCAAATGATGGGCACACAGGCTGCAATTGGTGGGCACAGAGGCTGCAATTGGTGGGTACACAGAGGCTGCAATTGGTGGATACAGAGGGGCTGCAATTGGTGGGCACAGTGAGGCTGCATTCATGGGCAAAGAGAAGCTGCATTGGTGGGCACAGCGAAGCTGCATTGGTGGGCACAGCAAGGCTTCATTGGTGGGCATAGAGAGGCTGCATTGATGGGCACAGTGAGGCTGCATTGATGGGCACAGTGAGGCTGCAATGAAGTGAAGCTGCATTGGTAGGCACAGCGAAGCTGCATTGGTAGGCACAGAGAGGCTGCATTGGTGGGCACAGTAAGGCTGCATTGATGGGCACAATGAGGCTGCAATGATGGGCACAGAGAGGCTGCAATTATGGGCACAGAGAGGCTGCAATGATGGGCACAGAGAGGCTGCATTGATGGGCACCATGAAGTTACAATGATGGGCACAGTTAGGCTGCAATGATGGGCACAGTGAGGCTGTGTTGATGGTCACAGGGAGGCTGCATTGGTGGGCACAGGGAGGCTGTATCGGTGGGCACAGGGAGGCTGGATTGGTGGGTACAGTGAGACTACATTCATGGGCACCGTAAAGCTGCATTTGATGGGCACAATGAGGCTGCAATGATGGGCACAGTGAGGCTGCAATGATGGGCACAGTGAGGCTGCATTGGTGGGCATGGTGAGGCTGCATTGATGGGCACGGCAAGGCTGCATTGATGGACACAGTGAGAGTGCATTGATGGGCACAGTGAGGCTGCAATGATGGGCACAGTGAGGCTACTGTATCATGCCTGCAGCCTCTGACCATCTCCTGTACCATGCCCACAGCCTCTGACACCTCCTGTATCATGTCTGCAGCCTCTGACATCTACTGTATCATGCCTGCAGCCTCTGACCATCTCTTGTATTATGTTCTCAGTCTCTACCCATCTCTTGTATCCTGTACTCAGTCTCTAGCCATCTCTTGTATCATGTCCTCAGTCTCTAGCCATCTCTTGTATCATGTCCTCAGTCTCTAGCTATCTCCTGTGTCATGTCCTCAGTCTCTAGCCATCACTTGTCCTCAGTCTCTAGCCATCTCTTGTATCTTGTTTTCAGTCTCTAACCATCTCTTGTACCACGTCCACAACCTCTGACCATCTCTTGTCTTATATCATGTCTGCAGTCTCTGAGGGGGAGTCTGGAGAGGATTAAAGAGTGGGAGTGCCGCCAGGATGGGGGTCATGGGAGAAGTCAGATGTGTGTGGACTGTGGAGAGGAGACTATAGGATAAAACCAGAGCCACCAACCTGGAGCCATCTAACTGAGCCCTGCTCAGTGCACCTGAGAGGAGGTCAGTGACAGCGCCGCCAGGCAAGTCTGAGGGGGGTCACTGATGTAAGGGGGGAGTGAATACAATATAATAAGGAGGGACTGATATAAAGGTTTGTCCCTTATATCAGTAACCCCCCCCCCCCCATTCTTTCTGCGGAAGGTGGCCTCTGGAAACCAGAGTCCGTGTCCCCCCCCCCCACGTTCCTGGGGTGCCCCTTGATGATGGAACAATTTTACCACTTTTAACTGGAATTTGCTTTTTTATATATATATATATTACACTCTTCAAATGTGCTTTAAAATGCATGGTTTTCCCTTTCATGAACAAGGAAGTAATGACGTTATGATGGTTATGATGTTGGGCTGGTATAATAATGCTATGGGCTGGTATGACATTTTTTCCAGGGCTGGTTTTTATTCCCAGTCCAGCCCTGCCTGTATCATATCCGCACTCTGATCATCTCCTGTTTCAAGTTGACCTAAAGTTTACAAATTTGTGCAATAAATATTCTTGAAAACATTACAAATCAAATGTTTGTGGATGTTTTTACATTTTAAAGTGGGGGGTGCCAGATATAGGATCCCCCGCCACGGGTGTCAAATGTTCTAGGTACACCCCTGATCTAATTTACTTGTTTTATGTTTTGTTTTTTTTTTACATTTCTTCAGTTACTTCCTGGCCTAGGCAAATTATGTCATACATCCCAGGAGTCTCCAGGAGGAAAGAAGGGGTTTCAGATAAGCACACCCTCTTTCCCACCTGCCTGAGTTAAGTGCAGATGGACTCCTGGAAGTAAATGCTAAATAAATCACCTGCCCTTACTCAAGATGTCCACGGCCAAAAATGCTAGGGAGTGTTTTTTAAAGTGATTTCTCAACAAAATAAAGCAGGGCGACATGGATGGATGGGGGAGTTCGCTTTAAATATTAAATATGAATGAAGTAGTGTTTTTGCTATGTGGTGCTCACATGCAATGTAGTTCTGCTTTAAGGCAGCTCTTTGTGTTGCAGTCCTTAGTTTTATTATGTGGACCTTTTGGTGTTTTGTTTATTGTGTTGCCCACTCCTTAGTTGGACTGCTTTTGGATGTCCCACTTGTACCAGAAAAACAACAAATCCTGTGTCCCTTATTAAACAATAAAAAAAAAAACGATTTTGTACTAGCCCTAACATCCATATCTTAAAGTTCATTAAGGGACATGGGTCCGACCCCTCTGTTTTTGTGGGAAGGGTTATACCTTTTTGTTTGCCAGTCAAAATCCTCTTGCAGTATAACCTAATCAAAACAGAACAATTACTGCTCTTGTGCCCATTAATAAACTTATTGAAACAGAAATTACAGTAACTACAAAAAATACTGCTAGAATAGTTAGGTAATTTCTATGTTTTATTAATTGAGCTTAATCAGGCTCTGAGTGGAAATTTAAAGGGGTTGTAAAGGTAATTTTTTTTAAAATAACAAACATGTTATACTTACCTTCACTGTGCAGCTCGTTCTGCACAGAGTGGCCCCGAACCTGCTCTTCTAGGGTCCCTCGGCGGCTGTTTCAGCTCCTCCCCGCAAGCATTAACCACCTTAATGCGAGCTTCCTCGCATGGTGGTTAGTGCTTGTGGGCGCGCTCCCGTGATACAGCCTGCGGCTATAGCCGCTCACTGTATCACTCGGCCCCGCCCCCCAGCGCGCCGCGTCATTGGATGTGATTGACAGCAGCGCGAGCCAATGGCTGTGCTGCTTCCAACCCATCCACTGTAGCCAATCAGCGGCCAGGGTGAGCGGAGGAATAGATGTCGGGAACGAGAAGCTGACTTTTGAGGCGTCAGGTAAGTAAAACGGGGGGGGCTGAGGGCGGCGGTATTGTCAGAAGTTTTTTCACCTTAATGCATAGAATGCATTAAGGTGAAAAAATTTTTACCTTTACAACCCCTTTAAATACTGTGAGGCAGCAAGCTCCATTGCATTGTGCAGTGTTGCCACTTTAGGGCTACAGTACTTTCACACTGAGGCGCTTTACAGGCGCTATATCGCTAAAAATAGCGCCTCCCGAGGGCTTTCACACCGGAGCGGTGCATTGGCAGAACGCTCAAAAAATTCCTGCAAGCAGCATCTTTAAGGCGCTTTAGGAGCAGTGTATACACCGCTCCTAAAGCATCCCTGCCCATTAAAATCAATGGGCAGCGCCGGCAAAGCACCGCTACAGTGGCGATTAGCCGACTCTTTTAACCCTTTTTCGGCTGCTAGCGGGGTAAAAGCACCCTGGTAGCGGCCGAAAAGCGCAGATACAGTGGGGCAAAAAAGTATTTAGTCAGCCACCAATTGTGCAAGTTCTCCCACTTAAAAAGATGAGAAAGGCCTGTAATTGTCATCATAGGTATACCTCAACTATGAGAGACAAAATGTGGAAACAAATCCAGACAATCACATTGTCTGATTTTTTAAATATATTATTTGCAAATTATGGTGGAAAATAAGTATTTGGTCACCTACAAACAAGCAAGATTTCTGGCTCTCACAGACCTGTATCTTCTTCCTATTACCTGTATTAATGGCACCTGTTTGAACTTGTTATCAGTATAAAAGACACCTGTCCACAACCTCAATCATACTACAAACTCCACTATGGTGAAGACCAAAGAGCTGTCGAAGGACACCAGAAACAAAGTTGTAGACCTGCACCACGCTGGGAAGACTGAATCTGCAATAGGCAAGCAGCTTGGTGTGAAGAAATCAACTATGGGAAAATATTATTTACAAAATGGAAGACAAGACCACTGATAATCTCCCTTGATCTGGGGCTCCACGCAAGATCTCTCCCCGCGGGGTCAAAATGATCACAAGAACGGTGAGCAAAAATCCCAGAACCACACGGGGGGACCTATTGAATGACCTTCAGAGAGCTGGGACCAACGTAACAAAGGCTACCATCAGTAACACACTGCGCCGCCAGGGACTCAGATCCTGCAGTGCCAGACGTGTCCCCTTGCTTAAGCCAGTACATGTCCGGGCCCATCTGAGGTTTGCTAGAGAGCATTTGGATGATCCAGAAGAGGATTGGGAGAATGTCATATGGTCAGATGAAACCAAAGTAGAACTGTTTGGCAGAAACACAAATTGTCATGTTTTGAGGAGAGAGAATGCTGAGTTGCAACCAAAGAACACCATACCTACTGTGAAGCATGGGGGTGGCAACATCATGCTTTGGGGCTGTTTCTCTGCAAAGGGAACAGGACGACTGATCCGTGTACATGAAAGAATGAATGGGGCCATGTATTGTGAGATTTTGAGTGCAAACCTCCTCCCATTAGCAAGGACATTGAAGATGAAATGTGGCTGGGTCTTTCAGCATGACAATGATCCCAAACACACTGCCCGGGCAACGAAGCAGTGGCTTCGTAAGAAGCATTTCAAGGTCCTGGAGTGGCCTAGCCAGTCTCCAGATCTCAACCCCATAGAAAACCTTTGGAGGGAGTTGAAAGTCTGTGTTGCCCAGCGACAGCTCCAAAACATCACTGCTCTAGAGGAGATCTGCATAGAGGAATGGGCCAACATACCAGCAACAGTGTGTGACAACCTTGTAAAGACTTACAGAAAACGTTTGACCTCTGTCATTGCCAACAAAGGATATATAACAAAGTATTGAGATGAACTTTTGATATTGACCAAATACTTATTTTCCACCATAATTTGCAAATAAATTCTTTAAAAAATTAGACAATGTGATTGTCTGGATTTGTTTCCACATTTTGTCTCTCATAGTTGAGGTGTACCTATGATGACAATTACAGGCCTCTCTCATCTTTTTAAGTGGGAGAACTTGCACAATTGGTGGCTGACTAAATACTTTTTTTGCCCCACTGTAAAACAACAATAAATCGCCACTTTACCGCTGATGCCCGGCGTAGCTCAGTGTGAAAGTGCCCTAACATGTCCCAGACATTAGGGACTGGATGAAAAGGTTTTTAGGAATCTTACAGGAATAGGAACTGGAGAAATGTGATCATGCTCTTTCATAGTCCATCGAGCAGGCTGGAGACTTATGCCGCGTACACACGGTCGGACTTTTCAGCTACAAAAGTCGGACAGCCTGTCCGACATACTTCCGGCATACCTTCGGCGGACTTGCAGCAGACTTTCTTACGAACGGACTTGCCCACACACGACCACACAAAAGTACGACAGCTTAGTACGCGGTGACGTACACCAAGTCCGACGAGACTATAAAACGGAAGTTCAATAGCCCGTACGACACCCTTTGGGCTCCTTCTGCTAATCTCGTGTTTATCTCGTGTTAGTAGAAGTTTGGTGAGAGACGATTCGCGCTTGTGAGACTCGTATTTTTCAGTTCGTTTTAACTGTTGTTCAGTCTGTGCTTGTGAGGTTTGTATCTGCTTTTCAGTGCGTTTGGTCAGTTGGCATTGAGAAATCTTTGTTTTATTGGCCGCTCGTTCCTGATTTTCAGGTCGTTCTTCACAGGCCTTGCTGTTCTTCAGTGCGTTCTGTTTAGTGCGTTCTGACCAGCCGACCGTTTTGAAACCATGTTACCTGTACGTACTCGTCGTCGAGCTCGTGCATTGTATGTGTTTGGTGCTGTAGTTTATTCTTCAGCCCAAGACCAGTCCATGAACAGGGCGAGGAGGAGTTCATGGACCAAGAATTGGTTGCTCCAGCGTGACCAGTTCTGTCACATGCCATTGCTCCGTGAGATCCGTGAGAATAATCCTGAGGATTTCAGGAACTTTCTCCGGATGACGGACCCTGTTTTTGACCGTTTGGTGGCTTTGCTGACCCCCTATATCAGCAGGCAGGATACCTGCATGAGGCAAGCCATCACTCCGGAGCAGAGGCTGGTCGCTACCTTGCGGTATTTGGCCACAGGGAGAAGCCTGCAGGACCTTAAGTTCTCGACAGGCATCTCCCCCCAGGCTCTGGGGATCATTATCCCAGAGACCTGTTCTGCCATCATCCAGGTCCTGCAGAAGGACTATATTAAGGTAAGATATTTAGCTTTTATTAGCATCACCTGTTCTTTTATGTAATCTTTGATAATGTAATGTATTTCTTGCTTCAAACACTACTTACCATCATTGCAATATAGTGTGAATGTCCCCTTTTTATCCTCACACATGCTGGATTTTTTTCCTGTTATTTTTTGTCATGCATGTATATTTTCCTTCAATAACCTCCCCAGCATGCAGTGATGGGAACATATCTACCTAGTCTACTCATTTTGAATGTATTTTGTTTGAGTGTATTTAGTGTGCTTATAATTAGCAAGTAGCTAGATTTCCCAACCCCCCCCACCTAAACTCACTCCAAATAGTGTGCTGCTAATTAGCAATTAGCTAGATTTCCCAACCCCCCCCCCCTCCTAAACTCACTCCAAATAGTGTGCTGCTAATTAGCAATTAGCTAGATTTCCCAACCCCCCCCCACCTAAACTCACTCCAAATAGTGTGCTGCTAATTAGCAATTAGCTAGATTTCCCAACCCCCTAAAATCTAATCAATGTTCCATCAGAGGGGGTGAGCAATCTGATAAGTGTGCCTTTCCATATTAGTTTTTCCTGAAGAATTAAATTATTTAATGTTATACTGATGCTGGGGAATAATGTTTTGAATTGTCTAATTTTATTGCAATGTTAGCTTCCAAATTAATTGATTTTGGTTTTCTTGTTTGATTCCCCAGTTTCCTTCAACGCCACAGGAATGGCAGACTGTGGCATCCCATTTTGCCAGCCGTTGGGACTTTCCCAATTGTGGAGGGGCTATAGATGGGAAACATGTCCACATTGTGCCACCACCCCATTCGGGGTCATACTATTTCAATTATAAAGGGTTCCACAGTATTGTTTTAATGGCGGTGGTGTCTGCACACTATGAATTTTTATATGTGGATGTGGGGAAGAATGGCCGGATGTCGGATGGAGGAGTATTTGCCCAGACGGAGTTCTGCCAGCGTCTCCAGAGTGGTGGCCTGGGATTGCCACCTGATGCGGATAATGTGGAAGGACTCCCCTTTGTCTTCATTGCCGATGAAGCCTTCGCTCTGAGCAAGCACCTCATGAGGCCATTCCCCCAAAGAACCCTCACCCCGGAGAGGAGGGTTTTTAATTTCCGGCTGGCCAGAGCTAGAAGAGTGGTTGAGAATGCGTTTGGAATTCTGGCCAGCCGGTTCCGCCTGTTTCAAACAGCCATTAATTTGGCGGAATACAAACTTAATTTTATCATTTTATCGTGCTGCATTCTGCACAACTTTTTAAACAAACATTCTCAGAATTATATAGGCACAGTTGGGCCTGAGGCCGGACTTATAGATGCCAACCTTACGGGCCTGGATAATGTCCGTACTGGCTTGGCCCCCCAAAGTGCCCGTCAAGTTAGACAGCAATATGTTGATTATTTTATGGGTAGGGGGGCCATTGCAATGGGCCATGATATTTAATTTTTTAAAATAAAAAAAATATGGATGAAATCTTGAATTATATTTATTGCTTGCCTTTCTTTTGGGCTTTCTCCTAGGTTATGGTCGAGCAGTTGTAGTGCCAACTGTATTTTCATTTTAAATGTCTAACTAAAAACTCCATTGCCACTGTAAACAACTTTTTGACAATTATAACCAAACTGATACTGAGCATTGAAATAACAAACCACACATTTATTTAATTCCTATAAGGAGATGTTTTTATTAATGGTTGTTATGCATTCAGTTCTGCATTTAGTATAAAATGTTCATAGACAAAAATATACTGATATCTTAATAATTTCTAAAAATATAATTATATTTAAATATTTAGACATAATCCACAAAAAAATATTTTAGGCTTTTTGATTTTCGCAAACAGGCTTTTTCTTTTTTTTTTTGGTGTTTTAAAATCAATTTTTTTATTTTTTTTGGTTTTTAAAATCAATTTTTTTATTTTTTTTGGTTTTTAAAATCAATTTTTTTATTTTTTTTGGTTTTTAAAATCAATTTTTTTATTTTTTTTGGTTTTTAAAATCAATTTTTTAATTTTTTTTGGTTTTTAAAATCAATTTTTTTTTTTTTGGGTTTTTTAATAAAAATATTATTTTTTTTTTTTGGTTGTTGTTTTTTTGAAAATCAAGTTTTATTTTTTTGTGGATTTGGAATGTATTATAAAGAAACAGCCCTCCTTTTTAAAATTAGGTTAAACAGCCATTTATGTTCAGCCAAAAAAATAAAGAGAAGGCCCAGAATGGGGTCAGCAAAACAGGAAATGAAGGACATGATCGATGTTTTGGGGTTTCAAAAAGGGCATTTAGATTCGACCCAAAACATCAATCATGTCCTTCATTTCCTGCTGCATACGATCCAGCCGATTCCGCATTTCATCCATGTCCTTATTCCAGGCCATTATTTGACCAATTAGCCGTTGGGCACTTTCAGAAGTGAAATAGTCACTTTGTGTACCTAAAGTGGAATGAAACCAAAAAATGTATTTAGAAATATGCACACATACATAGTTTACCTTACCATAATAAAGCTGTTGTCTCAGACACTGACCTGGTGGGGTGCCCATGTAGCCTAATTCCTTCACATCCTCGGGGGTGGCACTGTTGCTTGAATCAAGCACAACCAGATCCCCTAAAATAGAGTAGAAAAATTACATTAAACAAAAGGCAGCCATGCATAGATTACCGTAAGCTGGTGTGTCAGACACTCACCTGGTGGGGTGCCCATGTCGCCCACCTCTCCTTCCTCCACATCCTCAGTGGGGCTTGGGCTGATTTCCCAATCATGTTTGGCTTGGGGTGGACTGTCTTCTTTTTGGCTGAGTGATTTTTCCCCTATGTGAAACAAAAAATTATTAATCTACTTAGCACACAGATATTTTAGTACATAGTCATTTTCTAACATTTGTAGTGAAGTGGTTTGTGTAGAGTTCCTATTTTACCTCAATATTTAAAATTATAAAGACATATCGGATAGATAGATATCTAGATATCAATATCTCAAAATAAAGTTAATAATCTTTTGATCTCTCTCTCTCTCTCTCTATATGTGGAACAAAATCTATAAATATCTAACTAAATGTAAATAAAAAAAGATAACTTAAAATATTCCAAAAGAATGTTTTACATTTCTATATCTATCTATCTATATATCTATATCTATATTTTTTTTGTTAGATATATATATATAAAATATATATATATAAAAATATAGATATATATATATATCTAAAAATATATATATATATATATATATATATATATATATATATATATATATATATAAATATCTATAGATATGTAACGAGGTTTTGTAAAAGATCGTTTGAAACGATGAACAAAAAAAATCGTATAGGAAGGAAAAGCACATGGAGCAGTATACAAGGTAATAAACACAAGAGAAAAACACGACAAGTACTTACTTTTTTTAAGCACTTTCCGGATCCGTCTATATTGATCCGGCTCCCTGAGTTTCAGGTTAGACCATCTTTTGCGAAGTTGATCTCGGGAGCGCTGTACCCCAAAAGAAGCCTGCAAAGTGTCCACGACCTTCGCCATTATTTTGGCCTTGCGCAAATTTGGCCGTGCGTACGGCCCATACTTCCCATCATAGTCGTCTTTGTGAAGAATGGCCACCATCTCCACCATTTCTTTAAAACTCATATTGGAGGCCTTAAATCTAGGCCTCACAGATTTTGTGGACGTTCCAGCCTCCGGGCTTTTTCCACTACCTGAGGACATGTCAGGTGTCTCCGCCATTATTTACCCCACTACGCGCCGTAACTAAAAATGGGCGGAGAACATGAGTTAAAATCGAACGTCAGGGGCGGGCGACGCAGGCGGAGTTTCACACATGCGTAGTGTATAAAGAGGGGCCTTGCGCACGTGTCGTACGTACGTTCTGTGCGTCGAATTAGGGGGCGGAGAACATGAGTTAATTTCGAACGTCAGGGGCGGGCGACGCAGGCGGAGTTTCACACATGCGTAGTGTATAAAGAGGGGCCTTGCGCACGTGTCGTACGTACGTTCTGTGCGTCGAATTAGGGGGCGGAGAACATGAGTTAATTTCGAACGTCAGGGGCGGGCGACGCAGGCGGAGTTTCACACATGCGTAGTGTATAAAGAGGGGCCTTGCGCACGTGTCGTACGTACGTTCTGTGCGTAGGTGATAGTGGACCAGGACGTTACAAAACGAAGGTAATTTTAATTTTTAATTTCTTTGTTTTTTTGGGGGGGGTTTTATGGTCATGACTTTGTAGCAAGCGGCCTATATGGCTTGATAGATTGATGAGGCCTACATAGGGAGAAGATGATGAGGGGTTAGCAGAAACTTATAATAAGTGTTTTTGGTCTTGTGACTTTCTCTTTTCCAGATATAATGAATCCCCTATTTAAGGATCCAGAGTTCCTTACAGCTTTTATTTCGAAATATCGAGAGATGAGGAATTTGTGGGAGGTGAAACACCCTCAGTATTATGCCAAGCATGTGAGGAAGTCAACGCTGGAGAGACTTCTGTCCTTTGTCCAGGCGACCATCCCGGGAGCAACAATGGAGACAGTGCTCAAGAAAATTGGGGTCTTGAGGAACATGTATAAAAGGGAGCATAGGAAGATCCAGGAATCAAGGAGATCAGGAGCATCAGCAGATGATGTTTATGTACCCAGGCTGTGGTACTACAATCAACTCCGTTTTCTTGATGACCAGAATGAAGCCAGGGCATCACTTTCAACCCTTCCCTCCACCCTTCCCTCCACCCTTCCCTCCACCCCAGCAGAGGCTGATGAGGAGCAAGCTGGGTCTTCCATCCTGGATGAACCGGATATGACCATCTGGAGTCAGGTAAATTATTTTAACAAATATTTACTGTACTAATATTAATGATGTTAACTGGATGTTATAATTGTCTAAAATAATTTTGCACTCCAAATTGTGTATACATATCAAATGACAGTAGTGGCTAAATATGTTTGGCACCTGCTTGAAATAATTAGGGTGTCTGATTAGACTCTTTTATTAAAGAGATGTATTCACATTGAATTTGCTAGTCATGAGAAGCAAACTGTGTGTCATTGATGAACCCAAAAAAAGAAACTAAAACTATTGTCCTTTTTTTATACACAGGATGAGTCCATCCAGGAGGAATGTGGGGAAAGTGGCAGGCAGGAGGAGACCGGGCCCATGGACAGCCTGGAGGAGGCCGGATTCACCATCATCCTGGAGGAGGCTGGGCCCAGTGTCAGGCAGGAGGTGGCTGCTCCCAGTGAGGTGGCTGGGCCAAGTGAGGTGGCTGGGCCAAGTGAGGTGGCTGGGCCCAGTAGGAGCCTGACCCAATCCCAAGTGCCTCCCCTCCACCTTCCCAAAAAAAGGGCCAGGAAGGGGATGGTCACACAGGACGCATCCCTGCGCCTCATGCAAGAGGCCACCCGTTTTTTAACGAGCCCCCCCGAAGCGGAAGAATCCTATGGCTGCTACTTAGCCAGCAGGCTTCTTCAGATGGATTGGGAGCAGCGCCTCATTTGTGAGCGCCTATTTGGGGAAACAATCCATAAGGGGCTGCAGGGCATGCTAACACAAAACACCCAACTACATGAGGCAGCCCCCCCTCCTCCTCCTCCTCCTCCTCCTGCCACAACTGAAACACCAGAGCCACAGCCTCAAAAGAAGGCTACAGGGAAGGCTGCAGGGAAGGCTGCAGGGCAGCGTGGAGGAAAGGCTGCAGGGAAGAGAAGAAAGTGATGACCTGGGTTCAGTCTGGTCTGACAGAAGACGCAGGCTGTTGTAGGACCACAGTCTGGGGACATCTAGATCATCTGCTGGTGCTGTTGATCTCTGGGATTCTTGGACCAGATTGTGCTCCCTCTTATATGGACTCCGCAAGATCCCAATTTTCATGTACACCGACTTTTTCCAGCGTTGACTTCCTCTTTATTTTATTTTGACCATGAATAAATGGATCTTTTTTGAGTTTAGCAAAAGACTTTATGTGTTTTCTTTTAAATCATTGATTTTACACACAATGTTAAATTAACAAGGGACAACAATCTCATTGAGTTTGAAAAAAACACACCAAAAATACATTACTAATGTTAATAATGTTCAAGTGGTAAGTCTTGAAAATAAAAAAATCTACATAACCAAAAACGGTGCTTTGGGTTAACTTTATCTAAAAACTAAAAAATAATCACTAGAAAAAAAAAATAGAATAATGGGTTCTTTGTGGTAACTTTACAAACCTAAAAAAAAAATAAAATAAGGGAAAAAGTATTATTAGTATGGAAACATTGTTTTTAAAAAGCATACTATATCATTCATGAGATCAAAGAGAAAAAGAATCCAGAAATCAGTTTGGGAGAACTCTGATTATAAACAGCAAAACACCTTCGTTCTTTAGAGCATTCGTAAAGAAGAAATAAAATGCGCTGCATTCAACGATCACAGATTTTGCAGCGTGATGAATGTGCTACCTACAATACGAACACTAGTTTTACTAGACCGAGTGCTTCCGTTTAGTTTTTGCTTATGAGCATGCGTCGTTTTTTTGTCCGTAGGACTAGCATACAGACGAGCGGACTTCGGGGTCCGTCGTAGTTACGACGTAAAGATTTGAAGCATGTTTCAAATCTAAAGTACGTCGGATTTGAGGCTAAAAAAGTACGTTGAAAGTCCGGAGAAGCCCACACATGATCGGATTACCAGCCAGCTTTAGTCCGTCAGCGTCCGTTGGACTTTTGTAGCTGAAAAGTCCGACCGTGTGTACGCGGCATTACTCCTGGAAACTGAAGAGCTGTAGTTCCATGAGAAGATACTGTATGTATAACACTTAAAGTGAGTGATTCATCACAGGCTCCACTGACTAAACAGCTGTAGGCTATGAATAGTGGTGTCACCCATATGCCTATAAACAGTTACAGGTGTATGCAAATCACAAGACGCATTACACAGAATAACATGTAAAAATATACCACCAATATTTACATCAACTCAGTTTAGCTGGGTTCTACAGTTATTTTTGTTTGCAAAAACCAAATATATTTTATTGGTCTCTGTTTCCAAAAATAACGCCAGCAGAGGAGATCTGATTAATACTGTGCTCGTTATAAAGGTGAGAGTTTCAGCATGTATAATTTTCATCTGTGTTAGATTATTCCCCCCAGAGCCTTAGCAGTGGGGGAAAAACAACACGATGCTGGGAAGACATTAAGTGCTTCAATCTTTTGTAAATCCACCACTCACTGCTTCAGTTTCCTGGTGAGAAGTAATCATAAATGATGTATTGTTTTCATTTATCTGTGGATATAATTATTCTATAAGCTGCCAGACCTGTAATTCAAGAAGAAAATAAAACAATACCCCGGGAAGTTATAGGATCTATATTCAAGTAGAATTCTGCTCCAAACAAAAACTTTTCCATAGTGTGTGCTGTCTAGAAAACTGAATACAACCTACTGACCTTTTGTTTTATTTCCAAAGTTAAAGCGGAGTTCCAGCTTACATTAAAAAAATTAAAAGTCAGCAGCAACAAATATTGTAGCTGCTAACTTTTAATATAAGGATGCTTACCTGTCCAGGGAGCCCGCAATGTCGGCACCTGAAGCTGACCCGTCTATCAGCTTTGTGTGTACGTGCATGTGTTCTATCAGATTACGGCTACCCATCAGATTGTGCAACGGAAGTGACGTTTCGACCAAAAAAACTTACTGCGCATGCACGATGTGTTCCACACACTTTATGATCTGATGGGTAGCGGTATTCTGATAGATGTTTGCACCAATTATAACAACCCATGCGGACATCTTACTACACTCAGCTATGTCTTGAATTTCAGAGTAATTTTAGCAATAAAGTGAGCGTATGATAGATAGATATACTTTATTGTCATTGTATACATATAACAAAATTTTTCCTGGTACTCTTTATAGCAGCAATAAAACACTTCTCAACAAAACCACACATACATACTCCCAGCACATGCCCACATATCTATTTAAATATATCAAAATATAAAATGTTATTTAAAAATAAATAAATAAAAGAATATTAGAATTCCACATAAAATTCCTAAAACACTGTACCTGATGGGATTATGGACAATACGGCCCTAGGGAAAAAACTATGCTTTAAGTGATTAGTATGCGTTTTAAGTGTTCTATATTTTTTCCCTGATGGCAGTGGGACAAACACACTGTAACCTGGGTGGGTTGGATCAATACTAATAGCTTTTTCTCGCTTTTTTAATCGGCTGGCATATGTTGTGTCCAAATTCGGTAGCTCTGTTCCTATGATCCACTGTGCTGTTTTCATCACATGAGACAGGCACTTCTTATCCTACGCCCTGCAGCTGGCATACCACACTACAGCGCAGTGGAGAAGAATACTCTCAATGGTATATAAATAAATACAGTATATTGACATCTGTGATGCTGTTTTGATATTACATTTTAAAAGAAGCTGGATGTCAGCAGTAGGAAGGTGGCCGAGGCCATGTTGGTACACCCCGCACTACTCAGCGCTAAACTTTTAGGCTTTCAAAATTTAACATCCAAACAGCTTTACAGATGTCAATATACTGTACTATATTTATTTATATACGCACACTTTATTGCTAAAATTACTGTAAAATTCAAGACATAGCTGGGTGTAGTAAGATGTCCACATGGATGTTCCATCAGATTACCGTTACCCATTAAATCATAAAGTGTGTGGAATGCATCGTGCAGTGGAACGCATGGTGGAACGCATGCTGCATGCGCAGTACGTTTTTGGTCGTGACGTCACTTCCGTTGCACAATCTGATGGGTAGCGGTAATCTAATAAAATACCGGCATCCTTACTAAGGGAAGCGGGAAGTGAAGCCTAGAGGCTTCACAGCCTGTTTCCTACTGTGTATGCGCTAGTCGCGCTGTGCTTTCTGAATGGTCCCACTGTCTTCTAGGACCTGTGTGTGTCTCCCAGAAGGCATCAGGGGGAAGGAGGAGGGGGCCGTAAGTGGTGCACTTACATCTGTTTTTGACAGGTATGCGCTCCATGCTCAATGTGGCATCGGAGGGGGGGAGGAAGCAGATAAGCAGAGCTTCCACTTTTGGGTGGAACTCCGCTTTAACATGTGCTGCTGATATGATAAGATAATATACATTATTGTCATTGTGTGTATATATGCAACAAAATTTATCAGGATACTCCTAAAACGTTATACCTGGTGGGGTTATGGACAATATAGCCCTAGGGAAAAAACTATATTTTAAGCGTTTAGTGTGCGTTTTAAGTGTCCTATATCTTTTCCCTGATGGCAACGGGACAAACACACTGTAACCTGGGTGGGTTGGATCACTACTCATAGCTTTTGCCCACTTTTTTAATCGGCTGGCATATGCTGTGTCCAAATTTGATAATGCCATACCTATGATCCGCTGTGCTGTTTTTACCACACTACAGGAACTTCTTATCCTCCGCCCTGCAGCTGGCATACCACACTACAGCGCAGTGGAGAAGAACACTCTCAATGATAGAAATTGACCAGAAGCCTTAAAGTGGATGTAAACCTGAATTTTTTTTTTAATTAAGGCTTGCACCTTGTACAGAATAGGATTTCATGTCATCTGTGCCCAGTCTTGCCACGAAGAGTTAATCCAGCTCTGAGTAGTCCTCTTATCTTTTTTCAGTGAGATAAAAACTGACAGACAGAGAAATAGGAGTCAGTTTCTCCCCCTTGCTGTGAGTGACAGGTGATTTACATATCTCATGCAGGAGCCTGCGATAGACATTCTGTGTACTTCAGATCCCCTCCTCCTTTCTTCTCCAGCTCTCCCAGGATTGGCTGCTCCACACCTCAGCATGATTGGGCATGCTGAAGTCATGTGGTGACTTTTCTGGGTTTTGACTAGATGTTATTGATCATAGCAGAAGTTCAGTGTAATAAATACACAAGAGAAAATGCATGTTGGCAAGGGGAGTGTAGAGGTGGGCGGGGAGTGTACTGACTCTAATGACTCCACCCACCAAGCTCTGGACAACAGACCAACCCACAGAACCTGCAGTTTTTCGGGTCTCATAACAGACAGAGGGGAGACATTTGACAGGTAAAGATACATGCAGGAGGCATGCATATCCTTATAGATAACCACTATGGCAGAAGTTTGGAAAGGATGAGAGTGGGTTTACCTTCACTTTAAGGGCAACTCAGCCTGCTTTAGTCTCTACTACAGTCTCTGCTGTGCTTTTTTCACTGGATTAAAAGTATTTTGAGACCATGACAACCGGTGAGAGAGGCCTATCCAGACGAGCAAGTAGTGTGTCCCATGAGGGGAGCGCATTCCACATAATTATCTGAATTCTACCAAGACATTTGTAATTTGCACTCCCTAAAAATTTTATAGTGTCCACCCTTTCCACCGCCTCATCACCATATATATGTAGCGTTGGTAGATTTACAATCTACCGCATGTTAGGTAAATTTAGTAATTTGGGCGTTAGGAAGGTAAAAGTTTGCCTCTGTTCCAGCTTGGCTGACGTTGTGTGTGTTTCCGTGCCGATCGGTGGGTGTCGCTGTTGCCACTGGTCAGTGTTGGTAAAGCAACGTGTCGAAGTGTATGGATGCTCCTCTGTCTCGGAGGTGGTCCTCCGAGTTGCATTCTGGGAAGAGGGTATTTATGGGACAGACGCCATGTTCTAGGGTTTTGTTTTTACAGCCACCTGCTGGCCCTCCGCTCATAAGCACAAAACAAGGCGACTCTTGTTTCACTGCTAACATGGCCTGTTTATTTAGAATCAAAATTACAAGACTTTATATGCCGCTGGAACCTCCTCTAACAATACAACTGTAACCTAATTAACATGAGCTAGTTTACTAAATCATTTACCCAGACTAGGTGACTATTCAATACACAATACCATAAACATCAACACAGGGTGAATTAGAACAAACAACAATGTGTGGAATACCCTTAGAACCTGTGGTAAGCCAGACTAGACTCATTTACATTAAACACATTATAGCAGACAACAAGACAGGTAGTTGGAGTTGATGACACCAGCATCTCCTCACAGTATGTGTCCCAACAGTATGAATCGGTCTTATCAGCAGGGGGCTGCTGGAGGAATCCCCCCTCCCTCTACAGGGACACACATCCCAAATGACCACAGCAAAGAGTCTACAACAGAATGAGACAACATACAATATATACATATATACACGATTGAGTCTGATTAGTACAGATCAGACTGAATTTCTAATTCACCTTGCAGAGTATTGTTCCCTTAAAATCCAGGGCCCATAATCTGTTGGCAAGAGGCTCACATTCAGTCCTCTCCAAAAGCCTCTTTCCCGGCTAGGTCTGTCACACCTATAATCCACTATTATTTCTTTAGTTTTTGCAGTATTGAGTATTAAATAATTTTCTGTACACCACTCCACCAAATGTTGAATTTCCTGCCTGTAAGCTGTCTCATCATTATCTCATATGAGTCCCACTCAGGGCTTTTTTTTTCTCAGACAATAGGTGCAGGAACTACCCCTTTCCGAGTCACCCCTTTTCTCCACCCCTACCCACCTCCCAGTACCGTCCCTTTTAGACAATATAAAACCAAGTATCATTTTGAGGGGCTAAGTAGTTTTTATGGAATTTGGTAATGATATCAAGAAAAGCAGTAACATAGATCCCCTGCAGCCAGCAACAATAGATCCCCCTAACAACAATGGACCAACCACAAAAAAATCCCCCCCCAGCAACAATAGACTCCTGGCAGCATCAACAGATCTCTGCACAGCCAGCATTAATAGTCTGTCTGTCTGCCTTTAACAATAGACCCCTCCCCCAACAGTAGATCTCTTTCAGCAACAACTGACCCCCCCCCCAGCAACAATAGGTCCCCCACCAGCAACAATAGACCTCCCCAGCAACAATAGACCCCCTTGCATAAATAGATCCCTAGCAGTGAGCATTAATACCCTGCAGCACACCCCAGCACCCCTTGCCAGTACATACAGTCAGTCCAAGAGGTGCCGGAACTACGTTCCCCCACGTTCCTGCTGAAAAAAAGCCCTGGTCCCACTAAAGTGGTATCATCAGCAAACTTCACTATAGTGTTAGACACTATATACTACAGGTATGGGAGGACAGTCGTGCGTAAATAATGTAAACAGGGCCAGACTCAACACACATCCCTATGGTACCCCACTATTCAAAATAATAGTATTAGTCACCTGATCTCCTGTTCTCACGATTTGTTTGTTAGGAAATCCATAATCCATGAGCACAGCGATGGATTTAGGACCCTAATGCATTTGTTGTCTGTGCACGGTCTGGGCCTATATTATTGGCAATCCAGTGGAAGTGTCCTGTGTCTGCGCACACTCCCAACATCAACAGTGACGTACAGAGCAGGCATGGTCACACACAGCTTCTTTATATTTGAATTCTTTCTCATGTGCATGACTAATTGATTACAAAACATTATTATCCATCATAATGATTTTCATGATGACAGCATTTTGTTTGTTTTTTTGCCCAGTCAAGAGACCCTACCACACTATGGAAAAGGAATTGCCAAGTCCCTTACAATCTCCATAATTTTTATTGTACAGCATCTTCAGTGTTGCAAATTCCATTTTCTTTCTTGCTTTTTATCTTTTGCCCTTTTTCCCCTGTGTGCTTTCCACACCCAAAAAAACTTTCTGCTGACAAAGATCTAATCTAAGCTGTCCATAAATGGTTAATTTATTAACCGATTCTTCCGTTCACACGAAGGAGGGGAATGGAGGAATCTTCCCTGCCGGGACATTGTAATCTGACAGCTTGGCTCTCTACTCTCAGAATACACTGATCAGAGGCTACAGCTGATTGGCTGTAGCCATTGATCAACAAAAGTATTTCAACATTTATGTTCGACAGAAGTCAATCTAATGGTTCAGACTACATGGATTGAAATTTGTCCGCTCCAGGGGGGCGTGTCCAGAGCGGAAGATGGCCAAAGAGTTAGAGCACATCTAAGCTTCCAGCAGTGGCACACAGCAACGAGGGGCAAAGAAAATCACCCCCAAACCTGCGGACCACATCCTAACACACCTGAGAGGAGAATGAGTAAAAAAACTCAAGCTCGCAGAGATATTTACATCAGTCAGGAGCTCCCGCAGCCAAAACGGTGCTGTTGCCTTAGCAGCGGCCTCACGAGACAGGCCTCTTCTTGTGACCTACAAGCTGGATACAGGTACAGGATCATCCCCTCGTCAATTGGGGCAGGCAAGTAACCAAATCTCCCCTTCCCAGAGCCCCCAGAAGTCCAGACCCAGGCTAGATCCTTCACTGCAGGACACAGATTAAGACGATGGGGAGGGCGGCCTCATGGAGGAGACAAACAATCCAAAAGACCCCATAACACAGTTCCCAACCACGGGCCAACCTATTGTGGACACTACACTAAAAAGCATGCTAGTTACTCTCCGCAGCACCCTGCACAGAGACATGCTCTCAGCAGTCTCAAACATAAGAGCTGAAGTGGCAGAACTAGGAGACAGGGTAGACCACATGGAAGACAAGATGGGAGAGTTTGCAGAAGCCCATAATAACCTAGTGGATGCACACAGAGATACAGAAGATACCATTATACAACTCAAAACGAAAATCGCAGACCTTGAGGACTGCTCTAGGCGTAATAACCTTAAATTTAGAGGGATCGCAAAGTCTGTGCTACCGGGAGGCCTAAAAAGATATATACATCAAATGATGACTACCCTACTACCAGAAATGCCAGCCCAAGAAATTATTATTGACCGGGCCCACAGGCTGCTGAAACTGCCATACCTCTCAGAACACATCCCTAGAGATGTCAATGCGGGGATCCACTTCTTCCATGTGACAGAGAAACTGCTCCAACTCACCAGACAAGCAAATCCACTGCCAGATCCCTATGCAGGAATTAAGTTATTCACAGACCTCTCCCAACACACCTTGATGGCCCACAGACAACTGGTCTCCATTACAAAATATTACAGAACCACAAAATTCTATACCGATGGGGCCCTCCAGCTAAACTAGTGATCACCAGAAGCAACAGACAACATGTAATCACCACACTAGAAGATGGCCTTGGCCTCTTTCGGGCATGGAACCTTCTTCCACCTTCAGACGACCAAACCCAGGAAGGAGCAGTGGCTCCCAGCCTAGACACCCTGACAACATCTCAGACCGCTGAATACTCACAGATTATCAACACAACCTTCACCTTGAAGAAAGTATTCGACTATATATATATATATATATATATATATATATATATATATATATATAGGAAGGCCTGTTTACTGGCCTGAAATTATGGGAGGAGCCCGGAGGGTATTTAACCAGACCACCCAGGATGGTCTGTGTCGTTTCCAGTGCGCGGTAGGTACTCTTCCCAGCTCACCTCGTGTTCGGCAGTCTGTGCAATCAATCGCAGGTGCACTCCGGCTTTCGTTTCATGCTCTTCGTCTGCGGTTCCCACTCGCGGTCGCAGGTAGTATCCAAACTTTTCGTATCATGTTCAAAATCTTGCGGTTTATGCTTCCTATCCTGCACCCCCTTTCGTAAAAAACCTGCCTGAGTCGTTGTCGCTCATGTCCCGACATCATTCGGCACAGACGTAGTACTCACTATCGGTCGTTCTCAATATCACTTGCAATAGGTTTCACTGGTTATGAAATTCATTGTCCATGGGGTTGCCATCTCATTCATTAGGAGATGAGCATGTATTGTTTGTATGGGTTTCTGTGGCTGATTGAGGTGTAATGAAACCCACCTGGTGCCTCCTCTGCACTTGATTAGCCTGGGGGGATGGGTGGTTGGGAGGTGTTCAGTTTCACAGCAAGGGATGGCATACACTCTACAACCAATTGATATCAGATACTCCTTACTACCGATTTATATCAGATTAATTTCATACGTTTTACAACTGATTCGTATCAGATGCATTGCAGAGGCCGACTCTACCAACTCACTGCATGTCCTTCGAGATTGGTCGTAGGTTTTCATCGATTGTCCCACACTCACTGTCGCAGGTAGGACTTTTGGTTACCTGCTACCGAACCATTACTTTATGTTCCCCTTTATAAACCGCCTACGACTTCGTAGGTCTTACTCGCTTATTCGCACACATTCGTACTTACTGCCTTTCTCCGTTCCTCATTTGAGCCCAGTCGCAGCCGCGATGTTATGACTCATGACAGCCTTCACTCGGCACCACTGGTATCTTACCGACTAGGAAGTAAGAACTGTACGAATAAGCACAACCACCTTCAAAACAAGTCGCTTACAGCGCAGGGTCTCGAACCTGCGTCCCACACACCACACCCCTACTAAACCCCCATTTCACCTACTGACCCCCTATACCTCCTACTGAAAACACACACTTCACCTAACTGACCCCCTACACCCCTTATTGGATACCAAGCACACACCAACAGCCGATCCGAATCTAGTCGCAACATCGGCCCTATGATTCGGATCCTCGGCAATCACAAGCCCCTTCAACCACTAACACCGTCAGCCAATCCGAGTCCAGTCATAGCACCGGCTTAACGATTCGGATCCAGCACACAAGCCCCATCGTCACCTTACATCCACAACCGATCCAAATCTAGTCGCATAATCAGCGCAAAGATTTGGACCCTTGGCAATACAAACTTCACCAACCGATCTGAGTCCAGTCGCAACACCAGCGCAATGATTCGGATCCTCAGCATACACAAGCACTCACCAACAGTGTGCTTCTTTCATCCGACCGATCCGAGTCCAGTCACAAAACGGGCTCAAATATTCAGATCCTCAGCATACACAAGCATTCACCAACAGTGTGCTTCTTTCATGTGACCGATTCGAGTCCAGTCGCAACACCGGCTGATTGATTCGGATCCTTAGCATACACAAGCACTCACAAACAGTGTGCTTTTTCCAACTGACCGATCCGAGTCCATTTACAAAATCGGCTCAAATATTCAGATCCTCAGCATAGACAAGCACTCACCAACAGTGTGCTTCTTTCATCCGATCGATCCGAGTCCAGTCGCAACACCGGCTCAATGAATCGGATCCTTAGCATACACAAGCACTCACAAACAGTGTGCTTCTTCCAACCGACCGATCCGAGTCCAGTCGCATACCGGCTCAATGATTCAGGATTCTCGGCATTACAAAACCCACCATCCCATCTGAGTCCAGTCGTAGCACCAGCTCAACGATTCGGATCCTTGCCAATCCAACTCTCACCGACCGATCCGAAGTCCAGTCGCATACCGGCACGATGATTCAGGATCCTCGGCATTACAAGCCCCACCATCCAATCCGAGTCCAGTCATAGCACCGGCTCAACGATTCGGATCCTCGCCAATCCAACTTTCACGGACCGATCCGTGTCCAGCCGCATACCGGCTCAAAGATTCAGATCCTCGGCACTCCCAACCCCTCCAACCAATCCGAGTCAAGTCGTAGCACCGGCTCAACGATGCGGATCCTTGCCAATCCAACTCTCACCGACCGATCCGAAGTACAGTCGCATACCGGCACGATGATTCAGGATCCTCGGCATTACAAGCCCCACCATCCAATCCGAGTCCAGTCGTAGCACCGGCTCAACGATTCGGATCCTTGCCAATCCTACATTCCCGGACCGATATGAGTCCAGTCTCACACCGGATCAACGATTCGGATCCTCAGCATACAAGCACTCACCAACAGCGTGCTTCTTTCGTCCGACCGATCCGAGTCCAGTCGCAAACCGGCTCAATGATTCGGATCCTCAGCATACACAAGCACTCACCAACAGTGTGCTTCTTTCATCCGACCGATCCAAGTCCAGTCGCAATACTGGCTCAATGATTCAGATCCTCAGCATACACTTCAGGTGTCCACCAGCGGGTGTCTCCCGGCAGTCTGGAGCCGACATCATCTCCTGCAATCAGGCATCACCTGAGACTGGTTGCAGCAAGTGTACTTATACCCGGCAGATGCTTGCACTCATCACCTTGGTATTGTTTCCTTGTGCCCTTACTTGTGTTCGCTAGCCTGTGATCCTGTGACCCTGTATCCGTTCCTGAACTACTGCCCTGCAGCTTGATCCCTTCCGCCTGCCCCCCATCTCCTATTACCCTCTTCCTGTCCTGTCTTGTTCCCAGCCCTATCTGCTTGATCTCCCATGTATGACCCTGGCTTGTTTACGTTTACGATTGCATCTTACTCCTGTATATGCTTTTGGTTTTTGGCAATTATTTAATGTGTGTCACTGGGGTTTGTTGCTGGTTAGTCACTGTTTGTCATATTGGAGGTGCGTTTACTTTTGTTTATTTACTTTTCTTATAATAATTTGTATTATTTTCACTTTACACGTTTGGTTCACTCTGTTGCAGTCCACACAATTCTAGTCGCACCAGTCCATGACACCATTCTCACTCCACACGTACAAAAATTATTTAAGGTGGATGTAAACCCAAATTTTTTTTATGTCATAATGTAGAGTATAAGATTCCCTATAATTTGAGCCCAGTCTTGCCACAAAGAGTTAATCCAGCTCTGAGCAATCCTCTTTTATTGTTCAGTGAGATAAAACTTGACAAACAGAGAAAAACTTTGTCAAATCCTCCCCCTTGCTGTGAGTGACAGGTGATTTACATATCTTGTGCACTAGCCTAAGACATGCATTATTTTTTAATTCCCACCCCCACTCCTTTCTTCAGCAGCTCTGCCAGGATTGTCTGTTCCACACCTCAGCATGATTTGGCATGCTGAAGTCATGTGGTTACTTTCCTGTCTTTTCAATGGATGTTAGAGATCATAGCAGAAGTTCAGTGTAAGAAATACACAGGAGACTATGTATATTGACAAGGGGAGTGTAGTGGTGGGCAGGGAGTCTACTGACATCACGACTCCACCCACCGAGCTCCAGACAACAGACCCACCCACAGAATCTTCAGTTTTTCGGGTCTAATAACAGACAGAGGGGAGACATTTGACAGTTAAAGATACATGCAGGAGGCATGTATATCTTTATAGATAACCCCTATGGCAGTAGTTTAGAAAGGATGACATTGGGTTTACATCCACTTTAATGAACCTGCAACCTCCAGATCATTTCCTGAGTTAATGCTCAAAGCCATCATCGTCACTTTGCACAAACCAGGGAAGGAGCCAACAAATTCACAAAACCTCCACCCAATTTCACTCCTAAACACAGAACTAAAGATTTTCTCAAAAATTCTAGAAACTGAATTGGCAGAAATTACACCCATACTAATCAATATGGACCAAGTAGGCTTCGTAAAAGGCGGCCAAGCCTCAGACGGTACTAAGAGAATGATCAATCTCCTTACAATGATGGAAAATAAGAAATAATCGGCAGCCTTCTTAACATTAGATGCTGAGAAGGCCTTTGATCGGGTCCACTGGGGGTACCTCAAGGCCACCCTTAATAAGTTTGGTTTGCAAGGCCCCATATTTACTGCAATCTCAGCACTATACTCCTGTCCCTCGGCTCAAGTGTATACATCCAATACACTGTCAGATTAATTTAAGATAACCAATGGGACTAGACAGGGGTGCCCATTATCCCTATAATCTTCACCCTTATAATGGAACCATTTGAAGTAGCTATCCGACAAAATTACCTGATCCAAGTTATTAATATTGCAGAATATGCACACAAAATTGGACTATTTGCGGATGACGTCCTCCTAACCCTAACTAATGTGGCTCCTTCCTTGAGGACGGTTCACGCTGAAAATGAGAAATTTGGAATGCTATCATACTATAAAGTAAGTATAACAAAGTCCTCTATACTACCCATTATCATCAATAAATCAGCCATTAACCACTTCCGGACAGCCGCACGCTGATATACGTCCTATGTTTCAAAAAAATATCATTGTTATGGCAGCAGCTAGCTGCCATAACCCTGTTATCCTCTTTTTCGGCCGGCAATCTGATTTCCGATAATAGTTTTATTTTGTTTCTTTGTTTACGGTAATTGCATTTTAATGTATATATGAGCCCTGAGGTCTTTTTGACCCCAGATCTCACATTTAAGAGGTCCTGTCATGCTTTTTTTTCTATTACAAGGGATGTTTACATTCCTTGTAATAGGAATAAAAGTGACTCAATTTTTTTTTTTAAAAGAACAGTGTAAAAATAAAAAAATAAAAGGTAAAATAAATGAGAAAAAAATAAATTTTTTAAAATGCGCCCCGTCCCGCCAAGCTCGCATGCAGAAGCGAACGCATACGTGAGTAGCACCCGCATATTAAAACAGTGTTGAAACCACACATGTGAGGTATCGCCACGATTGGTAGAGCGAGGGGAATAATTTTAGCCCTAGACTTCCTCTGTAACTTTAAACGTTGCCTGTGGAGATTTTTAAGGGTAAAAGTTTGTCGCCATTCCACGAGCAGGCACAATATTGAAGCGTGACATGTTGGGTATCAAGTTACTCGGCGTATCATTATCTTTCACAATATTAAAAAAAAAATTGGGCTAACTTTACAGTTGTCTTATTTTTTAATTCAAAAAAGTGTATTTTTTTTTAAAAAGTGCGCTTGTAAGACCGCTGTACAAATACGATGTGACAGAAAGTATTGCAATGACCGCCATTTTATTCTCTAGGGTTTTAGAAAAAAAATGTATAATGTTTGGGGGTTCTAAGTAATATTCTAGCAAAAAAAAATGTTTTTAACTTGTAAACAACAAATCTCAAAAAGAGGCTCGGTCCTTAAGTGGTTAAACTCTTAAAACGTGAGTTCCCCTACTCGTGGGGCAATAACACAATTGACTACCTTGGAATATACAAAACATTACACAACTACTGCTTAGTACAACTATAGAAAAAACAAAATCTCCTGGCTAGGACGCATAGCGGCATTTAAAAGGTTGTCTCTCCCTAATATACTCTACTTTTTCCGAACCATCCCTATCAACCTCCCAACCAGTTTTTTCGCCACAGTAAATACATAAATGAATGCTTATATATGGAACTCAGGTAAACCAAGAATAGCCCGTAACATCCTACATGGACATAAACAGCAAGGTGGAGTAAACTTACCTAATATCCAACATTACCATAGGGCAACGCTATTAGATCAACTCAGAGCTTGGTTTGAACCTTCCCCTACCAAACGTTGGGTCAACATAGAAAAATCACTTTTACTAAACAGAAACCTAACCTCCTTATTGATAGCAAGTGCCACACACCAGAAATCATATGTAGACAAGGCAGCCACCATTCTAGTATCTGTGGAGGCTTGGAAATCCTCCCTCCTAGAACTTCCCTACAATGACTCCCCAAGAGCCATAGCCATCCCTATGATGGCATATGAATATCTAATACCTTCATTTTCAGTAGACTCAAGCTCTAACACAGAACAACTTCCTAGAGGAGATGCAAACGTCCAGAAATATGAAAACTTTATACAAAGTAGCTCAGCTAAAACATTTCCATAGAAATTACCCTACCTCTTATGTAAAAGTGAATAATGCAATTTGGTCATTCTACCACAATACAACGTCACCTAGAAAAGTGATATCATGGTTCTACAAATACCTAAACAACCAACATGTTGAATCTAAACCTCCTCAAATTATTAAATGGGGAAAAAGAACTAAAATCATAATACTCCCTCACAGAATGGAATAAACCACTCTATACTACACTGAGCCCTTCCCAATGTACCTCTCATTATGCTATGCTATGAAAATAATCTACAAGTGGTGTATGACACCACTCATACTTAATCGCATGTTTCCAGATACTCCCTCGGTATGTTGGCGTCAATGTGGACAAAAGGACGACTTACACCACATACTATGGACATGCAAGGCCATAAGAAACTTCTGGGAATCTGTGTTTGCCTTAATCTCACACATTACTGGAACGAGCACTAAACCATGACAAATATTAGCCCTCTTTGGAATGCGACTAGACTGCTTTCCCAAACAATTCTTGACAATAGTCTAAAATATACTAATAGCAGCCCGAATGTCAATAATGAATAATTGGAAACAGACAATAACCCCCAACATCTCTGAAGTCATTCACAGAGTGAACGTAAACTGCATTTGCGAAAAATACGTAGCAGGCCGAAACAATGTTATACATATATTTGACCAAAAGTAGATGTCTTGGATTCAGGAGTTTAATTTAACCCAATTCTAAAATATTCTTCCCTCAACTCCCTCTGAATTACTTATACAGTGTCTGTCCCTTGGCCCCCCTGACCAATAAAGAGATCGGGGAAGGCCAAAGTGAGCAGACACAATAAATTTAGGCTGTACTGACGACACCTCTATTTCCACGGTTCGTCGAAAACAACTAGTAATATATATCATATTAGTTAGCTGAGTGTAACTGCAAGACAAAGTTATATTTTATCTTGTTTACTACTTACAGGCTGATTGTAACAATTTTGTTTCAACTTGTTCATTATATACCTGCTGATTGTAAATGCAAGGAACCACCTTGTCATCTTATATTGTGTTTAGGAAATTATCTTGTTCTGTGAAAAATACCCAATAAAAGTTATTTTAAATAAAAATTTGTCCGGTCCCTGCTTACTTGGCATCATTTCAATACATCTATGGCCAATTTAAACTGCTGCGCCACTGAAAAACGATCTGTGCTTGGGACGCTTTTCAGAGATGTTTAACAGGAAGTGAGGAGGCATCCTTGCTCAACAGAAGTTGGTTGTTTAATCAACTTCTGTCAAAAGGACAGCACCTGCCACTAGAGCAGGTAAAATTTTTAGGCTTGGCTGGCAGCCAAGCCTGTGTTTTATCTAAGTCAAGTGAGTGATCCAGGGAGGGCTGGTATGACTCAGCAGGCAGCATCTCTGGTACCTCCCCCTACTTCTGGAACTTGCTGGAAACTTCCAGTAGAATGGGAGGGAGGTTAGGAGGAGCTGTCTGGAGTATTCATGAGGGCCCTGACCAATCCCCAACAGATGGGCTGGCAGGGAGCAGGCCCCCTCAAATACTCTGGGTCAGCCCAGTTGGGGCAGGAGAGTTTGGGTGGAAGATTGGAAATAGAGTGCTAGGAGGCTGTCGGAGACCGTTGAGGGTAAACCCCTAGTCTGGGGGGATGACCTCGGGTCTGGGAGCTTGGGTGCAGGAGGGATCCGTTAAAAAAACCCAAGGAGGAATCCTGCCCAGTGGCACGGGAGCAAGTGTGAGGACAGCAGGAGCCAGTGAGCATGTCCCAGAGATCTTCAAGGAGAAGACAGCCAGGTGGGCTGGTGAGTGTTACAGTCGGAGAGGACTGGGTGAGAGCAGTCTGAGATGAATGCAGAGTCAGTCTGGGAGGACTGTGGAAGCTTAGCTAGGAGTGCTAGAGAAAGGGGCAGCTGCAGCCAGGTGGACTTGCAGTGCCTGAAGAGGTAGTGCTGGGATCAGCAGCCACAGAAGGACAGCTGGGCACTAAGACTTTGCTACACTACCAAAGGGGCCCGAGGTCCTTGCCTGTAAAGGGCATTTGCTACCAATCTGACTAAGCCTTATTGTCAGATCGCCTAACAGTGTGCCAGCTGGTTCTGGGAGTTGCAGTGCTTCAAGCAAGTGTTGTGCTGGAGGAAGCTGAGGAGTGTAAATAGTCTGTACTTAAGAAGTTGTCCCTGGAAAGTTGTACTTAAAGCGGAGTTCCAAAAAAAAATTGGAACTTCCGCTTTTCAGAACCCCCCCCCCCCCCTCCGGTGTCACATTTGGCACCTTTCAGGGGGCAGGGGGTGCAGATACCTGTCTAAGACAGGTATTTGAACCCACTTCCGGCATAGACTCCCATGGGAGTCTACGCCTCTTCCCGTCCCCACCGCGCTGTCTGCTGGGAACACACAGCTCCCAGGAGAGAGCGGGGACCACTTGGGATGTGCAGCGCGACTCACGCATGCGCAGTAGGGAACCGGGAAGTGAAGCCGCAACACTTCATTTCCTGATTCCCTCACCCAGGATGGCGGCGGCAGCTGCTGAGAACTGAGCGGGTTCTCGGCGTCGCCTGCTGACATCGCTGGACCCTGGGACAGGTAAGTGGCCATGTATTAAAAGTCAGCAGCTGCAGTATTTGTAGCTGCTGGCTTTTAATATTTTTTTTTTTGGCGGTGTGGGTGGACCCCCGCTTTAACGTGGAGTTCCACCCATTTAAAAGACAGCAGCTACAAAAAGTGTAGCTACTGACTTTCAATAATCAGACACTCACCTGTCCCACGGTCCAGCGATGCGGACGCACAAAGCCCTGATCCTCTCCCCCTCCTCTCCGAGGCGCCAGCATTCTAACTGTGGGCACTGCGCATGCTGGCTGGGACGTGTCCCAGAAGATTGCAGGGAGGGAGGGGGTAGAGGTGAACTTCCTTCTGGCTCTACGGAGCCAGGGGAGGAAGTGGGAGATGGGTGCCCATATAAACAGGGTACCCGCTCCTCCCCCCAGAAAAATGACATGCCAGGGGGTCACCTGCACTTAAAGTGGAAGTTCCGTTTTTGAGTGGAACTCCGCTTTAAGTCAAGTGGTTATCCCATAAAACCCTTAACCACATCCAAGTTCAATAGCCCTAAAAAATACAAAAAGCTGCAACGACTGTTTTCTGACTCAAGAGTGCTGTGGAAAATTCTGTGTGCCTGGCTGTGCAGGGTGCAATCCCTTATTCACCAGCAGCTCCTGTGGGGGGTAGCACTACATACAGTTCATAAAAGCTATTTTTTCCCCCCTATGTTATCATAAAACAAAATAAGAAAAAAACAATCCAGAATTCTCAACTACAACTTTTGCATTGTAAAAAAAATAAATTTAGCCAACTAAGCTAACCAGCTGGTACATTGACTAGCTGAACTGGTGCTGTCATATGCAGTTAACTGCTCTCATCACACATGCAGCCTGTAACTGCAGTGTATCCGAGTTGTGGGGTTACATGCTTGAGCGTTGAACAGATGATATATCTACATGAAATCCAGGTTTTGATTTTAAGCAGTTCCCATCTGTGAGCTTTATGTTATTCCTATTGCTATAAGGGAACCTGTAAGTGAAGATGTTTAGAGTAAACTGTGAAAAAAGAAAGGGACCGAGAGGGAATGTGGTCATGATGACTTCTAGCTAGAAGCTAGCTAACAACACAGGCTACAAGTAAAAGGGTTCTACATGTCCAATGAAGGGAATCTCACTTCCCCAAAGAATTAGAAGTTTAGCCTGTGTGGAGTGTTCATGAAGGAGCTCTACTGAGGATTTTTAAAATGAGCCTGTGGAGAGAGACCAGGAAGGAGCTCCAAGTAGAAAGTCTTATGGAACTTGGAACTACCCTGAGGAAGTGCAAGCTTAGCCTATGAAGAGTGTTCATGATGGAACTCTGCCAAGGGTTTGCAAACTCTTGTACCTGTGGGGAGAGATCAGGAAGCAGCTCCCAGGAAAAGTGGGAGCTCTGCTTCTAGAAGCAGATCAAGAAGGAGATCCTCCAAGAAAATATGTAGAGGAAGTAACCAGTGTGTGTGTGTGTGTGGAGGAGGGGGTGTTTGCCATGGTATCAGAAAGAGACTTGGCTGCCACATCTGGGCTGAGGAGAGATCCAGTAAGCAGGAGGAAAATGGTATCACTGGTTCCATGAGAAATCGTCACTACAAGGTCCTGAGTTGCCACAAATGCCATTGGTTCCTGATGTCAAAGAGCGGGAGCAAGCTTAATTACAGACTGCAATGTGGTGAGAGGCCAACTCTGTTATCTAGTTCAGTGGTTCTCAACCCTGTCCTCCAGTACCCCCAACAGGCCATGTTTGCAGGTTTTCCTTTATCTTGCACAGGTGCTTTAAATCAGAGTCAATGGCTTGGTATTTTGGACAGCTATTTTATCTAAGAGAAATTCCCAAAACATGGCCTGTTGGAGGTACTTGAGGACAGGGTTGAGAACCACTGATCTAGTTCACAGACAGCATTTTGATGAGAAGTTGTTGGCCACAACTTGCTTACCCACTTCTTAGACGGTGCAACCTTGTTTTGGGATACAGTTTGGGCATTTACATCCTGTACCATGGGATCCACTTAAGCCTGAGTGCTCCAACGCAAGCACTTTGAGCCCTAATGAATAATAGTACACTGACCAGTGGGAGGGGAAGGACCTTTTAGCTCCCAATACACCCCTTTAGTTAGGACCTCCCTAGATTTAGATTTCAGGTGCAAAGATATTTTAAGAGGTCCTCTCATTGTTTATTTATTTTATGTATTTATTTCAGGTACTTGTATAGCACTGTCAATTTATGCAGAGCTTTACACATATATATTGTACATTCACCTTAGTCTTTGCCCTCAAGGAGCTTACAATCTAAGGTCCCTAACTCATATTCATACATACACACACTAGGTCCAATTTAGACAGAAGCCAAGTAACCCACCAGCATGTCTTTGGAGTGTGGAAGGAAACCCATGCAGGAACAGGGAGAACATGAAAACTCCAGGCAGGTAGTGCTGTGGTTGGGATTCAAACCAATGTGCTAACCACTTAGCCACTGTGCTGCTTGCGGCATTGTTCAAAATCGTTACCTGCCATTGCTTTTTACTATTTGCATTCTGTATGTTGTTATGTGAGGAGTATTTCCCAAAAGTAAAACATCTTTCTTTAGTATTGGCGTGTCAGAGGGTGTGGCATTTTCAGAAGGGTCATTGTCATCTGGAATCAGGGGACTCATCCATCAGTGGCAACCCCAGGGGTAAGCACTAAATGTGTTTCCCAGAAAAAGTAGGAGCTCAGCTAGTGGGAGATCAGAAAGGTGCTCCTCTGAAGAAGTGAGAACTTAGCCTTAGTAAAATTTCCCCTCAAAAACTGCGAGCTCAGGCTGTTGAGGAAGATCAGGAAGGATCTTCTCTAAGAAAGTGTGAGGTCACCCTGTGGGGGTGGGGGGGAGCGATCAGAAATGTGGTCAACTAGGGGAGTGTAAACTTAGTTTGTATAGGTAGGAGAACAGAAAAATGCTCTAGTACTGAAAGAATGTTTATTCTCAAATACAAATAGCTTACACATACAGTATGTAACACATGAAGTGTTAACACCCAACATTCTCTATAAATACACTGCTATATACACTTACATATTCTAGCAAACCTTTGCATAAAAACAGAGATTCTTGGCTTGCATATACTGTGATTCTTGTGCAAGCAGGCCAGTGGTGCCAAATATCCCCCTCTGGCCAGCCTCTACTGTCTGAAAAACTAGGCAGGGGCCATCTGAGGACAATGATCGATCTGGCTGGAATAGGCATCTGCTATGTGCATGGTAAATGACAATAAGGGAACTTTCACACTGCTACACTTCAAAAACACGCTATGCATTTTTAAAAAGCATAGAGCGTTTTAAATGTGTTGTGTTAAAATTTAACGCAAACACATATGCAGTGAATAGCTGGTTGTCAAGGATGCCGTCAGATTCTGGCTCCTTAATAACCAGCTATTTACGGGATGTTACTCCAGTGCCTGCTCTGCTATTCACTGGTTGTTAAGTAGCTGGTATCCACCAGCATCCTTTACAACCAGAGGATAGCTACACATACAATGCCCACCCCCATACCCCCATGGTGGTCACCCTCAGCTCCTCTATGCTCTTGGCCAGGAGTGGTTGTGCAGGAGTCGGTCTGGCTGGCAGTACAGAGAACAGCCAGGCCAGAGCAAACATGGAGTAGCCCCTGAACACTGTGGGAGGGGAAGAAGCCAAGAAGACTGGGCAGGACAGCCAGGAACAGCTCCAGCGGCTCTGTATATGAGAGGGCAGTTGGACCGGCTCCTCTACATGAAGAGCAGAAAGGAGCTGGGAGTGGCCACCATGGAAGTAAAGAGGGGGCAAGATAAGTATGCTATCTGCTGGTTGTTAAGGATGCCAGCATGTGACCCCAAAAACACACCTAAAAACACACCCTCAGTGGGTTTTCAGTGCATTTGTGGTACGTTTCCATTGACTTTGGTTGTATTCACACAGGAACAGACAGCTGCTGAAGACCTCTATCTCTCTGCCAGCTGTCCATTCCCAACTGCGATAGAGGGTAGTGTGGTGCGTGATTCAGTGCATCACACACAGCTCCCTTTTTTTTAATTTGCACAAACAAAAGTACACTTCATTCATGTCACTGTAGAGCAGTGTGACAAAGCCATGCAATTCTGTACAGCATGTTCCGATAAAATGCAGAATGTCTGCATTTTATCGTAGCATGTTGCAATGCAGTTCCAGGTTGCATTGCAGTGTGAATGAGACACATAGAAAACAATAGTTTTTTGTGTGTCCTTGCGGTAACAGGCATTTTACAATGCAGAAAATGCTTAACACAGCACTATGTGTGAATAAGCCCTTACAATGGAAGGTACGCTATTGAACAGCACACAAAAGATTCAGCATGCAGAACTTTTCAGGCCGCAGCCCAAATGCAGCGCAGCAATGTGAAAAGTAAAATATTTTAAAGGGGAGCAAGCAATTCTGATGCACTTTTGTCACGCTGGAAAGGTGCTTTCTAGCAGAGGTAAAGCACACCATTGGGAAAGGGCCCTAATGCCGCGTACACACGATCGGAATTTCCGTCGGAAACAACTTGGATGGTTTTTCCGACGAAATTTCGCTCAAGCTTTCCTTGCATACACACGGTCACACCAAATTCCGACCGTCAAGAACGAGGTGACATACAACACGTATGATGGGACTAGAAAACGGAAGTTCAATACCCAGCGCGCCACCCTTTGGGCTCCTTCTGCTAATCTCGTGTTTATCTTCTGTTAGTAGAAGTTTGGTGAGAGACGATTCACGCTTTTCAGTTTTCGTACTTTTTAGTCCGTTACTGCTCTTCAGTTGGTGCTTGTGGGTTTGTATCTGGTTTTCAGTGCGTGTAGTCAGTTCATATCTGTTTTTCAGTGCGTTCTTGTCTGCTCGTTTCTGATTTTCAGCTCGCTCTTCACAGGCCTTTCTGTTCTTCAGTGCGTTCTGTTAGTTCGTTCTGACCAGCTGACCGTTTTGAAGCCTTGTTGTGGGTATATGCTCGGCGTAGAATTCGTGCTCTGCGGGGGCATGATGTTGGGGTTTTTGCTTTGACCCAAGCCCAAGAATTGGTTGCTCCACCGTGACCAATTCTCTCATATGCCTTTGCTGCGTGAGATCCAGGAGAATAACCCTGATGATTTCAGGAATTTTCTCCGGATGAGGGACCCCCTTTTTCACCGTCTGTTGGCTTTGCTGTCCTCCTATATTATGAAGCAGGACACCTGCATGTCATCACTCCGGAGCAGAGGCTAGTCGCCACGTTGCGGTACTTGGCGACGGGGAGAAGTCTACAGGGCCTCAAGTTCTCTACAGGCATCTCCCCCCAGGCTCTGGGGATCATTATTCCAGAGACCTGTTCTGCCATCATACAGGTTCTGCAGAAGGACTATATTAGGGTAATTTTTCTCCTTTAACATCACATTCTATGTATTTAAGGTATGCTAATGTTTTGTATTTCTTTCATCAATCCCTAATTACCATGATTGTAATATGCTGTGAATGTCCCCTTTGTCCTAATGCATGCTGTAAGCTTTTAGTGCTCCTTTTTTGTCCTTCATGCATATTTGCCTTCACTAACCTCCCCAGCATGCTATCCTGGGCCCATACACGCCTAGCCTAGTCACTTAACAATGTATATTGTGAGCTCCATTGTAGTGCTTTACGCTAAACACCCCCTAAAATATGTCCAAATGTTATTGTTGTCCTTAAATTCAGGCAGAGTACCAGAGGCTATAACCCCCTCCCAAAACTTTTTTTCCAATGGGCCATCTGAGGGGGTGAGGAATCTACTAAGTGGACCTTATATTTTTGTCTTTAAATACTCCTTAAAATAAATGTTATACTGATGTTGGCCAAGAATGTTTGTGTCTAATCTGCTTCAACGCCACAGGAATGGCAGACTGTGGCTTCCCAATATGCTCATTGTTGGGACTTTCCCAACTGCGGAGGGGCAATCGATGGGAAGCATGTCCACATCGTCCCATCACCCCACTCGGGGTCATATTATTTTAACTATAAGGGGTTTCATAGTATTGTGTTGATGGCGGTGGTGTTGGTGTTGGCGACATACGAGTTTCTCTATGTGGACATGGGGAAGAATGGCCGGATGTCGGATGGTGGAGTCTTTGCCCAGACCGAGTTCTATCGACGTCTCCCGAGTGGTGGCTTGGAATTGCCACCTGCGGAAGAGAATGTGGAAGGACTGTTTTTATCGCTGATAAAGCATTTAAGTGATCACCTGATGAGGCCATTCCCCCCAGAGGACCCTCACCCCAGAGAAGAGGGTTTCTAATTACCGGCTGGCCAGAGCCAGAAAAGTCGTGGAGAATGCCTTTGGAATAATGGCCAGCCGGTTCCGCCTATTTCTTACCGCAATAAATATGAGTACAAACTTAACCACATAGTTCTAGCATGCTGCATACTTCACAACTTTTTGAAGAGAAATGCTCCGAATTATGTTGCCACAGTTGGGCCTGAGGCTGGACTTCCAGAAAATCCACTGACGGCCCTGGAAACTGGCTGTCCTGGCTTGCCCCCCCAAAGTGCCCGTGAAGTGCGTCACAAATATGTAGATTATTTTACGGGTAGGGGGGCCATTGCTATGCCAGCAAATTTGTAATTATTTTAGATATTAAAAAAAAAATTGATCTGATCAAATCTTGATTTTGATTTACTGCTTGTGTTTCTTTTAGCTGTCTCCTAGGTTCTTCTAGTGCACTTGTAGTGCCAAGTGGTTTTTCCATTATTAAATAACACCCATTGTCACTGTAAGCACCAACTTAATGCAAAAAATGGTATTGAGCATTGAAAGAAGAAGCCACACATTGTTGAGTATAAAACCTTTTACTCCGTGCACATTCACATGTGCGTTGTAAAACTTATTTTTTTTTTAAATAAACATCTTTTTTTTTTAAAGTTTTACCTTGAAAATATTTTTTTAGTACATAAACAGGCATGTTTCAAAACATAACATACACAACTCATTATTCAGGAACTTACAAAGTTCAACAATCAGCCCTCAAGCCCTCAAACTGAAGGCAATATCAGACATTATAGTGTCAAAATGTCTTGATATTGCCTTTATCAGATGGGATGATGTCCTCCTGTAAAAGCCAAATTTTGAAGATGCACACATATTGGGAGTCAAACTGGGGATTTCCCTCCTGATCCCATGCCTAATGTTAACATGTGCTATCTCCCATCATAGGGGATCAATGGGCGTGTTTTGGGGGTGCAACCACTTCCTCTCACCTACTTGAGTTATGAGGAAGGGGTTGCACCCACAAAACGCATACATTGATATCCCCTGATGGCAGATAGCACATGTTGACACACCGTGTGCATCTTCAAAATTTGGCTTTTAAAATGCTTAAAAATAATTGAAAAAATTGGTCCCCAAAAATAGAAAATGGTTTCATTTTGTTGTTCTTTAGATTCTTCCTAGTACATCAATCATGTTCTTCAGTTTTTTTTTCTATGTCATTTGTTTTTGCTTGAAGAGGTCTAAATCCTGACTACAAAACATTATGTCCTGGATTAGCCTTTGTGCTGCTTTCTGTCACTCGTGAAATGAGGAGATTGTTCTTCCACAACATGCACATCACCTAAAAGAAAAAATACACACCATGTATTATAAATATGCAGGCATACATCTATTACCTGAATCTGTGGTGTCAGACACTCACCTGTTGTGGTGACAATCTCAACCACCTCTCCTTCCTCCACATCCTTAGGTTGTGGTGTCCTCTGTTCCCCTTCTTCAGGAGGTGGGGGTTTCCTGGTGTCCTCAGACGTCCGCAGTCTTTTCTCCCCTATGAGAATGAAACAAAAGGTATACTTAGCACACAGATATTTGAGGCCAGAAATAGGAATATGAAACATTGTTTGGAAGTGGGGTACAATTGTCTGTTTTGGCAGAGTTCCAAGCTGAAGACATGATTTTTTCACTTACCAAAGCTGGAATACTTACCTTTTTTGGACAAGTTTCACACATGGAGACACCCCAAGTATCCACTGGAGTACCTGTGTGGGACACCCTAAAAAGTTTGTTCTTGTGTCCCACACTAGTGCTCCTGAGTCCAGATGTGTAAACAGCTGCTGAGTGTCCTCTCCTTACATTACACTGAATCAAGTTTGCAATTCTTTCTAGTTTCAAACACATCTAGACAACAATGTCCTTAAGTTCTTTTAATACAAATTAGCATAACCAAATGTAGTTAACCCTGTATCTACCCAAAACAGTTGTACTTGGCAAACGAAAAATGTTTCCTACGACCGATTACTGTGCCCATGAACATTAAAGTAGCCATTTTAAACTGTACAACAGTAAAGAAAAGTACATGGAGCAGCATGCAAGTAATAATAATAATCGGAACACACGACAACGACTTACTTTTTAGAAGCACTTTCTTGATCCTTCTGTACTGATCCTGCTCCCTCAATTTCAGGTCTGACCAGCGTTTCCTCAATTGCTCCTTGGATCGTCGTACCCCAAAATTCCTGTGCAGACTCTTCAAACTTTAGTCATGATCTAGGCCTTTCTCACATTTGGGTTTAGGTACAGTCCATACTTCCCGTCATAGTCGGCCCTCTTCAAGATCTCCACCATCTCTATAAAGGCCATATTTGAGGCCTTAAATCTCCTGTGGGATCAGGACGTTTCAGGCTCTGGACGCAGGTCCCCGACGCAGACATCGAGTTTGTGGATAAGCTTGAGAAGCATGTATAGGAAGGAGCTTAATAAGGTCCAGGCTTCCATGAAATCAGGAGCAGCAGCAAAGGATGTGTATGTACCCAGTCTGTGGTACTACAACAGGATGCGGTTTTTGGAAGACCAGATTGAAGCCAGGGAATCACTTTCTACACTTCCATCCACCCTTCCCTCAACCCTTCCCTCAACCCCAGCTGAGGCTTCCAAGGACCAACCTGGCCCTTCCATCCTGGAAGAAGTTGAGGAGCCCAGCTGGAGCCAGGTATAGTATTTTTGAACATATTTATTGTCCGAAAATTATTGTTGTTAACTAGATGTTAATATTGCTAACAAATGAATGATTGAACAAAAAGTCAATCAACAGACAGTAGGGGCCAAAAATTATTGTGACAAGAATGAAAAATGCTGTGATCAGAATGAAAGACTTTTCTATTTATTAACATTCAATTTGCAACAGTCATGAGCTGAAAATTGTGTGTGATTGATGAACCAAAAACTAAAATTATGTCCCTTTTTCATACACAGGAAGACCTCAGCTAGGACGAGGCTCTGGAATGTGGCAGCCAGGAGGAGGCGGGGGTAAGTGTCAGCCTGGAGGAGGCGGAGGTAAGTGTCAGCCAGGAGGTGGCCAGGCCCAGTAGCCTCACCCAATCCCAGGTGCCTCCCCTTCGCCTTACAACAAAAAGGGCCAGGAAGGGGAATAACGTGGAGGAGGCAGCACTGGGCCTCATTAAGGACGCTAATGCGGCCTTGAAAACACCCCCCGATGCTGACGAGGCCTATGGCTGCTATGTAGCTGCAAAATTGCTGCAAATGGAGGAGGGCCAACACTTCATGTGTGAGAATATTATTTTTCAGACACTTCAGGAGGGGGTTGAGGGGCCAAATTAGTGAGAACATGCACTTATGTGCGCTTGCCCATCCTCCTCTTCCTCCTCCAGCCACAAGTCCACCTCCAGAGCCACAGCCTCCAAGGAAGGCTGCAGGGAAGGCTGCAGGGAAGCGTGGAGGGAAGGCTGCAGGGAAGACAAGAAAGTGATGGCCTGGGTTCAGTCTGGTCTGACAGAAGACGCAGGCTATTGTAGTACCACAGCCTGGGGACATATATGTCATCTGCTGCTGTTTATGATCTCTGGGAGTCCTGGACCAGATTGTGCTCCCAATTATATGGACTTCTCAGGCTACCAATTTTTAGTTACGTTTAAGAGTTCATGTGTGGCCTGGGGTACAAAGGCTTTGCAAATTCAAGCAGTTTCTCCAGCATTGCCTTCCTCCTTATTTTGTTATGAGACAGAATAAATGTAGATTTTTTTTAATGAAACTACTTGCCTATGTGTTTTTCTTCAAAAAGGACAGTTTGTTTGTGAGTAGGCAGGTACATTTCAAAAATACAATGTCAAATTAACAAGGGACAACAACCAACCTCCTTGAGCTTTAAAAATACAAGATAATAATGTTGTGGAAACTTGACACACAAAAAAAAACTAAATTATGGAGATCACTAGAAAATTAAAAATAATCAAAAAAACAGGAGATCTTGATTAAAAAAAACCAAAAAACAAAAAATGACTATAAAAAATAATTCTAAACATTATTATGAAGATCTGGCTTTAAAAACAAAAAGAAATATTCAGGAGATCACGAGCAATAATAAAGAAATAAGTTTGTGAGAACTCTGTGTGAAGATCAGCAGCAAAACAAATTCATTCTTCTAGCATTATAAAGAACAAAAGAATACGCTGCATTAAAATATCCAAACATTTACAGCGTGACGAATGTGCTATATCTATTACCAACGCTCGTTTTACCAGAACGAGCGCTTCCATCTCGTACTTGATTCTGAGCATGTGTGATTTTTTGTGCGTCCGAATTGCATACAGACAATCACATTTTCGGATAGGAACTTTTCCCGACCGAAAAATAGAGAACATGCTCCCAATCTTTTGCTGGCTAGAATTCCGCCAGCAAAAGACCAATGGAGCAATGGAGCATACACATGGTCGCATTTTCCGACAAAAAGCTCTCATCTGAGTTTTGCTGGCGGCATTTCCAATCATGTGTACGCGGCATAACAGTTTAAATGCTTTCTACAACAATAATCTGCAGTGTTAAAGAAGATATATATTCAGTGCCATATTCAAACTTCATAATAATGGAAAATAGTGCAAAATAACTTCAGATATTAAGTAATACTCAATAATTCAGTATGTTAGCCTACTAATGGGCTTAACATGATTGCTGCCAACACCTCTCAGAGTGTATCCACATGTGACTCTTAATGCTATACTTCACAAATTCAAGTGTAGCGCAACCAAAAATAATAATAATAACAATAATAATAATGATAATAATAATAATGAATCAAGTCCTCATAATAAGCAAATTCCACCATTGTGCAACTTTAGGTGACAGTTCATAATATCCAGTGACTTCAGTGACCACCACCTTTAGTGTAAATGCCTGCTCACCTCCAAGAGTTGACCCCACTACAGTCATGGATGCCTGTTGTAATATCACTCAGTCAGGAAAAACCTCCTCCTGGCAATCCTGGCTACACTGACCTCCTCTTCAACTTCTTGAATGTAGATCCCGCTACAGAATCACACACGCCTGATGATCTCTCTCTTGGGACACCCCGGGAACATAAGTCCTCCTCCTGGTATCTCTGGGCAGCGCAGACCTCCCCTTGTGATCTCAATCAGTCATGTGTGGCCATATAATGACAAAGACAAACCATAGTGCTCTCTGCTATTGGCATTTATGAAAACTTAGCAAAGGGATTAAAAATACTCACATACAGTATCTCACAAAAGTGAGTAGACCTCTCACATTTTTGTAAATATTTTATTATATCTTTTCATGTGACAACACTGAAGAAATGACACTTTGCTACAATGTAAAGTAGTGTACAGCTTGTATAACAGTGTAAATTTGCTGTCACCTCAAAATAACTCAACACACAGCCATTAATGTCTAAACTGCTGGCAACAAAAGCGAGTACACCCCTAAGTGAAAATGTCCAAATTGGGCCCATTGTGTCAATATTTTGTGTGGCCACCATTATTTTCCAGCACTGCCTTAACCCTCTTGAGCATGGAGTTCACCAGAGCTTCACAGGTTGCCAGTGGAGTCTTCTTCCACTCCTCCATGAGGACATCACTGAGCTGGTGGATGTTAAAGACCTTGCGCTCCTCCACCTTCCATTTGGGAATGCCCAGCAGATGCTCAGTAGGGTTTAGGTCTGGAGACATGCTTGGCCAGTCCATCACCTTTACCCTCAGCTTCTTTAGCAAGGCAGTGGTCGTCTTGGAGGTGTGTTTGAGGTCGTTATCATGTTGGAATACTGCTCTGCGGCCCAGTCTCTGAAGGAAGGGGATTATGCTCTGCTTCTGTATGTCACAGAACATGCTAGCATTCATGGTTCCCTCAATGAACTGTAGCTCCCCAGTGCCAGCAGCATTCATGCAGCCCCGAGACCATGACACCCCCACTACCATGCTTGACTGTAGGCAAGACACACTTATCTTTGTACTCCTCACCTGGTTGCCGCCACACACGCTTAACACCATCTAAACCAAACAAGTTTATATTGGTCTCATCATACCACAGGACATGGTTCCAGTAACCCATGTCATTAGTCTGCTTTTCTTCAGCAAACTGTTTCTTGTGCTTCATCTTTAGAAGAGGCTTCCTTCTGGGAACGACAGCCATGCAGACCAATTTGATGCAGTGTACAGTGTATGGTCTGAGCAATGACAGTCTGACCCCCCACCTCTTCATCCTCTGCAGCAATGCAGACAGCCCTTTTGCACTCATACATCTATTTCCCAAAGACTACCTCTGGAAATGACGCTGAGCATGTGCACTCAACTTCTTCCTCAGAGGGTTCTTTGCCATGAGATGCCATGTTGAACTTCCAGTGACCAGTATGAGAGAGTGAGAGCGATAACACCAAATTTAACACACCTGCTCCCCATTCACACCTGAGACCCTGTAACACTAACGAGTCACATGACACAGGGGAAGGAAAATGGCAAATTGGGCCAAATTTGGACATTTTCACTTAGGGGTGTACTCACTTTTGTTGCCAGTGGTTTAGACATTAATAGCTGTGTGTTGAGTTATTTTGAGGGGACAGCAAATGTACACTGTTATACAAGCTGTACACTCACTACTTTACATTGTAGCAAAGTGTAATTTCTTCAGTGTTGTCATGTGAAAAGATATAATAAAATATTTACAAAAATGTGAGGGGTGTACTCACTTTTGTGAGATACTGTAAATATGTGACAAACAAGTATATCATCAACTTTGATGTGAACGGAAAAAACGTCCCAAATGGCGGCACCTCGCATCTGTATGCGTTTCGCTCTCCAACAAGCTTCTTCAGCAGGTGAGGAGCCGTCAGTAATAAGAGGAATATATAAACTTCTAACCTCTCATCAATCTCCCCCAAGTGTGGACACCTTTGTACTCAGTTGAGGAGGATTACTATCAGTGACACCGAATTCTGTGTCACATTACCTCATATCCTCTTCCTTCCTGCTCTGTGACCAACATGTGAACACTTCCGCCCTACTGTCAAACCGGAAGTGGCGAATCGTCACTATATAGACCTATCACCTAGTACTCAGGGAAAACTGGAAGTGACAAAACTGGAAATTACGTTCTGGACTGGGCTCTAAATTGGAAATGACTTTCTGGACTCAGTCATAATACTACCTCCTCCTCAACTTTGTGAATGTAGACCCCGCTACAGAATCACACATGCCTGATGATCTCTCTCTTGGGACACCCTGGAACATAAGTCCTCCTTCTGGTATCTCTGGGCAGCGCTGACCTCCCCTTGTGATCTCAATCAGTCATGTGTGGCCATATAATGACAAAGGCAAACCATAGTGCTCTCTGCTATTGGCATTTATGAAAACTTAACCACTTGCCGACCAGCGCACGCTTATGTACCTCGGCAGAATGCGCTGGTAGGCAAAAGGGCATACAGGTGTACAGGTACAGGCGTACAGGTACAGGCGCACGCCCACGGCAGTCTCCATAACCATGACCGCGGGCACCCGGCGGACATCGAGCCCACAGATCATGTCACAGAGAGGAAGAACGGGGAGATGCTTTTGTAAACAAAGCATTTCCCTGTTCTGCCTAGTGACAGGACAGTGATCACAGTTCTCTATTATAGAGAGCTGTGATCACTGTCCTGTGTGTTGCAGCCCAGCCCAGCCCCCTAACAGTTAGAATCACTCCTTAGGACACACTTAACCCCTTCACTGCCCCCTAGTGGTTAACCCCTTCACTGCCAGTGTCATTTACACAGTAATCAATGCATTTTTATAGCATCGATTGCTGTATAAATGACAATGGTCCCAAAATAGTGTAAAAAATGTCCGATGTGTCCGCCATAATGTCGCAGTTCCAATAAAAATCGCAGATCGCCGCCATTACTAATAAAAAAAAAATTTAAATAAAAATGCCATAAAACTATCCCCTATTTTGTAGACGCTATAAATTTTGCGCAAACCAATCAATATACGCTTATTGCGACTTTTTACCAAAAATATGTAGAAGAATACATATTGGCCTAAACTGAGGAAAAAAATAGTTTTTTTATATATTTTTGGGGGATATTTATTATAGCAAAAAGTAAAAAATATTGCGTTTCTTTCAAAATTGTCGCTCTTTTTTTGTTTATAGCGCAAAAAATAAAGAACGCAGAGGCGATCAAATACCACAAAAAGAAAGCTCTATTTGTGGGAAAAAAAGGACATCAATTGTGTTTGGGTACAACATCGCACGACCGCGCAATTGTCAGTTAAAGCGACGCAGTGCTGAATCGCAAAAAGTGCTCTGGTCAGAAAGGGGGTAAAATCCTCTGGGGCTGAAATGGTTAACAAAGGAATTAAAAATACTCACATAAATATCAAGCATATCATCAGCTTTGATGTGAACAGAAAAAACGTCCCAAATGGCGGAACCTCGCACCTGTATGCATTTCACTCTCCAATGAGCTTCTTCAGCAGGTGAGGAGCCATCAGTAACTAGAGGAATATATAAACCTCTCATCAATCTCCCACAAGTGTGGACACCTGTGTACTCAGTTGAGGCGGATTACCATCAGTGAAACCGAATTCTGTGTCACATTACCTCATATCCTCTTGCTCTCTGCTCTGTGTCCAACATGTGAATATTTCTGCCCTACTGTCAAACCGGAAGTGGTGAATTATCACTATAGACCTATCACCTAGTACTCAGGGAAAACCGGAAGTGACAAAACCGGAAATGACGTTCCGGACTGCGCTCTAAACCGGAAATGACGTTCCGGACTCAGTCATAAAACTACTATGTACTTCCGCCCATACAGGCAGTCCCATTCTAAGAAAACTGATAGACCCCAAGAGTTACTGTGTTATAGACGTTATATAGACGATTTTTAAGAAAGGTATTGCCTTAAGCACAAAAACTGTCTACAAACCCACAGATATGTATAGTTTAATTTCATTAGACAGTTGTCACCACAGGTCCTGGCTTCTGAACATTCCGAAAGGGCAGTTTATTTGCCTCCGGAGGAATTGTATAGATCCAGAGGACTTTGTGAGACAGTCTGGTATTTTAGAGAAAAGATTTTCGGAGAAAAATCTAATATCAGACAGGAAATAGAAAAAGTTAATAATATGGACAGAAGTACTCTTATTAAAGATAAAGACCAAGTAGGGGTAGTCTGCAAACCAGAGGACAAATTTAGGATTATTTTGGGCTATATTGCCCAAAATAAAAAAGTGGAGAACCTTATTAAAAGGTATTGGGGTGTTCTACAAAAAGACTGAATCTTAGGTCGCATTTTACCCCCATAACCACGCTTTGTTTATGGAAAAGCTCCAGCATTGAGGAATATGTTGGCCCCAGGAGTTGTAGACACCCCCCAAGTCGAATAAAGGTATGATCGTTTTTCCTTCTAAGGTGGGTTTTTATGCATGCGGCAAATGCAAATCTAGTAAAACCTCAGAGTGTAATGAAAAAAAAGAAAAAAGAATTTACAGCTTTGGCCACAGGAAAGACATATATACGATTAGAGATTTTTGGGGACTAGAGAAGGTCACTAAACACCGGAGAGGTGGCAATTACATTAGGCAGATCAGCCAACGTGAATCCTTCTGGATCTATGAGACTAAGGTCCTAGCCCCCTTGGGTATCAACACAGAATTTGATCTGAACTGTTTAATTAGCACAAAATAATATTGCTCTAAAAAGTAGTGCTTCCTAGAGAGATATATGTTTAGGTGGTAGATTTTTTAGAATATTATATCATTTTTTACTGTATATGTTATTGTATATTTACTCCATATTTTTATTGTGCAGTTCTGCTAGCTACCCCAAGGGAGTGGACACTATGTGGACCTGGCTCAGTGTTGAGGATGTTTACAGGGTATGTCACACACCGCTACATCTGAAGCCCTTTAGTGAATGAAGGGGACTGAGATGGAGTGGTTTTGCAATTAGTACTTTTTATAGTTATTTTAGGCATTACATCCATTTTCTTAGAATGGGACTGCCTGTATGGGTGGAAGTACATAGTAGGTAGTTTTATGACTGAGTCTAGAACATCATTTCCGGTTTAGAGCCCAGTCCGGAACATAATTTCCAGTTTTGTCACTTCCGGTTTTCCCTTAGTTCTAGGTGATAGGTCTATAGTGCCAATTTGTCACTCCCGGTTTGACAGTAGGGTGGAAGTGTTCACATGTTGGACACAGAGCAGGGAGGAAGAGGATATGAGGTAATGTGACACAGAATTTGGTGTCACTGATGGTAATCCTCCTCAGCTGAGTACACCGGTGTTTACACTTGTGGGAGATTGATGAGAGGTTAGAAGTTTATATATTCCTCACTGGAGAGTGTAATGCATACAGGTGTGAGGTGCCACCATTTGGGACGTTTTTTCAATTCACATCAAAGTTGATGATATGCTTGTTTGTCACATAATTATGTAAGTATTTTTAATCCCTATGTTAAGTTTTAATAAATGCCAATAGCAGAGAGCACTATGGTTTGCCTTTGTCATGATATGGCAACACATGACTGATTGAGATTACAAAGGGAGGTCTGTGCTGCCAAGAGATACCAGGAAGAGGACTTATGTCCCCAAGGGGGCACAAGAGAGAGATCATCGGGCACGTGTGATTCTGTAGTGGGGTCTACATTCGGAAAGTTGAGGAGGAGGTAGGTGTAGCCCAGGAACGCCAGGAGGAGGTTTTTCCCATGGTATCTTGAGTCAATGATATAACAAAAGGCGTGCAGGACTGTAGTGGGATCAACTCTTGGAGGTGAGCAGGCATTCCAGCTAGAGGTGGTGGTCACTGAAGTCACTGCATATTATGAACTGTCACCTAAAGTTGCACAATGGTGGATATTGCTTATTATGAGGACTTGATTCATTATTATTATTGTTGGTTACACTACACTTGAATTTGTTTTAAAATAATCTGCAGTTAGTGCTGTAGGCACTTCATAGAGGAGGTGTATTATAAAGATATTATACACAGTAGGAGTAAAAATCCACTTAGAGATAAAAACCAATATATGCAGCCAAAAATCCTACAACAGCTGCATTGGAAAAGAGCCAGAACAAGGCTGCAGAGAATATTTATCTTGAGCTCATGAAGTTAAAAAACACATTATAATATTATTAAGTTCTGTATCATGACTGACATTATTTTACTGATGGCAACAGTCTATGAGTCTGTATATAAAGAGGCCGTCCCCATCAGTCTCAGATTTTCATTTGACAAAGCCCCCAGCACAATATTCTTTTTGTTATTCATTTGTTACAAAAAGAGTTTGAGGTGACTGTGCTTTATTATCACAAAAACACTACTTGTAAATAAAATTCAAGTTCAACTTCAAATAGTAAGAAAGTAGAGTTATTGCTGCTGCTGACTAGTGTACACATAATGTGCTGTTAAGTGTATTCTGGAGCCTCCGTATCTGGGTTGCAAATGAAGTCGAGGACCTCAATGACTATGCTCATTTAATGTCCAATGAGAAGGCAGGTGATAGGCAGCTGCAAGGCTACAGCTTTACAGGTAATGTCACCTCCTGGCTCTGCAGTTTGGTAATCACAAGAGTGGTTTAATAAAATTATAGATATTTTGGCAAGTAAAATAATTCACATATACTGTAGGTAGTTATATAGTGTGTTCAGATGCTAACTTGGAGTTACAGTTACATTGAAAATAAAAGTTTGTGCAATCAATTGTTGTTATGTTGCTCCAAAGTTGCCTCTTTCCTTGTACCTCCAGGTCCTATCAGGATCTGAGAATCAAGTCACTTTCTTTCGTTCAACCCGCTGGTTAAACGGAAAAAAAAAGACTCATGTATGGCCAGCCCTCCCCTCATTTTTTAATAGAAGGGTTAACTCAGTACTTCTCCAATCTGAAAATGAGAGACCTGTTAAATCATTGTATTATGCAGCTTGCCCTAATGCTTTGTGTCGATTATTTGCATGCAATTACCTTATATCACAATATGTACTATTCAGCACAACCTTAATTATAGTAATCAAACATAATTGTGTAGCCTGTATCTGAGCCGGCAGTCCTTCATTCCTGCTAATTGAACCTACAATAAAAGCACTTCTTGAAGCGCTGAACGCAGACCTGCCTGATTATGGCAAGGTACGCGTAATTACAGGGTGTACTAGGAGAATTTATTGAGCCAGATTAAGTTGAGAATACGGCTGCTTGAAACTGAGGCGGCTGCTGACTTCTCTGTAACCTGCCACATTACGACAGAACCCTGCCGTAGAGCACATTAACAGAATGCAACCATAAAAAACGATCGCTGAAATGAAGGGGTGACGGCACCTATAAAAGAAAATGCAATTAATATTTATTATCGCATTTGCTCTCATCTTCCAGCATTAAAGTTTTTCATTAGGTAAAATGCAAGCAAATTAATTTTTATAGGCTAAAATTCACTGTGGTCATTGCTAAATTTATTTAAAGCAGAACTGCAGGCAAACAGCTAATACATATGTGAACTGTATAACCGCCATTTTTTTGTAATTCCATTCAACCAAAACATTCCTACAAAGCTTAAGGCATGCCATAGATAATGTGATTTTCTTTCCTGTAACCACAGGTTGCAGGAAAGAAAATCCCTCAATTCCCCCATCAACACAGTTAGTGTTGATGGGGGAATCCCTCCGCAGAGCTATTGTGTTCTCCCAGCAGGGTATCGTGGGGATCTGCCCCAGCCAGGAGAATACAGTAATTATTGCTAGTGGCTATAGCTGCTGGCAATAATGACTTGCTAGAAATCTGACATGCTGGTTGTACCCAAGTCAATCGATGGATCGACTTGGTTACAATCAGCCTGCCCATAGATGGTTAGAATCTCATCCGGTCCCTGTTGAGTAGGGATGAGCTGAACACCCCCTGGTTCGGTTTGCAGCAGAACATGCAAACGGGCAAGTGATTTTAATAATGCTTAAAATGAAACAATAAAAATAAATATACTTTAAATATTGTGCCTGGGGGGTGTCCTTAGTATGTCTGTAAAGTAGCACATCTTTCCCATGTTTATAACAGCGCCACAGCAAAATTACATTTTTAAAGGAATAAATGTCATTTAAAACTGCTTGCAGCTGTAATGTATTGTCGGATCCCGGCAATGTAGATAAAAATACCATTAATACCAAAAAATGGAGTGGATGCCCCCCCCCCAAATCCATACCAGGCCCTTCAGGTCTGGTATGGATACTAAGGGGAACACCGCACCCAAATTTTAAAAAAAATGGCGTGGGGGTCTCCCAGGCCCCCAGGCACTATATACTCTGAACAGCAGTATATGTACTATATGGCCTGTCGTATATTCTCTGCAGAAAATTTGGCCTTAGGTGTTGGTGTTACCAGAACACTGTAAGCCCTCACAGTTACTCTTGTTGGGCACAGGAATGGGCCCTGCTGTGAAATATTATATCAAGAATTGTAATTAGATGCCCCTGTTAAACAGGGCAGAAAAATTGGGCCTTGGGTGGTGGTGGTGGTGCCACAACACTGTAACCCCTCACAGATACTCGTGTTGGGTGCTGGAACGGGCCCTGCTGTGAAATATTATTTCAAAAGTTGTAATTACATGCCCCTGTTAAACAGGGGCAGAAAAATTGGGCCTTGGGTGGTGGTGGTGGTGGTGGTGCCACAACACTGTAACCCCTCACAGATACTCTTGTTGGGTGCAGGAATGGGCCCTGCTGTGAAACATGACTGCCAGTTTCTTGTCCGTCTGTGGCACCCCCTCGGTGAAGCGAGCGAGCTCACTGTTTCTAACAGCATGTCAAACAACAAGTCCTGCACTCTTAACCCCCGCGGTGCTGCACACTGATAATGCTCCTCCCACTGATCATACCGACAAGCTGCTCCTTAATGCGGTGTGCTGACAGCTTTCCTCCATAGATAGAGCACTGTTTTGCTTTCAGCCGCCTCGTCAAGGAGGGAGGGAGGGGAGGAGAGGACTGGGTCTGGACGGGGAGGGGGATGCTCCAGAACGACACCCCCGTACTGGGCGGCACCAGGGGCGGGGCCCCTCCCCATTTTCGACGCTGTTATTGGTGTGATTTCCTTTTTGGCATTTTGCCGAAAAGGCCATTTTTGACCGATATGTTTCGGCAGCCAAAATTTCGGTGCATTCCTAGTATTAGATACTGTGTACACCACCAGAAGTGTATTAGGACGTGTACAATGGCTGCCCTGTATTGTGTACTGTGTACACCACCAGAAGTGTTGTAGAAACTGTACACACTCTATTAGATACTGTGTACACCGCCTGCACTGTATTAGCAACTGTACAATGGCTGCACTGTATTGTATACTGTGTACACCACCACCTGCCTTTGGCCAATTATGGCTCTCTCAGCAGAGCGCTCTGTGATTGGCCAAAGCATGCAGATCAGGTGCATCGTTTGGCCAATCATCATACAGCAATACACTGCGATCTCGCAGTGCATTATGGGGTGTTCCGCGGTGCCCGAATTTTCTGAAAATGCCCCATATGTTCGGTTTGTTTTAGAAGAAACGAACACCTGATGTTCAATTTGAGCAGTGGGCTCATCCCTACTGCTGAGAATAGAACTTATGGCCGGCTTTATTGTCAGCAAGGTGACATCACTATTCAGCAATGCAACTCCACAGCTTCCTGTGCCACTTGCCTATATGATGGATAATAAAAAAAATATTATCAAACTGATGGGCTCACAACCTGCTTTCCTATGCCTTTAAGTAACCTCAAAGTGCAGTTCCACCCAAAAATGGAACTTCCACTTTTTGGATTCCTCCCCCCGTCCGGTGTCACATTTGGCACCTTTCAGGGAGGAGGAGGGAGCAGATACCTGTCTAATACAGGTATTTGCTCCCACTTCCTGGCATAGATCACTGTGGTGATTGCGGTGACCTACGCCACTTCCGCCGCCTACCCATTCCTCCCCCGCTGTATTCTGTGAGACACAGAATACAACAGGGACCTGTGAGGACGCGCAGTGTGGCTTGCGCATGCGCAGTAGGGAACCAGGAAGTGAAGCCGCACGGCTTCACTTCCTTATTCCCTTACCGAGGATGGCGGCGGCAGCAGCCGAGAGCCGAAGGACGGATCGGCTTCGGCTGCCGACACCGCGGGCTCCCTGGACAGGTAAGTGTCCATATATTAAAAGTCAGCAGCTGCAGTATTTGTAGCTGCTGGCTTTTAATATTTTTTTTTCAGCAAACCTCCGCTTTAAGATATGAGTGGACCCCTTAATGCAGCTTCAAAATGGACCTAGGTTCACTTGCAGTAAACCCTTTGAATGGAATTGAAGGGGATTCTAGCCTTAATTAGCCCATAATTAGCCCATAATTAAATAATTCTCAGCTGCTATAATATATTAAAAGTGCTCTTCAGTCAAACTAAAGGAAATAATATCATGGCAATACATACAGTAAACTACCTCCCCAGGGCCAATACGTTGTGTAACAGTGACGGTCATTCTGGGAACACCTATTTTTGCATTTGTGATTCTGCAAGACTGGAATTTCCAACTCTGCCTGTTCAGGTCCATCTGTAACCTATGCTCCCCTTATGTACACAATGCATCATGTATATTGGTCAGTAAAAAATGTTTCTTATGGCATATCTTTGTAGTCAGTGGAAACTGCTCCCTGTGTATAGCACATTGGTGGTAAGTGGGTATTGTTTCCTATATACCATACATTTGTACTCATTATGTACATCACTGGTCAGTGGAAAATGTGTATGAATTAGAGCAGGGGTAGCCCCCACACATTGTAAAATATGGAAAACATTGTTTGGTTCTCTAACTTTGCTGTAGCTTTGATTGTCAGCTTTTGTGATGGGGAAGAGATTGAGTGCAGTTCTGCTAGGGGGGGGGGGGGGGCAGTCCCTGTTTCCAGGAGCTAAGACTGCTTCCAGACTGCTAAAGCCAATCACAGTCCTGCTAGCCCCGTCCACTATCTGGAGGAAGATGACTCACTTGGTTGCCACTACCAATCTCAGAAAGAAAGGATTTCACTGTGATTGAGAAAACCACAACCAGGTGACAGTTTGTGGAATTATTGTTGAGCTTCTGGGAACTTTGTTGAAATTATTCCTGAACCTTTGTGTCACTTACTACTGAACCCCGGCACTCTGTGTCCCTTTAAGCCACAGCCAGTATTCCGCGAAATGAAAATCACACCCAACTTTTCCTGTGGCGCAGAGCGCTGCGCTTTTTCTTAGCTGCGGGGGCCCAACTTATGATCCTGCACACAGGCCCACTGCTTTCAGAAAATGCCCCTGACCTGAGCTCATCTATTCCAGATGCTTGTATGTGACATCACATACATCACATACAGTACAAGCACGTGGGCTAGATGCGAGAGGTGGATCAGCAGGGTGATTGTGCCAGGACAGGTAGATGTGTTTCATCTCTGCTTCCTTTCACCACTCTGCATATCACGCAGATCATAGATGAGAAGAGGGTACAGCGGTGGAGCAGATGAGCAAGAGGGTACAGCGATGGGGCAGATGTGCAGGGAGGTACAGTGGTGGAAGAGATGAGAAGGAGGTTACAGTGTTGGGGCAGTTGAGCAGGGGGGTTCAGTGTTGGGCCAGATAAGCAAGGGGGTTCAGTTTTGGCCCAGATGAGCAGGGGGGTTCAGTGTTGGGCCAGGTGAGCAGGGGGGTTCAGTGTTGGGGCAGATGAGAAGTCGGTTCACTGGTGGGACAGAAAAGCAGGGGAGTATAGCAGTGGGGCAGATAAGGGAAAGGAGGTGTATTGGTGGGGCAGATTAGCAGGGAGGTTACAGTGGTGGGTCAGGAGAGCAGGGGGAACAGAGGCGGGGCAGAAGAGCAGTGGGGTACAGAGGTGAGACAGATGTGCAGGAGGTACATTGATGGGGCAGATGAGAAATCGGGTTACAGTGGTGGGGCAGATGAGCAGATGGGTTCAGTGTTAGGACAGATGAGAAGATGGTTCAGAAGTGAGACAGAAGAGCATGGGGGTACGGCTGTGGAGCAGATGTGCAGGGAGGTACAGTGGTGGGGCAGATGAGAAAGAGGTAACATTGGTGGGGCAGATGAGCAGGGGGGTACAGTGGTGGAACAGAAGAGCAGGATGATACAGTGGTGGGACAGAAGAGCAGGGTGGTACAGTGGTGGGACAGAAGAGCAGGTTGGTACAGTGGTGGGACAGATGAACAGGAGGGTACAGTGGTGGGACAGATGTGCAGGGGGTTACGGTGGTGGGGCAGATAAGAAAGGGGGAAAATTGGTGGGGATGAGAAAGGGGGTACATTATAGGGGCATGAGAAAGGGGGTACATTGGTGGAGCAGATGATCAGGGTGGTACAGTGGTGGAGCAGATGTACAGGGGGTTACAGTGGTGGGGCAGATGTGCAGGGTAGTACAGTGGTGAGGCAGATGTGCAGAGTAGTACAGTGGTGGGGCAGATGAGCAGGGGGGTACAGTGGTGAAACAGATTTGCAGGGGGGACAGTAATCTGAGGTGTGAAGGTGCATGAATTGGGGCTGATCTGAGGTGTGGAGTTGCAGGAATTGGTATTGATCTGAGGCGTGAAAGTGCAGGATGTTAATTTCTCACTACTAAAGTAGTTTACAGCATTTACTTTACAAAAAATCCTTTTCGTGATTGATAGTGTGAAGTTGCCATTTTTTGTTAAAAAATCAGCACGCTCAATTTCTTTGAAAACATTTTTCGGCACACTGTGCTCAAAAAGTTGCCTACCCCTGAATTGGAGAATTCTCAATTCAATTCATAAAAACACTAGTAAATGAAACAAAAGTGTAAATATTGCACTACATAAATGTGTAAGTACTGAAACAAACCCTAAAATATATTTATAAGTTCCATGAATCAAAGTGTGAAATAAACAATGCACTATAATGCCTAAATGGTGCAAAATCAAACGTCTATGCAATGTGTAAAAAGTCCAAAATATCCAAAACTTTGTGTAATGGTGCACTCCAGGTGAATAGCCACCACCATCCCCTTGAGGATAAACACTCATAGTAATTTACACAGAAATGGCAACCCTCCAGTCTGCTTCAGCCAACATGACTCAATTAAGCTCATAAGGAACAGCTTAAGTAAATATGGAGCAGGGTAAACCATCCAGGGAAAGAATCCCAGTGATGAGGCTCAAAAAATTATAAAAAGGATCATAGTGTTCACCACCTAAAACCTATTATAATAACATAAAATAGAGCTCTCTTCCCCTGATGACATCCTTCTTGTGACAAAATGTGATGGGAGGGGCCTGGCCTGTGACGTCATCATGTCTGCAGGCTGCATGATAGCAGTGCTATACTTGCCTAGCCTCTCAAATCCATTGTGAGTTTTATTCTATTTAATAAATCCATTGGCTGCAACGATATTATGCTATGAAGTTTCCCCTTATTTTATTACTCCATGTGTAGAACCCTCTAGTGTGTGCTAGAAGTAGTGTAGGTTATGTTAGAGTAGGTAAATTCTAGTTAGTTCAGGGCTAAGCCTGAGCTGTGGAATCTGGTTCAGGGTTCAGTGATTCAGAGCTGGATGACTCATTCTGACAACTCCTCTGGTGCCTCTCCCTGTTTTTGGGACATTGGAGAATGTTCTAGAACTTGTGGGTAGAGGTTAGGAGAATCTACCTGGAATATTTATGAGGCATTGGCCAATCCCCAGTAGTGGGCTGGCAGGGGCAGGGCTTACCTGATAAATAGCCATGAGCCATGCCAGCAAGGGCAGTCCAGTGCTGAGGAGGCTGTCAGTGGCTCTAGTCTGGGAGGAGGGTGCCCTGCCTTGGCCCGGGGCTCAGGTGCTGGAAGGATCCTTCCACACTACACAGGAGGAAGCCCTTCCTAGAGGCACGGGAGCAAGAGAGGATAGCATGAGTAGATCAGCACTGCTGAGGGAGACTGCCACATCTAGCCAGTCTCCCCGAGGACAGCAGTGTGTGTAAGTCTTCATCCTTCCCCAGGAGATGTCCTGAGAGTCAGCCAGGTGGGCTGGTGAGTCAGCCGGGTGGGCTGGTGAAGAGCCAGTCAGGAGGACTGGTGTGGAGAGTTAGCCTGGAGAGCTAGTGAAAGGGGCAGCTGCAGCTGCAGCCACGTGGGTTGGCAGTGCCTGAAGAGGTGGTGCTGGGATTAGTAGCCACAGAGGAGAAGTACAAGCTGTTCACTGTATTTTGCTACTCAACAAGGGGATACAAGTTCCTGCCTGTAGAGGGCCATTGCTAAATCTGACCGAGAGCCTGTCAGATCAACTAACAGTGATTCAGCTGGAGCCAGCGTGTAAGTGCTGTGCAGGAGGAAAGTAGAGGAGACTGTATATAGACTGTATATAGGAATATGTCCCTGAAATTGTTGCTGAAGTTAAGTGGGCATCCCATAACCTCCCATTCCCATCCAAATTAATAATCCTCAATAAATAACAAAAACAAACTAATGGACTGTTTTCTGACTCTGGAGTGCCTGTGAAAATTTGGTGTCCCTGGCTGTGCAGAAGTGGAGGATCCAAGTTCATCAGCAGTCCTAACGGGAGTGTGCAACACATGTATGATGTGAGTTTCCAGGTTATGCCTAATGGCTCTGGAAGATCGCATTTGAGTGCTGGTGCTGAATTGATTGTTCTCCTGTGCTGCAGATCTCCTTAAAGCAGACCTTCCGACCTTTCTATCTATTAAATCTTTTGCACTTGTTGTTTTAACTTTCTATAGTAAAACATTTTTTTTCTGCCAGTAAATACCTTATACAGCCCACTTCCAGTTTCTTGTCTGGTCATTAACCTAGGCTTATGACATCATGCACAGCTCTCTCTCTCTCTCACTCTTGTGAGAGTTTGCCAGGAAGGGAATGAATGAAAAAACTGCAGAGCTGCAGAGCTGGAGGTGTGTCTCTGTGTGTCTTCGTAAATCCAGGAAGTGAACAGGCAGCAGCTTCAGCTGCCCACAGTTAAAATGGCTGACTTAGTGGAGGGAGATTTCTGCAGGATATTTAGGAAGTACAGAATCACAGTATATATAAAATAATATGTAAAGTGGTTGGAGGGAAGCTTCAGAATGTCAAAGATATTTTTATTACAAATTATGTGAGCAAACTGCAGTTCCTCTTTAACTAGAGATCATATTCGTCTGATAAGAAGTTGGCCACTTTATTGATAGTTTGCACAGAGGTTGGTACTGGATTGAATTTATAATTTTGGCGCAATATACTCTCACTGGCCACTTTTTAGGTACATCTTGCTAGTACCGGGTTGGACCCCCTTTTGCCTTCAGGACTGCCCTCATTTTTTGTAGCATAGATTCAACAAGGTGTTGGAAACATTCCTCAGATATTTTGGTCCATATTGACACGATAGCATCACTCAGTTGCTGCACCACATCCCAAAGGTGCTCTATTGGGTTGATATCTGGTGACCGTGGAGGCCATTGGAGTACAGTGAATTCATTGTCATGTTCAAGAAACCAGTGGTGAGATGATTTGAGGTTTGTGACATGGTGCATTATCCTGCTGGAAGTAGCCATCAGAAGATGGGGACACTGTAGTCATAAAGGGATGGACATGATCAGCAACAATACTGAGGTAGACCGTGGCATTTAAACGATCCTCAATTGGTACTAAGGGGCCCAAAGTGTGCAAAAAAAATATCCCCCACACCATTACACCACCAGCCTAAACCATTGATACAAGGCAGGATGGATCCATGCTTTCATGTTATTTACACCAAGTTCTGACCCTACCATCTGAATGTTGCAGCTGAAATCGAGACTCATCAGACCAGGCAACATTTTTTCCAATCTTCTATTGTCCAATTTTGGTGAGCCTGTGTGAATTGTAACCACTGAAATACTCAGACCAGCCTGTCTGGCACTAACTACCATGCCACGTTTAAAGTGGTGTTCCGGCCGAAATAATACTTTTTAAATAAAAATACCCCTATAATACACAAGCTTAATGTATTCTAGTAAAGTTAGTCTGTAAACTAAGGTCTGTTTTGTTAGTTTATAGCAGTAGTTTGTTATTTTATAAACTTACAGCAGGCCGTGGCCATCTTAAGTGTGGGCATTTGAAGCCAGACTGTATTTCTTCCTGGATCTCATCCTTGCAGATTTCGCACATGCTCAGTGCAGCACAAGCAGTGTAATAGGCTTCAGGTCAGGTTTCCATAGCAACGGCAGTTTCAGAGGAAGTTGCCGCCCCTTCCCAGAAGGCATTGCAAACAGGAAATGATGCGATGGGCCGCGGCCAGGGAGGAGGAAGTGAAAAATGAATACAGCAGATATACAGTAGGTGCTGAGAAAAAAAAATTAAAAATATCCAATTTGTTTACAGTGCACAGTTTAGTGAGGGATGCTGAAGAGTTGTAAAAGTGGGTGGAACTCCACTTTAAAGTCACTTAAATCCCCTTTCTTCCCCATTCTGATGCTCGGTTTGAACTTCAACAAATCGTCTTCACCACGAGTTGCTGTCATGTGATTGGCTGATGACCAATTTGTGTTACCAAGCAATTAAACAGGTGTACCTAATAAAGTGGCCGGTGAATGTAAATGAACTGTATATTTTCACTTTTGCACCACATTTAAAGGGGTATACGCCTTTTTTTGTATGATATACATTTTTTGCACTATATGCATGTTTTATTTTGATTATTTGGTGAGCTAATAGGAATCCATGTTTGCATTGTAGTTTAAACAAGCAGCAATGACTACATTACACACAGAGTGAGGCTGTTGTATTATGCCTCATAGGAATTTAGCCATAAAAATTGCCTGAAGGAATGTCACAAGCATTTGCCTACTAGTCACAAATTCTCACTGTATTTTGAGCAATACAGTTATTTGCTATGATCGCCATCTCCATCTAGTGACCATAATGCAGTATTTTCCTGAAATACCTCAATCAGGAAAATACAGAATTTTAGCCACTAGATTGTGCTGATGATCATGGGAAATAAATGTACTGGGCTAAATATGATGAGAACTTGTGAGCAAAAAAAATCAAAACAGACAGTATCTAGACCCAGAGATGTGGGCAGCTGAAATTATATTCAAATAATTGACTCTTCCAATTGCCTCCCCCCATCCAAACTCCTAAGCCTACATACTGGTCCTTGTTGACAGCCTTATGTAGGGAGAGGGAGAAGAAAGGAGGGGGAGAACAAGGGAGGGGGAGAAGAAAGGTGGGGGAGAAGAAGAAAGGGGGAGAAGAAGGGAGGGGGAGTAAAAGGGAGGGGAAGAAGAAGAAAGGGGGAGAAGAAGGGAGGGGGAGAAGAAGGGATGGGGGAAAAGGGAGGGGGGAGAAGGAAGGGGGAGAAGAAGGGAGGGGGAAGAAGGAAGGGGGAGAAGAAGGGAGGGGGAGAAAAAGGGAGGGGGAGAAGAAGGAAGGGGGAGAAGAAGGAAGGGGGAGAAGAAGGGAGGGGGGAAGAAGGAAGGGGGAGAAGAAGGGAGGGGGAGAAGAAGGGAGGGGGAGAAGAAGGGAGAGGGAGAAGAAGGAAGGGGGAGAAGAAGGGAGGGGGGAAGAAGAAAGGGGGAGAAGAAGGGAGGGGGTGAAGTAGGGAGGGGGAGAAGAAGGAAGGGGGAGAAGAAGGGAGGGGGTGAAGAAGGGAGGGGGAGACAAAGGAAGGGGGAGAAGAAGGAAGGGGGAGAAGAAGGGAGGGAGGAAGAAGGAAGAGGGAGAAGAAGGGAGGGGGGAAGAAGGATGGGGGAGAAGAAGGGAGAGGAAGAAGAAGGGAGAGGGAGAAGAAGGGAGGGGGAGAAGAAGGGAGGGTTGGGGCCAAGTTTGACTTTTACAAGAAAAGTAGAGATTTCCATACAACCTCAGCTCCTTATATCTCCAGATATATGTGTTGTTTTCACTGATGGCAATTTTCCCTGATAGATATTTGTCATTACATGATCATTTTAAACTGCCCGGGTTTGTGTTGGATTTATTTAAAGAGACAAACGAGGAAACAAATTTCTTGTGACAACCACAAGAAATAGAGAAGGTAATTATGCTGCCAGGGAAAGGAAGAAAAGAGCGGGATATTCTGTGTGACCGATCGTCTCTCTCTTTGGAAGAAGAACAGCTCTCTTCTGCACATAAGGATTTTATGGCAAGCAAACACTTGTGTTAGCCCGCATTACTAATTCACGAGGCATCTGAGATCTCAGCCTTTCTTGGTAATGTTCTCTGGTTCAATATTTTATATGCAAATCTCTGTAGATTTCCATTACTGCTCTCCATTAAGTTTCTTGTTTTTCAGAAGTCAGCCTCTGGGGGGAAGCTGCAGCCCAGATATTAATTTGTTGGTTGCCTTTTACAAGTTCACTTTTACACAGGCAATCCTTTCTGCTTTCAGAACTTAAATAACAACTCACTGAGGTAGTTCAACTAGCGATGATGATGTGTAAACCACAGTAACCAATAGCAACCAGTCTGTAACTATCTTTTATTACAGTACATTCTCTGGAAGAGAAAGCCAATTAATTAGACATGATAGGAAGTCACATGATAATAAAAGGGCAGCTCCATTTAAGCCCTGGTTCACATTGATGTGATTTGGCATGCGATTTGACATGTCAAATCGCATACCAAATCAGCAGCAACTGTCGGCAATGGCAGCGCCTGAATCGGCGTGACGCCGCATTTGCGGTACCGCACCGATTCCCAAAAGTAGTTTCTGTACTACTTTTGGCAATTTGGGGGGGGGGGGTTTCCATTGACATCTGTGCAGGAACCCACACAGATGTCTCTGAAATCGTCCTGAAATCGGGACTGACATGCAGGGATGAAATTGTGCGAGTTCAGCTGAACTCGCACAATTTCATTCCCGCAGTCAGCGTGAACCAGGGCTTAAACTGAAATTTCAGAATTGCAGGGCTGCGGACAAAATTTTATTTCCTCATTCTAAAATATGGGTGTTTTGGTATGCAGGGCCTGGATTTCATCTTTATGTAGTATCTACTGTGTTGCCTCTCAACCCTTTTGCTGTTAGAGCCATTTTTGCATTTTTTGAGCACACGTGTATGAACAAAAAAAATATAATTTTACACCTGAAGATTAGTTAAAAACCCCAAAATATTATTATTCTTCTGAAAGCAGAGACCCCAGAGAATAAAATGGCTGGTAGTTTAAAATTTTTATGTGACACAATATTAGCCCATGGTTTATCAAATGCAATTTTTCAGTAAAAAAAATGCATCAAAGGTCATTTTAGTCCACACAAAGGTGTGCTGAGTAGATAGATACAAAACATGTTAAACCTTAAAATTGCTCACGCCCATGAAATGACACTGAACGTTGGGACCCAAAATTTTCCAAAGGTTTTAGAGCCACTACAGGTAATCAGTTTAGAGTTAACCATGAACAATGACCCATTAGGCCACCTAACCATGAATAATTATTTCTCTCACTCTTGTATGCTTGCCAACATGTAACGTATAGGGCAATTGACATTTTTTATACCTAGGCGCCCCAACGCATGAGCTTACATTCATGTGTGCATTATCATGGGCTTGGCCTTAAAAAAAATTTGGGAGGGGGGGTTTGAGTGCTTGGGTGTAACTTTAATTTTTTTTTTCTTTTTTTCACTTAATTTTCTTTTTACCATATAGGGGGCCAAAAGTCACCAACTGTATGTGATAGCATTTTGCAATGACTGGTTCTCTTTAAAGAGAGATCAGGGGCCTGCCACTAAAGCTACAGCTAATCAGTGACAGCTCATCTCAGATGTGACATAATGCATGTCCCTTCCAGGTTCATGGTATAGTAAGCTGTAGGCAACAATAACTCTAATATTAAAACCCTAATTACTATAAAAATAATTTAAATTAATTTGAAACCACACCGCTGAAATGTAACTTTATTATTTTTTTTTTGCAATTTACAAATAAAACATAAGCAATAAATTCTTTTAATAATCTATCAAAGTACCGAATATTTCAACGCGACCCAGCCACTACGGCTCAGGCCTAATAATTCATTACTTTTAACAAAAGTTATTTCTTTCCCCCCCTTTCGCTTTCTACTATAAAAGAGTAAGGGGTCCCACCTCATGATAAGCCACAACAAGGGGATGGGGATGGGGATGGGGGGGCGGGGAGCTGTCCTGTTAATCCCCTCTGGTGACTGGCAAAAGTCTGTGTCCGGATCCCCTTTTTTAGGGGTCCCCAAGAATTCTAGAATCTTCCAGGGGGTCATGTGGCCTTTACTGACCAATCCTGAATGACCCCCTTAGATTCCAGAATGTTCTTGGGTCAGCTGACTTCGATAGCCTTCAGAACCGCAGAACCTCCCTAATATTTCTGCTACTTCGGGAAGCTAGAAACTGCCACCGCCTCAATCTCATGAGGAAATGGGAGGGCCTTGAAACCAGCTCCCCCCCCCTTTTTTTCTTCCTTACATTCTAGCTAGGATAAATAGATGTGCACTGGTCTCCCAGTCCTTTACCCAGTGGCACCCGCCATGCAGGTCTTAGGCCCACAGGTGGAAGAGCAGAGTTAAAACGTACGTGCTTCCTTCTTTACAGATTCCCAAGTTTCACCACCCGTGTTCTCCATTGGTCTATTAACCATTGCCACCATTTAAAAAATGTAACACCATGCATTGTTACTGAGAATGCAGAAAATTATTCATCCACAATATGGCAACATTTCACACTTTTACTTGCCATAGCTTAACCACTTCCCGCCCGCCATATAGCAATATTATGTGCGCAAAGTAGTCAAAACATAGCCAAAGTTTGTTATCCTGACCGGATGTCATATGACGTGATCAGGATAACAACCCAGCACACGTCTGCAGGGGCGCGCAGCGCGGCGAACGGTGGTGCTGTGTGTCACTCTGACACACCGCAACGCAGCAGTGAAGCCTTTCAGTGCACATCAGTGTCGCCTATCAGTGCCTTCAGTGCCACCTATGAGTGCCCATCTGTGCCGCCTATGAGTGCCCATCAGGGCTGCATATTAGTGCCACATATGAGTGCCCATCAGTGCTGCCTATCAGTGCCCATTAGTGCCGCATATCAGTATCCATCATCAGTGCCACCTCATCTGTGCCATCTCATCAGTGCCCATAAGTGCCACCTTAACAGTGCCTGTCAGTGCAGCCTAATAAGTGCCCATCAGTGAACGCAAAAACTTACTTATTTACAAAGTTTTATAACAGAAACAAAGAAAAACGTATTTTTTCAAAATTTTAGGTATTATTTTATTTGTTTAGAAAAAATAAAACCACAGAGGTGATCAAATACTACCAGAAGAAAGCTCTATTTGTGGGAACAAAATTAAAAAAAATTTGTTTGGTAACAGTGTAGCATGACTGCGCAATTGTCATTTAAAAAGCGACAGCGCTGAAAGCTGGAAATTGGCTTGGTGTCAGGGCTGGGCTCAGCCCTTCCTTCTCTGAGCTGGCCACTCAGCTGTTGACTAATTGCCAGCTCCTATCTCTCCACAGTGACTCACCTGTTGATGATATCCTGCTCATCAGTCCTGCTTACTTAAGCTGTCCAGCCCAGATGATCTCTGCCTTCGCCTTGGTCAACATCACAGAGACTTTCTCCTGCGCTCCCATTAAACACTTGCTTGGCTGGCATTCCTTCTGGCTCCAGATCCTGCTTGCTGTTCCACTACGCTGATTCCTGGCTTCCTGACATTTTGGCTTGTCTGGCTTTCCATTCCGGTTACCGAACTTTGGCTATGTTTTGACTATGTTTGTTCTAAACAAGTGTGATTTAACTGTACTTCTGTCTCGGTCTGATTCATGGTTTCTGACAGTAGGCGAAAGCCATGAATTCTGAAGATGCAGTCAATCCACTTGTTGGTAATATTTTTTCCAGATTGGATGAGCAGGATCACCGCATGGATCAGTTTGCCATGACAATACAAAGCCTCCTGAGTCGCACGGCTCACCTGGAATCTCCCACTGTGGCTGCTCCAGTACAACCTGTGTTACAGGCCATCCCTGCTGCTGCTCCAGTCTCTGTGCATGCACCCGCCTCGAGTATTACCTCTATAAGAGGTATGTCTGGTTCCGATCCACTTCCCCAGCGATTTGGGGGCAATCCAGTCCAATGCAGAGGGTTTCTTAACCAGGTTAATATACTTTGAGATGCTGCCCCTGTTTTTTTCCACAAACATAAGCAAAGTAGATTTTGTTATATCTTTGATTTCTAAAAGAGCTTTGGCCTGGGCAAACCCTCTATGGGAGACGCAAAAACCCATTGTCCTGAGTTACCCAGAGTTTGTGGCTTCCTTTAAAAGGCTATTTGATGTTCCCGCACACTCCGTTTCTGCTGCCAAGTACCTCATGTCCATCAGAGTATGAGAACTGTTGCCGATTACGCCATTGAATTCCGTACTCTGGCAGCAGAGGTTGCTTGGAACAATGAGGTCCTCGTGGCTGCTTTTTCTCATGGTCTCTCAGATACCATCAAGGATGAGATAGCAGCCCGAGATATACCTACTGAGCTGGAGAAGTTGATCACGTTTGCCATCCTCATTAACAGCAGACTCACAGAAAGACTCTTTATTAAGGAGCGCTTGCGGAAGCCTCCTGTACATATGTCTCCAAGCTTTGCAATCCCATCCTTGCCTCCCTCACCTCCCATGCCTCCTGGTACCGAGTCGGTCAGTCAGTGAAGGTGAACCCATGGACTTGGGCTTCACGCATCTTTCTGCGGATGAGAGAACCCTTAGGAGGAGGGAGAGATTGTGCCTTTATTGTGGCCAGGGAGGTAACTTTTTGAAGTCTTGTCCTACCCACCAAGGGAACGCCCGAACCTTGAGGTCCTGTCACGGACAGACCTTAGGTGGCGTTGTTTCATCCCCAGTTATCCAGAAGAATAAGCCCCTGGTTCCAGTTACCCTTTCTTTGGCGAAGTTACAGGCTATAATAGACTCTGGGGCGGCAGGCCTTCTTTATTGATGCTGCCTTTGTATCGAAGCACTCGATTCCGCTGCAGCTGCATGCCACTCCACTTGCCATTGAGGCTCTTGACAGGAGACCTCTACAGCCTGCCCATGTGACTCATGAGACGGTTCCGTTGTCCATGGCCTAAGGGCTCTTCACCATGAGATAATCCAATTCCAAGTTATTTCCTCACTTAAGTTTCCGCTGGTTATTGGTTATCCTTGGTTACAGAGGCCCAACCCCTCTTTTGATTGGCTCGGTGCTGAGGTTCTCTCCTGGTCGCCACAATGCAGTAAGACATGCTTCCAGAAGGTAGCCAAGGTCCTGTGCACCTCTGCACTCTCCTCCCTGCCGGAGGAGTACCGCGATTTTAGCGATGTCTTTGACAAAGTTCAAGCCGGTAGTTTGCCTCCACACCAGTTGTATGATTTTGCAATTGACCTTCAACCTGGTTCCATACCCCCTCTTGGCCGGGTTTACACTTTGTCGGTCTTGGAGGATAAGGCCACGGAGGAGTATGTTGCAGACGCACTTTCTCATGGTTTCATCCACAAATCCTTGTCTCCTGCTGGTGCTGGTTTCTTCTTTGTGAAGAAGAAGAGTGGTGAACTGAGACCTTGTATTGATTATAGGGGTCTCAATCGTTTCACGATTAAGAATGCTTATCCGATTCCGTTGATTATGGAGCTATTTGATCGCCTCAAGGGATGAACGGTTTTCACGAAGCTTGATTTGAGAGGGGCATACAATCTCGTGAGGATTAAGGAGGGCGACGAGTGGAAAACTGCATTCAATACCAGAACAGGCCATTATGAGTACCTCGTAATGCCATTTGGCCTTTGTAATGCTTTGGCAGTTTTCCAGGAATTTATTAACGATATCCTCCAAGATTTGTTGCAGTTAGGTGTGGTGGTTTATGTCGACGATAACTTCATATTTTGCAAGTCCCTGGAGATCCACCACAAAGATGTCTGTCATGTGCTTCATAAACTAAGAGAGAACAATCTCTATTGTAAATTGGAGAAGTGTGAATTCCATTTTGAACAGGTTAAATTTCTGGGTTATGTCATTTCCACTGCTGGTTTTTCGATGGACCCAGAGAAACTTTCAGCAGTCCTACAGTGGCCCCGACCCATAGGTTTACATCCTCTGCAGCGTTTTCTTGGCTTTGCTAACTATTATCGGAAGTTTATTCGTAATTTCTTGTCTCTGGTCAAACCCCTGACTGATATGACCAGAAAGGACGGTAGCCCACTGAGTTGGTCTCCAGAGTCTATTAAGGCCTTTGAGAGTCTCAAGACTGCCTTTGTTTCCGCTCCTGTGTTGGCACATCCTGATCCTACGTTACCTTTTATCCTTGAGGTTGATGCTTCTGAAACTGGAGTTGGTGCCCTTCTGTCTCAACGCCCTACCTACCTAGTGCTATGCATCCTTGTGGTTACTTTTCCAAGAAATTGTCACCTGCGGAGTGCAATTACGAGATTGGTGACAGAGCTGTCAGCGATCATTTTAGCCCTGAAAGAATGGAGACATCTCCTTGAAGGTACCACTGTACCGGTTCTCATTCTTACTGACCATAAGAATCTCACATTCTTGTCTGAGGCTAAACGCCTCTCTCCCAGAAGGGCGCGATGGGCTCTTTTCTTGTCAAGTTTAAATGTCATTCTTGTCATTCTTACCTGGTACTAAGAATGTAAGGGCTGACGCTTTGTTGCAACAATTTTCCTCCGCATCCAAGATGGAGTCCGTTCCGGTTCCTGTGATTCCTCCTGATCATATTCTGGCTACGGTTTGCACCAGTCTCACTTCTCCTTTGGGTGACAAAAAACTTGCCGCTCAGGTCCATGCTCCTTCTGAGAAACCTTGTGAATGCTGCTTTGTCCCAGAGAGTCTCCATACTGCCGTGCTTCAGACTTACCATTCTTCCAAGGCTGCTGGCCACCCTGGGTTACTGAACTTTGTCTGTGTTTTGACTACGTTTGTTCTATTTACTTTTATTATTAAACAAGTGTGATTTAACTGTACTTCTTTCTTGGTCTGATTCATGGTTTTTGACACTTGGGCAATATATTGAAGTGGTTAATACAGGTATCCAGAGACTTCTAGGAACTGTAGGATGAAAGCAGTACTTTCTTCACAGTTTAGATGAAATTAAACTTCAGAACACATAAGCCATCCCCAAGGGTGGGAGTATGTAAAAAAAAATAGCCAGGAAGACACAGGGGAGTCAGAGAGAGACTTTGACAGAGAAAGGAGTGTATGAGTGCTTGTGTCAAGTCGTGCAGCTGAGGAAGTGACTGTCAAGCCAAACACCATGTGTAAGGAGCTGCTTCAGGGAGACCTGCCTGCTGCAGGTGCACTGAGTTGCAGCCACCACCGTCGCATTGTCAATTAAAGAGGGCCCCCATTGGAGCATACCTGTGTCATTCCGGATCGTCGCATAAGGACTGGGTGAAAAGGTCACTGACCCATGCACTGGTGCTACCAGTTATAGCTAGTTGGTTGCCAGCCATGTTTTCCAAAGTTAGAAGCATTCTTCAGCATTGGCCTTGTATCAGAGACAAGTACTGTCCGCAGGTTGCTGAAATTAGTTAACCCCTTGCTAAGCAGAATCTTTTCCATGTGGCCGCATCCATGTTGGCCCAGGTCATTAAAAAAAGGTGCTTGTCAGGAAGATCCTGCCAGTAACAGGCAATCTACACTTGCTGGTGCGTGTTCGTGGGCGCCAATACGCTTGGGCGAGGGCGCACGCCTACTAACGCCAGGGGGGCTATTTAAACCAGACTGACACACAGGGACTTTGCTGTCTGCTCTACAGCATTCTGTTTGTTCCTGATATCTTAAATCTGTTCCTGTACTTTACCTGGCTTGCCTCTGACCATACCTGCCATCTGCCTGCACCTGACTCCAGCCTGTCTGACTTCTCTACTGCCTACTCCTTTGGTCCTTCTGCTGCCTGCCTGATAACCGACCCAGCCTGCCTGATCCTTCTGAGTTCCTGAAGGAATCTTCCTGCAGTTTTCTGCACCTGTTTGCTGATCCAGCCTGTTCCAGGTTCCAATCTGCTGTCCAGCTGTAAGCCAGCTGTTCCAGTTCCAGCCTGCTGCACCTGTCCGCTGATCCAGCCTGTTCCAGGTCCAGTCCACTGTTCCAGTTCCCAGCCTGCTGTTCTCCTGTGCTGAGCCTCCTAAATTCTGGACTTACCTCCTGCTGTTGATCCTGCCAGGCGCTCGTGCCACTCTTTACTCCTGCGCCTCCTGTTTACTCTACCAGGGGCCTTGAGTCGGAGGCGCAAGGGAGGCCTCCCCCTGCAGTTCAGGCTCGTCTACTAGGTATGTGATAGTGCTCTTGCTGTTTAAGCCCAACCTCATCTCTTAGAGCCCTTTCACACTAACAGCACGGCCGCATAGTGGTAAAGCGACGAAAGTTTTAGCGCGCTTTACCGTCATTTTAGCGGTGCTTTACCGTCATTTTAGCGGTGCTTTTCAGCCATTAATGTGGCGATTTTAACCACCAAAATAAAAGGTTAAATGCGCCCGAAAAGCGCTTCTGCCGAATCGCTTTGCATGCGCTTCTGCGGCGGTGCCCAGTGATTTCAATCTGCAGGGGCGGTGGAGGAGCAGTGTATACACCGCTCCTATACCACTCCAAAGATGCTGCTTGCAGGACTTTTTCTAATGACCTGCAAGTGCACCGTTCCAGTGAGAAAGCACTCGGGCTTTCACACTGGGGCTGCAGGGGAGGCATTTTTGAGGTGCGTTACAGGCACTATTTTTAGCCCTTTAGCACCTGAACAATGTCTCCAGTGTGAAAGGGGTCTAAAAGTGATCCTAGACAACAACCTCATCGCTTAAAGTGAACAGTGTCAGCAGGCTTATCTCTTAAAGTGACCTGTACCAACAACTTTGTCTCTCTTCATTCCACATCCTAAAGGGAACTATCCTGTTCATTCCACATCTTAAAGGGAAAGCATCTTACATCGTGCACCAACATAACGGCCCCAACTAAGCCAGCAGCGCCCCAACTAAGCTGCCAGACTGCTTGCTAATCAGGGTTTATCCGGCTAGCCATATTGGTTTGCAGGCGGTCTAACTAATTTATCAGGCTTAAACCTAGACTCTTCTGACTGAGGGCATACAAGTCAGCTAGCCAGTTCATTTACTTGTTTATTTATACATGTCTCACTTGAGAAATCTATCGTTTATACCCTCAGTCCTGCAGGACATAGGTGGCCATGCTTTAAGGGGTACTTGCCTGTATTGTATTGATTCACTGTATCTATTGTTTAACCTTTTGAACTGCTGTATTGCTTTACTGCTTATTGCTTCCAATACAAGCTGGCTATTCCCTTTTATGAGTTGGTGTGTATCCTTTTTTGGGGGAACTGGTATTATGGTCAAGGTGTTTTGGTAGTGCCAGCAGAAGTCGGGCTCTGTTCAGGGCCAAGGAAAAATGAGAGGGCCCTTCAGGAGGTAGCACTATGAAAATTCTGGTGTTCCCCATTTTTCATTTTTGTTATAGTTTTTACATTTCTGTCAGTCCTCAATTTAAAGTGCAGCAAACACCACTTTTCATTTGATAAAGTACATCCAATCACACATTTCCCAGATTCTATTTAATTTGGGTAATAACCCCCATCATGTCTAGGAGGCCAACAAGGAGAGGCAGATGTTCCCATGCCACTATGAGGGGGTCAGCAGCATCTGTGTCCACAGGCAAAGGTGGACGTGGTCTGTCCTCAGGCAGGGCACATTTATTTCTGTTTAGTGATGTTGCCTGTGCTATCCAGCCACAGCATGCAGAGAAGGTGGTGGACTGGCTTACTAAATAATCCTCATCCTTTATGACCCAAGCTGACACTAGCGCGCAGTCCATCGCAGCTACTCCTGCCATAGCCCCAGCATCATGCATGGAGGAGTCAGCTGAATTATTTGAACACAGCGTCAGCCACTTGCTTCTTGAGGATACACAGACATTACTTGATTACAATGTTGGTTCTGAGGTAGAGGAAGGGAGTAACACAAGCCTACAGAGAGGGGAGAACACTGATAAACAACAAATTGGCACTCATGTTCCCCCAGGTGCAGCGTATTGCCAATTTGGTGCCAGTGATGATGGAGGGGATGATGATGATGATGAAGTCACTGACACGACTTGGGTGCTGGGTAGAGCAGAGGAGGAAAGTGAGAGAAGGGAGTAACATGAGCCTACAGAGAGGGGAAAACATTGATAAACAACAAATTGGCACTCATGTTCCCCCAGCTGCAACGTATTGCCAATTTGGTGCCAGTGATGATGGAGGGGATGATGATGATGAAGTCACTGATGTGACTTGGGTGCTGGGTAGAGCAGAGGAGGAAAGTGAGAGAAAGGCACAACTTCAATAAAGCAGCCATCATGGAAGAGTAGAGAGCAACCACCCTATTCCATCAGATTGTAGAGCTGTTATCTCCCGACCCACTTCCCGCAGCTCAGCTGTGTGGGCTTTTTTTTTAGCACATGTTCAGCCAATTGCACTATTGCAATTTTACTCATTGTGAAAGTAAATAAAAGGTAAAAGCAAAAAAAAAAAGCAAAAAAAAAGGCTGACGGAAATTTTATTGAAAGGGGGGAAATGTCTGCTTCAAGTCTTGATCTCTTTGGTGAAGTAGTCCTTTAAGCTATTATATAAGAACTGGTCCATTTCTGGTATATAGTAAAGGGTGTCTAGAACCTACTGCAATAAAAGTAAAAGCAGGAAAAAAAAAACCTTCTGATATAAAATTATCCCACATGTTTAATTAAGCAAGGCAGAACAAATAATCAATTTGAAGCTGTAAATGCCCTTGTGGCACCTCGCCGGAGAGGTCCGCTTATCCAGTATTTGTTGTTCCCAGCAGGGAGATTGGATGGGCCTGGTTGAGTCCCCCCCCTCCACAATCACAGACTCTTGTAGTGCAGGAAACATTTATATCAACTAGAAATGTCACAGCAGAATGGATGAGGATTTAACGTGATTGAAATGTTAATATTTTCTCATCAACAGACAGCGGGACGGGAATTAAATTGAATACACAAAATCCGCCATCAAGCAGGCATTCACAGATGAACTCGGTCCTTGCCTGCCTTCAGCCACTTTTGGCTTTCTCATACAAGTGGCTTAAATAATTCAGCACGCACACAGAGTAAAAAGGGTTTTAGTTTACAAGTAATGTCTCCATGATACATATAGATCACAAGGCAAAGAAGGTGAATTGAAATGTACAGCATTTTTCTCCATCTCTGCGGAAGGCTGTAAAACACAAAAAGTACATCAGGTTCGCTAAATCTGCAAAGATTGGATATCTTTTTAAATAATGGCAGTAACTTTAAACAACCTCAGCAATCTCTGAGATGTATTTTGTTTACGGTTGTCGACAAAAGCTTTAAAAGGACTCTGCTCTTCGGAAAATGACTTACACCTCAGGTTCTTTAGAAGCGATTTAGCATTCTGGCTTGGTTTGCAAATTACCTATAGTATTTCAGGGAAAATGCCACTGATCCAATTTGAATGTGTAAATGTCTTGGTGCTGGCTCTGTCCCTTACTCTGTAAAAACAGATATTATCCCACTGAGAATTACTTACAGGAACAAGTGTTAAATGTGGTGCTTCAGTAAAAAGCTGGCCATACACTTATTTTTATTTTTTTTTTGCAGGCAAAATGAAAGAAAACTGGCAGATCCTCCATCCACACTATACAAGGTGGAATAAACTCCCTCTGTGGGTATTGAAGGATAATTGGATGCAGCTGCTTTTGATGGATGGTTGATAAATGTATTGAATGAACATTGGATGTAGTCACTTATCGTCCGACAATTTTCCACCCAGCTTAAATTTTTATTTGAGGGATGTTGTGTGGGAGGCAGCCAACAGGATATTTTTTGGGACATGGGGAGGAGGTATACATATTTCCAAAAAGGGTTGCCCAGCAACAATTGAATCACTTGAAAATAACGCCAGAAATCTCTGGCCATGCCCACAGATCAAAGACCAGTGCCCATTTTAGCCAAAAATGTGAGGATCAATTCATATAGAGCTTATAGGAAGCATTAAAGAGTCTGGGTGCCCATTTACTCATCAGGCACAGACACCCTTAAAAAACAACTCTACCTTTCCACACAGTTTACATAATTTGTTTGGGTCAAGCTGGGCACTAGCCTGTGAGGTCGCGGGATGTACGGTATAAACTGTATGTAGCTGTCTCATCCCGGAACACAGAAGAGTCTACCGCAGGGGCACTCAGACGCTCAGAGCAAGTAGTGTATTCTAGCAATGAATATAAAGCTTCCTCTGACTGGCTGAGTCAGAGAGGGGAGCTGATGATGTCACAACCTTTGACTCTTTCACATTGCTTGTTCTGAGCTGCTGAGCACCAAGACTCTTCTGTGTTCCGGAAAGAGACAGCTACATACAGTTTATACCGCACATCCAGCGGCCTCACAGGTTAGTGAGGGACATAGTTTGTGTGGACCAGATTGACCCAAACGAACTATGTAAAGTGTATGGAAAGATAAAGTTGTTCTTTAAACGTGACATTTAACAATATCCTTATTCTCCAAAAATATCCATAAACATCCACAATTTAATGACCCTGTATTCTATTTTCCATAAAATTATTTCTTTGCTTTTCTGCCTCCTTGTAATGTCCAAAACCTCTGCTTTCCGCCCTCACTTCTACAGTGTCTTCCAAAGTATTCACCCCCCTTGGCTTTTTACCTATTTTGTTACATTACAGCCTTTGGTTCAATGTTTTTTTAATCTGAATTATATGTGATGGATCAGAACACAATAGTCTAAGTTGGTGAAGTAAAATTTGAAAAATAAATACATAAAACTATTTTTCAGAAATAAAAAAATTATAATTGGCATGTGATGTCCATCTGTGTGCAATCAAATGCCCTGTACACACAATAGGATTTTCTGACAACAAAACTGTGGATTTTTTTCCGAAGGATGTTGGCTCAAACTTGTCTTGCATACACACGGTCACAAAAATGTTGTCGGAAATTCCGAATGTCAAGAACGCGGTGATGTACAACACGTACGACGAGCCGAGAAAAATTAAGTTCAATAGCCAGTGCGGCTCTTCTGCTTGATTCCGAGCATGCATGAACTTTTGTGCATCGGACTTATGTACACACGATCGGAATTTCCGACAACAAGTTTTGTTGTCGGAAAATTTGAGAACCTGCGCTCAAACATTTGTTGTCGGAAATTCAGAAACAAATGTTCTATGGAGCATACACACGGTCGGACTTTCCGACAACAAGCTCACATCCAACATTTTTGTCGGAAAATCCTATCGTGTGTACAGGGCATAAGTGTCACATGATCTGTCATTACAGATACAAACCTTTTTGAAAGGCCCCAGAGGCTGCAACACCTAAGCAAGGGGCACCACTAACCAAACACTGCCATGAAGATCAAGGAACTCTACAAACAAGTAAGGGACAATGTTGTTGAGAAGTACAAATCAGGGTTAGGTTATAAAAAAATATCCAAATCTTTAATGATCCCTAGGAGCACCATCAAATCTATCTTAACCAAATGGAAAGAACATGGCACAACAGCAAACCTGCCAAGAGACAGCCGCACACCAAAACTCACGGACCGGGCAAGGAGGGCCTTAATCAGAGAGGCAGAACAGAGACCTAAGGTAACCCTGGAGGAGCTACAGAGTTCCACAGCAGAGACTGGAGTATCTGTATATAGAACGACAATCAGCCGTACACTCCATAGAGTTGGGCTTTATGGCAGAGTGATCAGAAGAAAGCCATTACTTTCAGCAAATCATGGCAAAAATCAAAAGCATGGCACGTTTTGAGTTTTTGAAAAGGCATGTGGGAGACTCCCAAAATGTATGGAGGAAGGTGCTCTGGTCTGATGAGACTAAAATTGAACTTTTTGGCCATCAAAGAAAACGCTATGTCTGGCGCAAACCCAACACATCACATCACCCAAAGAACACCATCCCCATCATCATGCTGTGAGGATGTTTTTCAGCAGTCGGGACTGGGAAACTGGTCAGGGTTAAGGAAAAGATGGATGGTGCTAAATACGGGGATATTCTTGAGCAAAACCTGTACCTGTACCACTCTGTGTGTGATTTGAGGCTAGGACGGAGGTTCACCTTCCAGCAGGACAATGACCCCAAACACACTGCTAAAGCAACACTTGAGTGGTTTAAGGGGAAACATGTAAATGTGTTGGAATGGCCTAGTCAAAGCCCAGACCTCAATCCAATAGAAAATCTGTGGTCAGACTTAAAGATTGCTGTTCACAAGCGCAAACCATCCAACTTGAAGGAGCTGGAGCAGTTTTGCAAGAAGGAATGGGCAAAAATCCCAGTGGTAAGATGTGGCAAGCTCATAGAGACTTATCCAAAGCAACTTGGAGCTGTGATAGCTGCAAAAGGTGGCTCTACAAAGTATTGACTTTAGGAAGGTGAATAGTTATGCACATTGACTTTTTCTGTTATTTTGTCCTATTTGTTGTTTGCTTCACAATAATAAAAAAAATCTTGAAAGTTGTGGGCATGTTCTGTAAATTAAATGATGCAAGTCCTCAAACAATCCATGTTAATTCCAGGTTGTGAGGCAACACAACACGAAAAATGCCAAGGGGGTGAATACTTTTGCAAGGCACTGTAAATGAGCAGTGAGTGTTAGTTGCAGTCACCTGCACTGCTTTATGCACTCTACAAATCCCATATCCCATATCAGGAGCAAGCAAGAGAGAGTGGCTACATTCCTCCATACAGTAAGCAAGAGAGCGTGGCTACATTCCTACATACAGTGGGACAATAAAGAATGGGCGTAGCTACCCTCTAACAGGAAGCCAGATCACAGCAGCAAAAAAAAAAAATAACTTGGAGATTTGAAGGAGGCTGAGAGCAATAGAAGGTCATTTGTGAGTTAGGTTAGGGAGTTAGTCACCCCAGCATACCGGGACTGCTCCAGCAATGTAAACTGAGCTGACAACCCAGGGGAGATATGTTTATCCGTTTCCCTCCCTCAGTAGCTCAGAAAGGCCATACTAGATGAGGCAGTGGAAGCTAGGCAAGTGGTTCGCAACCAGGTGCATATCTCCCAACTTTTTGAGATGTCAATGAGGGACACCTATTAGCAAAAATATGTAGGCATAGGGCAACCCCCCCCCCCCCCTTTAAAGAAGAATTATAAAAAAAAATTATCAGTTAAACCCACAAGTGTTTTTTTTTTAACACTACTTTTCCATTATACTGGCTTTTGACATTTACAAATGCAGCAATTTAGAAATTGGATGAGAGGTTTAGCACTGGGAAACATTTTTTGAAACATAAATACTGTTTTTATAAACAACTATATAGATTAGACCAAAATGGGGGACAAATGAGGAGGAAAAAGGGACAGAAGGACTTTGTTCCAAATACAGGGACAGTTGGGAGCTATGCAGGTGAGAGGCCCTCTGCTGCCAGAATAGGATGAAGACAGCCACATCAGAGCTTAAAGTGGAATTAAACTCACCAATGTAACCATTTCCCAAAACAGTTACATTTAAGGCACCCCTTGAATGATAACTGTAACTGTTACTAGTGTGCTTATGTCAGCTTTCAACCAAACTGTCAAGCCATCAATTGGCTGGCGTTGTATCTGATCACATATGCAGCACCATGACAACTGCAGATCAAACAGAGGCTAAGATTGCTGTAACCTTGTCTGTAAAGGGTAGGAGAGTTTAGTTCCACTTCAAAAACATGCAGCTTCGCCAGAAGACCCAACTACCTCTCTTTGAGTAGTCCAGTTTCAGTAGGCTGGCTCCTTGATCTTGAATCCCTCCACCTGTGTTGCAAGGTTTTATAATAATCCCAATTCAGATGTCAGATGCTTGTAGGCAGGGGTTAAGTGTGTGTCATATTCAAGGGGTTAAGGGGGGGGGGGTGTCATGGGGATGGGTCACCTGGTTGTATGTGTAATACCTTTTTGGGGTGGTGTCTAGTGACAAGTGGGAAGGACTGGTCTCATATGGTTTAAATGTAGGCTGACGGTACGCTAGAAACAAGCCCATCTGGGTTAGGAAATTGGACAGTTCTGTTAGAAGGGACCAAAATGAAGGACTGCTGTTTGATGTGATATATGTAAAGAGACAGCACAAGCCATAACTGTACAGAAGCCATGTTTACTGAAAAGACCCAGCAGAAACAGGATACACCACACAGAAAGAATTACAAAAGAGATGCACCATAGAGTTGCATTTAAAGAAACATATCATCCATAACATCTCTACCCTTTTAGTGTTAATAAATGAACATTGTGAAATTCAAAAGAGACACAGCAATAACACATTCTATAGGTTAAGTCTCATAGGTGGTTTTGAACATCTACCACTGCGGGTGAAGACTGGCCCTTGTGCAAGGATTCCTTTAGCTCTCTCTGAAGTTACTGGGCTCCTCTCATCACGTACTGGTATGCTCTGCACTTGACAGCTATCGGGTATACTTGCTTGCTCAAAACTGTCATTGCCATTGGTATGAGGCATTGCCTCTGTACATGCCTCACTGTCAATGGTAGAGTATGTCCTTGTGATACTGGGTGAGTCTGATCTATCAACGGGATACTGAGATTCAGACTGCTCTGCCACTCTCAAATCCAATCGATTGTGGAGATAGAGAATTCCTTCAACGTTCACAAGATAGAAGCGTGGTGCAACCTTTTGCAGACAAGTACCTATTCTCCAACGGCCTGTTTGATCACCAGGTAATGGTTTCATACGGATTTGTTCCCCAATATTCAATTCTGGCAAATCTCTTGCCGAAGTGTCATATCGTGCCTTTGACACTTGTCTCTTAATCCTTAACTTTTCTGTAACACCTTGTATGACAGAGGGTTCAAGCAGTCTATTTGCTACTGGTAAGGAGGTCTTTAATCTCCTTGACATCAGTCTTTGTGCCGGACTACTATCCATGCCTTCAGTCGGAGTGTTTCTCCAATGTAAAATGGCCTTCCATGGGTCTTTACCATCACTTTGTGCTTTCTTGCATACATTTTTACAATCTTTACAGCTGATTCAGCTTTGCCATTAGCCTGTGGATGACGTGGTGAGGAAGTAGGTTTGCAAATTGAGGGCCATTGTCGGAGATCACTGTATCTGGTTGGCCATGACGTGCAAACTGAGCCTTGCATCTCTTAATTGTAGCTTCAGTGGATAAGTCGGGAAGAAGGTCTATTTCCTAGAAGTCTGAATAATGATCGACTAATAGCAGGTATTCCTTGCCTGCATAGTTGAATAAGTCCATAATCTGCCACGGACACGTAGGTATCTCATGTGACATCATGGTTTATTTTTGTTGTAAGTGGGCATATTCATTGCAGGTGGGACAATTACTGACAAAGTCTTTCATTTCATCATGCATGTTGGGCCAGTAAAGAGTATCACGAGCTTGTCTGTAGCATGCTTCCCCACCAATATGGCTGGAGTGTATGCGTAATAACATCTCTGCTCTCAGTGACTTCGGTACAATGACCCTTGGACCTTTGTAAAAGATACCGTTTTTATGATGATCTCATCTCTAAAGGACCAGTATTCCCTTACAATTCCAGGTACTGCCTCTTTTTTCTCTGGCCACCCACTCAAAACATTAGACTTCAAAGTTTGTAAAGTTGCATCACTGTCAGTGTGCTGTATGAGTTGATGTAGTCGCTGATCTGTGACATTAAGATCCGCTTGATTGATATCAGCAAAGAAATTTTGTTCCTGTTGCAGCAGACAAATTGTACGATGCTCATGCTCACCTCCAGGCGCCACATTATCTGACGTAGCACTGCTCAGGGTATCGCTGATATACATTTCACATCCTGGCTTGTAGACAACATTGAGGTTGTAATGCTGCAATGTAAGCATCATGCTCTGCAAACGCTTGGGAGCACACAAAAGGGGCTTTTTGAATATGGCTATCAGAGGTTTGTTATCAGTTTCAGCTGTAATTAAATCCCCCCCATAAAGATAATGATGGAAACGCTGGCAAGCAAATACAATGCTTAAACATTCCTTCTCAATTTGAGCATAATTTTGCTCAGCTGAGGAAAGAGCTCTAGACACATATGCAACTGGCTAACCTTTCTGCAAAAGGTGACCAAGCGTTTTATATCCTCTACTGCCCGGTCATGCTTGGGAAGCCAGTGCCAAACTGCATCTTTGTCCAGAAGTCGCCTTAATGGCTCACACACCTCAGATAAGTGTGGCAGGAATTTTGCTAGGTATGTAACAAAGCCAATAAATCTCTGTACCACTTTGGCATTAGCAGGCTGTGGCATGTCCACAATGGCTTTAATCTTATCCGGGTCAGCTTTTAAGCCTTGTGAAGACAGGATATGTCCATGGAAACGGACTTCTTCCACCTTGAACTGCAATTTCTTTACACTAAGCCTCAGCATCACCTGCCTACAACGATCCAGTAGCGCAATTAACTTTTCATCATGGTCACGCTCAGCCTTCTCATCTGTATTACCGCAGCCAACTATAAGAATGTCATCAGCTATTGGCTCAATTCCGTGAAGACCACCTAATAGTTCATGCTGCTTTCGCTGGTATACCTCATGTGCTACAGAGACTCCAAATAGTAGTTTGAGCCATCTCTTTCTGCCCTAAGGAGTCCAAAACGTGGTCATGTAGCTACTCTTTTCATCCAGTTTGCACTGTAAAAAGGCATCTCTTGCATCAACAAGTGTGAAGACATGTGCTTTAGGTAGTTTGTGAAAAATATCATCGAGTGTTGGCATTAGGTAGTGTGACCATTTCATGGCCATATTCAGAAACTTGGGATCAATGCATATTATGATCCTCTCTCTGATAACAACCATGTTACTGATCCAATCTGTAGGCTCTGATACTGAAGTTAGATGTCCCTCAGCTTCATTTTTATCTAGTTGAGCTTTAACCTGTGGCTTAATGGCGATAGGCACATCGCGTGGGGCACATTGTACAGGTTGAATGGTAGGATCAAGTTCAAAACGAACCTCTCCTGGAACAAAGACTATCAGGCCCTCAAACACATCACTGTAGGCATGAAGAATTTGCTGTTTTGTCAGTGGCCTAGCCAGAGATTTTGCAGGCTGATTATCAACATTATGTAGCTGCTTATCAGTGCTTATCAGTGCTAAGCAGGTGTGCGTCCTCCAGATCTGACAATTGCTCAGTTGTGTGCAGCTTCCTTGCTTCCCTTTTACTGGACAGACACACTCTTGCAAAGTGATTTGGTTTACCACATGCAGTACAGATTTTCCCATATGCAGGACACTTTTCTTTCTCTCGTGCATGCACTTTGCTGCAATACTTGCATGATGCAAGCTTTCTCCCAGGTGAGTTGTGTAGGTGACCCTTGTGCTGAAACTTATGCTGGTGGTTTTTGAAGCTTTGCTGTTGTTTAGAAGTTGCATTGATATTGTCAATCAGTTTATCCTGCTCCATAGCTTTCATATGTTTGTCAGTAAGTTCTGCAGTGCGACATATCTCAATTGCTGTTTCTAGATCTAAATCATGTTTCCTCAATAGGTGGCGGCATGTGCTTTCACTGGTGATACCCAAAACTATTTTATCACAAATAAGTTCATCTCTCAGAGAGCCATACTCACAGCTTGCAGCTTTTTCTCTAAGCCGTGTGACAAACCTGTCTATTGATTCAGTCTTCTTGCTTACAGCAGCCAAATGTATATCTTTCATATATGACATTTTTAGAGGGTCTGAAGAAAGCAGGGCCGATCCTAGGGTCACCGGCGCCTGGGTGCAGAAATATTTCTGGCGCCCCCACATGGGCGTGGTCATCTTACTAACTCCTCCCCTTTATATATGTTTCTATGGCAACGACTCAAACACAGAGATGCTCCCCTAAGAAGTTTTTGTTACCCTAGGATCCTCCCATGATCTTTTAACAATAAAAAAAATACAGGAAGAGCGTACACTAATGAGACCTGGAGGGGAGTCTCTCTGATGCACAGAAAGAGGGCTTCTGTTAGAGAGTCTGTTAGAAAGAGCCCCCAGACATAGTACAGGAGATGGCCAGAGACTGCAGACATGATACAGGAGATGGTCAAAGACTGCAGACATGATACAGGAGATGGTCAGAGACTGCAGACATGATATAGGAGATGGTCAGAGACTGCAGACATGATACAGGAGATGGTCAGAGACTGCAGACATGATACAGGAGATGGTCAGAGACTGCAGACATGATACAGGAGATGATCAGAGACTGCAGACATGATACAGGAGATGGTCAGAGACTGCAGACATGATACAGGAGATGGTCAGAGACTGCAGACATGATACAGGAGATGGTCAGAGACTGCAGACATGATACAGGAGATGGTCAGAGACTGCAGACATGATACAGGAGATGATCAGACACTGCAGACATAGTACAGGAGATGATCAGAGACTGCAGACATAGTACAGGAGATGGTCAGAGACTGCAGATATTGTACAGGAGATGCCCAGAGACTGCAGACATAATACAGGAGATGATCAGAGACTGCAGACATAATACAGGAGATGATCAGAGACTGCAGACATAGTACAGGAGATGGTCAGAGACTGCAGACATAGTACAGGAGATGGTCAGAGACTGCAGATATTGTACAGGAGATGCCCAGAGACTGCAGACATAGTACAGGAGACAGTCAGAGACTGCAATCATAGAACAGGAGATGGTCAGAGCCTGCAATCACAGAACAGGAGATGGTCAGAGACTGCAGACATAGTACAGGAGATGGTCAGAGACTGCAGACATAGTACAGGAGATGATCAGAGACTGCAGACATAGTACAGGAGATGGTCAGAGACTGCAGACATAGTACAGGAGATGGTCAGAGCCTGCAATCACAGAACAGGAGATGGTCAGAGACTGCAGACATAGTACAGGAGATGCCCAGAGACTGCAGACATAGTACAGGAGATGGTCATAGACTGTAGTTATGATACAAGAGACAGTCAGAGACTGCAATCATAGAACAGGAGATGGTCAGAGCCTGCAATCACAGAACAGGAGATGGTCAGAGACTGCAGACATAGTACAGGAGATGGTCAGAGACTGCAGACATAGTACAGGAGATGATCAGAGACTGCAGACATAGTACAGGAGATGGTCAGAGACTGCAGACATAGTACAGGAGATGGTCAGAGACTGCAGACATAGTACAGGAGATGGTCAGAGACTGCAGACATAGTACAGGAGATGGTCAGAGACTGTAGTTATGATACAAGAGACGATCAGAGACTGCAATCATAGAACAGGAGATGATCAGAGACTGCAGATATGTTACAAGAGATGGTCAGAGATTGTAGTTATGATACAAGAGACAGTCAGAGACTGCAATCATAGAACAGGAGATGGTCAGAGACTGCAAACATAGAACAGGAGATGATCAGAGACTGCAGACATAGTACATGAGATGGTCAGAGACTGCAGACATAGTACAGGAGATGCCCACAGACTGCAGACATAGTACAGGAGATGATCTGAGACTGCAGACATAGTACAGGAGATACCCAGAGACTGCAGGCATAGTACAAGAGATAGTCAGAGACTGCAGACATAGTACAGGAGATGATCAGAGACTGCAGACATAGTACAGGAGATGATCAGAGACTGCAGACATAGTACAGGAGATGATCAGAGACTGCAGACATAGTACAGGAGATGCCCAGAGACTGCAGACATAGTACAGGAGATGGTCAGAGACTGCAGACATAGTACAGGAGATGATCAGAGACTGCAGACATAGTACAGGAGATGATCAGAGACTGCAGACAGGATATAAGAGATGGTCAGAGACTGCAGACATAGTACAGGAGATGGTCAGAGACTGCAGACATAGTACAGGAGATGATCAGAGACTGCAGACATAGTACAGGAGATGCCCAGAGACTGCAGGCATAGTACAAGAGATGGTCAGAGACTGCAGACATAGTACAGGAGATGATCAGAGACTGCAGACATAGTACAGGAGATGCCCAGAGACTGAAGACATAGTACAGGAGATGGTCAGAGACTGCAGACATAGTACATGAGATGATCAGAGACTGCAGACATAGTACAGGAGATGCCCAGAGACTGCAGACATAGTACAGGAGATGGTCAGAGACTGTAGTTATGATACAAGAGACGATCAGAGACTGCAATCATAGTACAGGTGATGGTCAGAAAAAGCAATCATAGAACAGGAGATGGTCAGAGCCTGCAATCACAGAACAGGAGATGGTCAGAGACTGCAGACATAGTACAGGAGATGCCCAGAGACTGCAGACATAGTACAGGAGATGGTCAGAGACTGTAGTTATGATACAAGAGACAGTAAGAGACTGCAATCATAGAACAGGAGATGGTCAGAGCCTGCAATCACAGAACAGGAGATGGTCAGAGACTGCAGACATAGTACAGGAGATGGTCAGAGACTGCAGACATAGTACAGGAGACGATCAGAGACTGCAGACGTAGTACAGGAGATGGTCAGCGACTGCAGACATAGTACAGGAGATGGTCAGAGACTGCAGACATAGTACAGGAGATGATCAGAGACTGCAGACATAGTACAGGAGATGGTCAGAGACTGCAGACATAGTACAGGAGATGGTCAGAGACTGCAGACATAGTACAGGAGATGGTCAGAGACTGCAGACATAGTACAGGAGATGGTCAGAGACTGTAGTTATGATACAAGAGACGATCAGAGACTGCAATCATAGAACAGGAGATGATCAGAGACTGCAGACATGTTACAAGAGATGGTCAGAGATTGTAGTTATGATACAAGAGACAGTCAGAGACTGCAATCATAGAACAGGAGATGATCAGAGACTGCAAACATAGAACAGGAGATGATCAGAGACTGCAGACATAGTACATGAGATGGTCAGAGACTGCAGACATAGTACAGGAGATGCCCAGAGACTGCAGACATAGTACAGGAGATAATCAGAGACTGCAGACATAGTACAGGAGATACCCAGAGACTGCAGGCATAGTACAAGAGATGGTCAGAGACTGCAGACATAGTACAGGAGATGATCAGAGACTGCAGACATAGTACAGGAGATGGTCAGAGACTGCAGACATAGTACAGGAGATGATCAGAGACTGCAGACATAGTACAGGAGATGATCAGAGACTGCAGACATAGTACAGGAGATGCCCAGAGACTGCAGACATAGTACAGGAGATGGTCAGAGACTGCAGACATAGTACAGGAGATGATCAGAGACTGCAGACATAGTACAGGAGATGATCAGAGACTGCAGACAGGATATAAGAGATGGTCAGAGACTGCAGACATAGTACAGGAGATGGTCAGAGACTGCAGACATAGTACAGGAGATGATCAGAGACTGCAGACATAGTACAGGAGATGCCCAGAGACTGCAGGCATAGTACAAGAGATGGTCAGAGACTGCAGACATAGTACAGGAGATGATCAGAGACTGCAGACATAGTACAGGAGATGCCCAGAGACTGAAGACATAGTACAGGAGATGGTCAGAGACTGCAGACATAGTACAGGAGATGATCAGAGACTGCAGACATAGTACAGGAGATGCCCAGAGACTGCAGACATAGTACAGGAGATGGTCAGAGACTGTAGTTATGATACAAGAGACGATCAGAGACTGCAATCATAGTACAGGTGATGGTCAGAAAAAGCAATCATAGAACAGGAGATGGTCAGAGCCTGCAGACATAGTACAGGAGATGATCAGAGACTGCAGACATAGTACAGGAGATGATCAGAGACTGCAGACATAGTACAGGAGATGATCAGAGACTGCAGACATAGTACAGGAGATGGTCAGAGACTGTAGTTATGATACAAGAGACGGTCAGAGACTGCAATCATAGAACAGGAGATGGTCAGAGACTGCAGACATACTACAGGAGATAGCCAGAGACTGCAGACATACTACAGGAGATGGTCAGAGACTGCAGACACAGTACAGGAGATGCCCAGAGACTGCAGACATAGTACAGGAGATGGTCAGAGACTGTAGTTATGATACAAGAGACGATCAGAGACTGCAATCATAGTACAGGTGATGGTCAGAGAAAGCAATCATAGAACAGGAGATGGTCAGAGACTGCAGACATAGTACAGGAGATGATCAGAGACTGCAGACATAGTACAGGAGATGATCAGAGACTGAAGACATAGTACAGGAGATGATCAGAGACTGCAGACATAGTACAGGAGATGGTCAGAGACTGAAGACATAGTACAGGAGATGGTCAGAGACTGCAGACATAGTACATGAGATGATCAGAGACTGCAGACATAGTACAGGAGATGCCCAGAGACTGCAGACATAGTACAGGAGATGGTCAGAGACTGTAGTTATGATACAAGAGACGATCAGAGACTGCAATCATAGTACAGGTGATGGTCAGAAAAAGCAATCATAGAACAGGAGATGGTCAGAGCCTGCAATCACAGAACAGGAGATGGTCAGAGACTGCAGACATAGTACAGGAGATGCCCAGAGACTGCAGACATAGTACAGGAGATGGTCAGAGACTGTAGTTATGATACAAGAGACAGTCAGAGACTGCAATCATAGAACAGGAGATGGTCAGAGCCTGCAATCACAGAACAGGAGATGGTCAGAGACTGCAGACATAGTACAGGAGATGGTCAGAGACTGCAGACATAGTACAGGAGACGATCAGAGACTGCAGACGTAGTACAGGAGATGGTCAGCGACTGCAGACATAGTACAGGAGATGGTCAGAGACTGCAGACATAGTACAGGAGATGATCAGAGACTGCAGACATAGTACAGGAGATGGTCAGAGACTGCAGACATAGTACAGGAGATGGTCAGAGACTGCAGACATAGTACAGGAGATGGTCAGAGACTGCAGACATAGTACAGGAGATGGTCAGAGACTGTAGTTATGATACAAGAGACAATCAGAGACTGCAATCATAGAACAGGAGATGATCAGAGACTGCAGACATGTTACAAGAGATGGTCAGAGATTGTAGTTATGATATAAGAGACAGTCAGAGACTGCAATCATAGAACAGGAGATGGTCAGAGACTGCAAACATAGAACAGGAGATGATCAGAGACTGCAGACATAGTACATGAGATGGTCAGAGACTGCAGACATAGTACAGGAGATGCCCAGAGACTGCAGACATAGTACAGGAGATAATCAGAGACTGCAGACATAGTACAGGAGATACCCAGAGACTGCAGGCATAGTACAAGAGATGGTCAGAGACTGCAGACATAGTACAGGAGATGATCAGAGACTGCAGACATAGTACAGGAGATGGTCAGAGACTGCAGACATAGTACAGGAGATGATCAGAGACTGCAGACATAGTACAGGAGATGATCAGAGACTGCAGACATAGTACAGGAGATGCCCAGAGACTGCAGACATAGTACAGGAGATGGTCAGAGACTGCAGACATAGTACAGGAGATGATCAGAGACTGCAGACATAGTACAGGAGATGATCAGAGACTGCAGACAGGATATAAGAGATGGTCAGAGACTGCAGACATAGTACAGGAGATGGTCAGAGACTGCAGACATAGTACAGGAGATGATCAGAGACTGCAGACATAGTACAGGAGATGCCCAGAGACTGCAGGCATAGTACAAGAGATGGTCAGAGACTGCAGACATAGTACAGGAGATGATCAGAGACTGCAGACATAGTACAGGAGATGCCCAGAGACTGAAGACATAGTACAGGAGGTGGTCAGAGACTGCAGACATAGTACAGGAGATGATCAGAGACTGCAGACATAGTACAGGAGATGCCCAGAGACTGCAGACATAGTACAGGAGATGGTCAGAGACTGTAGTTATGATACAAGAGACGATCAGAGACTGCAATCATAGTACAGGTGATGGTCAGAAAAAGCAATCATAGAACAGGAGATGGTCAGAGCCTGCAGACATAGTACAGGAGATGATCAGAGACTGCAGACATAGTACAGGAGATGATCAGAGACTGCAGACATAGTACAGGAGATGATCAGAGACTGCAGACATAGTACAGGAGATGGTCAGAGACTGTAGTTATGATACAAGAGACGGTCAGAGACTGCAATCATAGAACAGGAGATGGTCAGAGACTGCAGACATACTACAGGAGATAGCCAGAGACTGCAGACATACTACAGGAGATGGTCAGAGACTGCAGACACAGTACAGGAGATGCCCAGAGACTGCAGACATAGTACAGGAGATGGTCAGAGACTGTAGTTATGATACAAGAGACGATCAGAGACTGCAATCATAGTACAGGTGATGGTCAGAGAAAGCAATCATAGAACAGGAGATGGTCAGAGACTGCAGACATAGTACAGGAGATGATCAGAGACTGCAGACATAGTACAGGAGATGATCAGAGACTGAAGACATAGTACAGGAGATGATCAGAGACTGCAGACATAGTACAGGAGATGGTCAGAGACTGTAGTTATGATACAAGAGACGGTCAGAGACTGCAATCATAGAACAGGAGATGGTCAGAGACTGCAGACATACTACAGGAGATAGCCAGAGACTGCAGACATACTACAGGAGATGGTCAGAGACTGCAGACATAGTACAAGAGATGCTCAGAGACTGCAGACATAATACAGGAGATGGTCAGAGACTGCAGACATAGTACAGGAGATGATCAGAGACTGCAGACATACTACAAGAGATGGTCAGAGACTGCAGACATACTACAAGAGATGGTCAGAGACTGCAGACATACTACAGGTGATGGTCAGAGACTGCAGTTCCTATGGACACTAGTGCATAATGGCCGATCGGCCCCCTCACCTGACCCAGCGATACAGCAACGGTTCCTCTGATCAGAAGTCAGCTCACTCTGAATTGCCCATGGTGACTCCGCTGGGTAGTACCCAGATCTGTATTCCTGCAATGACTCCATTCCTTTCTCTGCCAGGGATGGCGCTAGGCTGTGTGGCTTTCACTCTGGTGGCACAGGGCAGTGGGGTTCTCTCTCTGATGGTGTTCTCTCAGCACTGTCTTCTCCCTCTGGAGTCCTGGGTGTACTTCCCTGAAAGCTTTCCAAGGCTCCTGTCTCTCTCTCTCTCCCATTCAGCTGAGCCTGCTGTGTGGGCTGCAGTTTCCGTGTTACAGTGGGGCTGACAGTCCCCGGGACTATATGTCCCACAATCCTCTTCTCTGCTACTTTTTCTATTCTGTTTCCTCCCTGGTTGATATGAAGGCGGGGGAAGAAACATAGTGGGCAGCTGTGCTGGCAAGCACCGCTCACTAGTACAGCAGCACGCAGGAGGAGAGGGAGGGGGGAAAGGAGAGGGAGGGGGAAAGGAGAGGGAGGGGGGAAAGGAGAGCCCACAGCTGCATTGGCTTCACTAGGGTTAGGGTCACCCCCCTTCCACCAACTATAGTACAGTACAGACCCCCTCCACTACATTTAGACCCCCCCTCCGTCAGTGCAGAACCCGCACTAAGTATAAACCCCTCCCTCAGTACAGACCTTACTTAGTACAGATCCCCCCAGGTAACCCCGCCTCTATTAGTACAGACCCCCCCAGGACAGATCTCCCTCTCCATTAGTACAGACCCCACAGGACAAACCACCCCTCCATTGGTACAGACCCCCCAGGACAGACCCCCCTATTAGTACAGACCCCCCCAGGACAGACCCCCTCTCCATTAGTACAGACTCCCCTCCATTAGTACAGACCCCCTCTCCGTTAGTACAAACCCCCCTCCATTAGTACAGACCCCCCCTCCATTAGTACAGACCCCCCCATTAGTACAGACCCCCCCTCCATTAGTACAGACCCCATTAGTACAGACCCCACCTCAGTACAGACCCCCCCATTAGTACAGACCCCCTCTCCATTAGTACAGACCCCCCCTCCATTAGTACAGACCCCCCAGGACAGACCCCCCGTCCATTAGTACAGACCCCCCCTCCATTAGTACAGACCCCCTCCATTAGTACAGACCCCCCTCCATTAGTACAGACCCCCCAGGACAGACCCCCCTCCATTAGTACAGACCCCTCAGTACAGACCCCCTCTCCATTAGTACAGACCCCCCTCCATTAGTACAGACCCCCCAGTACAGACCCCCCCCATTAGTACAGACCCCCCTCTATTAGTACAGACCCCATTAGTACAGACCCCCTCTCCATTAGTACAGACCCCCCTCCATTAGTACAGACCCCATTAGTACAGACCCCCTCTCCATTAGTACAGACCCCCTCTCCATTAGTACAGACCCCCCCATTAGTACGGACCCCCTCCATTAGTACAGACCCCATTAGTACAGACCCCCCCTCCATTAGTACAGACCCCATTAGTACAGATCCCCTCTCCATTAGTACAGACCCCCCAGAACAGACCCCCCTCCATTAGTACAGACCCCCCCATTAGTACAGATCCCCCTCCATTAGTACAGACCCCCTCTCCATTAGTATAGACCCCCCCTCCATTAGTACAGACCCCCCAGGACAGAACCCCCTTCATTAGTACAGAACCCCCCATTAGTACAGACCCCCCATTAGTACAGAACCCCCCATTAGTACAGACCCCCCCATTAGTACAGACCCCCCATTATTAGTACAGCCCCCCCATTATTAGTACAGCCCCCCCTCCATTAGTACAGACCCCCCCAATAGTACAGCCCCCCCTCCATTAGTACAGCCCCCCCTCCATTAGTACAGACCCCCCCATTAGTACAGCCCCCCCTCCATTAGTACAGCCTTCCCTCCATTAGTACAGTACAGACCCCCCCTCCATTAGGGTACATAAATACACCCGGGCGGCAGCTGGAGAGGAGAGGACAGTGTGCAGCCAGCCGCGCCACCCGGGTGGAGAGCAGAGTAGATCAAAGCAGGCAGGAGTGGGAGACACAGAGAGGAGAATGTGTCAGGCACGGACCGCTCCTCTGCCCCCCGTGCGACATCACTGTGCGGCTGGTCTCTCTCCACGCAGAGACCAGCCGCTCTGCCTCCGATGTCATCTCCGGCTGGCAGCTGCTCTCTTTCTCTGAGGAGGGGCTTGAGCAGCAAACAGCGGCGCCTTTCTTCTGGGAACACCGGCGGAGAGCCGCCGCCAGACACAATCAAGAGGAGGAGGAGGAGGAGGGAAGGGAGCACTCTGGCGCTTCAGCGCCCCCACCTCTCTGGCGCCTGGGTGCACTGCACCCAGTGCACCCCGTCTAGGACCGGCCCTGGAAGAAAGCTTCTAATGCATCCAAAATGGTTTTGGTGTTACTCTTTTGCTCCTCTGTGAGGTTCAGATTATGCTTGTAAACATGGAGGCATTCACTGCCCATCACCCTTCTCAGTGTGGCTGCTTGCACTGCTGCAGGCTTCTCATTTAACCCTGTGGCTAGGGAGTAGTCCTCTGCCCTGAAATTGTCCCAGTTACTGCTGACATCTCCACTCACCCTCATTGTCTCAGGCAGTGGAATGCTGTTAGCTGCCATGATGCTGTTTTCCTTGCTGCAAATACTCAGCATCCAGGACAGGACTGCAATTGTTAGGAGGCACAATCAGTTCCTTGAACACTCACATCAATGCTAGCAGGCTCACAGCATCAAGTGTATAGAAAGAGCATGGATCCAGAAATCTTCTGACATCATGTTTGATGTGATATATGTAAAGAGACAGCACAAACCATTACTGTACAGAAGCCATGTTTACTGAAAAGACCCAGCAGGAACAGGAAACACCACAAAGGAAGAAGTACAACAGTGATGCACCATAGAGTTGCATTTAAAGAAACATATCATCCATAACAACTGCTACTTGAGAAATTTGGTTTTATGGGAAGACTGCATTGCCCCCCTCCTCCTGTTCCTGTAAGCTTTGGTAAAGTAATGGAGAAGAAGGAGGAGTCTTGGCAATGTGCTGTGTTGTTGTAATAGCTCAGTGGGGTTCACGTAAAGCATAACTTTCAGCTAACAGTGAAGGCAATCATTTATTCCAAGAAATCATCAGGTATATGGTATACAGGCCTCAGGCTGACTATGGCTCAGGATTAGGAGCAGTCAAGACGGCTCAACGGCTTGCCAATTCAGATACAGTATCTCACAAAAGTGAGTTCACCCCTCAAATTTTTGTAAATATTTTATTATATCTTTTCATGTGACAACACTGAAGAAATGACACTTTGCTACAATGTAAAGTAGTGAGTGTACAGCTTGTATAACAGTGTAAATTTGCTGTCCCCTCAAAATAACTCAACACACAGCCATTAATGTCTAAACCGCTAGCAACAAAAGTGAGGGCACCAGATCGACAGGTGGTGCCCATGCCTAACTAAGATGGTGGCTTTCCTTCCAAAGATGAATGGCAATTATCGCTGAATACTGGCAGTGGGGTCAGAAGGGAAGCTATGAACAAGCCCCTCTGGGGTAGGCCATTGAACACTTCTGTTAGAAGGAACCTAAATGGAGGACTGCTACTGTTTTTGTAGGTTTCAGTAATTTCAGTAAAGTAATTAAGAAGATGGAGGGGGCCTTGACACTGTGTTGTGCTGTTCTAATGCCGTGTACACATGGTTGGCCTTGCCAATGGGATAACCTCCGGCATTTCCAACAGAAAAATTTAGAACATGTTCTCTATCTAAGTCCTTTGGAAATCCTGACAGAAAAAGCCTGATGGGGCATACACACTGTCGGAATATCCGACCAAAAGCTCCCATCTGACTTTTTCTGTCGGAAATTCCGACCGTGTAAACGGGGCATAACAGCTGATTGTGGTTTAAGTAAAGCATCTGAAAAGCTAACAGTGTGGACAATCATTTATTACAAGAAAGCCTCAGGTATATTGTATGCAGGCCTCAGGCCTGGAGATTATAATCAACCAAGATGGCAAAATGGCTTCCCATGTCAGGTATGTGTGTTTCCTGCCCAAGTCCAGAGAAGCCCGCAGCAACAGCATGTAATGCATAGTGGAGGGCATACATGACTGTGGTAACAGGGGAGTTAATAGTTTTAGGGGTGTGGTATTAAGTAACCAAGGGGGAGGTAGCAAGGAAGGCTTTATAAGGTAACCCCGCCCAAGGGGGTGTAACAGTAGCTGTGGAAAGTTCCTGGAAGAGCATGGCTGAGCTGGATAGCCTGATGGAGCAGCTCAGGGACGAGGCCGCGGTGCGGGGGGTGGCATGGCTGCAAGACACGATTACAGCGGCTTTGCACAGCAGGGAGCCAGAAGCGCAGGGTAGATCAAGCGGCGCCAGAACTCGGCGGTCCCGCCCGCCTGAACGATTCTCCCCTGACCAGCGTGTGACCGCACAACGGCAGCCCGGGACTCCTTTGGGTCCCGCGGTGGGCCCGCCGCCGAAACGGAAGGCTGGACCGGATGGAGGGAGATCGAGCGCGGCAGTGGCGCGGCAGGACGACCGGACGGAAGGTAATGGAACAGCGGTGCGGCCTAGCAGAGCGGGCAGAGTGAGGAGCGCTAGCCCCGCCCACTGGAGGAGAGATTCCACACTAGGGGAGAGATCACATGCAGCTAGCCCCGGGCCTTCTGGTTCCACGGCAGGGGCACACAGGAGGATCGAGAGGGGTCGGCCTAGCAGGGCAACACAGGTTCCAGGCGGCAGGACTGAGGTACACACTGGTCCAGGCAAAGCTAAATGCAAATTGGCAGGCGGAAGGGACACGCGGAGGCGGGGGCGTCCGGCCACAGCCCCAGCGGCAACCCTGACAGACAGGTCGGGTGGGCCTTCATCGGATGAAGAAGGAGGAAGAGGAGGCGAGCGAGATGGGGGATGGTCCGGGTCGGAAGAGGAATCAACCCCCCCCTCACAGGAGAGCAGCAGTGGTGGAGATCCCTGGTCCGGCTGATGAGGTTATGCCTGTGCAGCCTGGTGAGTCCAATGTTTTATATGTTGATTCTAGTATGGCTAGAGTGGGGGGGACTGGGGAGCCAGCGGGGAGCACAGTTAGCAGTGGGTCAGGGGCAGCAGGGAGTGGGGGGGCTTCAGGTTTAGGGGGGTTTTTAGCAGGCATCAAAGAGTTACTTCTGCGCTTTGAGGGGCCAGGGACGGGTAACTCGGGCCCGGCAGCATCGTGGATTCCGCCGACAGGGGGGCCTGGAGGGGTAGTGACTACTGGGGTAACAGCAGCAGTACCTACGGTCATGGCAGCAGTTGCCTCGACTTCACCGGCGGCGTCTGGGAGTGCTGTGGCACAAGGGACGGACAAAACAGAGACCACTAGTAGGCAGGACATTACAAGATTGGCGGATGCAGCCAAGTGCGAGGTTTATGTGTGCTATGAGGGTCCGTTAGGGTCGCACTTGAAGCAGGAAGGGTGAGTACGTGGAAATTTTCTCCCTATTGCCTTTAGAAAAATTCAACCTGGATAGGGTAAAACCGGACGATTCGAAGAAGGAGGACGAAGAGAAGAGGAGGTATAGGCTAATCCCTAGAACATTTACAAACTGGTTGCAGGCGTTTGCGATTATGGCTAGTGTGATAGGTGAGAAGCAACCCGAGCATTGCTCAGCATTATTTTGTTATCAAGATGCTATTGGTGAGGCGTACAGGGTGTATGGGGGCACGGCGTGGCTGAGGTATGATGAGCAGTTCCGTCAACGGAGGGCGATTAGACCAGCGCTGCCTTGGGATCACAAGGACATCAGCCTGTGGATGAGATTGATGACGACGGCGAGGGCCCCCAATCAGTTTTTTCCAGGAGGGACTGGTGGACCTTCCACCCAGGGACATACGGTCGGAAACAAAAAGGGGGTTTGTTGGCAATACAACACCGGGACCTGCAGGTTTGGAGCCTCATGTAAGTATAAACACGAGTGTTCGGGATGTGGGGGATCCCACCCGGGGTCAAGGTGTTTCAAACAGGGAAAGGGTAAGCAGGGAGAAACTGCAAACAAAAGGGAGGACCCCGGTGAGAGTGGAAAAGATGCGGCCGTTTCTCGGTAGGTATCCAGACAAAAAAGCAGCGCAATTGTTGGATGAAGGTTTCTCTGTGGGTTTTAAGATACCGTGCAATCTGTCGGTCATCCCACCAGTGTCGCCTAATTTAAGGTCAGCTATGGAACACCCGGAAATAGTTTCAGAGAAACTAAGGAAGGAGGTTGCATTGGGTCGGATGGGCGGTCCATTTTCGGTGGCTCCATTGGATAATTTGGTGGTGTCACCGCTGGAGGTGGTACCAAAGAAGGAGCCGGGAAAATTCAGGCTAATCCATCATTTATCCTTCCCAAAAGGGGGGTCGGTCAATGATGCTATAGACCAGGGTGAGTGTTCCGTGACCTATACATCATTCGACGCTGCAGTGGGTTGGGTTCGGCAATATGGGAAAGGGGCTCTCATGGCTAAGGCGGATGTGGAATCAGCTTTCCGACTGCTGCCGGTACACCCGGACAGCTTTTGGTTATTGGGGTGTCATTGGAACAACGAATTTTACGTTGACCAATGCTTACCAATGGGCTGCTCAATATCGTGCGCGATTTTTGAGCAGTTCAGCTCATTTGTGGAATGGGTTGTCAGGGAAGTGTCGGGTGTGAATTCGATAATTCACTACTTGGATGATTTTCTCTGCATGGGTCCGGCTGATTCGAGGATCTGCGCGGTGCTTCTGGCGACGTTGGAACACATCGCAGGAAAATTTGGCATTCCATTGGCGGCTGACAAGACGGAGGGACCGTGTACGGTCATCACGTTCTTAGGGATTGTGCTGGACACGGAGGCGATGGAATGCAGGTTGCCGGATGATAAACTTGAGGACCTGAAGAGGGAGATTTCAGAGCTAATGGGTTTGCGAAAGGTTCAGCTAAGAACGCTGCAATCGGTATTGGGCAAGCTTAATTTTGCATGCCGCATATTACCGATGGGAAGGGTTTTTTGTCGAAGATTGTCGTCGAGCACGAGCGGTGTAAAATCGCCGAGACACTTTGTGCGGTTGAGAGAAACACATAGAGCGGACTTAAGGGTGTGGCACACCTTTTTGGAAGCGTTTAACGGTAGGGCTTTCTGGATGGCTGGTCCGGTCAGCAACTTTGATTTGGAACTATACACTGATGCTGCTGGTTCCACGGGGTTCGGGGCCTTTTTTCAGGGGCAGTGGAGCGCTGGGCCTTGGCCTCAGTCGTGGGTGGACGCAGGTTTTACAAAGAACCTAGTGTTACTGGAATTGTTTCCGGTAGTGCTGGCGGTGGAGTTATGGGGAGCATCATTCAGGGATCTGAAGGTGCGTTTCCACGGGGACAATCTAGGTGTGGTACAAGTAATTAATAGGATTACGGCATCGTCTCCGCCAGTGATTAGGCTATTGCAACACCTGGTATTACGTTGTTTGCAATTGAATGTTTTCATTCATGCTGTACACCTACCGGGGGTTGAAAATGTTATAGCTGATGCCTTGTCTTGCTTCCAGTGGGAAAGGTTCCGGGAGTTGGCGCCGGAGGCGGAGCAACACGGGGTGCCTTGTCCCGACTGGCTGTGGGCGATAGCATTGGCCTCATCGCTGGATGGGTAAAGAAATCGGTAAGTGGGTCCACGTGGGCGGCATACACGAGGGTATGGAAAGAATGGAGGGAGTTTGTGCAGAATATTGGGGAAGAGCCGGTCGGTAAGGAGGTGAGATTGCTGTTGATATATTACATTGCTAGAAAAATGGAGGAGGGGGTATCCGCGTCAGTGGTGAATAGGAATGTGACTGGGTTGGCCTTTCTGTTTAAGCTGCAAGGTCAAGTGGATTTTACGAAAGATTTTTGGGTACGGCAGGCAATGAAGGGTTACAGAAAGGCGATGGTCAGACGGGATGCGAGAAGACCGGTGACATTTGAGATTTTACAGGGTATTATAAGGCAGCTGGAGAGGGTATGCTCCTCGGGTTACGAGGTGATGTTGTTTAAGGTGGCATTTTTGTTGGCGTTTTTGGGGCTTTTAGAATAGGGGATCTGGTTAGCCCTTCTAAGAAAGTGCAAGGAGGTCTGAGTTATCAGGACGTGAAGTGTGAGGCAGAAGTTTTGCAGTTGTATTTGAGGAAATCTAAGACTGACCAACTGGGGAGAGGCAGGATGGTGCGGGTATATCCAGTTATGGGTTCGCAGTTGTGCCCAGTTGGGGCGGTTAGGGAGTTTTTGGGTGTTCGCCCAGTGGGACTGGGCCCTTTTTTGGTACATTCGGGGGGTGAAATTTTATCCAGATTCCAATTTGGGGCAGTTTTTGCAAAATGTATAGGGGGACTGGGGCTGATAGAGAAGGAATTCTCGTCACATTCCTTCAGGATAGGAGCAGCCACTGAAGCAGCCAGGAACAGATTGGGGGAGGAAACTGTGAAGAGGATTGGTAGGTGGGAATCTAAGAGGTTTCAATCTTATGTGCGGCCCAATCTGGTGATAAGTTTGTAGTTGCAGTATTCCGGTAATAGAAATATGGCTGGGTGTTGAAGTATTAATGGGTTTTGTTTTTTTTGTTTTTTTTTTTATAGTATGGTTTTTTCTGTGTTTTTCTATTTCAGATTCGCTGCCGGGGATGGTCTGGATCATGGGCCATTCCTATGTGGCATTGGGGGCCGGAGAGGGGACGCCCGTTATGAGGGTAGGCAATTGGGCTTTAGCAGGAGGGAAGCGTGCATAAAGTGGTTGGGGATCCCAGGTATGTTATGGGGTAGAATGGTGTCGGAGGTGCATCGTTACGTGCAACGTGATAGGCCGCCGGATGTATTGGTAATACATGCAGACGGTAATGACCTGGGCATTAGAGCCATGGTAGACCTAAAGCGCGACATCAAGTTGGATGTTTGGCGTTTAAGAGAAGATTTTCCAAAAATGGTTATTGTCTGGTCAGACATGGTGGCCCGTACATCATGGAGGATGGCTAGATCAGTTGAAGGGGTCAACAGGGCCCGTAAAAAAATAAATAGGGAAGTAAGCAAATTTGTAGTGATGAATGGTGGTCTGGCGGTTAGGCATATGGAACTCGAGTTTGAGACGTGGAGGTATTTGAGAGCGGATGGAGTACATTTGAATGAGGTTGGAATTGATTTGTGGGCCCTGGGGCTACAGGATGGAATACAGAGAGCACTTCGGGTGTGGAGGGGCACCCAAGATTAAGGTATTATTCTTGGGCGCTGTGGCGGGCGTTGGTCTGGGCAAAAAGCAAGGTAAATGGCAAAAGTAAGAGTCTTTTTGGGAGCTAGCGTTGATATGGCTCATGATGGTGGTTCCCGGTCAGCTCACTGAGAGGCTGAGCCAGCTACTGGTCCAGGCTTCTGGGTAGATCCTGACTGTAAAGTCGGGATCTTTCCAAAGCCTGGACCAGCTCTGTAATGTCAGCCGACAGCGAGCTTTATCCCTCTGTCGTCTAAAAATGGGTCAGAGCAGTGCAAAACAAACTGCACTCCTGTGATCCATAGGAGTACAGCCAGAAAAAGCTTTGGCTATACTTCTCCTTTTTTGTACATTACCTTGCAAGTGATCAGGTATCTTTTGCAAAAGTGAAACTTTACCACATTCACCAAGCAAATTCCCTTAGAAAATGCAATTTCCCTTGCAAGGTGAACAGACTTTAGTAAATCAACCGCTTAGTCTCATCTAGAGTGCAAATGCAGTATTTTACATTTTAAATGAAAGACATTGATCCAACACAGGACATAGCCTAATAACATTTAGTTTTTTGCCCCATTTGCACTTTCACTTGACAAATTGCATTACTTTTATTTTATGCTGTAAATACGTGCCATTAATGTAATATTGATAATGTGTTACATGATGGGTATACTGTAAATAGCGCTGGAACTTGCTCCTACTAGTCAGACACTTGTTTATAATTTTCAACAGACACTGATGTAAGTTCCTGGCTGTCCAGTTAATGTTAAGTGGATAATCTGCATGTTATCATCACCTGAGCCTTCAGCTATTTACAACACTGTAAGCGCTGACAAGATGGGACTTGTTAGACTGTGGCTGGGAGGAATCTCAGAGGATTCTGTGCGGAACAGGTGAGTGCAGAGGAGGGGGACGTGAAAATGTGCACCTGTGTATCTACTTGCACACATAGCCTGAACTCTGCTGACCTCTGCTGGTTGTTCTGACTTGCCCCTTTCTGTTCATTGTCACAACAGTCAACATTTTTAATGGCTACCTGAGGTCAAAGGAGATCGCCATCTTATACCATGATTGTTTCAAATCAATAGAGATATAAAAAAAAAAAATCACACTTCATCAACATGTATTTTAATGATGGGAAAAAAATACGCAGCAGCTAGGTCTTCAATATAGATATGTATATTAAAATTGACAGTGTACATTCCCTTTATGGATATTTTACTGGACTATACTCCAGGCACCCATTTATTACTGTCACCTGCAGCCTTAGAACTTCACGGGGTCACCTTTACTTCATATGACCTTCTATTCGCAGCAGCATGTTTAGCAGCTATAAAAACACTTCCAATAAGGGTATTGATTGATTGTTTTTCTGTGAGAATCCCAGCAATGTTGTAATAAATAAAAGGAGTGATAGATTGTATCTGTTTTTACACACATTTTCAGCACCTTTCAGATTATCATTAACAATACCAATAGCAGAAGTCTTAAAAGGACAGCAAGGAACTAAAACCTTTTCACACTACATTTATAAATACATACATCAGGGGCATTGCTAAATTCCTAAAACAACAAGTCTCTATCCCTTTTCCTTTTGCACACGCTTTAAACTGAGCTCTATATGTGTGTGTGTGTATATATATATATATATATATATATATATATATATATATATATATACACACACACGTACACACACATACATACAGTTTGGTCCTTTTATATATTTGGACACAGGCACAATTCTCATACTTTTGGCTCTGTATGCCACCAGAATAAAATTAAAACAAAACAATCCAAATAAATTTGAAGTGCAGACTTCCAGCTTTAATTCAAGGGATTGAACATAAATATCAAGTACAAATTTTAGGAACTGCAAATTTTTATATACAGTCCCCCTATTTTCAGGGGCTCAAATGTAAATGGACAAATGAATATAATCATAAATAAAATGTTCATTTTTAATATTTTGTTGAGAATCCTTTACTGGCAATGACTGCCTGAAGTCTGGAACCCATGGACAATTTGGACATTACCAAAGACTGTTTCCTCCTTTCTGATGCTTTGCCAGGCTCTAACTGCAGCTGTCTTCAGTTCCTTGTTTGTGGGTATTTCTGCCTTTAGTTTTGCCTTCAGCAAGTGAACTGCATGCTCAATCAGGTTGAGATTGTGTGATTGACTCGGCCATTTCAGAATATTCCACTTCTTTTCCTTAAAAAGCTCCTGGGTTGCTTTTGCAGTGTGTTTTGGATCATTGTCCATCTGTACTGTGAAGTGCCGTCCAATCAACTTTGCTGCATTTGGCTGAATCTGGGCTGACAGTATATCTCTAAACACTGCAGAATTCATCTGACTGCTTCTGTCTTCTGTCACATCATCAATAAACACCAATGATGCAGTGCCACTGGAAGACATGCATGCCCATGCCATCACACTGCCTCCACCATGTTTAACATATGGCGTTGTGTGCTTTGGATCATGAGCTGTCCCAAGCCTTCTCCACACTTTTTTCTTCCCATCATTCTGGTACAGATTAATCTTAGTTTCATCCGCCCAAAGAATGCTTTTTCAGAACTGATCTGGCTTTTTTAGATTTTTTTTTGGCAAAGTCTAATCTGGCTTTTCTATTCTTCAGGCTTATGAATGGTTTGCACCTTGTGGTGAACCCTCTGTATTTGCTCTTGTGAAGTCTTCTCTTGATTGTAGACTTTGACAATGATATACTCACCTCCTGGAGAGTGTGCTTCACTTGTCTGGATGTTGTGAATGTTTTTTTTCTTTACCATAGAGAGGATCCTGCGATCATCCACCACTGTTGTCTTCTGTGGACATCCAGGCCTTTTTATGTTGCTTAGCCCACCAGTGCGTTCTTCTTTCCTCAGAATGTACCAAACTGTTGATTTGGCGCTCCTAATGTTGCTGCTATCTCTCTGATGGATTTGTTTAATTTTTTTAAGCCTAAAGCCCCATACACACTATCAGATTTTCTGCTAATTTTTTCCTTCAGATTTACCAAAACCATATAATATGAGGTCAAACCTTAGGAGTTTCAATTTGTATGCAATCAGGCAGGCCCTTGCACTACATGGTTTTGGTAAATCTGAAGACAAAAATCAGCAGAAAATCTGATAGTGTGTATGGGGCTTTACAATGGCCTGGACAGCTCCTTTGAATGCATGATGTAGGTTCACAGCAATAGATTCCAAATGCAAATACCACACTTAGAATCAACTCCAGACCTTTTACCTGCTTAAAGCGGAGTTCCACACAAAAATGGAACTTCCGCTTTTCGGAACCCTCCCCCCCTCCGGTGTCACATTTGGCACCTTTCAGGGGGGAGGGGGGTGCAGATACCTGTCTAAGACAGGTATTTGCACCCACTTCCGGCATAGACTCCCATGGGAGTCTACACCTCTTCCCGTCCCCACCGCGCTGTCTCCTGGGAAACACACAGCTCCCAGGAAAGAGCGGGGACCACTTGGGACGTGCAGCGCGACTCGCGAAAGTGCAGTAGGGAACCGGGAATTGAACCTGCAACGCTTCACTTCCTGATTCCCTCACCTAGGATGGCGGCAGCAGCTTCCGAGAACCGAGCGAGTTCTCGGCGTCGCCTGCCGACATCGCTGGACCCTGGGACAGGTAAGTGGCCATGTATTAAAAGTCAGCAGCTGCAGTATTTGTAGCTGCTGGCTTTTAATATTTTTTTTTTTTGGCGGTGTGGGTGGACCCCCGCTTTAATTGATGAAGAAATAACGAAGGAGTAGCCCACACCTGGCCATGAAACAGCTTCTGATTCAATTGTCCAATTACTTATGGTCCCTTGAAAAAGAGGGAGTGGCTATTCTTAAGAGCTATAATTCCTAAACCCTTCCTCCGATTTAGATGTACATCCCCTCAAATTAAACCTGAGAGTGTGCATTTTTAGCCCATATCCATTGTATATATATATTTATTTATTTGTAGGTACTTATATAGCACCGTCAATTTACGCAGCGCTTTACATATACATTCACATCAGTCCCTACCCTCAAGGACCTTACACTGTAAGGTCACTAACTCACATTCGTACATACACATACTACACATCCATGTGTTTCTCCTTTTAGGAGGAACACATGGAATCTTCTCACCTCGGTTGTGGAGTGTTCATCTACCTCTCAGCAGACACATGCGTATATGACCTCCTATAAAAAGAGGTCCACCTGATCTGCGGTTGTGGAGTGTTCATCTATCTCTCAGCAGACACATGCGTATATGACCTCCTATAAAAAGAGGTCCACCTGATCTGGTAAGCGCATCTGTGTGTCTGTGGTGGAGGATATCGTCACCAATTTATTACAGAATAATTTGTTCCCCTTCCTGTCACGAGGGATCTATCATCTTCCCTTGAACTCTCAAGTCCTTTTAATGTGTTATCGACTTTGTTCTTTTTGAATTTTTTGCACTGCACTAAATTTGTTTTAACTAGTATTTTTAGGCTTTGTGATTACCTATAGTGTTCAGCTTGCATCCATCCTTTATTTGTTTGCACTGGTTGTTCTCCTTTTATATTTATATGTATGTTATTGCCATAAAAAGTGTTTGGGGACCCGGGTCAGTGCAAAAAAAAAGTTTTAAAAATTGACGTTTTTTTCAGGAGCAGTGATTTTAATAATGCTTAAAGTGAAACAATAAAAATGAAATATTCCTTTAAATATCGTGCCTGGGGGTGTCCTTACTCTGCCTGTAAAGTAGCGCAATGTTCCCGTGTTTAGAACAAAATGACATTTCTAAAGGAAAAAATTTTGTTAAATCAGGTTAGGGAGTCTCCAAACAAAACATTCAGATGAGATAGTAGATCCAAATCTTGTAAAAGAAAATTAGGTGATTTATTCATACACTGCAGTGGAGAGACACAACACACACCGATATCCAGCTCTACCGGGCCGAATGAAGAAGGAAATGTCTCCGACTTACAAACATCAAGTTTATCACTATATACTTATGAATATGCACAAGGTCTAGGCATATTATAGGTGAGACCGTATAGTTTAGTCCAATCAGCATTCATATCTAGCGAGGGAACAGTTAAATGAGTGAATACATCGTGTGACTGGCAAAAAAAGAGATTCCAGCAGTATTTGGTCGGTTCAGACTGGTTTTGATAAGAAAGTCATTTTGAGTAGCTTTCTGGGTTCTTATCAGTAGTTTGTGTCCTCACATATCCAACAGTTTTGTTTTCCCAGGAATAGAAACAAAAAACACGCCTAAGGAAATTAAAAACAGAACAGTGCATTACAAATTCTTAAAGTGATAGTCTCTATTTATATAAATATATATATATATAATACTCAACATTATCAGACCCCTATAATTCTATACAATTCCCTACTCTTGACCCCTATGGAGGGGTCACTACCATATCTTCCCTACCTAGTATGATACTAGAAGGGCCAGAGTACTACTTTACTACTTCACATCTAAGTGGAGTAAAGCTCTTCTTAGGGTGTATGTGGATACATATCTTTATTCATTCACATCACCCATCTCCGCATCATATGAATCTGCTAATCTGACTATCTGATAACACTGTCTCTTCCCTGGGGTCATCTTCCTCAGTTCTACCTGTCATTGTAGTAATCCTTGTATTTCACATTTAGCACACCTAAAAAAAAACAAATAACAAACAATCCTATAACAATGATTCCTATGAGGACAAAAGAATCTGTTGAATCCATGAAAATGTACCATTTCTAAACAAAGTGTAATCTGAGTTTGTCATATTTCCTATCATAATATCACATTGTATACCTCTTCCCCTTACTAAACAAGGGTATATTCCCAAAGGCCTTAAGTTATATTTAGCATAAAATGTATTTTCACAATAATAGAACATTTGTGGTATTTCTAGACATACTGGTATTTGGGCAGCTTTATATTGCTTAAAATCAAAACGAAAGTAAATGAGTACTAGGTGTGTGCCTTTTTTTGAACTGTCTGGCCTATGTGAACAGATCTAGCAATTACTCAAATTACACCTTATGCCTTTTAGCATGTGCAATTTGAACAGGTGATTTTCCTCTATAGCCTTGACTGCTAAGATCAAGCTAAGGCATAACAGTAGTTTACTCATCTTTTGAAATGATCTGTACTTTCTTGCAATGGCTGGCATGTATCCACGTCACTTTACAGCTGTAGCCGTTGTCGGGAGCACTTGGAAGGGTCCTTCAAACTTTGGTCCCAAAGGTAGTTTCACATGTTCTTTTACTAGGAACCAATCACCTGGTTGTAAATCGTGTGTTCCAGTTACTTGATCTGGATCTGGAAGTGAATCAAAAACAAGCTTGTGCATCACCTTTAGTTGCTTGTATTAGACAATTGCATAAAAAAACAAAATCATTATACATTACAGCAGTCTGATGTGGAAAATACAACCCTGTTTTAAGTTGGCTCCCAAACAAAATCTCATAAGGGCTCAAGTTCTCTGACCTATAAGTAGGGGTAATCCTGATGTTGTAAAGAACCAGAGGCAACAGTTCTGGCCATTGTTTCTTTACTCACCTGTCTTCCCTTTCCTGCATTAATTTAGCTAGCCTGTCTTTAATGATTCCACTATATTTTTCTACCTTTCCTAACTCTGAAGATGATAGGTGCATGGAAGGCCTGCTCAATTGCCAAGTCCTTGCATATAATTTGCATTATCTGTCCAGTGAAATATGTTCCTCTGTCATTCTCTATGGTTTCAGGGACTCCAAAGTGGCATATTATTTTGGAAAGGAGCTTCTTTGCTTTTGTCTTGGCATTTGTTTAGCCACTGGGTAGGCTTCTATCCAGCCTTTTACGGGCGGGGGGCTTATCGGAATCTGGAAGCCCCCTTTAACAAGCAGACCCCCAGATCTTGGCCCCCCCTTATGTGAATGGGTATCGGTACATTGTACCCCTACACATTCATCAAAAAAGTAAAAATGACAGTAGACAGTTTGGGACAATTCCTTTATTTAAAAAAAAATGTCCCGCGATGTCCATTCATCTTCGATCACAGCGCAGATGACCCAAGAAAAAAAAAATACCTGAAGGGCCTGGTATGGATTTTTTTTTTTGGGGGGGTGGCCCACGCCATTTTTTTAAAATCTTGGTACAGGTTCCCCTTAATATCCATACCAGACCTGAAGGGCCTGGAATGGATTTTGGGGGGGACCCCCACGCCATTTTTTTTACATTTTGGCACAGGGTTCCCCTTAATATCCATACCAGACCCAAAGGGCTTGGTAATGGACTGGGGGGGGGACCCATTCTGTTTTTTTTTAATGATTTTTATCTATATTGCCAGGGTCCGGCAAAACATTACTGCCGCAAGCAGTTTTGAGTGACATTTTTTCCTTTACAAATGTCATTTTGCTGCTCTCATTCATAAAACTATGTACGGCCGCTATGTAAGCAGCCTAACATAGTGTGGGGCATGGACTCAGCCCCCTGAGCCATGATTGGCCAAAGGCACCCAAATTCCCTTTTTTGGATCTAGAAAGGGAAATTGCACATACGTATATAAATATATATATTTATATATCAATACACATAGACATGCACATGTATGGTAAATGAACAAAATATCATAAATACCAAACTAAATCCCCAATGAATCAATAAGTACCTGTGTACTCCTTCTGTGCTATATTCACAGTGAGGCTTGGTTTATCCACCCTTCACTGTGAAATCTATGTCCTGTTGCCAGCATTAGTGCATCGGCAGTGGTCCAACGCGTGACGTCATCACCCCCCCAGGGGTGGGGCTACATTGCGTACCACTCTGCACAGGGTTTCCTCATCATTAATCAGACCCCATTCACAATGGGGCCTCAAGATTGATAATGGTGGAGGGCTCACCTGTGGATGCATGGTTTTTAATTTTGGTTTAGTGTAGTGAGACGGACTGTGTTATTTAGATACATTGTTTATCTTACATATATTTGGGAATTTTTTGTATATGTAAATACCCCCACCCCCCCTACCCTTAATAAAGCCTTTTTGCATTTTTGTACCATAAGCCGTAGTTGACCATTCCCCTTTTTTGCTTTCTGGGGACTCCCTTGTCTCCTCTTTCTGTTGTTCACCTGTGGAGGAGCCTTCCCATTGGCTCTCCCCCCTCTTAAGCATCCATGCAGCAGCCGTCCTCACACAGAGCTCTCTGATCTGCTGGATGGTTGTTTGTTTTTTGAAGCTCATTTAGGGTACGTCCCCTCTCCACACTGTATTTATGCCATGATTTATAGACATGTACTCATGTGTATTCTGTGATAATAGTCATCACAGATGATACAGTATATATAGATTCTACATTTATTTATATATATTTTTTCAGAGTGGACGTTTATTGAGCTTGCAGTACCAACAACCTGGCCTCCTTACATATTTGGACTTATCTCCAGCTTGGACTATGTGAATGAAGTGATCTTTTACATTCACAGTTGTCCTTTGGGTAGGTGCTTATTAATTTATTGGCAATTTTGTTTGGTATTTATGATATTTTATTCATTTTACCATACATATGCATTTCTATGTGTATTGAGGCATATATATACATATATGCAATTTCCCCTTCTAGATCCAAGTTTCCATTTGTGACTACACCCATTTCTCAAAATCATACAGTTCCTGTCTCTCTAAGCTGCATTTTGGGTAATCTCTGCGGGACGTTCTTGAGTGGACCTCTTTGTAATCTTCACGACATGGTTTCATGACATATAACTCAAAATTTGGGTCAGTGCAGTTGCATTATTTGGTTCTGCTCATACAGTTTATATGCTATCATACATAATTGGATATTGATATTAATATGTAACCTTTTCCTGCAGAAAGTTATATGTATTGTCAATTCAGGACACCTCTGAAGAAGGAGAGTCTGTATTCATTCTTTTCAAAATCTGTATATGGTTGTCATCAATACCATTTTCACTTGATGTTTTGTATATGTATAGTTTGTAATAAAATGTGATATATTTTTACTATCCCATTGACTTTATTGACCAGTGCCGCTATAGTCCCACCCTTTGAGGGATTCTCCATTTCCATTTAATAAGGATGATGGCACTTATCCACATTCCTTATCGCCTCAGGATAAGAGTTGGATCCTGGAAGTGCCCAAACACTGATCAGCTGCAAGGAGAACTAGGGGAGGAGGGATGTCTCAGCTTTGGTGGCTTGTGTGAAGGCAGTGCACTTTTTTGTTGCGGAGAGCCGTTTATTCTCTTGAGACATTGGCTGGCTGCCGAAGTGCTTATGCTGCTGGAGCCCTGATCATCACATCCGCCTGTCACTCAGCCACAGACAGAAGAAAGTGCAGCCCGAGCGGCCGTACTTCATTTAGCTGCTCTGTCTTCTGTCTGTGGCTGAGTAACAGGCTCAGCCAGGAGGTCACCCTACGCTTGCAGGTGTCTGGGAGCCCGCAGCCAAATGCGGGAGACTCCAATGACTCGCAGAAGACTTGGGATGTCTGTGTTGGCTTTGTATGATGTGACAACTGTATAGTCTGTATGTAGACTGAGGGACTTCCAGCCACTTCCTGCTTCATCTCTGCTTCATCTCTAGCCTAAAACACACCCCTCTGTAGTTTTTCAGACCATGCAAATCATGTAACTTCCTTCATAGCTCTGATGGTGGGTGGGAATGAATACATCCTAATTAGCATTCAAGTCCCTCCTCACAGATCCCAGCATCATTAAAAAAGTAAAGCCCTCAATATATACAGTATATACACAGCCTGCTGGGAAAGATAACTGTGCTGATGCTGGGAGGGATGAATAGACAGCCCTGGTACACAAGCACCACATGAAAGTCGCGTGACTTCCAGCACCACTATGACTATCACACAGAAAATGCTTTTTCTTGCAGATTGCCCTGCATTCGGAAACTCGCAGATGTGTACGAATGGTAACCCAAGCACGACGTGCGTTGCCACGTGTTTTCAAAATGCACAGCAAAATACACGTGTTCTGTGCGGGATGCTGCTCGTTTGGAAATGCACAGATATGGATGCAGCCAATATGGTAACACAAGCATGTCGCACATTGCTACACATCTCCAAAACACATGGTAAAGCATGCATTTTCTTTCGGCTTGCTGTGCATTTGGAAACACGCAGATGTGAATGAATGGTGATGCAAGCACACTGCGCATTTTCTAAACGCACAGAAAAGCATACATTTTCTTGTGGGTTGCTGTGCATTCGGAAACACGCAGATGCAAACAAATGTTAACGCAAGCACAATGAGTGTTGCTGTGCGTTTTTGAAAAGCATGGCATGGTGTGCATATTCTTTTCATATGCATATTCTTGTGGGTTGCCATGCATTCAGAAAAGAGCAGATGCAAAAGAAAGGTAATGCACGTGCATGCCATTTGTTTTTGAAACGCATGAAAAAGCACATATGTTCTTTGCTGGTTGCTGCGCGTTTTTGATATGCATGGCAAAGCGTGCGTTTTTTTATTGCAGGTTGCTGTGTGCTCAGATACGCACAGATCCAAACAAATGATAATGCAATCAAGCAACACATTATCTCGCGTTTTCAAAGCTCTCACCAAAGCGTGCATTTTCTTGCAAGTTGCCTGCATTTGGAAACGCGCAGATGCAAACAAATGGTAACATAAGTATAATGCAAGTTGATTTCAAAATGTGATTTAAATGAAAAGTGCATGTTTTTTGCATGCGTTGCTATGTGTTTTTGAAATGCACAACAAAGTGTGTGTTTTCTGTGCTGGTTGCATTTGGAAATGCGTAAATGAGAATGCAGTCTAAATGGTAACGCAAGAGTGAAATACATTGCTTCTCATTTTCAAAACACATGGCAAAGCGTGTTTTGTTTTTTTTAGCAGGTTGCCGTGCATTTGGAAACGGGCAGATGTGAACGAATGGTAACACAAATGTGATTTGCGTTGCCACGATTTTTAGAAAAACGTGGCAAAGCGCGCATTTTCTTGCAGGTTATCATGCATTCAGAGACGCACAGATGAGAATGCAGCCTAAATATTAAGTGTGATGTGCATTGCCGCGAATTTTAGAAAGGCACAGCAAAGCGTGTGTTTTCTGTTCGGGTCGCCATGCATTTAGAAACACGCAGATGTGAACCCAGACTATGTAGCACTGTGAGAGCGATGTATGTTTGGTGGGTGTTGTCATGGGTTTTTTCTGTGCGGGTTGCATGAGCAAGCATACATGAGTGCCCTCTTAGCAAGCGACGGTGGGAGAAAAGGCGGAACGGGGCTGGTCTCTGCAAAACCATTACACAGAGCAAAGTATGACATGTTTGTTATTTTTTTTAAAAATAAAGAAAATTGCCTTTAGAACACTTTAACTCTCTGACTAAAATGCCACGTCTTTCTTTTTCCCTATTAACTGCACAGAGGAATAGAGTGTGGGTGGGGATAAGGGAAGGGGGGAGGGGAAGGAAGGGAGTGAAGGAAGGACCTCATCTAAATTACCAGTTTCACAGAACTCATATAGCGTCTATACATTTGAAATTCCAGCAGTGATACACTATTACAGGGCAGGTCCAGCAGCTATAACTTGGTGATCATCGACTATTTCTGTTCCCCAGGCATCTATCCAACCCGACCATATTTTGTCAAATTTGCCAGGGCAATTTCGGCTGGCATAAGCTTATATAATGGCAGCACCGAATTTAGTGTTAGGCGCCATGATGACACCTTGGGAGGCATAGCGTCCTTCCAGTGAAGGAATATATCCTTACGAGCATAGAATGTAGCATAATTCAAAAATAATCTAGTATATTTACTCCTTGCCCTAGAGTCAAAAACATTGAGCAGCATTAGCTTGGGGTCTGACTCCAGTTCCAGAGTGGTAACCCGGCTAAGGGTATCAGCTATCTCTGATCAGTAATCTCCGAGGCGGGGGCAAGACCATATCATATGAAAAAAGGAGGCAGAGCTCTGACCACATCTAGGGCAGGCCACCGGGGTATTAGGATTCATAATTTACTACAACTTCTACTTGTAGTTCCTCAGCCCCTTGAGTTCCTGGTCTCTCACTGGACCCTTTGATTCACTGACACTGAATCTCGGGCGCTCCTCAAGGCTTTTGCGGTGGTATCTCCCTCAAGCGTCACCCACGCTTCTCTGCTGGGTCCCTAGCTTGACACTTCAGATACCTTCAATCTTCACCCCTGCTGACCGGGCCGGTCCCTATCTTGACACACAAGGCTGCTCTGCAAGCGTCACCTCTGCTGGTTGGGTCCCTGACTTGATCACCGCCTGAAGTTTCTCGATTCTCCACTTTGCCCTTCATTGAGAATGTGTCTCCGGTACTTGCTTCAGTTACCGTATTTATCGGCGTATAACACGCACTTTTTTCCCCTTAAAATCAGGGGAAAATCGTGGGTGCGTGTTATACGCCGATCCCTGCTAATTGTGATCTATCGGCCGACATTCACATAGCGTGTAGTTTTAAATATGGCGCCGCGGAGTTCGGAGGGACTCGGCAGAGCTGAACGAGCGCCGCCGAAATCACAGTGACTGGGCGGAGCCGAGATACACATAGTCGAGTGTTCTTGGCTCTTTCTGGCGCCGCTCACAGTCACGCCCAGTCCCGCCATTGGACCTGTGTTATGTCCATCATAGGGTGGGACTGTGAGGGACTGTGAGCGGCGCCGGAAAGAGCCGAGTACACTCGACTATGTGTATCTCGGTGGCGTTCGTTCAGCTCCGCCGAGTCCCTCCGAACTCCGCGGCGCCATATTTAAAACTACATGCTATGTGTATGTCGGCAGCGATCTGTCCAAGCATGGACACTGGGGAAAGGCTGCACTGACAAGGCTGCACTGGGGCAAAGCTGCACTGACAAGACTGCACTGGGGCAAAGCTGCACTGACAAGACTACACTGGGGCAAAGCTGCACTGACAAGACTGCACTGGGGCAAAGCTGCACTGACAAGACTGCACTGGGGCAAAGCTGCACTGACAAGACTGCACTGGGGCAAAGCTGCACTGACAAGGCTGCAATGGACACTGGGGCAAGGCTGCACTGACACTGAAAAGGCTGCAATGACACTGACAAGGCTGCAGATGGACACGATGAGGCTGCATTGATGGGCATTTTAATGTAAGTTTTTTTCTTAAACTTCCCTCCTAAAAGTTTTTTTCCTTAAAATTCTCTCCTAAACTTGGGGTGCGTGTTATACGCCGGCGCGTGTTATACACCGATAAATACGGTACTCACTGTGGTCCCCGTAAAGGCGATTGGTCCCTTCATGGCGACAGCTTCTCTTTTACCTCCGACCACTGACAGGTTCTCCAACCGGCAGAATCGGCACTTTTGGTTGGACTGCAAGCCGCAGTCCCAACCCTGCACTGCCCTCTTACTTCTGGATAGGCCCTCACACAGCTTGGTAGCCAGGTGCCCCTGGGATAGGCCCAATCTCCAGCCTAGCAGCCCTGGGCAGACGACACACGTCTAACCAGACGGCAATCCGTGTGGCACAGAACACAGATCACCTGACCTCACCCGAATATATATGCTCTCCCAGCAGGCCAAGGGATTAAAGAAAACCCCTGCCTATTGGCCGGGACACCCACATACCCATAACCTGACCTTTGGTTGCCCTTCTCATATCTAATACCATCAAGTGCCTGGCCACCTAGTGGTAGAAGAGAAAAGTACAACAAACTTAGGGAGAAATCAATGGATCTCTAACAAATTAACTATGGTAGCTACCCCTGACAAGGAATTTGGTGAGGAGCTCCCTGACTAAACCCCATGGCGCCACAGTTGGAAACTCAAAAAAAAAACAAAAACTGCAAGACAAAGGCATAATGAGCTAGTATGCATTGCATACAAGCTCATTATGAAATCCTTACCTTAGATCAAAGCTGTTGCAGCAGTCCCCACACACTGCTGTGACCGGCGACATGTCTCCCGGAGTTATTTCCGGGTTTACGGGCTCTGGTACTGTGATTGGCCAGAGCCGCGATGACGTAACTCCTGCGCATGCACGCGGCAGCCGCCGGTCATGGCACAGCTCCTGAAGAAACGGCACGAGAGGACTATCTCTTCAGTGCGTATATGCCGATAACCTCGGCACATGCGGATACAGTGAATATCTTCTAAACAAGATTAGGAGATATTCACGGTACCTACAAGTAAGCCTTATTATAGGCTTGCCTGTAGGTAAAAGTGGTGTAATAGGGTTTACAACTACTTTAATGACATCTCCTGTGAGTAAAGATACTCAGTTCTGTATTTTTGCATGGATGAACACTCCAACCCAGTAGAGATACCGCCTCTGAACCTCTTCAAGCTTTGCTATGTCTGTCTTGTACAGCGTATTTAAGTCCTGGCAAGCGAGAAAACTATAATGAGCGGTTTTATTTGAAATTTTTTCAGCCTGGAGAAGCTGAACTACGAGACCTATAACCTGCAGTTTACAAACATCATTCAGCTTTACAGCGGTACAGAGCACCACCTGGGTATAAGAAGGTGATGGAAGTGCTGAATATTGCAAAACGCCTCTGGAATTCTGCTGATGCCAACCCAAAACAATGTTATTAAAGATCTGTTTCCTGTCATTTGTTCCTAGAAAAGGATCTTCACTTTAAAGCTTTAAATTAACAGTTAAAATGAAACGTGTCTGTTACAGCAGCAATTATTTCATACTCCACATTATCTTGGGGATGGGGGAGAAGCACATTAAAACTATTCTAGCAAAACGCAGCCACATGGATATGTAGGGCGTAAGAGGCACTGAGGGATACATATTAATAGTTGTGTTTTGGAAAATCTGGTAGGAAGAAAATAACATGGAGCCTGCTGTGGCCATAAAGCTCTCATTTGTAATTGTCTAATCTGACTGACTGGATGGTACTGGCAACATGCACTTCATCTAGTACTATTAAAGGGAAGTGAGTGTCCAAACAAATATATTTTGTGCTTAGAGGGCCTTTTTTAAATTTCAGGGTGATTAGTACAGCAGTCACTTATAGATCCTCCATTGGTAAGCTTTGTTTACAGCATTATTTGAACAAATAAAAAAAAAAACACAAAGTGTAAAAACAATGGGCATCAAAAACATGTTACACCATCACCCACATTCACTTTCCCAATAGTAAAATATAACAGTTAAGGATATTTCTAAAATAATGTACAAATGCCAGGCAGGCCTGAAAGCAAGAGCGGTGGGGCTGGGTGTGGAGGTAGACAGCGCCAATCAGCTACACACGCAGGTACTTCATGCTAAAGTGGTAGTAGTGCTGCTTACAGTGGAGGCCAGGCACTTGTGTAATTTCTTGGTTTGAGTGGCCAACCAATCCAGCCACAGTATGCAGTGGAGACTGATTGGCTTACAAAGTCTATGGCATCTTCCTCCAATGGGCACAGAGAAGCCAGTATTCAGATATTATTGATGATGCACCCTCTTTTTCGCCTTCATTAATCCCATCAAATGCCTTTAAGCCAGCTATAAGGTGTCTGCAGAATTAACACTGTAGCAATGCCCAAGTCTTCTTTTCTTTTCAGGGGGAGAACTGGCAGTGGAATAAAAAGGAAGAGAGCTGGTTGAAGACAGTGTGTCAGTGCATACCAACACCTTTGAGGAAACCATGCTGCAGGCAGAGGCACCAAGAAGGCAGTAGCAGCCACAGGAATCAAGGGCCCAATGGCTGGCATTCTCTGCAGGGTAAGCTCCGAAGTGGCAGTAGCTGATGATGTGGCAGACCACACATGGGTGCAATTGAGTGGGAAGTAGAGGTGGAAGTGGCACAGCAATAAAGTGCTGGAAGAAGGAGAAGGTTGATTAAGGGCAGGGACACTTTGGAGTTGACATTAAGGAGCAACTGTTAAAAGTCATATGTCAGCACAGGAAAAGCAGGAGCCAGTGCTACCTTCAAAAAGTTCATGCTCGTGAGAGGCACTAGTGGGGATGATCCAGCTCTGTCACCTCTACTTTCTCCTCCCTGATGTCCTTATTGAAGTCAACATGAGGCATTTTTCATTCAGTTGTGTCTCTCTGTTACATGTTAAGATTAAACAACAAATAACAGTAAAATACGCCAAAGCCCAATAAATCCTACAGGGTCCTGAATCTGTATTTCTCAAGGTGCTATATTCCCAAGTATGTAGGCAGGTTGAAATGTATGTGTAGTTATTTATATAGCAGCCGGCCCAGGCAGGGGAAAAGGTTAAACATCTTGGGCTCGGTTCCCAGGCTTTTGGTTTTGGGGGGCCCACCTGTTATATCAATAGGGGGACAGCTAAGCTCAGGGCTGGCTAGCAGCTGGAGAATGGGACGTGGTATAGATAGGGGATACATAGACTCACGTGTGGCGCTGAAGATACCAGGAGTCATGGACAGCATCCAAGTCATGGATTTTGCCTATATAGACTCTCGCCTCACGGAGGTATGCCTCGGCCACTATGTTATGTTAGGATCAGGGACGTTGGATGTTATTTGTTTTGTATTGCCATGCTGCATTTCAACAGTAAAAGTTACGTTAAAAGTTCTATGCCTGGTCTGAAGTTATTCAAGGCGTGCATGTTGGTTTTGGCATATTCCAAACAACCTTGATCTGTAAAGCACATGTGAGGTAGCATCACTACAAAAAGGATGAAAAAGAGAGGTGTTGGGATAACGGCGCCAAAGTATAAATCAGAATAATTCCAGTGCTGCACCTAAAATTAGTATAAACGCATACGTCATGAAAAATATAAATAAAGGGCGCAAAGGACAAATAGAACAAGTACCCAGTATAATGAGTTTACAGTGCTATCCAATTAGTAAAGGGTACAAATAAGTAATACATCAAAAATGTCCATGACAAATATATGTGATCAAATCTTCTTGTGTATGCTCCAACACCTTGAATTATAAAGTGCACATTGCATAATATACACCGATACTGCAATTTGGGCTGCCTAGGAGGGAAAGGGGAGGGGGCGGGACGAGCGCCATCAGATTAAATACAGCGAGAATCTCCTGTTTACTCAGCGGCCTCTGTAATAGGAAGTCCCGTCTCCTGGGCCGGCATTGGACCACTGTTCTGTCTATCATAGAAGCCGGTCCAGGAGGCGGGACTTTGTATTAAAGAGGCCGCCGAGTAAACAGGAGATTCTCGCCGCCCCCCTCCTTGTCCCCTCCGAGGCAGCAGTAATCTGAGGTGAGGCTGCAGATGGGCATTGTTCAGGCTGCATTCATGGCAATGGTCATTGTTCAGGCTGCATATGGGCATTGATCAGGCTGCAGATGGGCATTGATCAAGCTGCATTGATGGGCAATTGTGAGGGTGTAGATGGCATTGATCAGGCTGCAGATGGCATTGATCAGGCTGCAGATGGGCAATGGTGAGGCTGCAGATGGGCAATGGTGAGGCTACATTGATGGGCACTGACCCTTTTTTTTTCTTCAAAGTTCTTTATTTAAAATTCAATTTTTTTCCCTGAAACTTCCCTCCTAAAATGAAGGTGCATGTTATATGCCTGTGCGTGTTATATGCTGATAAATACGGTAAATATGGCTGTGTACACATTTATATAAGTCACCTAGACTCCCCACATTGTACCTGGCTGCTTCCTACCATAAAGTTGTGTTATGTTGTCATTGTAGAAATAAATGTTGATTTACTTCTTTTTTAAGTCTCTTTAACGAAAAAGCACAGCCCCTTTGTACTATTAGAGTGCCACCTTTAACATGGATACTGGTATTTCTATCATGATGTTATGCGTAAATACAGAATACAGCATTCAGGAGAAAAACATTTTCAGGAGCCCATATTGCTACACAGTGCATTCTCAGAAATATATTAAAAAGCTTCCCCACACAGACAGCAAAATGAATAGCAATAATAACTTAGCTACAAACAACAGCTTTTTATGTACTGTTTGTCCATAGGTCCAGCACAGCGAACACAAGAGGACACAAAGCTATTAAAGTGAAACATGTGCCTTTAAAGGCCATCCTTCCTGAGCTCTGACAAAGCCTTTCTGGATGAAAAAGTGAGCGTTTTTCTCTCCCTCGAAAATGCAAGAGAGGAATGATCTGCTCTCTGTGGGGTCGGTTCCTGCGCTTTTTGAAGATGGTGCTAAAAACACGGTCCTCCCTCCAATGATTTTCCTACTGCAGCTCAACACAGCACAATTATTTGACATTTTGGATGGTTTAACATTTTTATTGCCTGTATGTAGAAGCGAGGAACACACAGATTAAACACACTTACTGTTCCACTTGTCATGAATATATCACGCATATATAAGCAGCTATCTCATTTATTGGCAAGTGCTAATTAAGAGCTTAGAGCCCAGGTCTGCATTGCAGTTGCTATGGCAGTGCAAGAAAGACGTTCGTTAGATTGAAATTCCTAATACGACACACTGCGCACGCTGAGCATAAGGCAAGGCTGAGATGTATACAGAGTTCCTGGTATGCCAGAGACAACAAACTTTGAGCATAAATGTCTAGAAAAAGGGCCGCAGTGTCTAAATAGAAGAGACATGACACCATGCTAACATACTCCATCATGGGGTATTTAAAAGGCAGATGTGGGTTGAATCAACACAGCATTGGCGCATTTTGTATAAAGTTGATACGGGGGGATCTTGTTGATTAAAAAGCTGTTCAGCTAAAATTATCTACTGTCCAAAAAAAGCAGAAGAAATGGTGATGTGGTCTTCATAGGTTGAAACAAAATGTGCAAGTTGTTGGTGAAGATTGGGGAGAAAGAATAGCGACCTTTAACAAAGTTGGCTGAACCCAAAGAGTAGAAGAAGGAGAGGATTGTATTACAAGGAATTTTGTTTGCAGCTCTTTGAATTATACTAATCCTGCAATTAATTTGTTTTTTAATTCCACAAATAGAATATCTAAAAGACAGAAGCAGGGGAGTGCCTCTAAGACCTGGTTCATACCTATGCATTTTTTAGTGCATTTTCAGTTTTGCAGAAACACACTACAGTCCATTCAACCTGGTTTCCTATGGGTCATGTTTACATCTGTGCATTTTATGGAAAGGGCCAGGGACTTTTTCAGTTTTTTTGTTCCACAGACTTCAATGCATGAAAAACGTGTATTGAAAAATGCAAAATGCACCTGGAATGTGCAAACTGCAACCTGCATAGGTTTGAACCAGGCCTAAAAATAACCAGATGGATGCATAATAAAGTGAATCACGTACACTGCTCATCTGAGCTACCTGTAGGCAGGTTGAAGTTCCAACTGCCTGTTTACACTGCCCAGTCAGGAAGCTATAAGATAAGTGTGTTCCCGTGTTTTCTTTTTAGAGCAGTGATTCTCAAACTGTGTGCCATGGCACACTTGTGTGCCGCAAGAGATTTGCAGGTGTGCCATGGGAGTTTTGAAATCTCGAACATATTGAAAAATAAATGGTAAATCATTGTCGCAAGAGGTAAAAAAGTAACAGGAAGGAAGTATACAGGCACAACATAAATAGAAGGTGCTTCTGTGGCGTTGGTGAAGTTGGTACAGGGCTCACGCTCTCGGGGGGCCATCTGCAAAGACTGTAACAGCAATCAGACCCAGGGTGGGAGGACTTAATGGCAGTCTGCAAGTGTTGGAATGACACACAGCGCCTGCCGTAAGTGGATCACCGGGAGGAAATGATGCCACGGATTTTAGAGCATATGTGGTAGTCCATAGAGAGGCTGCAACGCTCGTTGCTCAAGCTCTCTGAGAGCACGAGCCCTGTACCAAATTCACCAGCACCACGGAAGCACTTTCTATTTATGATACTTCCTCCCTCATGTGAGTGGATATTTGTTGATTCTTTTAATAAATGTTGTGAGATACTACACTTAGAGTCGCCTGTCCCCTTTGGTCTACGCTACAGTGTTAAGTGTCTGCTTCAACTCTTGCACCAGCAGTCTAGGTGGTTTCTCTCTTTTTTTCCTTCCTTATGAACTTTTAAGAACTGGTTACAAAAATAGACTTTAGCCACATTTAACTGCCACAGACCTAAGGGGGCAGTGCCTTTTTCTCCTCTTTATTCGCTCTAATTATAATTCACATTAAATTTAAAATTAAATATATATGTAAAAATAAGTAGTTACTTCATCACAAAAATGGTTAAATCTTTTCAGGTGTGCTGTGAAAAATGTTATGTCTTTTTGATGCGCCACAAACAAAAATGTTTGAGAAACACTGGTTTTAACGGGTTTTGCTGGGTTCGGCCCACTCGTTCCATGTGATATAAAAGGAATGGATGGTCCACACCTGTGGGGGGAGAAGGCCTGAGCCTAAAATAGGGGAAGAGAATAAAGGGCGGTCGGAGTGGGACAAAGATGTGGGAATGGAATGCTGCCATGCTGTCATCAGAGTCTAGAGGACCAGAGAATTGACAGAATCCAAATTTAATCCACTATGGATTCATTTAACTATAAACCTAAACTAAGCAGGTATGCTGGGGCAGCCACAAGTCTGTAGTTAGGGACTAAGGATGTTAGGGGAATGTTTGCACTTTACTCCGAACTGTTACCTGTAATGGTCATCATGTTAATTTATTCTTCAGTAAAGCTGTTTGAAACTTTGCCCTTGCCTGGTCTGAAGTTACTAAAGGAGTGCAATGTAAGTAACTGGCACATATAGTCTACAGCTTGGGTCACACATTGGGGTATGAAGACATCAGTACAAGGAGTTCATACAGTGTGATGACACAGTGGATTCCAAGGGTAACAAAGGTTTCACATGCAGCTTGTGGTTAAGTGTGTACATGTGACAGGTGAGAGAAATGTTGTCAGCACTCCTTCGACCACAATCCATCTCCCATAGCAACAGGAGCAGATCTTGACCGCATGGGCCCTTAGCACTAGGTGCAAGGCGGGACCCCATACCGTTACTGGGAGTGAGGTAGGGGCGATACGCTGGACAGGTGGAGAGGTCATTGACTCTGCGTGTCCCTCCTAAATGCGCAGGTGATCGTGGTGATGATTAATACATCAAAAGAGTTTACTAGAGTTCGTTCATGTTAGTCATCTACCGGGTCGTTAGCGTGGCTCAAGTAAAAGTACCCCATGTGTATGGCAGTGACCCTGTATAAAGTGCCTAGTGTAGCCCAGAAGAACCCACTCTGGGGTAGGCCCCTCATGTGACCTTTGCTTAGCGCCCAATGAGGAGGGAAATATGGAAGACGTCATGACCACATAACCCCTTACCCTTACATACCAAGGTGGACCTGCCTAAGAAATTAAGAATTTTAAGCATTCATTCATTCGTCAAATACAGTATTTGTCAATAGTTACTTCTTACTGGGACCTCGGAGCTCCCTTGCATTAGTAAGGTGGTTATAATTACTAAATAAATACTTTTTACTTCAGAACAACTAGAATATCTGAACATGGTTAAAAAATAGGGAAAGCTAAAAGATTGAGGTAATGATCAGAAACTAGGAGCTTGGCCTTCCAGAGAATTAATGTAAACAAAATAATTTGTGGAAAAAAAATTTAAATGACCATTTAAAACTTTTGAAATTTGACCTCTAGTTGGCTATTAGCATGTACAGGCTCTTCCTCTTTTTGTATCCATACCTCCCCGATTGATTTAACCTTGTAAATGCCACACTACCACGCTGCAATCACGTACATTGCATGGCGGTTGTTTGCAGTCTTATTGATCTCAAATCGACAAGTTTGACAAGCGGTGACACTTTTCAAACTCTACAGCCCAAACTATAAATGCCACGGCGATGGCATGTAGATAGTCCTGTCAGACTGTAATGGTAAGATTCATGTGGGTGGTAAAACCACAGCTCAGCTGCCTGTTTTTACCACTGTCCTCTGGCTGTCTGTGTGAAAGAGTCCAAATAGACTGTATGCTCTTCTGCCTTCTATATCCTTCCCTTAAACCCTAATAGATTGTAAGGTTTACCACCTTCTGTATCCCTCTCTCATACCCTAACCAATTGTAAGTTTTTCACCCACTGTATCATTATTAATGCCCTAATAGACTGTAAATCCTTCCATCTTCTGTATAGCTCCCTTATAGCCTAAAACTGGTTTTACACTGATCGAAATTCAGCCAGTCCAACAGGGACTGGCTGAATTTCAATCAGTGTGTGGGCTCCATTGCTTGACAGAATCAATTGTTTAATCAACTTCTTTAAAGGGACTTGTTGGAAATTTTTCAGCCGATCAGCGGCTTGCAGCTACCAATTAGTACATTTATGGGTGCTGCTGTCAGAATACAATGCCCCGGTGGGGGGATTCATCCACCTTATTTGTGTGGATAGAAGAATCGGTCAGTATTTTTTTATTCCTCTCACTGTGACTAATGAACCCAGAAGTGACATGTATTATGTCACTTCCAGGTTCACAGCTGTCATTCTTCAACTACTGTAGCATTGGAGGGCATGGGAGACATCTGAGGTCTAAAAGGCTAAAAGCTTCTCCGCCATCTGTATGTCAACCTTATACCCTTATATATTGTAATCTCTTCCACATTCTGTATCCTAAAGTATTCCCTAATACATTGTAAGCTCTTCCACCTTTGTAATTCTTCCCTTATACCATAATAGATTGTAAGTTCTTCCACCTTTTGTATCTCTCCTTTATACCATAATAGATTGTGAGCTCTTCCATCTTATGTATCCTTCCTTATGCCACCACATATTGTAAGACTCTCAATAAAAGAATGCATACAGCTCACTTTTTTTTTTTTTTTGTTTTTACATGGACCTTCCACTCATAGAAAAGCATGAAAAAGAGCCTTCTTTTTTGGCAAATTACCGTGTAAGCAAAACAAGCCCGATCACGGCCCCTTAATTTGTGATCAGCTGTCAGCCAATGACAGCTGATCACGTGATGTAAACAGAAGATCAGAATCGCCTTTTTTTGCCCCCACGCTAACAGCACGAACAGAAAAAAAAGCTGATTACTGGCTTCAGTCAAGAGGGACATCAGTCCCGCACACAGAGAGCCATGCAGCTAAGCAGTGCCCACCAGTGCCACCTGCCAGTGCCCACCAGTGCCACCTACCTGTGCCCATCAGTGCTGCCTATCAGTGCCCACCAGTGCCACCTATCAATGCCCACCAGTGCCACCTATTAGTGCCCATCAGTGCTGTTAATCAGTGCCTCATCATCAGTGCCACCTATCAGTGCTGCCTATCAGTGTCACCTACCAGTGCCTATCAGTGCCCTTCAGTGCCACCTATCAGTTCTGCCTATAAGCATCACCTACCAGTGCCTATCAGTGACACCTATCAGTGCCGCCCATCAGTGCCACCTCTCATTGCCGCCTTATAAGTGCAGCCAATCAGGCAGTCACATCAGTCACATCCAATGTAGGAGGAAAGTTACCCGCTTTGCAAATATTTATAACAAACTATTTTCAAAATTTTCTGTCTTTTTTTAGCAAAAGACAAAACCCAGCATTAATTCAATACCACCAACAGAAAGCTCTATTTGTGTGAAAAAATATATAAAAATTTCATTTGAGTACAGTGTTGCATGACCGCGCAATTGTCATTCAAAGTGTGACAGCGCTGAAAGCTGAAATTTGGCCTGGGCACCAAGAGGGTTTACATGCCCAGTAAGCAAGTGGTTAATAATAAAAAAATAACAACTCTACCAGATGTGTGGGTGACAAACCTCTCATTTGTCAACAAAGAAACATCGCAGAAAAATCATAATTGTAGAAGAAACACATTCCCAAGTACATGTCACTTTACACAATTTCCACACACTGAGTGTTGACACCCAACAACATAACGCATTGAAAACCACATATGCCTTTTTTCAATTTTTCTAGTGGCTGTTTTTCATTTAGCAAACATACAGTATTTCTTCTATTAAAACAACTGGTCCTTTTCTCCTAATATAACCTCTACCTATAATTTGTGTTTCTGACTGTTCATCTCTGTTATAAATAATATGTTCCCAGAGGGCTGTATTAAAATATTTAGCATTCACCCTTAAGTGCCATTGCACATAAAATAAAAAAACTGCGCGGCACACAGCCACATTTCCACTTCAGTCAGCCCCAGGCAAAATGCATGTTAGTGCATCACAGAACATCAATTATGAAGATTATTTAAAATCAATTGCCTGTACAGCAGCAATATATAACCTGGACTTGGAGAAAGAGTGTGTTTAGACCATTAACGGCACATAGCCAATAAATCACAGTGGTAATTACTTCGGGTCAGTGCTGGACATAGTGTACATATGTATCATGCTGGATGGTTTATTCATTTTAAGACATCTAAACAATACGAACAAGCTAACATTTACTAGAATGACTTGTTATGTGAATACCTGAGATGGGAAGGAGGTGTGATTTTTTTTTTGCCCCAGTATCTTTTAAAGAAGGAAAACACTTTCATTAATGTATCTATAAACCCAACAACTAACATTTAGTGTAAACTTTAACACATTAAATAATCAGTATAAACATACAAAGTCACCTCCATGCTTCAGCATCTACAGTATATGAGACTACAGCTGTCCCACAGCGGCTCTAAGACCCCTTTCACACTGGGGCGATTTTCAGGGGCTTTAGCGCTAGAAATAGCTTCTGCTAAGCACCTGAAAACCACCTCCCATTCACTGCAGTATGACTTTTCAGACTCAGGCGGTGCGCTTGCGGGACTTTACCAAACGTTCTGCAAGAAACATCTTTGGGGTGGGTTGGGAGCGCTGTATTTAGCCCTCCCAAAAAGCCCTGCCCATTGCAATGAATTGGCAGTGCTTCCAAAGCACCTTTAAAGTGCTTTAAAAGCACTGCACAACGGGAGTTTTTTTGGGGTCTGCTAGCGGCAGAAAAGTGATGCTAAAATAGTGCTAAAGGGCCACTAAGACAATTGCCGCTTTAGCGCTAACGGCGGGCACTGTCAGTGTGAAAGGGGTCTTAGACTGAGAACTGAGTGATCACATGACTGCTGATCACTCAGTTCTCAGTCTGTTCTTTGCTCTGCTCTTTCAGCAGTCAGTGGAGCACCGGGCTGGGGAGGAGGCGGGCACGACTGACTACAAACTTTGCCACATGAAGAGGCGGATCTGTTGTCAATCAAGCAGTGGTGTGTATGCCAAATATATTGTTGGGATTCTTCCCAAGCCTGGCTCTGTACCACCATGCACCAGCCCACAATCATCAGACTCTAGGCCATTCCTGTGACCCACAAGAGAAGTACAGCCAAAAAAGCTTTGGACATACTTCTCTTTTAGCCCTGGTTCACATCAGTGCAGCTTTGAAGTTGCGCTACCTCAGCGCGACTTCAAATCCAAATATCAGTGCAATTTAATGTGCCGCTTGCTGACATCTGTGTGACTTAATTTACACAGATGTCAATGCAAATCGCACAAAAATAGTGCGGGAACCTTTTTCAAAGTCGCTGCAACTTGTGTCTCAGCAATTTAAACAGTTCCATTGCTGCAAATGGGGTGCAACTTGTCAATTCTTTGAACTGTTAAGTCCCATAACAAGTAGCACTGGTGTGAACCAGGGTTTAATGTAATTCAAAATCCATTTTAATGATTTTAAATTTCATGTAATACCTGGCAATCCTGCTGTGAAGGTCCTTGTTCAGGTATTTTCTCTTGTAGGGTAAGAGCATTCTGTGCCTGTTTCACATTTGTCACCCTGTCACATGGGTTTCTGATGGAGCCCATGTTGTCTCCACCAAGAAACACACACCAGGAAATGGAATGCATCACGAGAAGTGGCTGCAGGAGATCAACACAGCAGTGAGATGCAACAAAGGCTACAAAAAAGTGAAAACAGTATTACATCTTTAAAAATGACAATTGTTTATTATGTACAGTGGTTTGGCAAAAAGTATATGTAATTCTGTTAACAGTTTAAATCTACTTTAGGACAGAATAGCCCCTCAGGGGGTATTTTGTAATTGCAAACACCTACAATAGTTCTATAATTCTCCAAGCAGGGAACCCAGGGCCCACAATAAATTGCATATTATCTGAGTAATATCTCAAATACTTGGGTTGAAAAGTCTCATTACCAATGCAGAGCTGACAGCACTGTTATTTTTTATTAACTGATTACTGTAAGATTGTGAAGCCTAGATGGGGAAAAAAATAGCATGTATTATAGACACAAAAATAACAGACGGAGTCAAAGACACTTGCAGCTTGTGGCACAGGGATCTTAAAGTGGGGTTCCACCCAAAAAACAAAACTACCTGTAAAAATTCTAAAAAAAAAAACAAAAAAACATTTGGATATTTTTTTTTTCACTTACCTCTAAATGCCTGTTGCTAGGTGGTCCCTCGTAGTCTGCCTGTCCCTTAGCCTGGGCTGGTGACATCACTTTCTCCTCGGCACAGGAAGGGCTCCGCTCTGCTCCCTCCCTCCTGTCAATCATCTGGGACCCATTACAGGTCCCAGGTGATTGAGCGGCCAATCACGGCGCACGGCGCCGCTCGCGCATGCGCAGTGGGTGCCAGGCTGTGAAGCCACAGCCCGGCGCCCACAGTTGAAATGCCGGCGCCGACGAGCGGAGGGGGGAGACGAGCGTGGCTTCGATCCCCCGCACCGCTGGACCCAGGGACAGGTGAGTGTCCAATTAAAAGTCAGCAGCTGCAGTATTTGTAGCTGCTGACTTTTAATTTTTTTTTTTTTGGACGGCCCCCCTGGGTGGAACTCCTCTTTAAGTTTGATTTCCACATTAGATTGTAGGTTTTCAGGGGGTAAGGACCGCTATTAAAACCAAACTTCAGCCCACACTTTTAAACCATGTTTCAGTAAAGTGGAGGAAGCATTAGAATCTATTTTTTTTTTTTTTTAAATCTTTTTTTTATTGATTTTCTAGGTGTATTACACATACAACAGTAGCCATTGCAGGGGCAAGGCCAAATGGTCTCATTTACAAAATTACAGTAAAACACAAAACAAAAACTGAAAACAATCATTCCTAAACTTCTTCCCCAATGTGGAGAGTGCACTGTAAAAAATATTGTGCTGGGTCTACTCAAAAAAATTGAGGCAACTATTTGCATCAGCTTTCTAAGTACTGTAAACTAAACTTATTTTTGACTGACTCATTAGACTTTTCATGTTTTAAACTTTGCTGTTTTAAGTAAAGCCAACTCAATTTTTTTCAGTTTATAGACCATGGTGTTTTAAGTTAGAAATACATACCTTAACTTGTCTGGAACTATAGTTTTAAGTAAAGCCAGCTACATTTTTCCAGTTTATAGACCATAGGTTTAAGTAAAGCCAACTAAATGTTTCCAGTTTCTAGACTATAGGTTCAAGTAAAGCTAACTCAAATTTTCCCATTTATAGACCATAGGTTTAAGTAAAGAAAACTCAGTTTTTCCAGTTTATAAACCATAGGTTTAAGTAAAGCCAACTCAATTTTTCCAGTTTATAGACCATAGGTTCAAGTAAAGCAAACTCAATTTTTTCAGTTTCTAGAAAAGTTTAAGATAGTAACACATACATTAACTTATTTATTTGAAGTACTTATATAGCACCGTCAATTTACACAGGTAGAGTCGTGGTCAGGATTCGAACCAGCGACGCCACTGTGCTGCCCTATTACACAGTTACTTCGTTTTAGGTGATATTAACTTGTAACTTACTCAATTTTTTTAAGTTGGCAAAACTTATTTTCCAAATGTATTTGATATATGTTTGAAGGTTTTTATATAAAAATAATACAATAAGGCCTCTTTCACATGGACGATCCGTATGTCCATTTTTCATCCTTCCGTTTTCGGATGAAAAACGGACATACATTCATCCCTATGAAGCGTCGGATGTCAGCGGTGACATGTCCGCTGACATCCGACCCGCTCCGATCCGAAAAGTTTAACGGAGGAAAAACCTACTTTTCCATCCGTTTTCGGATCGGATCGGGTGACGACGGACACTACGGTCCGTCATCATCCGATCCCCCCATAGGGGAGAGCGGCGCTCTGACAGGTCCGTCGCTGCACAGTGTGCAGCGATGCACCTGTCATCTTCCTGCTCAGCGGGGATCGGCGGAGCGATCCCCGCTGAGCCAGCGGATGTTCACGGGGCGGATCATCACTGATCCGCCCCGTGAGAAAGTGGCCTAATATGTTTTTTTTTTTTTTTAAAGGAATAGTCTCATGAAACAGGCTTTCAAAACAAATTAACATTTAATTTTTTATAAAGTGTTATAAATGTAATATTATTAAAGCAGCATCAAATGTAAATGTAAACATTTTTAAAAAAAAAAGACAAAAAGTGCCTTTTTCTCAACTAAGGCTTAATGTACACAGAACATTTTCCAACCTCCCCTGAACAATTTAACTTGACAGATAATAAACGATGTTTAAAAACAACAGTTATACCGCATTTACCTGCCCCATTTAGCCTTGCTTAGCCGCACTTGTGTTTAGAAGCGTTTTTTTTTTAAAAACATTTAGTTACTACGTTTACACGTGTTTACAAGCTGTTACAGGCATTTGGCGTTTCAAATGCCTCTGAACTTCCGTCCTGAATGTATTTTTTTGCTTTCCAAAAAATGCTTCTAAACTCAACTGCCTAGAAATGACTATAAACGACCCTGTGTACATGTACTGATAAGATAATATGGAGAAGAGTTCAGGGGCAGCTGAAAAAATGCCCAACTGCTCCTAAACATCCATTTATCAGCTGCAGTGTACGTGAGGCCTAACAAATCAAACTGAAACACACACATGTAACATACAGTATACCTTTAAAGAACATAGAACACAGAATGTATTAACTTTTTTTTAAGCCTTTTATTATGAAAGTAATTTGCACTTTAAAGTGTGAACTTTTGAAGATAGATTCCCCACACCAATTGGTGTCAATTTGCGAATGGTAGGACGCCCTTTGTGTCCTGCTGTAATCTGCATGTCCGTGCCGTGTTTCTGGTGCTAGCGCTGGACTGGGGGTCATTTCTTCATCGGTGGTCTACTGCGCTTATCTCTGTTTTTAGAGTTGGATGCTTTCAAATTGTGGGTTCAGGAGTCAAATGGTGAGCATATCACTTAATAATGTTGAATCAATCTTGACTTTCATGCTACATAAATATATATGATGCTATCATACCATGAATTTGCTTTAAGATGTTTTGTTCTTTTTGTAAATATATAGATAGTCACTCATCTCACCACCAGCCCCTGAAGAAGAGGTCTCAATCAAATTTTTAAACCTCGAAACGCGTCGGACCCGTGTGGGTTAGACTCCAGTTTGTATAGTTGATGTGGTTTTATGTTCACAGTGTACCTTTGCAAGCATACTGTTATTGTCCACACCTTTTTTGTAGCATCCTTCATGTTTTCTTCAGCATTTATATATGTTGTTTTGTTATATTTTTAATCTTTTTGATACCAAATAAACTATACATGTTTTTGATATTTTTTAAGACTCTTGCCTTATAAAGTCCCATCAGAGGAAAACCAGTTTTGATTATTTTACAGATACCTACAAGTTAGGCATGCCCTGGACACACAATTTAGAAGGAAGGTACCAGAGTTGAGTGAAATGCCCTCTCTTAGGAAATTGGTTAATGCTAAAACATCTAAAGGGTTAATATCTGAAATGTATGAGTACATAAGGGGTGCAGGACAGGAAGGAGAGGTGGAACATGGTAACAGGGTTAAGTGGGAGAGAGATGTGGGGCCAATAACAGAGGAACAATGGAGGCGGGTCCTGGCTCTAGGACCTAAGGTCTCACTCTCATCCTCACAGATCGTATCTCACTTAAACCTGATACACAGGTCCTATTATACACCTGCAAAGTTGTTTTTGTTTGGGAGGAGACCGAATACAGAATGCCAAAGATGTGGAGACAGGACGGGCGACTTGGTACACATGATTTGGCGATGCCCCAAGCTGTATAGATACTGGAGGGGAATAATAGGAAAAATAAACGCTGTGTTTGGGCTGTTTTGTCTTTTAGGCTTAATAGAAGAGGAAGGAGTACTGGGATCTACGCAAATTGCAGTAACTAGATGCTTGTTTCAAGGAAGGAAGTTAATTGCACGTAAGTGGCAGGATAAGACCCCCCCAACAGTAATAGAGTGGGTGAAAATGGTAAAAGATATGATTGAGAAGGAGAAATATATACCGTATATACTCGTGTATAAGTCAAATTTTTCAGCACATTTTCTTGTGCTGAAAGTGCCCCCCTCGACTTATACTGGAGTCAAGCACTTTTCTGCAGCAAAAAATTTCATTTTCCGAACCGACTTTGGGGCCCCGTATCTCAGGGCCACTTAGTGCTAGGAATTTGGTGTGCAAACCCAATGGAACTGAGACCACAACATGTCCAAAGCTGAAGTTCCTAGCACTAAGTGGCCCCGAGATACGGGGCCCCAAAATCGGTTCGGAAAATGTCATTCTGTGCTGCAGAAAAGTGCTTGACATTTTCTGAACCGAATTTGGGGCCCCATATCTCAGGGCCACTTGGTGCTAGGAACCCCAAATTTGGTGTGCAAACCAAGTGTAACTGGTACCATAACATATCCAAAGCTGGGGTTCCTAGCACCAAGTGGCCCTGAGATACGGGGCCCCAAAACCGGTTCGGAAAATGTCATTCTCTGCTGCAGAAAAGTGCTTGACATTTTCTGAACTGATTTTTGGGGCCCTGTATCTCGGGGCCACTTGGTGCTAGAAACCCCAGCTTTGGACATTTTATGGTGCTAGTTCCACTGGGTTTGCACAGCAAATTTGGGGTTCTTAGCACTAAGTGGCCCCGAGATGCAGGGCCCTAAATTCAGTCAACTGTGTCCATCTGCAGCAATGTCATTTCGGGACCCTTTGGGTTCAGAGACCCCAAATTTTGGCTGCAGCTAGGGGGCATCTAGGAACCCTTAACTACAGAGTTTGAAGTTCAGGGGACCTATGGCTGCAAATGGGCACAGTGATGCTGCAAATGGGCATTGTTGACCCTCTTTTCCACTTACAGTAGCTGTGCATTTCTCACCCTCGTCTTATACTCGGGTCAATAAGTTTTTCCCATTTTTTTATGGTAAATTAGAGCCTCGACTTATACTCGGAACGACTTATACTCGAGTATATACGGTATACAAAAAGAGAGGGAATTATAGGAAGTTTGTAAAAATATGGAAGCAATGGTTAGGGCTGGAATAACTTGGAACATGTTGATGTGAATGAGTAAGAAAGGGAGTTTGGTTGAGAATGAAAGTTGTATGTAAGGATGTATGGGGAAAGAGGAGGGGTAGGGGGTGGGATGGGATGATAAAGGAGAAAACACGGTTTGTTTTCCTGACCCTTTTTTCCTTTTCTTCTTTATTTTTTTCCCTTTTATCTTCTTTTCCGTTGTTCTTGCACTTTGTGGTGGGAAATGTATATTGACTAAATAATGCAATTTTAAGATTGGATAACAAATGTATTTTTTCAATAAAAAGTATATTAAAATAAATGTAAAGGTGTGTTTTAAGAACTAATAAAATTAAGGAAGGTACTGAAAATATCAAAGTAAATGAATTAAAGTGGATGTAAACCTGAAATTTTTTAATTTTTTTTTTAATATCATACTGTAGAGTATAAGATTTCCTATCATTTGAGCCCAGTCTTGCCACACAGAGTTAATCCAGCTCTGAGCAATCCTCTTTTATTGTTCAGTGAGAAAAATCTTGACAAACAGAGAAAAACTTTGTCAAATACTCCCCCTTGCTGTGAGTGACAGGTGATTTACATCTCGTGCACTAGCCTAAGAGACATGCATTTTTTTTTAATTCCCTCCCCCACTCCTTTCTTCAGCAGCTCTGCAAGGATTGGCTGTTCCACACCTCACCATGATTTGGCATGCTGAAGTCATGTGGTTACTTTCCTGTCTTTTCACTGGATGTTAGAGATCATAGCATAAGTTCAGTGTTAGAAATACACAGGAGAAATGCATATTGACAAGGGGAGTGTAGAGGTGGGCGGGGAGTCTACTGACATCACGACTCCACCCACCGAGCTCCAGACAACAGACCCACCCACAGAATCTGCAGTTTTTCGGCTCTCATAACAGACAGAGGGGAGACATTTGACAGGTAAAGATACATGCAGGAGGCGTGTATATCCTTATAGATAACCCCTATGGCAGTAGTTTAGAAAGGATGACATTGGGTTTACATCCACTTTAACATTTATTTATATATTGAAAATGATAACAATTTTATGTGAAAATTACAAGCCAACAAAATCATTTTTATCAGCGTGGGGTCTGCTCAGGTGTATCAAGGCTCAAATAGTGGTGATGAAATCTATTTTAAGCTTATGCTTCTATCTGTGCTTCTGTTTGGAGATGTCTTCTCTCTTCCTATCAGTCAGATAGAGGAGAAAGTAAAGGGAAATCCCCCTAATGGGCACAGAGTCCACAAGTAGAAACAAAAGTAGATTAGATCATCTGGGGTTGACAGACTTTTGAGTTACCAGTGCCATTATAAAGACCTTTCTTTACTTCTTGCTCAGGTAAAGGGAAGTCTCCCCAACAGGGATAGTACAAGAAAGGTTTTAAATCCTCCACACTCCATCCAAGAATAATAAAATGGCAATATATACTGACACTGCAGGCTAGCAGTACATTTATTAAACATAATGAGATGGAAGTATATACTGACACCACAAACTGGCAGAATATTTACCAAGCATAACAGCATATACTGACATAAGAGAGTGGCAGAAGATTGACTGAGCATAACAGGGTGGAAGTATATATTGACACTGGGTACTAGCAGTATTTACCAAACACAATGAGCTTGTAGGTAGGTGCAGTTAGCTGGTCTGCCACTAGGTGGCCCTGTCCCAAATTAGTGTGGTAATAGAAAATTATGTAATTGAGTGTTAAAAAGGGGAAGCTCTGCTTGTCTGTCTCCTCCCCCGCTCTGCTGCCACATTTGGCACCTTTTGGGGGGAGCAGGTACCTGGTTTTGACAGGTACTAGCTCCCACTTCCGGCTCACTTCGCCATGGTGAAGTGAGCCAGAAGTTCAGCCCTCGTTCCTTCCCCCTACAGCCGCCCATTCCTAAAGTGCAGCGTGATTGGCCCACGTAGGAAACCGGCTGTGAAGCTGCAAGGCCTCACTGCCGGTTTCCCTTAGCCAAGATGGCAGCGCCAGCAATCAAGAGCTGATTCAAGAATCAGTTATGGAAAGAACACTGCTGGATGCCTGGACAGGTAAGTGCCCGAATAGTAAAAGTCAGAAGCTACATTCTTTGTAGCTGCTGACTTAAATTTTTTTGGGAGGGGGGCCAGAACTCCTCTTTAAAGCGGGGGTCCACCTAAACGGCCAAAAAAAAAAATATTAAAAGCCAGCAGCTACAAATACTGCAGCTGCTGACTTTTAATAAATGGCCACTTACCTGTCCCAGGGTCCAGCGATGTCGGCAGGCGACGCCGAGAACCCGCTCGGTTCTCGGCAGCTGCCACCACCATCCTAGATGAGGGAATCAGGAAGTGAAGCGTTGCGGCTTCACTTCCCGGTCCCCTACTGCGCATGCGCGAGTCGCGCTGCGCATCGTAACTGGTCCCCACTATCTCCTGGGAGCTGTGTATTTCCCAGGAGACAGCGCGGAGGGACAGGAAGAGGCATAGACTCCCATGGGAGTCTATGCCGGAAGTGGGTGCAAATACCTGTCTTAGACAGGTATCTGCACCCCCCTCCCCCCTGAAAGGTGCCAAATGTGACACCGGAGGGGGGGAGGGTTCCGAAAAGCGGAAGTTCCATTTTTGTGTGGAACTCCGCTTTAAAGCAGAGTTCCAGGCTTTTTTTTTTACATTCTTTGTAGCTGCTGACTTTTAATAAACAGACAATTACCTGTTCCACGGTCCAGCGATGCGGCCGCACAGAGCCCCGCGTCTCACCCACGCCTCTCCTCAGCGCCTCCATTGAAACTGTGGGCACCCAGTCGTGACGGCTTGCGGCTTCACGGCCGGGCGCACTGCACATGCCAAGTCGCGCTGCGCTCTTCCAGTGGACAGGCAATCTTCTGGGACCTGTCACGTGTCCCAGAAGATTGCCGAGAGGGAGGGGCTGCCTAGGGGCAGAGATACTGCAAAGGCCTTTTTTTAGGTATTTCCATAATTTTGTCCAACTCCTATAGATACCAAGCTCAAGGAGATGACAGTAAATACCAACACCATGACCTGGCAGAATATTCACCAAGCATAAGAAGGCGACATATACTGAGGCAGGAGAATGATGGAATACTTGTTGAGCATAACAAGGCAGCAGTATTTAATTTTACCAGGGCCTGTCAGTTATTTACCAAGCATAATCAGATGGCATTATATACTGACACCACATCTGGTAGTGCATTTCACAAACATAATGAGATTACAGTATAAACTGACATCACAGACTTGCAGAATATTTACCAAGCATAGGATGGCAGCATATACCGAGACATAAGATTGGCAGAATATATATTTTTGAGCAGAACAAGATGGCAGTATATACTAACTCCAGGTCCTAGCAGTGTTAGAATAATTACAAAGCATAATGAAATGGCAGTATACTGACACCGCATATTGACAACACATGTACTGAGATGGCAGTATATTTACCAGGCACAATGAAATGGCAGTATGTACTGACACCAGAGACTGCCTTGTACTTGTTTAGTATCAGGAATATGCATTATAGTGTCAGAGACACCAGAATTTGCATTATTCTGTTTAGCGATGACCATGACAGTGATCAGTACCATACAGTAACAGGACATTTGGGTCACATATTTCATTTTCTACAATCAGTATGAACACAGTCCTTGTGTGAAATATCTCAGGTTGTGTAGAAATCAGAACAGAAGCTGGAAGTTCAGGAATCCACCTTTTCCGCACAGAGATTATTTTTATCAGCACTATAATAGCTTGGATGGAGGATTGCCTTCTGCAGATCCAGCTCAATATTTCTCTTAATAAAAACACAGCCCAGAACGACAGTATTAATAAAGGGAAAACACACATTAAAAACTCACTTAACGTTATTTGCTTTGCTATATCTGGCACAGCGCTGGAAAGTCTTTTTTTTTCTAGCCGCAGAACAAACCATGTTAATAGACGTATTCTTCCCAGTAGGCACAAAAAAACATTTGACAAGGATAAAATTAATGTTCCTGAAATTTAATTAACAACATGCTACATGGAGGAGATTAAATGATGCATTTTATAATCACTGCTACTCTGTCCAGTGTTTCTAATTAAATCTCCGTCTGTTAATCACAGAGACCTCCTCCGTTACATCTCTGTATTAATGGGGAAGAGGAGGAAGTGAATCCCATCAGGTAGGAGTATCACTAGGATATGTCCCATTATTGCTGGCCATGCTCATCCCTTTCTGCAGGGATTCAGCTGGTATTATGCAGAAGAGCAGTGATATTTTGGGTTTGGATCTCTTTGCATGTGTGAGGTACTGGCTCAAAGATTGTGCAAATTCTGGTGTCTGTGCAGTTCTTGACTATGTTCACAAACGTCTGATTCAGATGAGCCCCTGTGTTAGCCTCTCACTAATGCCTCGTTTCCACTGAGTGGATAGGTTCGGGTCGGTACAGTTTGAATGGCCTAGAATGGTCCGGTCTATTCTGGTGAGCATTTCCACTGCAAGTGGGACCATAAGGGGCCATACAGGGTTTAGAAAAAATGCCTCAGCATAGCACAGCAGAGGGTTTTCTGTCAGCCAATCAGTGGAATGTATCGTGTGATGCCAGTAGCTCCGCCCTAACCGAACCGTTCCATTTTCTATGGCCCCAAATCAGAAGCAGGACCCTGAATGGAGCAGTACGGTTCGGTTGTATGGGCCACTTTCATAATGGAAACACCCAAAATAGCGTACCGTACCAAACCGTACCAAACCGATCTGCTCAGTGGAAACGAGGCATTTGTGACTTGTTACAAAATTAAAATATATAGATCACTGCAGGAGAGGAGACTCAGGAAATGTATTTTTATTTATATATTACAGGTACTTATATAGTGCAATTTACACAGTGCTTTACATATACAGTATATTGTGCATTCACATCAGTCCTTGCCCTCAAGGAGCTTACAATCTATGGTCCCTAACTCATTCATACATACACATACTAGGGCCAATTTTGGCAGGAGTCAATTAACCTACCAGCATGTCTTTGGAGCATTCTGCTACATATTTTTGTTTAAAAAAATCCCAATAAGAATATATATTACTTATTTTAGAATAGTGGGCGAAGCCATGCAGATCATTTTGTTCTCAACTGTACATCCAGAACTGCTGGTTTATAGCACAGATTCAGCTTAATATTATAGAACCATTTATTCCAACCCACATAAAATTATTTCATGCTTGTCGGCTATCATTTCTGCAGTGCATGGAAACCCTGACATCAATGGAGTAGGCTTTGGGAGCAATGGGAAGATATAACCTAAGCTCTAATGAGCAGGACCCTCTGATTCCTACTGTATTAAAGTGTATTGTATTTGTACTGTCTACCTTCAAGTTGTAAAGCGCTGCGTAAACTGTCAATATAAATCCTGTATAATAATAATAATAATAAAGCCTGACAGGTTATGATAAAGTGGGCCAAAAGAAATCAAAAACGCTCCACTGAATCAATGTAAAGCACAGTGCAACATTCTTAATTAATAAGAGCACGTAAGGTGTAACTAAAGGCAAAAACTTTTTTTGTTGACATGTACAGTGGGGCAAAAAAGTATTTAGTCAGCCACCAATTGTGCAAGTTCTCCCACTTAAAAAGATGAGAGAGGCATGTAATTGTCATCATAGGTATACCTCAACTATGAGAGACAAAATGTGGAAACAAATCCAGATAATAACATTATCTGATTTTTGAAAGAATTTATTTGCAAATCATGGTGGAAAATAAGTAATTGGTCACCTACAAACAAGCAAGATTTCTGGCTCTCACAGACCTGTATCTTCTTCTTTAAGAGGCTCCTCTGTCCTCTACTCATTACCTGTATTAATGGCACCTGTTTGAACTTGTTATCAGTATAATAGACACCTGTCCACAACCTAAAACAGTCGCACTCCAAACTCCACTATGGTGAAGACCAAAGAGCTGTTGAAGGACATCAGAAACAAAATTGTAGACAAGCACCAGGCTGGGAAGACTGAATCTGCAATAGGCAAGCAGCTTGGTGTGAAGAAATCAACTGTGGGAACAATAATTCGAAAATGGAAGACATACAAGACCACTGATAATCTCCCTCGATCTGGGGCTCCACGCAAGATCTCACCCCGTGGGGTCAAAATGATCACAAGAATGGTGAGCAAAAATACCAGAACCACACAGGGGGGCCTAGTGAATGACCTGCAGAGAGCTGGGACCAACGTAACCAAGGCGACCATCAGTAACACACTACGCCGCCAGGGACTCAGATCCTGCAGTGCCAGACGTGTCCCCCTACTTAAGCCAGTACATGTCCGGGCCCGTCTGAGGTTTGCTAGAGAGCATTTGGATAATCCAGAAGAGGATTGGGAGAATGTCATATGATCAGATGAAACCAAAGTAGAACTGTTTGGTAGAAACACAACTTGTCGTGTTTGGAGGAGAGAGAATGCTGAGTTGCAACCAAAGAACACCATACCTACTGTGAAGCATGGGGGTGGCAACATCATGCTTTGGGGCCGTTTCTCTGCAAAGGGAACAGGACGACTGATCCGTGTACATGAAAGAATGAATGGGGCGATGTATTGTGAAATTTTGAGTGCAAACCTCCTCCCATCAGCAAGGGCATTGAAGATGAAACGTGGCTGGGTCTTTCAGCATGACAATGATCCCAAACACACCGCCCGGGCAACAAAGAAGTGGCTTTTGTAAGAAGCATTTCAAGGTACTGGAGTGGCCTAGCCAGTCTCCAGATCTCAACCCCATAGAAAACCTTTGGAGGGAGTTGAAAGTCTGTGTAGCCCAGCGACAGCCCCAAAACATTACTGGAAATGGACGAAGTAATCTGGATGGCCGCACACCGGACAGATAACAAGTGCCTTTATTAATAAATCTGGATCATGGAATACACAAGATGAGATGAGTAAGCACTTGTCATAAGTGTGAAACGCGTCAGCTGATTCCTGTACGTCCCTGTCACAGCGTCTTGTGTATGCCATGATCCAGATTTATTAATAAAGGCACTTGTTATCTGTCCGGTGTGCGGCCATCCAGATTACTTTGTCCATTTCTATTTGTCTCAGCATTAGCCAGCATCTGGGGCTCTTTCCACTCGGAGGATTTGAAATTTTTACATCGGTCTGTCGGCCTGGACCTACCTGAGCGGTGGAGTATCTTTTCCAAAACATCACTGCTCTAGAGGAGATCTGCATGGAAGAATGGGCCAACATACCAGCAACAGTGTATGACAACCTTGTGAAGACTTACAGAAAACGTTTGACCTCTTTCATTGCCAACAAAGGATATATAACAAAGTATTGAGATGAACTTTTGATATTGAAAAAATACTTATTTTTCACCATAATTTGCAAATAAATTCTTTCAAAAATCAGACAGACAATGTGATTGTCTGGATTTGTTTCTACATTTTGTCTCACATAGTTGAGGTATACCTATGATGACAATTACAGGCCTCTCTCATCTTTTTAAGTGGGAGAACTTGCACAATTGGTGGCTGACTAAATACTTTTTTGCCCCACTGTATGTACCATTTGGAAGATTTCCCTTCACTCCCTGTCCCATAGCCAAAACAGGAACTGAGAAAAAATCCCTCAAATATGCAAAGGGAATTATGCAGGGCGTCACCAGGGTCACCAAAACGAGTGTTCCCATTGTAAGATTTCACTTCTATTATTGTTCTGATGTTAACCCAAAAGGTGAGTTTTTTTTTTACTTTCATTTTTGATGATAATGAGAGACAGGACAAAAAGAGAGGGTGAATCTCCCTAATGGGGGTCACAGACAGAAAGAAAAACTGACAGGTGTTCTTTCTCCATCCTATCTAAAACAAAAACAAAATAAAAGGTTTTGCTTTTAGTATTACACTTCGAAACAAAATGTATTTCTCTTTTTTTGTCTCTGTGTCCTGATCTAACCAATTCCACTCTCACCCTTATTAGATGAATACCTACCTAGATCTGCCAGCCATGGCCTTCAAGCATTGCCTAAATTAGCGTTGCAACCCCCCTCTGTTCTGTCCACACCTGTGCATTACAGCCCCATAAACATCTGTGGGGCTTGTAGACCTGTGCCTCTGATGGAAGACAGCCCTGTAGAATATGGAGCTGCAATAGGCAGGCATGGCCAGGACAGAGAATACTTGAGGCACTGGATTTAAACAGTCCCCAGAAGCTGAGGCTGTCTTATCTCAGTATGCATCCGTGGAGGGGTAGGGTGGGTTAATTAAGGTCAGGGCACAGGAGCAAAAAGGAGATTTATTTAATTTAATAGGGGAATAAAGCTGTTCAAACCTGCCTGGCTCTATGTGAAAAAGTAATTGCCCCCTCCCATGCTTAATCATGAATGAACTGTGGTTAACCACATGTTTTTGGAAAGCTGAGTTAAATTTCACTTGCCACCCAGGCCTGATTACTGCCAGACCTGTTGAATCAAGAAATCACATAAATAAAAGCTGTCTGACAAAGTGAAGCATGCTAACAGATCACAAAAAGCCACACATCATGCCACAATCTAAAAACATTCAAGAACAAATTAGAAACAAAGTACTGTACATGTATTGGTCTAGGAAGGGTTTCAAAGCCATTTCTAAGGCTTTGGAACTCCAGTGAACCACGGGGAGAACCAATATCCACAAATGGAGATAACTTGGGACAGTGGTGAACCGTCCCAGGAGTGGCCAGCCTATAAAAACTACTCCAAGAACATGACAACGACTCATCCAGAGAGGGGGAGGAATGAGGAGTAGAGAAGTGACTGAACATAGTTCTTATTCTATAAATATGTGGCGGTGCTAAGTAGTTATTCATATTTGGCCACAAGCATTGGAATACTGTTGGAATTTCTTTTCTTTTTTTTTTCTAGTCTTTCTCTTGGGGAGTAAGAAATGCTCCACTTGTGAGTTTTCTTGATTTTTTTCAAATAGGATGGTCCCAGGATAGGGGACTTTATATTCTGCGAGATTATAGATGGGTGGGGGGCTCCAGGTATGGGCTGTATGCCGCTTCCCGGACTCGTCCAACCCTTCATTAGTAGATCCTATATGGTAGGATATTTTGTTATTTTTGTACTGTTTTTGTGTTTTTTCCCTTTTTTTTTCTTTTTTCTTAGTTTTTGCTTTAGATATGTTTACTCTTTTTCTTTAAGTCTTTATTTTTTCTCAGGTGCATTTGAGGGGGAGATTGTGGTTCAGAGTCAGCCATGGTATGGTATGGGGGTCGTTTCTTTCTTGTTGATGGAACGGAATGGTATTAAGCATAAGAGACCATATAGAGAATATGCATTTATTTATGAGTGATACATTAAAAATTGTGAGAGGTCTTAGGTCACCTTATAAAAGGGGTCGTCTTTGGCAGGAACTGCTTTGGTTAGCTGCAGATGTTATTTTTTTGCAGGAGACGCACTTCGTGGCAGGGTCGACCCCACGTCTGCCTTTAGAGCCTTACAATCAATGGTTTCATGCACCATCCCCTATTTTGAAGGCTAGGGGAGTAACGACAGCTTTTCGTAGATCATGCCCCCTATCTCTCATGTCCTTACAAATTGACCCAGAAGGTCGCTACCTTTTTATTAAAGGGAGGTTGCAAGGCCATTGTTATACTTTTGTTGCTGATAGAATTGATTAATCCGAGTAGTGTATGCTATTGAATCTATCACTATTTCAGATCACTCCTATATAACGATGACCATTCGCCTAATTACAGCGGGGTATATAGAGCAGACATGGCGAATGAATGAATTCTTGTTAGATGATAAGAAGGTCTTAGAAGCTTTATTACAGGCTTTGACAACATATTTTGAGGTAAATGTTCCTGGAGATGTGTCTAACCAAGCAGTATGGGAAGCCCATAAGGTGGTAATTAGAGGCAAATTAATTGCACATGGTTCCCGCATTAAAAAAGAGAAATGGATCGCAGACCTTTTAGATAAAATCCACAAACTTGAAGTCAGACATAAGGCACACACTGATCTCGTAGAGGTCCAACAATTGGAGATTTTGCGATCTAATCTGTCTCAATGTTTGGATCGAAGGACAAAAGATGAATATAGATACTTCGCCCATCGTTTTTATGAGCGGGGGAATAAATGCGGTCGGTTGTTGGCAAGATAATTAAAGAAACAATTCTTGATTCTTGTCATAGACACTCTTTATTGGTAAATAAGAAACAAATAGTAGATACCCAACTAATAGTGGCTGAATTCCACCGTGTTTATACACCGTGTTTATACATCTTTATATAATATTCCCTCTTCTTCTTTGGATGCTGGAGGGGGAGGGCAGGTAGAGGTGATTCGGGCCTATCTTAAAGACACTACACTGCCTGTTTTACTGTCTGCGGCCCTTGAAGAAATGGAACGTCCAATTACTATGGAGGAGTTAGGTAAAGTAACAACTACATTACCATTAGGTAAGAGCCCGGGGCCAGGTGCCTTCACGAATATATATTATAAAAATTACTCTCCACTTTAGTATCCCCTCTTTGCAGCTACTTTAATTCTATTACCGATTGTAACCCGTTACCCTCAAAAGCTTTGGCCCATGTGGTGTTTCTTCCGAAACCTGAGAAGGATCCACAACTTTGCACCAGTTATAGACACATCTCCCTTCTTAACTCAGATACTAAACTTTTCTCTAAAATATTGGCCCTTAGACTGCAGGATCGCGTAGTGAAATTAATCCATTTGGACCAGACAGGCTTTATGATGAGTCGTGAAGCCAGAGACAACACGATCCAGGCCCTTCATATTCTTCACTGGGCACAAAATGGACCCGAGCAAACCCCATAAGTGGTAATATCAATGGATGCTGAAAAAGCATTCGATAGGGTAAATTGGGCTTTTATGATAGAGGTGTTGAGGGGGATGGGCCTAGGTGAAGTATGATGGGATGGGTCTCAGCATTATACACTGGTCCTAGAGCAAGGGTTAAGGTGAACGGTACATTTTCGGAGTATTTTGGCATATGCAATGTGACTAGACAGGGGTGTCCTCTGTCCCCATTGCTGTTTGCCATGGTTTTAGAGCCCTTTCTTCATGTGGTCAGGGGAAATTAGGATATATTCGAGGGATTCGTATTGGTTCAATGGAACATAAGGTATCAGCTTATGCAAACGATCTATTATCTTATCTTTCCAACCCCCGGATGTCGCTACCTGCTCTGATGTCTGAAGTCTATAGATATGGGCTTTTGTCTGACTTCAAAATACATTTTGAGAAATCTTTGCTCTTGCCAATTCATATGCCTTCAGATGTGGCAGCATCCCCGCAACATTCCTTTTCTTTTATTTGGTGTTTAGACTATCTATTATATTTGGGAGTCTACATTACCCCAGACCCAGGGCTTCTATACGACCTTAACTATAGTCCTTTGTTAACAGGTATAATGAAGGATTTGCAGGGATGGAAGGGAAAATGACATTGTTTGGGAGAGTGAATGCTCTTAAAATGATAATACTACCTAGGCTAATATATACCTTATATACAGTGCCTAGTGCAATACTACAAATTTTTAAGCGTATGCGCAAAGCCTTTTTGACCTTTGTTTGGAATGATAAACAGCCCAGATTGGCTTATGATATATTGCGTAGACATAAGTGGGAAGGGGGGGTTGGGTTTCCTGACATAGCTCTATATTATAAGGCTATGTCCCTAGTACGCATCCTAAATTGGTGTCATGCTACTATGAGCAAAATATGGGTTTCTTTGGAGAAAACACTGGCAGGCAGGAATTTGGAAGGGGCACCCTGGATTCTGAAAGCTTCCAGGGGCCTTTTGAAATGGACATCTCCCTTAACTCTGGCATCCTTGTCGGTATGGGATAGAATGAATATAAGGGGCAAATTGGCCCCGCAGACATCCCCTTTGGTCCCAATGAGAGGATACCCTTGGTTCCCCCCGGGGGACTTAGATCATTGGGATTATGGGGTATAGATGGCGATACTGCATGCATGAGGTTTGTTCCAGGGGGTGAATTGTCTCCCCTTTTGGAGCTGACTTCGTCTCTTGAGAATATTCCTTTAACCTCATGGAGATATCACTAGATGGCAGACTTTTTAAAGTTCTTAGTTTCTAAGTTGAAACCTAGAATAAGACCCCTGAGCTCTCTCACCACTTTTGAATCGCTATGTGTCCATATCCCAGAGTCTAGATACCTATTAGCTCAGATGTATAGATTGGTCCTTAGTGGACAATATACTTTAAGTCCACACTTCATCAGAATATGGGAAAGAGAGCCGGGGTGTAATTTTACATCCTCACAAGTTAAAAGATTGATTAAATCGACCCATTTTTCCTCTATAAGTTCCCATACACAGGAAGTGCCATATAAATTTTTAGCTAGATGGTATCGGACTCCTGTACACCTAGCACAAATATATTCAACAAGAGGTGATCGATGTTGGAGAGGCTGTGGGCAACGTGGCACGTAGATCCATTTATGGTGGACCTGCCCCAAGATCAAACCATTTTGGGATTCGATTGTGCCATGAATTAAACGATTGACCCATAGAAGTTTCTTCTTTACATTTCCTGTTTCATGGGATTCCCTGCTCTAAAAAGTTCTATAAAAAAAGTATTACACCTTATTTGTTGGATGCAGCAAAATCATTGATACCAAGGTTTTGGAACCAGGCGATAGGCCCCACTTTGATGGATTGGAAAAAAGAGGTTAATGGTTAATGTAATAATGGAGGCAGAACAATGGTTACATACAGTCAAGGACCAATATAATAAATTTAAACATACAGTGGAAAGTATTCAGACCCCCTTAAATTTTTCACTCTTTGTTATATTGCTGCCATTTGCTAAAATCATTTAAGTTCATTTTTTTCCTCATTAATGTACACACAGCACCCCATATTGACAGAAAAACACAGAATTGTTGACATTTTTGCAGATTAATTAAAAAAGAAAAACTGAAATATCACATGGTCCTAAGTAATCAGACCCTTTGCTCAGTATTTAGTAGAAGCACCCTTTTAATCTAATACAGCCATAGTCTTTTTGGGAAAGATGCAACAAGTTTTTCACACCTGGATTTGGGGATCCTCTGCCATTCCTCCTTGCAGATACTCTCCAGTTTTGTCAGGTTGGATGGTAAACGTTGGTGGAGAGCCATTTTTAGGTCTCTTCAGAGATGCTCAATTGGGTTTAAGTCAGGGCTCTGGCTGGGCCATTCAAGAAAGTCACAGAGTTGTTGTGGAAGGTGACATTTTTGGAAGGTGTGCGTCCAGTTACTTCTGGCATCAAACTAATACAGCATTTTATAACAAGAACATCATACCAACAGTCAGACATGGTGGTGGTAGCGTGATGGTCTGGGGCTGCTTTGCAGCTTCAGGACCTGGACGACTTACCATAATTGATGGAACCATGAATTCTGAGCTCTACCAGAAAATTGTAAAAGAGAATGTCTGGCCATCGTTCATGACCTCAAGCTCAAGTGCACTTGGGTTATGCAGCAGGACAATGATCTGAAACACAACGGCAAGTCCACCTCCAAATGGTTCAAATAAAGCAAAATTTAGGTGTTGGAGTAGTTGGCCTAGTCAAAGCCCGGACTTAAATCCAATTGAGATCTGTATCATGATCTTACACAGACCGATCATGCTGGAAAACCCTCCAATGTGGTTGAATTAAAACAATTCTGCAAAGAAGAGAGCGAAAATTGCTCCACAGCAATGTGAAAAACTAATTGCCAGTTATCGCAAACGCTTGATTGCAGTTGTTGCCGCTAGGGGTGGCACAACCAGTAATTAGGTTTAGGGGGCAATTACTTTTTCACATAAAGCCAGGCAGGTTTGGACAGCTTTTTTGCCTTAATAAATGAAACCATCATTTAAAAACTGCATTTTGTATTTACTCGGGTTATCTTTGTATAATATTAAAATATGTTTGATGATCTGAGTCATTTAAGTGTGACAAATATGCAAAAAAATAAAGAATCGGAAAGGGGGCAAATACTTTTCCACAGCATTGTATATAATATTTAGAAAATCCAGCCCTCCAATCCCTTTAAATAACTGTAAGTACTCTATAAAGCCTAGTACACACGCTTAGATTTTCAGACGACCGAACGTCCATTTTTTGTGGCATGCTAGTCTCATGTTGAAAGTGAAGAGGTTACTACGAAAATTTTCGTACGACAGAATACAATGTCAGAAGTGACGTAATGTGCTGAATAGTTTTGTATGTATTTTTTCGTTTCCGAGCATGCATAGACTTTTTTTTTTTACGAAAACCGTACTAATGAAATGAAAATCGGACGTTGAGTTCACATCCGATAAAAATTTTATAGTCTGCACATCCAGCTTTTGTCTGACAAATAAGCGAAATCGGCTGCCGAAACCACGGTACTAATGATCCGAAAATCGTCAGACAGCTCGTCATACGAATTTTTCCATCTGATTTTCGTATCGTGTGTAGGGCCTTAAGTCAGAACAGAATGAAGGTTTCCAACAAAAATTTGTGTATTCTCGCTGTGTGTTTATCAGACTATGCAGACAGTATTTTAATTTATGATGAGAATCCAAATTCCAAATATCCATCACATCCCAAAGTGTTTATGTAAATAACATCAGGCACTCGATACTTGTCAGACAATTTGTAAAGTTTCAGAGAAAATAAAACACTTCCTGACTCCCAAATAGTCTGTGAGCATTCGCGCCTGGCAAGGCAGCCTGACAATTAGTACGGATATGCTAATAAGAATCAATTGTATCATAATTAGACTATTGCAGAGTTCCTGTGTTTGCTGCAGCCCTGTCTGGCTTATCAAGGCTGCAAAGGATGGCAAATACAAAAGTCAGGCAGTTTAAAGTTAATAGATCTGCCGTTTTAGCATAAGAATGATCAGGGCCGTCTTTAATATTGATTGGACCCTGGGCAAAACTTTTCTTGGGGCCCCCCCCCATGCAGTTTCGCTCTTCACCTGCTCTGAGACATACAATAAATTGCACCTAGACTCAAAATCAGTTTACTGAATCAGATCAGACAGCTATTGCGATTGGTTGCCAGAGGTTATAGTGTATCATTACCTCTCACTGACTGGTTGCTAGAGGTTACAGCACACATTACGGCTCACTGATTAGTTGCTAGAGGTTACAGCACATGATTTCTGCTTGTTGATTGGCTGCTAGAGATTACTGTGGATATGACCTCAGGGGGGCATGATATACATATCAATGCCGCCGGCCGCCCCTGTTTACATATGAATTTCATCACTATTTACATACGAATGCCGGTAATTTACATGTAAACACAGGGTCTGCAGGTGAGTCATCTGTACACAACAATAGGGCAGAGCTGGGCAGCATTAGTAGCAGCACTTCACACTGAGATATTGGGACACAGCACAGGACTAAAACCTCAAGGGAGGAGGGAATTTAAACCAGGATAGTTGGCAAGTATGAGGCTGCTGCTTTGGGCCTCACAACAATGACAGGGCCCAGGGCAGCTGCCCCTTTTGCCCTGCCTTAAAAACGGCCCTGAGAATGATGCAAAATGTGTCACTATGTTAGTTTTCAACCTCTTACAATTGTATTGGTTAGTTTACTTACAGTTAACCAACTTCAAATGTCATAGGACCTCAAGCATCACTTATATCTCCTGCAAATGTGGAAGTGCACACATCGCCACACATACATCAGAAAATACACCCTCATTGCCATAACTGGGAACTCTCCAAAACTGGCCCATATACTCTGACTTACCAATTTGATTAACAATTAACAGACTGGAGTAGTGATGTCATTGTCACTACTCCAGTCACACTGTGCACCTCAGCAAAAGTTGTCACAGCAAAGAAGAGAGCCAGAAGAAGGTAAAAGCTGGAATCTCACTCTGGTCACTTGTGAGTGGCCAGAGAAAGAAAATTTCTGGAGCCTGGACAAAAGGTGTTGAGGAAGGTAAGCTGTACTATGGTTATTCCTGCATATATTATTTATATATTGCCTGTTTATTCCTCGCATATTACCATGACTGCCCGTTTGTTGCCTACATATTGTCACAATTGTCTGTTTGTTACCTATTGAAAAATATCACTCATTGTTTCCTACTTATTACTGCTTGTTTTTTGTGTACCTATTAAAAAGCTCCCAACTGTTCCTGATTTCGAAGGACTGTCCCTAATTTGGAAGAAAGTCCCTCTGTCCCTCTTCTTTCTTCCTCATTTGTCCCTCATTTTTGTCTCATCTACAGTATATAGTTTTATATAAAATGCACTTTCAAAAAGTGTTTTACCTTTCATCCAACTTCTAAATTCAAAAGCAAGTATAAAGGAATAGTAGTGATTAAAAAAGAAACACTTTTGTTAAAAAGTACAATTAACTAATACATTTTTGGTAGAATTCTCCTTTAAGGGGGCGTGGCAGGGTGTGAGTCCTATGCTACATACTTTTGCTAATAGGTGTCCCTTGTTCCCATCTCAAAAAGTTGGGAGGTATGTTATTACGAAAACTGCTTGTTTGTTGCCTTTGTTTTGTCAAGCTACCAATGTATTGCCCATCTACTGTCAGGATTGCCACTCTGTTGCCTGCATATTGCCATATTGCCACGATTGTCTATGTGTAGCCTGCATATTTCCACATTTGCCCACACAAAGTCTAAAAATTAACAAAATGCATTGCAGTGAATCAGTATGAAATAGTACGTATGACAGTTGTGTGTGCTATCATAGCTCAAAAACAGTTGTAGGTGTTAAGTGTACAGAACCCAGATAGAAAGAAACACGCATCAGCAGCTCACACATGCCATTCACACCATGCTCTCACCCCCAACTGACTGATATAAAATGTCCGGTGGACAACACACATTGGACAACCCAATACTTCACTTAAAAGATATTTCCACAGAATAAAGAAACAAAGTGTGCAACTGAAAATCAGAGAGTTTGAAAGGCAGTAATGTCAAGCCAGGGCTGCCATATTATAGTGAATTTCTTTGGACATTCTCGACCCTCATAAATTATTTTGTATGTTGGTAAAATGGTGTTGGTGACAAACAAAAGGTACAGTAAGAGGAGCAGGGTTTTTCCAATTTTGTAAATAGTCTTCTTAGCATAAAAGATAAGCAATTGGGAAAAAGTACAGCTGTAAGATTGTGGAACAAAAATATCCAAAATGCAGAGAAGACGGACCTCAGGGGTTTTCAGAGCTGGTAATGCAAGGACATTTTCTAGCAACAAGTGAAATTTGGACCAGAAGGTAGTTATATTCGGACAATCCCAACACATACATATGCATAAGATTTGCAGAAGGTTCTTCACATCTAGGACAACATGCCCCAGTTTTTGGGGGTGTTCTGTGCTACCTTGGCAAGGGTATAATAGAGGTATTGTATAAATTTAAATTGAGATATTGTGTCTGCTGTGCTAATAATATCTTAGAAACAAGATTCACTAACTTCTTCCCATTCATCCTCTGTGAGAGCCAGAATGCAACAGAGCCATTTCCTGTAAGAAAATGTAAAAGGGTTGGATCCCTCAGTCTGTAGCCGCTCATGGAAGGTGCTAACCAGCTTTAAGTAGTTTATAGTATACATGAGACGTTACGGGGGGGGGGGGGGGGGTGAGATAACTTTACTCCTACTATATCAAACTGGGCTTTGATAGCATGCCTCAGTAAAAGATATTTGTAGAAAAACATATTGTGAAGATCACATATCAGATTTTCAATGAATACATGAGATACATACATTACACTTTTGCTAAGCCACCAATTGGGGTGTCTGTAAAGTTCTTTTGAATTCATGATTATATCATAGGAGGGCTCAAGGTGAAACACGGGCGGTGATAAAATCTTTTCCCAAGCAAACCATGCCAAAAAGCACATATTTCTGGATTCTGAGTCATGGAGAAAGCAAAAGAATTGTCAAAGGATCTGCGGGAAAAGGTAGTTGAACTGTATAAAAACAGGAAAGGGATATAAAAAGATATCCAAGGAATTGAGAATGCCAGTCAGCAGTGTTCAAACTCTAATCAAGCAGTGGAAAATGAGGGGTTCTGTTGAAACCAAACCACGGTCAGGTAGACCAACTAATGTTTCAACCACAACTGCCAGGAAAATTGTTCAAGATGCAAAGAAAAACCCACAAATAACTTCAGGTGAAATACGGGACTCTCTGAAAACATGTGGTGTGGCTGTTTCAAGATGCACAATAAGGAGGTATTTGAAGAAAGATGGACTGCATGGTCGAGTCGCCAGAAGAAAGCCATTACTACACAAATGCCACAAAGTATCCCGCTTACAATACACCAAACAGCACAGAGACAAGCCTCAAACCTTCTATCACAAAGTCATTTGGAGTGATGAGACCAAAATTGAGCTTATTGGCCACAACCATAAACGCTACATTTGGAGAGGAGTCAACAAGGCCTATGATAAAAGGTACACCATAGAGAAACACGGAGGTGGATTGCTGATGTTTAGGGAAAGTGTGAGCTACAAGGGCACAAGAACTTTGTTTAAAATTGTTGGCAAGATGAATGCAGTATGTTATCAAAAAATACTGGAGGAACATTTGCATTCATCATCCAGGAAGCTGCGCATGGGACGTACTTGGACATTCCAACATGACAATGATCCAAAACACAAGGCCAAGTCGACCTGTCATTGGCTACAGCAGAATAAAGTGAAGGTTCTGGAGTGGCGATCTCTGTCTCCTGACCTCAATATCATTGATCCACTCTGGGGAGATCTCAAACGTGCAGTTCATGCAAGACAGCCCAAGAATTTACAGGAACTGGAGGCTTTTTGCCAAGATGAATGGAAGCTTTATCTTTGAGAAGATAAAGAGCCTCATCCAAAAATATCACAAAAGACTTCAAGTTGTCATTGATGTTAAAAGGGGCAATACACGGTATTAAGAACTGGGGTATGTAAACTTTTTATCAGGGTCATTTGGGTAGTTTCTGTTCTTATTATGATTTAAAAAGAGTAAACACAGTTGATTAATAATAAATGGCTTCAGCCAAACACTAACCATGAGTGAAAGAAAAGATTTTGTGTTATCATTCATATTCTCTGAAAAATGGCCAAGAAATCATAAATTCTGCCAGGGTATGTAAACTTATGAGCACAACTGTATATATATATATATATATATACACACTAGACTGCCTGCACTGTATATATAGTCTACACTGAATGCACTGTATATATAGCCTACACTGAATGCACTCTCCTGTAGTCAAAAAAAAAAAAATCAAAAAATAAAACTATGGGAAGCGCCACGTCAATCACAAGATTGCAGACATGGCGCTTCATTTGCGGGCTTTTAACCCACCTTGTGGCGCAAACGAAAACGCCGATTAGCTTCCGCCCGTAGAATCAGTGTGATTCTATGGGCGGGAGCATTGCTTTTCAAATCTTGAGGTCACTTCCGGCTTTCGTGAAACAGACGAAAGCCGGAAGTGATGTCGGCAGCTCCGTTCTTCGGCCGAGCGGAGCTGCAAGAGGAAGGTAAGAGCAGTATGAGGGACGGGTTTCAGTCTGGCAAGGAGGGTGAGCTCCAGCACAGCACAGCACAGCTGCATCTGTATCTGTCCCTCACTTCCCCATTCCCCCCCCCTCTCCTGTCTCACTAACACATGGGCTCTTCCTATACACAGACAGAGGGGGAGGGGGAGGAGAATGGACACATACACAGGACGTGCTGATCTGAGGTCTGAATATGACACTTGCAGGGGAAGGGGGGCACGTTATCAAAGAAAGATAATCACAGTGATTTTGGGGGCTGGGAGAGGAAGCTGTATGTGCTAGGGGCCACTTTGGGAGCAGAGAGGATTTGTGCTAGAAGGGGGGTTGAATATAAAATTAGACCCCCCCAGCACAAATCCTCTCTGCTCCCAAAGTGGCCCCTAGCACATACAGCATCCTCTCCCAGCCCCCCAAATCACTGTGAGTATCCTTCTTTGATAACTTGCCCCCCTTCCCCCTTGTTCAAAGAGATGCTGGCTGCTATTAAGGAGACAATCGTGGTTTCTGGGATCAGTGGACACAGTGGATGCGTTTTGATAACACAGTGGATGCGTTTTTGATGACACAGTGGATGCGTTTTGATGACACAGTGAATGCGTTTTGATGACACAGTGAATGCGTTTTTGATGACACAGTGAATGCGTTTTTGATGACACAGTGGCTGCCTTTTTGATGACACAGTGGATGCGTTTTTGATGACACAGTGTTTGCGTTTTTGATGACACAGTAGATGCGTTTTGATGACACAGTGAATGCATTTTTGATGACACAGTGGCTGTGTTTTTGATGACACAGTGACTGCATTTTTGATGACAGTGGATGCGTTTTTGATGACACAGTGGATGCGTTTTTGATGACACAGTGGCTGTGTTTTGATGACAGTGGCTGTGTTTTGATGGCAGTGGCTGCGTTTTGATGACAGTGGCTGCGATTGATAACACAGTGGCTGCGTTTTGATGACAGTGGCTGCGATTGATGGGTTTTTTTTCAGAATTTTTCAGTTTGTTTGCGCCCCCCCCCCAAAAATTTTGAGCACCAGCCGCCACTGATATATATATATACTGACTGCACGCCACTAACTAACCTGCCTAATCTAGCTCAAGTTCTCTCAATCTCCTCCACGTATCACACTACATACGGCCGCCGTATAAGGAGCCTTATATAGTTTGGGGCGTGGACTTAGCCCCCTGAGCCATGATTGGCCAAAGGCACCCTGCCCTTGGCCAATCATGGCTCTCACAGCAGATCTCGCAGTGCATTATGAGGTGCTCCGCTGCACCCGAATTTGCCGCGAACGCCCCATAGGTTCGGTTCGTTTGCGAACAAAGGAACAGCCGATGTTCGAGTCAAACTTATGTTCAATTCGAACATCGGGGCCATCCCTAGTCAGCCACATGAAATAGCCACTATAGTAGGAAGTTCTAACTAAATAGTAGGCAAAAACCGCATTCTAGAAGCCATCATGGTTCTCACAGTAGAGGACACAGTACTTGCAGAATAGGCTAAACTTAACAGCTATGCAAACATAAATCCAGAGAACAGAGGAGAAAAAGACATGAGACCTAGGACTCTCATATGGTCAAGACAGCATACAATCACAGTTGAGAAGAAGGCAATGGCACATTCATATAGTTTGTCCAAGGTTTCCAAGTTTGGTCAAACATCGATAGTTTATCATTAATCACTCTAGCAATTCTCTCATGTACCATGATTCAAGATACCTTATTTTTGAAACGACATACGGAAACAAAAGAGGACTTCCACGCACCCGCAATGGTGATTATAGCTGCCAAAAGGACAAAATAAACCAAGCACAGCATAGGTCATGGCAAACCTGGCGGTGGATCATTAAGTAATACAATATAAACCTGCTGGGCAATCAGAACACCGATCAATTTACACAGCATACAAAAACCCTGTTCCAATATCTGTGTAACCTGGGGCATTTCCACCAAATATGAAGCATAGTGCCCCTCAACACACATCCTCTAAAACACTCCACTGATGCTGTAGGATACATGCTGGGCAGGCAAGTAGGGACCAAATACCACCTCTTCAGGACTTTAATACTAGCCTCTATCAAAGAGACATTTAATATTCCTTTATAAGAAATCTGAAGCCTGGTATGCCAGTCCTCCGGTTCCAACTCACAAGCAAGGTCCCTCTCCCAGACCATCATATACAGTATGGGTGCTATTGAGGAGAGGTCAGCAGGGATGCCTATGCCATGGAGATGCTGCCCCTGTAGCCCTGATACACCACTTCTCATAGGCCGTTAACCACTTCAGCCCCGGAAGATTTGGCTGCAGAATGACCGGGCCATTTTTTTGCTATTCAGCACTGTGTCGCTTTAACTGACAATTGCGCGGTCGTGCGATGTTGCACCCAAACAAAATTGACGTCCTTTTTTCCCACAAATAGAGCTTTCTTTTGGTGGTATTTGATCACCTCTGCGTTTTTTATTTTTTGCACTATAAACAAAAATAAGCGACAATTTTGAAAAAAAAAACATATTTTCTACTCTTTGCTGTAATAAATATCCCCATTTTTTTTTAAAAAGCTAATTTTTTCTCAGTTTAGGCTGATATGTATTCTTCTACATATTTTTGGTAAAAAAAAAAATCGCAATAAGCGTATATTGATTGGTTTGCTCAAAAGTATTAGTGTCTACAAAATAGGGGATAGATTTATAGCATTTTTATTATTATTTGTTTTTACTAGTAATGTCGGCGATCTGCGATTTTTATTGTGACTGCGACATTATAGCGGACACATCTGACAATTTTGACATATTTTTGGGACCATTGGCACTTATACAGCTATTAAAATGCATTGATTACTGTAAAAATGTCACTGACAGTGAAGGGGTTAATGCTAGGGGGCGATCAAGGGGTTAACTGTGTTCCCTGGGAGGTGATTCTAACTGAAGGGGGAGTGGACTGACTAGAGGAAGTGACAGATCGTGGTTCCTAGCTAATAGGAACACACGATCTGTCATTCCTCTCAGAACAAAACATGGATTTGTGTGTTTACACACATACTTCCGTGTTCTGTCCCTTGTGCTCGCGATTGCTCGTGTCCAGCGGTCATTGCGACCGTTGGCCACGAGCATCGGCACCCCCACTGTGCAGCGGGTGCACTAGCGGTCGAATAGCGCCACGAAATTGACGGTAAAGCACCACTAAAAATATCGGCGATTTACCGCTGACGCACCCACCGCCCCAGTGTGAAAGGGGCCTTAAAGAGGAGCTTCAGGCTGTAAACAAAATTGTAAAAGTCAGCAGCTATAAAATATTGTAGCTGCTGACTTATAAAAAACACACACTTGTCCCAGGATCCAGCGATGTCCTCACCTGACACAGGATCTTTGCCTGTCTTTAGGTGCAGGTGCTGGTATCCTTAGACCCCTTTCACACTGAGGCGCTTTTCACGCTAAAAAAAGTACCTGAAAAGCTCACGAAAACCTATTTTCATTAAAATCAATGAATGCTTTCACACTGGGGCAGTGCGCTGGCAGGGTGGTAAAAAAATGCCCCTCTCCATTAAAATGAATGAAAAGCACTTCAAAAGCGCCTGAAAAGCTCTTCAAAAGTGCTCAGTGTTTTACTGGCAGTTTACAAGCGCCTCAGTGTGAAGGGGGCCGTGCTGTGCCATAGTCTCCTGGGACCTGTGACTAGATGGGGCTAAGGGTTCCATAGCAATTGCAAACAGAGTAGAGACCGGAAAAAGAACAGCGTTGATCTATCCCCATTGGTACAAACTCTTGCCTGTGGGTTGGAGTAAAGAAGTTACTCCATTTACCCATTTAATAAACTGAGGGCCGAAGCACAAACAGGACATTGTTTATGTTGACATAGTTTACCTGTTTACAGGGAGTCTAAAAAAAGGGAAAGGAGCTTGGGAGAAAGCTACATTAAGATGGGCCCCCTGATGACGTGCATGCACACGAAACACGTATGAAGGAGCTTAGCATTGATATTTTATCATTATGCCATTTACCAATGGCATTCTGGTGAGTGCACATTGGTGAAGGAAGCAACTCCGGAGTCACTTTATGCAGTAAAGCACTTCTGTCACTCCATGCAGAGAAGCACTTCTGTCACCTCTTATGTCTGATATCACCTGGGAATATACTGTTATTGGACGATGTTTACACTTTTTTGGCACACGCTTTGCACTTTATAAACTTTATGGATATTGATTATTTATTATAGGTGTAATGTTAGATGGTCACATGCTCGATTTATGTTTATTTTTTCTTATACATGTTTGAAGTGCTGCACTTTTTATTATTGAGTTTTATCATAGGGTTGTCCATTTTTGTGCTAGCAGCTTCACCTCTGAAGCATGTGCTTTGTTTTATTGAGAAACTAAGTACCCAACTTGAAGAAACATAGATTATAAAGGGGTGGGCCACAGCTCTGCATTATAGAGTCTCTGTTCCTAGGGGTACAGGGACATTCTGGAAACAAATTAATGTTTCACCATTAGGGGCCCATGATTTAACCGTCTCTAGTGGACCCACAGGTCTTATTCATGCACTAGAAGAATGCTGATGCTAGCACGGAAAAGTGATGAATGTTTCTAAAAAAAGAAACCTCTTTTGGTATGCTTGCTTTCTTAACAGAGTTCCTCTGCAGTTTTTTATTGGATAAATATTTCTACTAATTTTTTCTGGCTGTAGCTTTAATAGCATTACAGACATCAATTATATCAGAAATGGGCAGCTAAAATGGAAACGTAGTCTTCATTCCCACAACCTGTATTGGTATTTATGGGAACTGACCTTACATTTTTGACAGAAAGTGATGTTTATGCTCTCTTATAGACCCCTCTATTCCCCACACAGTTTGAAGGTTAAACAGAGGTTGTGTCAGCAGATGCATTATATAGTCTTCCACAAAATATGGCTTTTACTAGTATAGAGGCTGATTGTGTTTAAAATATACTCCAGTGGGAGTCGGTCTAGAAAAAACAGTACCATAATTTGGAACTGAGACATACAGTAACACACAATAGAAGAATAGAAGTACAAACATTTAAAAAAATAAAGTAAAAAAAACATTAGCAGAGTCTATAAAACATAATGTATTCTGACTCGAAAACTGTTTGTGTCGATTTGCTTGATTTAGGTGCCATGAATCCATCCCACAGTAAGATGAAAATGTCAATTATTTTGCAGTTAAAGACAAAACTTTTTTTTTAATTGGCTGCCGGGCTTCTGATTTCAGTAACAACATCCCAGTTACACAAAAACTACAAAACAGACAAAAAAAGAAAAAAAAGCAAGAAGAAATATAAGTGTGTGTTGGCTCGTGTTAAACTCAATACAACAGCAATAATGGCAGATGAACCAGGCCCCCTAGTTATCAGGATACAATCAAGGAGCAAAAAATCATACTCTTCCCCAACCTCCATGTCCAGTCCCAGTTATATACAAGGACTATGCAGTAGGGTCATCAACAATTGTAGGGGCCAAGGTTTTTTTTTCTAGTGAAGCATGAGAGCCTTTGAGGCCCTCAACTAAACCCAGCAAGCAGATTTTCCGAGAAGAGGTGAAAGGTATCTGTGCAACCTTGCTGATAATATCAACCACAGCTTCCCAGAATGGCTGAGTAACTGGATATTTCCAAAAGATGTGAAAGAAGTTCCCCTGGGCCCTGTCACAGCGCCTACATGTGAAAGGGATGGTGAAGTTAACCCTGAGGCGTGTAAAGTAAACTCTGTGGAGGATCTTAAATTGTATTAGCCGATCCCAGAGTGAGACCAATTGTTTGAATGGAGCATCTGAAATATCTGTCCCGTCCTCATCATCCATATTTGGGATATCAAGTAGCCACTCGGGCACTGCCACCATTAAAAGATGAGAGTACAATGTTGAGCCTGGTTTGTCAAGTGAGTCTGAAAGAAGCAGGGCCTGTAGATTGGAACACTTTAGGTGTATGGACTGGTGAGTATTTTGGCTGCCTGAAAGCGTGAGCAAGCTGCAGGTGTCTGAATACATAGTGGGATGGAACATTATATTTGGACCGTAGGAGAGCAAAGGACATCAGCTCTCTATTATCTACTATGTGTGAGATGGATCTAATATTATCTTTAGCCCAAATCTGTGCGTCTGGCATGGGGTAGAAGTGCTACAAGAGGGGGTTGTTTCAGAGGGGAGTATGAGGGGACAGAATGAAGGAGTCACATTTTTCTAGACTAAGCCCCAAATTCCAGCCTTTGATCGTGGTCATCATGGAGGTGGTACGGGGCCTTAAGTTCATGCTATATTAACAGATGCAAGGCCTCTAGTGATCCCAAAATAGCAGCTTCTAGCATCGAACAAGAGTTACATAATTCTGGCTGAAACCACCACCACCAACGGGCAGTTACCAGTTGCGTTGCCAAGAAGTACTTTTGACTATCCGGTAGTGCTAGCCCCCCATGCAAAGTTGGTTTCATTAAAGTTTCATTAAAGTAGTGAGTTTATAGTGTGGAGCCTGGGGACCCCATAAGAAAGAGAAAAACTGTCTTATTTAATTATACAAAAAAGTATTTAAGGATTTTAAGTATTTTAATTTTCAGAAGATTGATATGCCCTATTAGTGACAGCGTCAGCTTGCCCCATGCCTTCAGCCTTGCCTTGACCTCCTGCATCACCGGCAGTAAATTGAGAGAGACATAATTAGAATCTTTACGAGAAACAATTACCCCAAAAAAGGGAAATTTATCGACCCACTGTAGTGGAAGATCTTTTTGGAGTGTATATTAAAGCACCATCATTAATAGGAAATAAAATTGACTTCCCAAGACTGACTTGCAAATTCCCCTTTAGGCCAGTGACATTTGAGAAGGTATCAAGGATCCAAAGTGCTCCCAGGAGGTAGGGGCCCGCATCATGTAGGAACAACAGCATGTCATCAGCATACAAGGCCACCCGCTCCTCGACTCCTCCCGTCCTGAGCCCCCGAATATCAGAGGAGACGCGTAAAGCCTCTGCAACAGGCTCAATGGCAAGGACGAAGAGGGCTGGGGAGAGAGGGCAGCCCTGCCTGCTGCCACGGGCCAGCCAGAAAGAACTTGACAGGCTACCTTCAAGCCTAATGGAAGCGGTAGGCTGGGAATACAGAATACGTATCCACTGAATAAAGCAGATAGGCAGTTCCATTCCAGAGATAAGACCATTCTATCGTATTGAGTGACTTTTTGATGTTTATTGATGCTACTACTCATGTACCAGTGTGAAGATGTTGTGCATGTATATTTGTAATAAGTCTGCGGATATTTATATCTGTAGACCTTCGAGTCATAAAACCTGTCTGATCTGAATCAGAGAACTAGTGGCCTTGCTGAGTCTGGAATTCAACAACTTCTTTAGAATTTTTAGATCACAGTTTAAGAGGGCTATAGGCCTATATGAGGCGCACTGTGCAAGGTCCTTCTGGTTTTTATAAATTAATGTGATGTGTACTGCCTGCATAGAAGGGGGCAGAGAGTCTGCCCCTAAGCAAAGTATACAGCGTTGCCAGTCTTGGGGCCAGAACATCACTGTGGGTCTAATAAAAATCCATAGGGATGCCATCAGAGCCAGGAGCCTTCCCCGAGGGGAAAGACATAATTTTACATCGCATCTCCTCTGTGGTAATGGGGCACACTAGGTACTTCCTCTCCCCATCTGACAGCCAACCTAGACCCAGTGGGTCAAGCAATTCCATGAGTCGTGATAATTCAAAATGAGGGGGTATAGAGGAAGTGTACAAATTACTAAAATACTTGAAAAAACTCTTCTAAAATCTCCTCAGTAGAGGAAACAATAGTGTCCTTTGGGGTGTGAATTTCAGAAATAGGTGTGATAGGTTTATCATTTTGAGCAAGCATGGTTAAAAAAACTTTCCTGTTCTTATCCCCTTGTTCAAAAAATGCCTGTTTACTGGCTTGTAAATCTAATCTAGTAACCTCAGTCATATGTAACTGCAGGTCCCTCATGGGTACCTGAATACCTCTGTCCTCTGATGTACGCCTTAAATGCATCCCACACAAGACACGGAGAGGTAGAACCCTCATTTATCTGCCAATAAAGCTTAATCGCCACAGGTACTTCTGTTATGGCCCTAGGGTGTATGATCCACTGCGAACCCTACCGCCACAAGGACGCATTACGTGTTTCTTATGACCTAATAGTCAAAGACAGCGGATTATAGTCTGACAACCCGATGGGTAGGTATTCAGCTGCTTGAACATCTGCTAACATAGAGGTATTTGCAAATGCTAGGTCTATGCAGGATGTTGTTTTATGGGATGTAGAGAATCAGGAATATGCTCTAGTAGAGGGATTTTCCCACCTCCACACCTCTGTCAAGTCTGCTGCCTGCGCCTAAACTCCAAGCTTTGCAGAAGTAGACCTCGGAGGTTGAAGTCCCATCAAGTTCTTGGGATAATGTAGCATTAAAGTAACCCATAACTAAAAGTTTAGCAGGGCAGTATGAGGAGATCTTTTTCTAATACTACATCAGCAAAAAGGGGCAGAACATAAACAGACACACATCACAATCACATTCTTAGAACCACTATAACATATTTACCCAAGGGGTATGTGTGAACAGCATCTACCACGCAAGAGAGTGATTTGCTTATTAACACAGTAACACTCCTAGCAAAATTTGAATAATTGGCCTGGAACACCTATATCCAAGGCTTCTTAAGTGCCACGATTTTGCTGCCCAAGAGCTGCGTCTCCTGGAGTAGTAATATCTGTGGGCATAGGACTTGACATAATTAAACATCAATGCTCCTTTGAATTTAGTGTTAAGCCCTAGACATTCCACTAGAGGACAGTAAAAGTCCCCAGGTCTTTACAAATCATGGGTGCCCGAGGGGAAGGAGAGTTGTAACAGCAGAGAGGATAAAAGGACGGGGGGGGGATGTATCAGAATATTTACTGTGAGCAATGGTGCCTGTTTAACGAAAAGAGCTATAAAAGGATTTCAACAACGGGTATCAAAGCATCGAACATAACTATGTATGAAGAGGCTCCATAGGAACTTAGTTACCATCCAGCCAGGCCACAACAGCATCTGCAGTTTAAAAAAAAAAGGGAACCGTTGCTCTATCAACTACCCAACTACTAGCTTACTTGGAAAAAGAAGGCTGTATTTGACACCTTTTTCTTGTAGTTTTTTGGACCTCAGTAAAAGTGCATCCAGGAAGATCGAGACTTTCACTTTTTTTACCGAAGGTCTGGTGAATTTCTAGCAGCTGCTAGGATCATATCCCGGTTTCTGTAATTAAGGAGCCGGAGAAGAAATGGGCGAGATGGTGTGCCAGGTATTAGAGGTGTGGGGGCACTCGGTGGGCCCGCTCGACCACAAAGGTAAGTGGCAAGTTTTGTAAACCTAATGCCCTGTACACACGGTCGGACTTTCCAACGGAATATGTGCGATCGGAGCTTGTTGTCGGAAATTCCAACCGTGTGTGGGCTCCGTCGGACTTTTTCCATCGTAATTTCCGACACACAAAGTTTGAGAGCAGGCTATAAAATGTTCCGACAACAAAATCCGTTAGCGTAAATTCCGACCGTGTGTGGACAATTCCAACGCACAAAGTGCCACGCATGCTCAGAATAAATTAAGAGACGAAAGCTATTGGCTACTGCCCCGTTTATAATTCTGACGTACATGTTTTACGTCACCGCATTCAGAACGATCGGATTTTCCGACAACTTTGTGTGACCGTGTGTATGCAAAACAAGTCTGAGCCAACATCCGTCGGAAAAAATCCATGGATTTTGTTGTCGGAATGTCCCATCAATGTCCGATGGTGTGTACAGGGAATAAGAGGTTAGCCAGAAAGGTCTCCCCAAACTCAGCAGGCTTTCCGCCTTCCGCCTTTTCTGGAAGGCACAAGATCCTGAAGTTATTGCGGCGTAGGCAATTTTCGGTGTCCACGGCTTTCTCCTGTAGGGCCTTAACCCACCTTTGCAGGGCATGCACTTCCGTAGAGTCTGTGTGGACCACATCCTATACCTGAGCAATCCAATCCTCAACCTCCGACAGGCAGGAGCGAAACTTATCCAAATCATTGCTGATAAGGTTGACGTCAGTGGAGACATATTCTGACAGGCAGGACCGAAACGTATCCAAATCATTGCGGATAAGGCTGATGTCAATGGAGACATATTCAATTTTAGTGTCTCTTTACATCAGAGATCAGCAGAGGAGGGTTCCGGCGAAGCTGCGTCAGAAGCAGTGGTTTGTGTGCCTACAGACATGGTGGACTTCAGGGACCTCGTGGGCAAGATGGCCATCGCGGCCTTAGTGTGGAGAGTACTCACGGATGAGCGTCCGAAGCTGGGCTTGCCGGGAGACATAGGCGGAGCCAGTTGTGAAGCGGAGTGTTAGAGAAAGATGCCAGTGTCCAGTGCTCAAAAAATAATTATAGGCGCTGACAGGATCAACATAGGAGAAGTACAGGAGCGGAGCTCACGAGCTGTGTGGCTTCTCTGATTCACATCCCGGCCAGGCCCCACCAACAAGTCTCTTCTTAACTGCCTTGGAAGCTCCAAAGACCAGGGCATTATATACGCAAAATCTTACTTTTAAGCCAAATAGCTGAGGCCTCATTAACACACACACTTCTTACACATCTAGTGATTTATAAGGATGCCCATTGTATTGATGCAATGCCACATCAATGTATCAGTGCCATACATCTCTGACTATAGTGAACATCAGAAAATGATAGTATGTGGTCTCATACACAACACGACTGAGCTGGTGAAGGGGATGACTTTACCAGCTGACTTTGAGGAAGTGTTTCTTTTGGTAAATTAAAAATAAATATATAAATAAAAGCCAGAATACTGCTAATTCCAACGCCTTTGAAATGTATGGGGTGCAGACTTAGTCAGATTTCCAGAGAAGCAAATTACAGACAACTGGCTCATCTATAGTTATGAAAATCCTCTACATTCAGAGAGTTTTCTGTCAGCACTACAGTTGCCTAGCCTATGGCCCTTCTTAAATTCTGCTCTTTTTGTACTTGCTCTGTTCAGTTGTGCTCTTATAACTTTCTTTCTATTGATTTTTCCAGCCATGTAATAGCAGCTGAAGAATTCATCATAAACGAGAATATACATGTTCTTTCCTGAACAAAACAATTATAATTTATATTGATTGTGAATGGCGGAAATGATAGTGGATATGTACCCAGATGTATGTAGGTTAACCACTTCCCAAGCATTGTAAGTCTTTGGAGACTGGTGGAGGCCCCCGGGGCTCCATGTGCCCTTCTATGCTACCTTGGCAGCCCTTGTGATTATGGTCTTTTTTGAAAATGAATTCTGTGAATCTGTTTTCAAGCTTTTGATACAGATATTTCTGTGTGGATAGAGCTAGAGTGAATCTTTAACAGAATAGGTAATCTATTGAATGACTGGGAGTAACTGTAACTTGCAGTGCAAAGTAGATCAATAATGCAAAACAGGTTCAGGATAGAAAAGAGCATGCAGTATAATACAAAAGAGATTATGAAAGCTGTACAAACAATGGACTTTTCACAGCAACAAATCTATGGCTCAATAAGTGTCTGGTGCTTACTCCAGAAGAAGCTGCTGTGTCCTTGGGTTCCCTGTTCCCAGTACCCACAACTCTGAAAGCAACCTTGCATTTTCTGACCCACCTGTGGCTTTAAATTGGTTTCATGAACAGGCAAAAGCCCTGCAGGATAGATACAAGTGGAGCAACCAACAATAATAGTACTCAATAGCGCATCTAAAAGCAAAACACAAGGTGATCTGAATGAGAGTTAAAGAAACACTATCTAAACCACTGGCCAGGGAGTCTGGATGGCGTAAGCTGGCATTGGAGCCCTAGCTATCCCGTTGGAGCGTTCACTCTCTTACACAAGAGTTTTTATGTTCCGATGGGAAAAAAGTAAAGGGTGTAAAGCCGACTCTCTCCCACAGTCAAAAATGAGTCCATTTGCATCTTCAGGAGGCATGTCAAGGGGTCATCCTACATGCCCAGGGTTTCCCCCTCAGTACAGTGTTTGATGAAACTGCAGCCTTTCCCCACCTTCATTTCGGGACAATACAGTGTCCCGGAATTGCCCCCTGGGCCGATTTGATGCCCCCTAAAAATGCCACTGCTGTCACTCACTTCCCGGTGTACTGCTGGCCGAGACCCGCTTTATTATTAACCACCAGGCACTGTCTGGCTCACTGCCCATACAACTAGTTGCAAGCCGCAGCCTGCCTGGCTTCTAGAAACCAGTAACGTCCTGACGAGGGGAAGAGCGGGGCCCCAGCATTCAGAGCAAGTCTGAGGAGGATTTAACTTCCTCCTCGTGCCTAAGCTCCACAGTCATCCATACCTAGGACTGCCAGCTCCGCCCCTGACTCCGTCCACTGACTCGGGGTTTCGCCTGAAAGCTGTTCCTGCCGCTGGAAGAGAGGTAGGAGAAATGCTCCCTGCAGTGCCCTGAGGATGCCCATGGCCACTCTGCTCCTTCCCATATCCCATACACTGCCCCCTCCAGTCATGCTGTACAGTCCCCCCATACTGCCCTCCACTATCCCCCCTCCCACCTTACTGCCCTCCACTACCCCCTCCCATCATACTGCCCTCCACTGCCACCCCTCCCATCATACTGCCCTCCCATCATACTGCCCTCCACTGCCCTCCCTCCCATCATACTGCTCTCCACTACCCCGCCTCCCATCATACTGCCCTCCACTGCCCTACTGACCATGTCCACTGCCCTACTGACCATGTCCACTGCCCTATTGACCATGTCCACTGCTCAACTGACAATATCCACTACCCTACTGATCATGTCCACTGCTCTACTGACCATGTACACTGCCCTACTGACCATGTCCACTGCCCTACTGACCATGTCCACTGCCTTACTGACTGACACCATTCACAGTCCACACTGACAGAACTACTACTGGCAGAACTACCAGCAAAGGTTGCACTTGCAACTGGGCCCTGGACTTCTGCCACCATGGTGGGGCCCAAGACTGCAGGACTGCACGACATGTGAAGGGGATCCACTGTGGGACCATAAAGGGTCAATGGTTCAGTGGGAAGGGCTCTGGGCTCGGAGGGAATGGCCCAGGCCAGAGGTTGGGGGCCCCTTATGGTTTCTTGCACCAGGGCCCTGAGGGATCTAATTATGCTTCTGCTGCACCCTGTAAATAGCTCATCCCAGAACCCTGCACCCTGTATATAGCTCATCTTAGAACCCTGTACCCTGTATATAGCTCATCTCAGAACCCTGCACCCTTGTATATAGCTCATCCCAGAACCCTGCACCCTTGTATATAGCTCGTTCCAGAACCCTGCACCCTATATATAGCTCATCTCAGCACCCTGCACTCTGTACGCAGCTCATCCCCGAACCCTGCACTCTGTACGCAGCTCACCCCAGATCCCTGCACTCTGTACACAGCTCATTCCAGAACCCTGCACTCTGTACGCAGCTCACCCCAGATCCCTGCACTCTGTACGCAGCTCATCCCAGAACCCTGCACTCTGTACGCAGCTCATCCCAGAACCCTGCACTCTGTACGCAGCTCATCCCAGAACCCTGCACTCTGTACGCAGCTCATCCCAGAACCCTACACTCTGTATGCAGCTCATCCCAGAACCCTGCACTCTGTACCCAGCTCATCCCAGAACCCTGCACTCTGTACGCAGCTCATCCCAGAACCCTGCACTCTGTACGCAGCTCATCCCAGAACCCTGCACTCTGTACGCAGCTCATCCTGAAACCCTGCACTCTGTACGCAGCTCATCCCAGAACCCTGCACTCTGTACGCAGCTTATCCCAGAACCCTGCACATTGTATGCAGCTCATCCCAGAGCCCTGCACTCTATGCATAGCTCATCCCAGAACCCTGCGTTCTGTACATAGCTCATCCCAGAGCCCTGCAATCTGTACGCACTCCAAATCCTGCATGCTTTTATCTTTTTTTTTAAATGAATGTGCTGGGGTTTGTATGCATCCACGAGACTCTTGCTTGTGGAACAAAAATAAAAGCATATTTTATAGGTACAAGGAAGCCTGAGTTTTGTTTAATGGCGCACCTTAAGCTCCTCCCACTGTCAGAAGTTTGACCACGCTCACATTTGCTGTGGCGCACTATGCAAGGTTACTTCCTTCCTCAAGTGTCCCTCATTCTCAAGTTCAAAAGTTGGGAGGTATGGACAAGAGCAGCACAGAGCTCCCGGCAGCCTTTCCAAACACAGATCCTGGTGACCAGCACTTGCAGGCAATGATAGCAGCTCTTCAGTCCTCACACCCGTCAGCACACAGCAGGTTTGGACAAAATGGGTCTCAGTACTCACTGTTTCCCCTCACTGGGTCCTGTAACAGCACAATAGTAGACAGGCCAAGAAGCTGGTCTCCCTACAGCAGCTCAGTCCACACAGGCAGGTGAGCAGCATAGAGCCCTATGCCTGGGTTCACCTACCTTCTTTCCAGCAGCAGCCGGCCAGAGATCCTCTTCTGATTTTCTCCTTAGTCTGCAGCATCCTGCACAACTTGTGCCTGCAGCCTCTGTATCCCCACATGTGCTTTTTTTTCCATTCAATCTCCTTCTATTTCTTCTTGCTTTGCCACCTCTCCCTTAGCAGTCTGGGTATTTTAGTTTCTCCTTTCCACCTACCTCTGCTTTCCACAGGGCTGCGTCACAGCATTAAAACTACATCTCCCATCAGCCCCAGGTCCTTCCTGCAGGCATTTTTCATTCCCAGGAGGCACAGCAACCTATATCCTCTTTCCATGTGTTCTCTGGGTGGTAAGTGGGGTTTAACCCAGCTTCTCACAGCCATACAGTGACAGTGTTCTATCTTTCTTACTGCAACCACTCTTGTCCCTCTGTCAGCTGCAGCGGGAAAGGGGGGGGGGGGTGTAACAGAGACAGTGTAAGCTGACAGCAAACCTCAGGATCCATGACATCTTTTTGGAGCCTTGGATATTAATGTGGAAGTTCAGGAGTCAGCCACCACTGAACCTCTGGTAGCAGAGATGTTTATGGCTCACAAACTTGGACAGGTTCTCTAAAAATAATTTTGTGGGCCTCTCTGAGGGGCTCAATGGATTTGAGGAGTTTACTGGGCAGGCATCTCAGATTTTCTTGGGTTTATTCTCCAAGGATATCATAGATTGGCATGCTTGAAATGTGCTGTTGTAGGACAATCCAGGGACTTCTTTCCACTATGTTTCCAATTTACCCTACTGGTGTGCCCCTTTATGTTGGACTAGCATTCTGTCCTCAGGTTGAAGGTCTGATGCTTCCAAAGTCTAATGCTTTCAACTTTCCTTGCTCCACACAACAGGTTTTTAAAAACTGCTGGATTTCAGACAGGTGTTGTTTCCACTCCCAAATCCAGGAAGTCAGAGTGTGTTGGAGTTCGTCTGTGGGCACTGTGGGCCAAAGTTCTGTGGGCCCCTTAAGAATATGGCCAATCATACCATGGTAGAGTGAGCGGCCTGTCAAGGAATGTACTGTATGTTTGTGATTCCAGACCACTTTTAGTGAATAATGGGTACATTTACTTAGTTACTCACAAGCTAGGCTTCTCAGCAGATGTATCAGGGTGAGATTGAATCTCTTAATTGCACCATTGCCTTGCGGGTGGTACAGGTAGTGTATGACTTTTAATGCTTAACTCATTGTGGTGCCATTTTTGGAACAACTCACTTTGGAAAAAAAATACCTGGTCTAGATGTATCTTCTGCAGGCAACAAGGAAGGAGAAGTGTTTTCATGCCTTCTAGTAGACATGGGCCGAACACCCCTCCCCTGTTCGGGAGTTCTGCCCATTTTGAAGGCTTATATGCAGGTAATTGTCCATAAAGGGGATATGAGGGTATGGGTACTGCCCTGGGGGACATGTATCAATGCAAAAAATGTTTTTAAAAACAATCGTTTTCTCAGGAGCAGTGATTTTAATTATGCTTAAAGTGCAACAATAAAAATGAAAATTTCCTTTAAATACAGTTGTGCTCATAAGTTTACATACACTGGCAGAATTTATTTTTTCTTGGCCATTTTTCAGAAAATATGAATGATAACACAAAAACTTTTCTTTCACTCATGGTTAGTGTTTGGCTGAAGCCATTTAATATTTTTTTAGTTTACTCTTTTTAAATCATAATGGCAATCATAATGGCAACGGAAACTACCCAAATGACCCTGATCAAATGTTTACATACCCCAGTTCTTAAGAACGTGTATTGCCCCCTTTAACATCAATGACAGCTTGAAGTCTTTTGTAGTATTTGTGGATGAGGCTCTTTATCTTCTCAGATGGTAAAGTTGCCCATTCCTCTTGGCAAAAAAGCCTCCAGTTCCTGTAAATTCTTGGGCTGTCTTGCATGAACTACACGTTTGAGATCTCCCCAGAGTGGCTCAATGATATTGAGGTCAGGAGACTGAGAGGGCTACTCTAGAACCTTCACTTTATTCTGCTGTAGCCAATGACAGGTCAACTTGGCCTTGTGTTTTGGATCATTGTCATGTTGGAATGTCCAAGTACGTCCCATGCGCAGCTTCCTGGCTGATGAATGCAAATATTCCTCCAGTATTTTTTGATAACATACTGCATTCATCTTGCCATCAATTTTGCCCAAATTTCCTGTGCTTTTGTAGCTCACACATCCCCATCAGCAACCCACCTCTGTGTTTCACAGTAGGAATGGTGTACCTTTCATCACAGGCCTTGTTGACTCCACTCCAAATGTAGCATTTATGGTTGTGGCCAAAAAGCTCAATTTTGGTCTCATCACTCCAAATGACTTTGTGCCAGAAGGTTTGAGGCTTGTCTCTGTGCTGTTTGGGGTATTGTAAGTGGGATATTTTGTGGCATTTGCGTAGTAATGGCTTTCTTATGGCGACTCGACCATGCAGCCCATCTTTCTTCAAGTGCCTCCTTATTGTGCATCTTGAAACAGCCACACTACATGTTTTCAGAGAGTCCTGTATTTCACGTGAAGTTATTTGTGGGTTTTTCTTTGCATCCCAAACAATTTTCCTGGCAGTTGTGGCTGAAATTTTAGTTGGTCTACCTGACCGTGGTTTGGTTTCAACAGAACCCCTCATTTTCCACTTCTTGATTAGAGTTTGAACACTGCGGATTGGCATTCTCAAGTCCTTGGATATCTTTTTATATCCCTTTCTTGTTTTATACAGTTCAACTACCTTTTCTTGCAGATCCTTTGACAATTCTTTTGCTTTCCCCATGACTCAGAATCCAGAAATGTCAGTGCAGCACTGGATGAAAGATGCAAGGGTCTGTCAGGAGTCCAGAAACTCATTGACCTTTTATACACACACACTAATCACAAACAAACAGATCACAGGTGAGGATGGTTACCTTTAATAGCCATTCAAACCCCTTTGTGTCAACTTGTGTGCATGTTATCAGGCCAAAATCCAACCCGCAGGATCACCTAACAGGAGGACAGGATCTTTGTTATGCTTGGAAGGCCTTCTCTCATGCCAGTATGTTGTTCATGGCATTCCTTATCCCTAGTGATTGTGTTGGTTTGTTCATTGTTTCCTGAGCTGAGAGTTTGATTACTCCCACCTGCCTCTAAAAGAAGTTTCCAGAGCATAGGACAGGGAGATTCAAGTGATCAGTTGAATATTTATCACGCCCCAGTCAATCACTGGCAGGAGGCATACAAAAGGTGGCTGGGGAAGTGATAGGATGCCTAAGCTGATGGAAGGGAGGGATCCATTTTTCTTGGGGCTGCTGTAGGTTTTGAGAGGAGTTTTTCAGCTGTAAAAACGCTCTAACTCTGAAAAATGCCAAGAAACACTGAAAAACACGGCTATTCTGTGTTTATCAGTGTTTTTGAGCCATAAGCTATTATGCGAGTATAATTTTGTTAAAAAAAGCTAAAAAAAACGCTACAGCTAAAAACGCTGAAAAACTCATTCTACAGCTACAGCTTTCTACAGCTAATGCTACTGGCTTTTTTTTAACATCCAGTGTGCATGAGGCCTAACACGTAATACGTATTCCCTAAAAATACAGTATATTGTCCCTTTAACAGTCATCTTCAGTTGGGAAAATTTGTATCAGAAATTGAAGCACTAAGAAGAGTGTGTCTGTGTTATCTTCATCTGCTATGTGAAATGTTCAATTACTGTTTTAATAAAACTGTGCAAGGATAGCGACAAGAGCGTCCTTCTGGGAACAAGAGACTGAATTGAATCAGTGTGTGTTTGGATGAAAATTCTCATCTGGGAGGATCAGCTGGAATAGAATATCAGCGGGTATATTTCAGAAAGTTAAAGCAGGAACTTTGTAAGTCTCAATTTTATACATTTCTACTATGTCACAATATGGAGTAACAATATATTATTTGCCCAAAAAAGTACCCTTTACTGTAGAAAAAAAAAAAGTTTCTGAGCTCCAGGCAAGTGCCTCTCCCAGGAATGTGAAAGAGTGATTTTTATCATTTTTTTTGCACAAAATAAGAAGCATTTCCTTAGTCCCTACTCCCTTAGTGATCCCTTGGTATATATGTTCGTACCAATTTTTGTACAAAAAATTGTGAAAAATCTACTAGTGTATTGCCCAGTATTATGCCCTGTACACACGGTCGGACATTGATCGGACATTCTGACAACAAGATCCATGGATTTTTTCTGACGGATGTTGGCTCAAACTTGTCTTGCATACACACGGTCACACAAAGTTGTTGGAAAATCCGATCGTTCTGAACGCGGTGACGTAAAACACGTACGTCGGGACTATGAATGGGGCAGTAGCTAATAGCTTTCGTCTCTTAATTTATTCTGAGTATGCGTGGCACTTTGTGCGTCGGATTTGTGTACACACGATCGGAATTTCCGACAACGGATTTTGTTGTCGAAAAATTTTATAGCAAGCTCTCAAACATTGTGTGTCAGAAATTCCGATGGAAAATGTGTGATGGAGCCCACGCACGGTCGGAATTTCCGACAAGGTCCTATCACACATTTTCCGTCGGAAAATCCGACCGTGTGTACAGGGCATTAGACATTTGTCACCAGAAATGAATGTTGAAAGATTTTCACTTAAAGTGATTCTAAACACACACTTCATTTACATTGTCCATTTTATTTCTGTATGTGGATGATAGCACTGTAATTATTTTAATAAAAAAAAAAAAAACCTAAGCACCTTTTTCCTAATCGATATACAGCTGTCACATGACCCAGATCTTTCCCAGCCTCCAATACTCTACATGTGATACCTGCCTCCATTCTGTTAGTTGGTTAGTGGGCATGGAGGGGGAGGGAGGGAGTGGGCTGTCATTTACCACTTTGTATAAGCCCACATATGTGACTCTGTAGTCACATGGGCTGCTTAGATGTGATAAGGAGGAAATGCTCAGCATAGATACTCACTGAAAACTGAGCATGTGCATAGTTGCCACCACAGCTGCAAAATCCCTAGCTGAAATAGGGACATGAACAGAAGGTGGAGATAGAGAACAGCAGGATCACCCAGGTTTTTTACAGAATACAGAAAATAAATCCCATAGTCACTAAGTGATTTTTTTATGATGTGGGTTTAGTGACATTTTAACTCCTGTTCCAGTGACACATGTAAAATAGTACTGTAGAAATGGTTTCCAAGACAAATAAACAGGGTGAATCTTCACAGCAATGACAAAGACAGTCTTACAAAACAGACAGGATTACTGATTGTTCCACACTCCATCCAAAGCTGCATTTACAATGATTGAGTTGTCAGAGTGGCCAGATGCAAAATGTTTATGTTTGATTATATTGCCTACAATTTCTAAAAACAAAATGCTGACATGAACGTTTCGCAGCAAAGCCAACATCCTTTCATCCAAACATCATTGTTCCAGACTGATCATGAAAAACATGATGAAGAACAAGACTCTTTAAAGTGGGAGAATAATACTTGACAAGCCCAGTGAACCTGTTGGGTGTTGACACCAAGACTGACCAGTAGGTATCTGATCTCTATCTTTGTTCTTTAAAAAATACAATAAAAAGCTTTCAGAGGCAAAAAGGTTAATCAGATAAATCATCAGTTGGCATGTGTCATCTATCTAATGCATATTTAAAGCAACCAGGGAGGCGATGTTATCCCAAATGCAATTTCCACACGTTAATACGTTTTGCAGCCCTGTACACAAAATGTGTAATTCCTTGGATCATTCCGACAGTATTTCAGTTACTAGAAACTTCCAAGGATAAATAAATCTATACATAGATGTGAGTTCACAACCTGGGGCAGTTTTAGATCTTCAAATGTAGGAGAATGTTGCTCATTGCCTCTACAGGTTACAGAAGCCAGGAAGAAGCCAAAGGTTCCAGCTCAACTCCAGAGAAAGTAAAAACATGAATCTCCTGAGCAACTGTAGCCAATTATGCCAGAAAAAGGGGCATTATAGAGCGCGCAAATGTATCCAGACTGTTTCCTGGATCAAAACATCTTCAAGTTATCCTTCAGTGGTTATAACTGTGGAGACTCTACCTGCAATCAGGAGAGGAAGCAGGGTGTTATAGGCAGCACAAAGACAATTATCCAGCAGCATAGAATATTTCAGATGGGGATAGTTGACAGAGCAGAGCTCTCCAGCAGTGCAGAGTACTTAAAGCTGAACTCTAGGCAGAAATACAGTGCCTTGAAAAAGTATTCATACCCCTTGACATTTTCAAAATTTTGTCATGTTACAGCCAAAACCGTAAATATATATTATTGGGATTTTATGTGATAGACCACCACAAAGTGGCACATAATTATAAAGTGGAAGGAAAATTATAAATGGTTTTCAATTTTTTTTACAAATAAATATGTGAAAAGTGTGGTGTGCATTTGTATTCAGCTCCCTTTACTCTGATACCCCTAACTAAAATTTAGTGGAACCAATTGCCTTCAGAAGTCACCAAATTAGTAAGTAGAGTCCACCTATGTGTAATTTAATCTCAGTATAAATACAGCTATTCTGTGAAGCTCTCAGAGGTTTGTTAGAGAAAACTTTAGTGAACAAACAGCATCATGAAGGCCAAGGAACACACCAGACGGGTCAGGGATAAAGTTGTGGAGAAGTTTAAAGTAGGGTTAGGCTATTAAAAAATATCCTAAGCTTTGAACATGTCACAGAGCACTGTTCAATTCATCATCCAAAAATACAATGAGTATGGCACAACTGCAGACCTACCAAGACATGGCCGTCCATCTAAACTGACAGACTGGGCAAGGAGAGCATTAACTCAAATGTAAACAAAATTTCGGTAATCGTTTTTTTTTCTCCTCACGCTGACAGAGTGCCACCTATCGATGCCCACTACTGGTGCCAATTAGTGCCCATCACTGCCACCTATCAGTGCCCACCAATGCCAGCTATCAGTGCCATCTCATCAGTGCCCATCAGTGCCGCCTATTAGTGGCCATCAGTGCTGCCTTATCAGTGCCCATCAATGCAGCTTATCGGTGCCCATCAGTGCAGCCTATCAGTGCCCATCAGTGCAGCCTCATCAGCGTACATCAATGAAGGAGAAAAATTACCTGTTTGCAAAATTTATTAACAAAATATAAAACGGTTATGTATTTTTATTAAAAATGTCGGTCTTTTTAAATTTTTTTAACAAAACATAAAAACTCAGAGGTGATCAAATACCACCAAAATAAAGCTCTATTTGTGGGGAAAAAATGTTAAAAATGTCATTTGGGTACAGTGTTGTATGACCGCGCAATTGTTGTTCAAAGAGTGACAGCACTAAAAGCTGAAAATTGGTCTGAGCAGGAGGGGGGTTTAGGTGCCCAGTAAGCAAGTGGTTAATCAGAGAAGCAGCCAAGAGGCCCATGGGAACTCTGGGGAGCTGCAGAGATCTACAGCTTAGCTGAGTCTGTCCACAGGACAATTTTTAGTCATGCACGGCACAAATGTGGCCTTTATGGAAAAGTGGCAAGAAAAAAGCCATTGTTGAAACAAAGCCATAAGAAGTCCATTTGCAGTTTGCAAGAAGCCATGTGGGGGACACAGCAAACATGTGGAAGAAAGTGCTCTGGTCAGATGAGATCAAAATTGAACTTTTTGGTATAAAAGCAAATGCTATGTTTGACAAAAAACGAACACTACACATCACCCTGAACACACCATTCCCACCATGAAACATGGTGGTGGCAGCATCATGTTATGGAGATGCTTTTCCTCAGCAGGGACAGGGAAGTTGGTCAGAGTTCATGGGAAGATGGATGGAGCCAAATACATGGCAATCTTAGAAGAAAACCTGTTAAAGTCTGCAAAAGAGAACGGGACGGAGGTTCATCTTCCAGCAGGACAACGACTCTAAAAATATGCAGCCAGAGCTACAATAGAATGGTTTAGATCAAAGCATATTCACGTTAGAATTGCCCAGTCAATGTCCAGACCTAAATTCAATTGAGAATCTGTGGCAAGACTTGAAATTTGCTGTTCACAGACGTTCTCCATCCAATCTGACAGAGCTTGAGCTATTTTGCAAAGAAGAATGGGCAAAAATGTAACTCTCTAGATGTGCAAAGCTGGTAGAGACATCCCCAAAAAGACTTGCAGTTTTAATTGCAGTGAAAGGTGGTTCTACAAAGTATTGACTCAGGGGGGCTGAATACAAATGCACTCCACACTTTTCACATATTTATTTGTAAAAAAAATTGAAAACCATTTATAATTTTCCTTCCACTTCACAATTATGTGCCACTTTGTGTTAGCTATCATATAAAATCCCAATAAAATCCATTTATGTTTTTGGTTGTAACATGACAAAATGTGGAAAATTTCAAGGGGTATGAATACATTTTCAAGGCACTGTAAAAGACACACATTACTATAGTTTTCTAATCATTACTGGATCACTAAATGTATTTTTAAACGCAAGCAGTGTGAGTGCCTGACCTGGTATCAGTGTCCTACAGTTCCTGCAGAACATGGCTGGAGTGCAAGAAGAAGTACAAGGAGCCAATCAGTGCATGTGCTGGCAAAAAGCATGTTGATAGGTGGAAAGAACAGAGTGACATAGAGATGAGTTCATCACTGTTCTGCTTCTCTTTTTACTGTCCGGTTACAGGCTTGATGCAGGCTCAGGATGGTCTTGGGTTTAGAGGATATAGGTTGAATAATGCTGTCAATTAGATTGAGGACATCTAGAAGCAGCAAAAGAATAGATAATGAAATTGGAGGTAATTAAGACCCACTTTAAGTTGGTGTACAGAGACAGGCAGAGTGCCTAACCCTCTTACACAGTGTAGCAGAGTTGCAAATTTACTACTGCTACCCTCTCCCTGGGCACTGGTTGCTTTTTTTTTTGTTCAGGAAAAAAGCTTTATTGAAACAATTATAAAGTTTATAAAGATAAACCATGCATTCCAGAACATACAGTCCAGTTTTTGAGACTATACCAGGACACAAATAAAACAAAAGTACATGAATCAACAGATAGCTGTTCAAATAATGCCCTGCTACCCAGTCACAGAAAACTCCCCCAGCAATCTGCCACTCATACGTGTACCTAAACAAAAAAAAAACCTTATAATAGTTGAGCCCAAAAAGGGAATAGGATACTGTAAATAAATATATGTAAACTAATGTCAACCAATCAATCCATAACCTGACACTGGTTGTTAAAGATGCTGTCAGCTTTGCAGCTGACAGCCTCCAACAGCCAGTGACACTGAAGTGGGCGGAGCCTGATAGGGAAGCTGAGACACTAGTTTCCTATCAGGTCTGCTCTCACCTTGTAATTGACAGCAGGCATGACGGCAGGTGCATACATAGTTATATTTAATGTTGTCCTGTTAATTATTGGCTGATGCTACAGAGTTTGATGCACGTGTAAAACACAAGGCCCGCAGGCCATTTCATGTGGCCCTTGCACCTTTCCTGCAGCTGCAGCACCCCCCCCCCCCAATCTCAGCAGTCAGCAGCAGAGAGGAGAACAGAACTCCTGCTACAGATCCTGCATCTCTCTGTGCAGTTGCAGCATCCCATCGTCTCCCCCTCACCTTGTCCAAGCATTCAGCTAACTCCAGCCCTCCTGCAGACCCTGCACTTTCTGCTTCCCAGCTCCACCCCGAGCTTCTTCCTGGCAGTAGCACAAGGTAAGGGAGGTGCGATGTGATGTAAGGCAGGATGGGGGGCTCTTGTCCTCTGATGGTGGGGGGGGGGCTCTGGACATTTATTGTAAGAGGGAGGGTGCTCTGGACATCTGCCTATAAATATTTTGATAATAATACAATTTTCTGACAGTTTAAAAGGAGAGTCGCACACCACTGATACCATAAGTTAATCCTAAAGCCAGTAATAATCAAATGCAGAGGCAATTATTTAAAATAATAAAGAGTAGATACATTTATTTAGTCATACAGATACAACCCTTTTGAGGGTAACCATAATACTGATGGGGCCCATGATAAAATTGAGTTTGACACCCCTGATTTAATGGGACCTAATGACAGGCTCCCACAAAAATGTATTCTAAGTTCTGGACAATTGGAGAGAGACTTTATTCTTAATATAAGGTATGGACAGCCCCACAAAAGAGGATAGCACAGCCAATCGCAAAGACTAGCCATATGTACTGTAATGCATCTTAAAGACAGTGTTATGTTCAAGAATGTTTTGTTGTCTAACTATAGTCTAACTATATTACCTCAGCATGTAATTACTATTTTTTTGTTTACAAACTTTTTTATTTGGTATAAAGTGGTGGTACAAGCATGTAATTATTATTGTATTGAGTAAATGCAGTTCTTGTCAAAGAAGCAGTTGCCTGGTCTCAATGATTTAATAAGGAAATCAAGTATGATAATAACAGGTGTACTCATGGTGTATTTAAAGAACTGGGGAATAGTGAGTAACAGCCATGGTTAAGAAGTAAAGAGTGTACAGCAAAGTTAACCCTGTGAGATAACAAAACAGGGGAGGGTCAGAAAATGCCACTGAATCAGTGCAGTATTTTTTACACCATCTGTAAAACAAAAGCAAATGCACTCACACAAAAAATAATGAATAAAGCGTAATCATACAGCTGATGGCAGTCCAACCTTCACCCAGCAGTGGTGGATCAGCTCTATGAAGGAACGCTGGGAAGCCGCTATGTATAGGATTGCTGGAAGCTGCGGAACAGCAAACCAACCTGAACGAACAGGATGATGTCACATGCTGTAGAGGGTACAGTGATTTCTCCCCCTTCTCTGGTTTGCCAGCAGGAGCAAGAGCAGGAGTCACCCAAGATCCTGCTCATGAGGAGTGGATGCAGAAGCTGTCAGTATTTAACCTTATCCATTCCAACCAATTTATGGACTTTTTAACATTCTATTAGGACTTTTGGCAATTTTGTATTTCACTCTTGGGTGATATACAGTGGGGCAAAAAAGTATTTAGTCAGCCACCAATTGTGCAAGTTCTCCCACTTAAAAAGATGAGAGAGGCCTGTAATTGTCATCATAGGTATACCTCAACTATGACAGACAAAATGTGGAAACAAATCCAAACAATCACATTGTCTGATTTTTGAAAGAATTTATTTGCAAATTATGGTGGAAAATAAGTATTTTGTCAATATCAAAAGTTCATCTCAATACTTTGTTATATATCCTTTTTTGGCAATAACAGAGGTCAAACGTTTTCTGTAAGTCTTCTGTAAGTCTTCACAAGGTTGTCACACACTGTTGCTGGTATTTTGGCCCATTCCCCCATGCAGATCTCCTCCAGAGCAGTGATGTTTTGGGGCTGTCGCTGGGCAACACGGATTTCAACTTCCTCCAAAGATTTTCTATGGGGTTGAGATCTGGAGACTGGCTAGGCCACTCCAGGACTTTGAAATGCTTCTTACGAAGCCACTCCTTCGTTGCCCGGGCGGTGTGTTTGGGATCATTGTCATGCTGAAAGACCCAGCCACGTTTCATCTTCAATGCCCTTGCTGATGGGAGGAGGTTTGCACTCAAAATTTCACGATACATGGCCCCATAGGGTTCGATAATAAGGCGGCCCACCCTTTGCAGCTATACCAGCTTCAACTCTTCTGGGAAAGCTGTCCACAAGGTTTAGGAGTGTGTCTATGGGAATGTTTGACCATTCTTCCAGAAGCGCATTTGTAAAGTCAGGCACTGATGTGGACAAGAAGGCCTGGCTTGTAGTCTCCGCTCTAATTCATTCCAAAGGTGTTCTATCGGGTTGAGGTCAGGACTCTGTGTGGGCCAGTCAAGTTCCTCCACCTCAAACTCACTCATCCATGTCTTTATGGACCTTGCTTTGTGCACTGGTGTGCAGTCATGTTGGAAGAGGAAGGGGTCATCCCCAAACTGTTCCCACAAAGTTGATAGCATGAAATTGTCCAAAATGTCTTGGTATGCTGACGCCTTAAGAGTTCCCTTCACTGGAACTAAGGGGCCAAGCCCAACCCCTGAAAAACAACCCCACACCATAATCTCCCCTCCACCAAATAATTTGGACCAGTGCACAAAGCAGGGTTTATGAAGACATGGATTAGCGAGTTTTGGGGGGGAACATGACTGGCCTGCGCAAAGTCCTGATCACAACCTGATAGAACACCTTTGGGATGAATTAGATTGGAGACTGCAAGCTAGGCCTTCTCAACCACAACAGTGCCTGGCCTCACAAATGCGCTTCTGGAAGAATGGTCAAACCTTCCCATAGACACACTCCTAACCTTGTGGACAGCCTTCCCAGAAGAATTGAAGCTGGTATAGCTGCAAAGTGTGGGCCATAAAGTCCATGTGCTTGTAAAGGGAGGTGTCCTAATACTTTTGGTAATATAGTGTATACGTTTGAACAAAGCTAACCCTTGAGATTATGGAGTAGAGTATAACAAGAAGGAGAAGCAGCCAACTTGGGAGAGGAAGCGGTGGTGGCTGGTGACGGAGGTTCTGTCATTGAAAAGTAGCTTTGTATTTTGTGCACCTCACTAAGTGGCAAGGTCTCTATTGTGAAGCCCACTGCAGAACAGAACACTCCTGGAGACACCGAGCCTGTAAGCCACAGTGTTCAAAACTTTGTAAGTAGAAGAAAAGTGGCTTCCCTCTATGCCTTGGGGCTGCACAAGGTTAATAGTAGCGTGTGGGGGTCCCCATGACACCTACTATAACCAGTACCATTATATCAATAGGGATGAGGAAGATTATATGAGGACACCATATAACCATCACTACTCTGGCCCGCCCTAACCTTCGGGTTTTCACAGGCCTACCCACAGCACCTCTCGAAGAGGCTCCAGAGGGGGATGGCGCCTCCAAAAGAGGAAAAAGAAAAAGGACACACTAGGTACGGGCATTTTAAATCTTAGTAAGGCTGCCCTCACAGTGGAAGAGAAATACATTTTGGATAAAGGACTGAAATACGTTCCCCCTAAGAAACTGAATAAATGTTCAACTTTCGTTGACATACAGAAGCATGTCCGAAAGCTGAATATCCTGAGGCATTTTTTGTATTCACCTTTGGGGGATACAAGAGTTGAGGGACAGAGTGCTATTTTTCAGTCTGGCCTCTCCAATCCATCCCTCTTTAATCCTCCCGTAACACATCATATTCGGTTAACGTTTTCAAAAATGTGGTCTTACAAGACTTGGATAGACTACCCAATAAAAGATTTCACCAGGACCCAGCTATCGCACAGGGACTAAAATCCCTATGCGATAGAAAAGATCTTATCATCCGCCCCACGAATAAAGGGGGTGGAATAGTTGTTTTAGATAAGGAGGATTATGTTAAAGAAATGAAAAAACTGCTGGACGATCACGCTACCTATAGTGTACTTCCCAAAGACCCTACTAAGGATTTCAAAAGGGCTTTGACTGAAATAGTGGATGAAGGCTTTTCTCTGTCCATACTTAACAAGAAGGAGAGAGATTATCTCATTCCTTTGGCCCCTCGGATCCCCACCATCTACTATTTACCGAAGGTACACAAAAATCCTGTTACACCCTCCCGGCCGCCCAATCATTACCACGATTGACTCGGTGACCTCTAGGATCGAACGGTACATAGACTTTTACCTTCAAGCGCTAGTTAAACTTGTTCCGTCTTACCTTAAGGACACCCGGGACACCATCAAGTTGTTGGAATGTGTCGAATATCAAGATGACCTTCTTTTGGTTACAGCAGATGTTTCCGCGCTTTATACGTCCATTCCACACAACTTGGGTCTTTAGGCGGTTGAGCTGTTTCTGTCCAGGAATTCCACCCTTCCCCTGATTCATAGAAATTTCATTATGGAGCTGCTGTGTTTTGTTACTGGACACAACTATTTTTGGTTCCAGGGTGTGTTCTATTCACAAATCAGGGGAGTGGCCACGGGGGCTAAATATGTCCCCAGTTTGGCCAACTTATTCATGGCCTAGTGGGAGGAGGATGTCGTCTATGCCCTCAAGAGACCGGAGCTTGTCTTGTGGGCTAGGTACATCCTCCTCCTCTGGAGGGGTGACAGAGATTCCTTGGACAATTTTATATCTCTATTGAACACCAATGACCGTGGTATAGTTCTGAAATGCGAGGCTAGTCTCACCACCATCAATTTTTTGGATTTAGAGATTTCAGCCATCAACGGTCATTTGGTGTTCAAGACATATTTCAAGCCAACCAATAGAAACGGTTATATTTCGGTGGACAGTTGCTACCATAGCCAGTGGTTGAATTCCGTCCCTCGAGGCCAGTTCCTCTGCCTCAGGCGGAACTGTACCAATGTCAGTGATTTTCTTTTGCAAGGGATATAGACCCACTGAGCTTGATGCTGATATTCAAGCGGTTACTCAGGTGGACAGAGTCTCCCTATTAAATGATCATCCTAAAGCAGAAAAAGAGAATATATTTAAGTGTTTTTTCTTCACCTCCTACTCTATACAACATAGTGAAATCAAAAAGATTCTTAACAAGCACTGGAAAATACTGTTGAATGACAAGGTCCTGGGGTCTTCTCTCCCTGATTGGGCTGGCATCATCTTTCATGGTGCTCGCTCCATTCAGGGCGATATTGCCCCTAACACTCTGCATCCCCCATGTGCTGTTTCTTTCTTCCAAGATTGTAAGGGGTATTTCCCATGTAGAAAGTGTAATGTGTGCCTGCTTAACATTTGTGGCAGACATAAATCTACCACTTTTGTCTCTATGGTCACCATGGCAGAGCTATAACATGAAACACTTTACTACATGTGCTACCAGGTTCATAGTATATCTAATTACATGTCCATGCAAAAAACAGTACGTGGGTCATACGATCAGGACCTTTTCCATCAGAGTAAATGAACACATAGCTAAGTTAAAACAAGGCTGCATTAAGCATAGTGTTCAACGCCACTATTTGGAACATCACAACAGAGACCCCACTTGCACACAATTCCAGGTTATAGATGTAGCGCTGGTAGATTTGCAATCTACCGCATGTTAGGTAAATTTAGTAAATTGTGCGCTAGGAAGGTTAAAGTTCACCTCTGTTCTAGCTTGGCTGACGTTGTGTGTGTTTCCGTGCTGACCGGTGGGTGTCGCTGTTGCCACTGGTCAGGGTTGGAAAGACAACGTGTTGAAGCGTATGGATGCTCCTCTGTCCCGGAGGCACGCTCGGTGGAGGTGGTCCTCCGAGTTGCATTCTGGGCGAGGGTATTTATGGGACAGACGCCATTTTTTGGGGTTCGTTTTACAGCCACCTGCTGGCCCTCCTGGCCGACAGGTATGCGTTAAGGAGCTACCTCGTGGTCCTCCATTCGGGAGGCCCACGATACAGCGGCGCAGGGGTGGGTCCAGAGGCTTGTCTGGAGCCTACCACCGGGGCCAAGGAATGGTACTGAGCTGTCGGTCCTGTGTGACGAAGCTGGACAACCGAGGAGATCCCAGGGGAGGACCCATCTTGGAGAGATCATGCGGCGTGCTGGTCTATAGAGGGGCCTGGTGACTCAGTTGGAGGATGTATTCAAAAGTAACTATACAGCATAGTGTTGCTGGCTCGGCTTAAAGGTTCAAGCACTGTGACTGACTTTCACTACAGAAAAACCTATACATCCTGTGGCAGAGGATCGTATGGATTTTATGCCCAAACAAGTCTGTGGCAGAGACTTTGATTCGTGCTGCGTGCTGGCTGCTAGACCGGTGAGAGAGGCCTATCCAGACGAGCAAAAAGTGTGTCCCACGAGGGGAGCGCATTTCAAATAGTATTTGAATTCTACCAGGACATTTTGTCAAGGGAACCCTACCAGAGAATATTTGAGTTTCTTCTGCAAGTTTCCTTTCTACCTCTTTCCTGCTACTTCCTAAGTTGTTTGTTTATTAAAGCATTGAAAACGTACTCCAGTGTTGGTGCGTGTGTTGTCCAGGAGTAAACTCAATGGAACCCTAGACCCGGTGCTGTTGAAACAGAGGGAAGGTGACAGACCCGCTTAAACCAGCAGCTCCACCGTGAGTTAGTGCTACATAGACAAGTTTGTCCCCCATTGGAGGGGTGACTCATGTCTCCAGGGGTGTCACGGGCTCGAGACATATTGGATCTATGAGCTCAAGTGTTACTCACCCCACGGTATGAATGTTGAATGGGACATTAACTGTTTCAGTGGATGCTCTTGTCGCGGAGCCCTTACCGCGAGGCTTGGAGCGCCGTGGTTCCGTCCTATCGTTTCTGTCTCGGCCAGCTCTTATTATATGCATGTCCCCATGCGGATATCAATATCGCTGTTGGGGATTTATGTTATTATGAGGGAGGGTTCATGTCCAGATAGTCTAATAAGGTTTTGTCATAGAGGCTTGAGACGCACACTGTCCTCGCTACTTCCGGCCCGCCATGAAGGGGGTGGTCCCTCCTCTTTTGTAACATTATAAATTCAGTAGCAATGTGGAGAGGCAAAATGATGCCCCAGTTGAAGACCTCTTGAGTTGAAACGCGTCGGGATTGCACATTTTTGCCTCTCACATTGCTTTTATATACTTCTTATCGCATCTGTGATCACTTTTTTACTGTTTATCTTGCAAATCATTGTAAGATTTTTTATGCCCAAATAAACCATATCTGGTTGACCTGCACCATATGGAGCACTCTTTTTCTTTTCTTATTCACTTTATATTTTGACACTGCTGATCATCCATCCATCATCATTACGTGGATGGGTCTTGGACCCCTTTGGCTGCCGGTTGTCGGTCCTTTCCGGTTTTGCGATTTGGAGTCGCTTATTCATCATTGCATCCAGCGTGATATTCCCAGGAGGACTATGAGCTCATTTGACCCACTGCCGTATGGTATGTGTGTCCACCATGGCTGGTAAGAGTACCCTACCTCTTACATCTTATCCTTTGGAATTGTCCATAGGCATACCAACTGGTTCACCAGGACCATATATTAGTCAGCTCATTTGGAAAAGGGGTTTTAAGAACTTTCTCCATTTCTCATGCACTCATCATATGGACTATGTTCTACATCCCATTGTGTCTCACCAACACAATTAGTGTTTATATCTTCTTCATTTCACATTACTTCATTTTTGTGTATTGATTGTTTTATATCTATCACAATTGTATTAGCATCACTATTATTTGTTTATGTGTACTGATTAACTTTTGGTCACTCGATCTCATGCTTCCACCTACATGGTCACATGTTTGAGCGCTACACATATTTTTCCACATAATGGTAGCATGTACTGTGTCATGAAGAGCTGGTGGAGACAAGTTAGTGTTCCCCGCTACTTTCTCTAAATAAACATCATAGTCTAGGAACGGACCTATGTTGCTGGTTAAAGAGAAGGCATGGACCAGAGAGTGTAATTAACCCACACAAAGTTTATATAAACGGTGAAAGGCTCAAGTGTGAAGCTCCCTGAAGTGGCTTCTAGGGGATTCTATAGCTAATAGCATGCTGTCTATTGACCAAGGATCCATCCACTGCTTGCTATCATTCACAGAGAAGACTTGATGTGAAACTAGTTTCTGAAAATCCACATCAAGCTGCACCCCCCCAATACAAAATTTTCATCCACTGTGGTATGTGGTTCGTATGGACACTCCAGCTTGGGTGTGCCTCCACATGTGGTGCATACCCTAGATTTATACACTTGTCTACAACAAGTACACAAATCTGTTGTCTGCACTCACATTTGTTGTGTGGAAGCACATCAGAATTCTGAATTCCCCTGACTGTTCTGTAGTAATTAAGTTAACACTTTTCATGCTTCTATGTCATTTTCATGGAGCAATAAACAAGTATTAAAGCGGTTGTATACCCGCACATCTAAAAAAAAAAAAAAAACCCTTCAAGGCAAAGGCATAATGAGCTAGTATGCACCGCAAGCTTCCAAAAAAGATTACCAACAAAATAACTATTAAAGAGCAGAGTTGCTGATGGCTAATTACCAGACCATTATATGGAAAAGCTCTTTAAAGCACTCAGGATAAATGATAATGACACTCTCATTATCAATGGACATTTCCTAAGAAGGAAAAAAGATATGAGTAATAGGGTCAGGAGAAAAATAATTCTTAATTGTACAGAATGAACCATTTTCCTTTTTAAGAAGAACCATAGGAAGAAAAGGGTTTTCCACAGGCAGATGAGCCTACTTTGTTAATCTCTGCTTCTTATTTACAACCTACTATTATACCACAATTGACATTACCAGCAGTGTGACAACCCCAAATCAGGAATTAAATGACCATAAACAGGTTTCAGTGGAGAAAATTGGGATAAATTGGCCTGCTCGTTACACTGAGGATTTTCTCATACTGAGTTTTGTTGCATAGTCAATTCAAGCATTGTGATTTCATTATTTTCCTTTAATTGGTATACTAAGATAAAACCCTCTTTTCCATGTAAATTCTGCATTAAGTAGAAGGAAAAAACTAATAAGATGCAAAGGGAATTCACTGATATATATAACCTTCTAATCACATTTTCTGGACCAAGCCATAGTAATTTTATTCACTTCAAGTATATTTGGGGTAATGAATATATAGCAGCGCACAGTAATCAGTGCGAGTTATTTTCTGCTCTGGGCCTTCATATATACAGATAAACTTGTCAGAATGTTAAGGTTTAACTAAAGGCAAAAATTATTTTTTTTGGACAGAGTGCAGGGGGATTAGAACACATGTGGGAGGGTGCAACATGGTCCAGCGGAAGTAACTCACACACAGTCCAGTTTCAATAGAGAGAACTTGTATTGTAGTCAGAATATAACAATCCACAACAAGCCCATCGAAGGGCACCCCGACTGGGAACACTCAGCCGAACTGACAGCGTCTGTCTTGAGGGGTGGAATGAGGCCTGGCCGGTCCCAGCCCAAGCGAGGAGGTTTCCAGGAGTAGTGGCGGATCCCTAGTCTTTCTCCACTCACTCGGAACCTGACAGACAGGTGACCTGTCCCTACACTACCCACACGCTAAATGTGCACCAAACTCAGAAGCCAGGATCTTAAATAGACTCTGCCTGACCCGAGATGGCTGCCAGAGTCACATGGGCTGTCATTATCCAACGGGATTGATGCCCCAAAGACCCAGGAAACCATAGAGGAGCCATGTTCCTCATGACTTCCTCTCCCTCTGCACTGCCACTGCAGTTGAGCGCCACCTACAGTGGAGAAAATAGACTGCCTATTAGGTTTTTATTGCTGTCTGTGTCCCCCGATAGGGAAATTCACCCTCTCTATTTGTCCTGTTTACCATTATCATTGAAAGTGAGGGTACAGAAAAACCCAAATTTTGGGTTGTCCCCAGAAAAAGTAATAGAGGTGAGATCTCCAAGGGATTCCCATTTATTTGCAGGGATTTCCTTCATTACCTTTTTTAGCTATGGGACAGTGAAGGCAAGTGAAGGTAAATTTCCCCAATAGGACACAGATGGCAAAAAAATAAATAAAAAATACGTCTGAAAGGGGTTATAATCCTCCCTAACTCTATCCAAAAAGAAAAAAAAAAGTTTTGTTAAAGCTCTACTTTAAGAATAAATCCAGGTGAAAATGTAGTTTTCAACAGGTAAGAGCCAAGACCACTGTCATTTTTTTTTCTCTGTATTTGACTTCAATGAGGAGATTTTATCTCACTACCTGTTTTAGTGGAACCAAAAAGAAGAAATGAAAATGTCTTGGTGTCATTACGGAAAGAAAACAAAGGCAACCTGATGTTTTAACTCCTCTCTGCTCTACTAAATAAATGTGCTTTTGTTGCTGTCTCTGTCCCCATCAAAGAAATATCTCACAATGTTCTGTCTTTGTTACCTGCTGTCACTGGGATTGGAATTTAGAAGTGAAGTTAAATCTCCCAAACATGGACAAAGACAGCAAAAAAAAAAAAAAAACCTGACTGGTTTTAACCAATCCCTCTCTGTATAAAACTAAATTCAAAAAAATGTTTGCTCAGGTTTACTTTTAAGGCCTCATGCACAAAGGCATAAACAATTCTGCTTTTACAGGGGTACAGCATATTTTTTTTTATGCCTTTGAGCGCAGTTCTATGTTAGCCTATGTGGCCATGAACATTACGCATTTAGATCTGTATTTTAAGAATAGCGTTTAAAGACATGAAAAAAAATGCCCAAAGATGTGTTCGAAGAGGAGTTTATGAGCATTACTGATGCTCATAAATACATGTGTATGCGCATACATTTATTCCATTGGTCTGGATAAATTCATATTCTGGCCAGTAGAATGAGTTTAAGCTCAAAGCCATACGCTTGTAAAACATGCACAAATGCTCGAAATTGCGTACCAAAGCAAGTATTTTTTATGCTTGATTTTTTCTCCTGGCAAAAGAATAAGCATAGATATGAGTATTTTAATACAGCCGTGTGCATAAGGCCTAATGCCTAACTCCAGGATTCCAATATCAATGTAAAATGAAATTGCCCATCGCAGTTAAAAGTAAAAGCTGGATTTGGGCTTCAACATTTTTAGCTTGCTTTCAATTGTTTGACATTATTGTGAGTCTAATACAGGGGTCTCCAAACTTTCCAAGCAAAGGGCCAGTTTACTGTCCTTCAGGATTTAGGGGGCCAGACTGTGGCTAGTGGGTGTAGATAGTGCCCCAATGTTATCAGTAAGATAAATCGTGTTTTGATGGTGTCAGTGGGGGGAATGGTGCCCCATCATTGGTGTCAGTTGCTAGAATAGTGCCCCAAGGGTCAGATAAGGGCAAATCAAGAAATATTGCTTAGTTGCCTGGATCAACCTCCAATAATTACCTAAAGTTGGTTAACAAAAATGTACATAAACATTCATCCACATGACTGACGTGGGATGCAGTTCAGGTCGCCCTATTAGCATACAGGAGAAACTAAGAGAATAAAGTTCTCTTAAGAGGGCAGAGAAAACCCAAACACTATAGAAAATACAACTTAAATTTTATTGTTACAAAAGTTATGAACACCACACTAATAAATCAAATAAGGAAAAAAAGGGGGCAAAGATAAGTGGCTATTAGAGACCCATTAAAATAAAGACAATGTTGTCTAAAAAATTAAAAACAGGGGGAGCCACGGCTGTACATCACGCATGCATAACACAGTCACCATACACAACTGCCGATGACACAAGGGTTAAATGGATATAAGTGTACAAATCAGACTCCTGATGGTAAGGGTTCCTTTAATCATCGGTCATGAACGTGGTATATAGAGTATATGGCTGAGTGGATGGAGTGTGCTAGTGGAAGTTCATAAATGGTATGAATTCAGTACTGTCTGTTGGGCATAAAAACACAGACAGTAGTTAATGATCAGAGTTAACAGCAGATACAATCAGCAAACCAGCTAGATTGAAGAGCAGACATTGGGTAAGTAGCAGAGAGACAGCGGCATAATGGTTATAGCAGAAGCAGCAGGGGGAGTGCTAAGAGCTGACACATCCATGTAAGCAGATGTAAACTGGATCAATACTTTCTCACCAGCTGGAAGGTGTCCGTAGTCCTCATATAGCAAGACTCTACCCCAGGAAACTTGTAGCTGAAGATATAAGTCTGTATTTAGCCGTGCTGCTGCCAAAAGGTATCGCCCCTCGCTGTGTGTTGATTACCGCACCTAAGGTTGCGCAACCGTCCGAGGTAGGGAAAAGCCGGTCGTCAGCTGTTCATATCATGCTAACACTCCATCCAGTAAGTCCGTGGTTCCGGAGTGACGTGCTGACGTCACGTAGCTGACGCATTTCACCAGCCAATAGACGCTGGTTTCTTCAGAGGGCAAGAAAAGGGCAAAACAGTGTCTGGTACATAACAATAGGCCCTCACATTACATGTGTAGCATTTGTAGTGTTCTACTAGTGTTAGTGCGGGCAAACCTATGTTTTGACTCATGGTTAACTTGTGAGTCTGAATTAGGTCAGGGTTTACTGCAGGTCAGACTGGATGACTCACAGAGGCAGGCCTTTAGTGCCTCCACCTGGTTCTGGAAATTTGGAGAAACTTCTAGAAGTTAGTAGGCAGATGCCAGGAGGGTTGATCTGCATACTTAGGGGAATTTGGCCAATCTCAAGCAGTGGGCCTGGCAGGGTGGCTGAGTCAGCCCTCAAATATGGATGAGCCATGCCAGCACCAGATTTGGGTGGAAGATGGAGTGCAGAGGAAGACTGTCGGTGGCCTTGGAGGGGGGGTCTCTGTGTCTGGAGAAGGGGCTCTGCCTCAGGCTGGGCTCAGACTGGCTTGGGAAGATTCTGACAGCAGTGCAGTTTGAAAGGAATCTTGCCTAAGAAACAGCAAGGAGGACAGTGTGAGTAGATCAGCACACCCAGGATTCACAAGGGGAGAAACTGACATATGGCAAGTGGCAAGTAGCAAGTAGCAAGCCTTTCAGGAGGACAGCGTTGTGCATACCCTTTCCTATTTCTTGCCCTGGGAGATCTTCGGAGCAGCCGGGTGGTCTGGTGAAGAAGCAGCCAGGTGGGCTGGTAGTTCCTACAGGCAGTAGAGCTTGGATCAGTCTCTATAGTGGAGTTGGGGATACTCCTGGTATGCAGCCTACAACACATTGTGCTACTTTCTAAGGGACTGAAAGTTTCCAGTCCTTATGGGGCTTTTGCATTCTAGATTATCAGAGACTGTCAGTGTCCAGGAAGGAGGACAGTTCAGGATCGTGTACATAGAGAGGACGTTGTCCCTGGTTATTGTTGCAGTCAAGCTGGGCATCCCATAATTCTGTTTCCCCATCCAAGTTATTACACCTAATAAAAAACAAAAAACAATCTCAAAGTCTGTTTCTTGTGTCTGGATGGAAGTGGAAAATGCTTGTTGCCTGGCTGTACAGAAGTAGGGAGACCAGTATCACGCAGCCCACACGGGGGGTGGTGCTACACATGTTTTATCCTGGCTTATGACTGAACATACATATGCCAAATATACAGTATATGAGTGATTTTGAAGGAATGTGTGTGTGCGTTTACATTTTTTTCCTACTATATCATATTTTTTATTATACCCCCAAGTGATAGCACCTCCTTAGTGCAGTTTATATACAGGAGGAGCAGCTGCCAGGAGGCTGGGCTTTCATGCTATAGAGGGAACGCTCACACAGAACACGACACCCCAGCCTCCTGGCAGCTGCTCCTCCTGTTCTGAGAACTGAGAACTGAGTAAAAAGTAGCTGGGTGTGGGTGAAAAAGATCTGTGCTGAGATTTGGAGGGAGCGTTGTATTGGGGGAGAACTCTGTATTGAGGAGGGGGATGGGCGATGAGTATTGATGAGCTCAGATGTGTTCTGACATGAGTCTCAACCCACCGGAGCTATCCCGCTGGGAAGCTGTCAAAGCCAAACCATAGCAAATCATAGGCGGCAGTGGATTCCTTATAGGCACAGGGGAGCACTGGTGAGGGGACGTGCTGGACACCCTTGCTGCCATGCTGCTGTATGTTGGGAGGCCAGTGCACCCCTGTGCCTTTAAGGAGGGGTGGGCTCCCTCCAGCTCACCTGCCCTCTGCCTATCTATTATAATCTATGTGCTTCCATTGTGGAGGCTCTCAAAATTTAGAGTTAGGACTACAGATATTGGGTTGCCTTGACAGGGCTCTGCAGCTTAGGCATGTATTTGCAAATGTATGCAAACTAAACCCCTGTTTTTAACGCATACTGTTAGCCAGGACAATTCGGTTGGTTAGCAGGCTGGTCGGTAAGTTGAGCCAGGAATTTCTTTGGTTTTGTTATATATGTTTTCCTTCCGTAATGTTAGCCTCATATATGTGCACAGATTTTAAACTTTTCAGTTCACTGCAGTGTATCACAAACATTAGTACTATTACATTGCATGCCACAAACATTGTGGCATACACCGCTTTTGGCCCCATCTATCTATCTAAGTCTAAGCCAGTGCAAATGGCACCATGTATGTGGAGGGACTGCTAGTAATTCACAGAGGAGGTGCTGCCTCTACTGAAGGTCGGAAAAAGGTCTGAGTGTGGTGGGGGGGCTTAGGTTGCAGGAGCTGTGCTGCACTGTATCCTACTGGGGGACTTGAAATAGGGGTATTTAAATAATAATGAATAATTAACCACTTCCCACCCCCCATATAGCAGAATGATGGCCGCAAAGTGGTCAAGTTATCCTGACTAGGCGTCACATGACATCCAGCAGGGTAAGCCACTTGTGCGCGCCCATGAGGGTGCGCAGCACAGTGATTAGTAGCAGGGCCAGATTAAGAGCATTATGGGCCTGGTGCTGAGGATTTTGGTGGGCCTTTTTATGGAAACAAAATGAAAATGCAAACATTTTTTGCTAAAACAAATTAAATATACTCTCACCAGTAATACCAGCCGTGCAGCCTCTGAGCAGCAGCAACACCACCAATACCACCTGCTATGCGGTCTCTCACTATCAGCAACATAGGGCGACCACATTTCCAAACTGCCATTCAGGGACATCCCCACTTCCCAAAAAAAGATGAGGGGGGATGTAGTCTCGGGGTTGATGGGGAAATAGGTGGCGGGGGTGATTTTTCCGGCAAATGGCTGGTGTCAGCACTTAAAATCATCCTGACACTATGCTTGATATGGCGTCAGGATGATCAAATTCCATTATTTCTATTACTACATTGTAATATATAGTGAAATAGTTCAACTTACCATGATGCAGAATCAGTGGGAATCTGAGCTTGTCACTTGCCACCATCGCCTGCCGCCAGATGCAGCATGCCAGATGCCACCCATAGCCAGCCACCAGATACAGTGTACCACTTGCCACCAGCAGCCTGCCACCAGATACAGTGTGCCACTTGCAACCAGCAGCATGCCACCAGATATAGTGTGCCACTTGCCAACAGATACAGTATGCCACTTGCCACCAGCAGCCTGCCACCAGATACAGTGTGCCACTTGCCACCAGCAGCATGCCACCAGATACGGTGTGCCACTTGCCACCAGATACAGTGTGCCACTTGCCACCAGATACAGTGTGCCACTTGCCACCAGCAGCCTGCCACCAGATACAGTGTGCTACTTGCCACCCACAGCTTGCCACCAGATACGGTGTGCTACTTGCCACCAGCATGCCACCAGATACGATGTGCCACTTGCAACCAGCAGCCTGCCACCAGATACAGTGTGCTACTTGCCACCCACAGCCTGCCACCAGACACAGTGTGCCACTTGCCACCAGCATGCCTGCCACCAGATACAGTGTGCCACTTGCACACCATATCTGGTGGCATGCTGCTGGTGGCAAGTGGCACACTGTATCTGGTGGCAGGCTGCTGGTGGCAAGTGGCACACTGTATCTGGTGGCAGGCTGTGGGTGGCAAGTAGCACACCGTATCTGGTGGCAGGCTGTGGGTGGCATGTAGAACACCGTATATGGTGGCAGGCTGTTGGTGGTAAATGGCACACTGTATCTGGTAGCATGCTGCTTGTGGCAAGTGGCACACTGTATCTGGTGGCAGGCTGCTGTTGGCAAGTGGCACACCATATCTGGTGGCAGGCTGCAGGTGGCAAGTGACACACTGTATCTGGTAGCATGCTGCTTGTGGCAAGTGGCTCACTGCATCTGGTGGCAGGCTGCTCTTGGAGTATGTGGGGATTCACAATTTGGCTTGCAATAAACTGCTCTGGCCTCCCTCCATACCCTAAGCGTCGTTTTCATAGGTACCGTCAGGTCGTGTGGGGCCCTGAGCCTCCTAAATGCGAGGTTGCTCAATGCCGCATAGGACCCCAGTATAGCCGCCTCTAGTCTCACCGCTGGATTTTGTCTGGGCTGGGAAAACCACCACCTGACCGTGACCAGGATTGATGCCCAGTAGTATATGAGGAAGTTGGGCAACGCCAGTTCTCCCGCAGAGAGAGGTAGATACAATATGTGTTTCGCCACCCTGGGTGGCCTCCCAGCCCACACAAACGAAGTCACTATACCCTCAAGGCGCTTAAAAAAGGCCCTAGGGATGTGCGAAGGGGTATTTAGAAAAAAGTATAAGAATTTTGGGAGATATACCATCTTTAAAAGATTGACTCTGCCGACTGGGGTCAGCGGGAGGGTATGCCACGCTGCGCATTTTGCTGTCATCTGAGACAGGAGGGGCTGGACATTACGTTCTATGAATGATTCCGTCGTGCTAGCGATTTTAACACCTAAGTATGTGAATTCATCCACCCACATAAGGGGGGTACCCGTGTCTAATCTAGGGACGGAGGGGTCCAGCGGGAACAGAACCGACTTGGCCCAATTTATACGGATGCCCGAGAACCATCCAAAGTGTTCGAATAGCTCCAGAGCCCTTGTCAGTGACCCAGATGCATCTGCAAGGTAGAGCAGGGTGTCGTCCGCATAAAGGGACACCTTCTCCTCTATCACTCCCACTGGTATACCTTTAACCCTCTCCTCTGCCCATAAGGCTATGGCCAGGGGCTCTAGCACCAGCGCAAATAGTCCCGGGGATAGGGGGCACCCTTGGCGCGTGCCCCGCTCCAGGGGAAAACTATCCGAGAGACAGCCATTCATGCGTATTCTTGCCCTCAGATTAGCATACAGCATCCGCAGCCACTTCATGAATCTAGGGCCAAATCCAAACCTGGAAAGCACCTCCCAGAGCTAGCCCCACTTGACCGAGTCAAAAGCTTTCTCCGCGTCGAGTGAGGCCACCATTCTTGCCGTGCCTGGACGGGCTCTGGCCATGTGCGTGAAGAGTCTCCTAATATTGATGTCTGTGCCCCTCCCTAGCATGAACCCCGTTTGGTCCGGGTTCACCAATGCCAGTATAACTGTATTCAACCTGGTGGCCAGAACTTTGGCCAGCAGTTTTGCATTAACGTTTATCAATGAGATTGGGCGGTATGAGGAGCACAGAGAGGGGTCCTTCCCAGGCTTAGGAATCACTACCACCACCGCTTCGCCCAGAGAATTTGGGAGTTCCTCTGTCTTGTGTGCCTCCTGTAGCATGGTGTGTAATCTAGCCACTATTTCCTCAGCATACTGTTTTTAAAATTCCACTGGTATGCCATCAGGAACAGGGGTCTTGCCAGATTGGAGTGATTTTAGGGCCTTTAACAGTTCTTCTACTGAGATAGGTGCATCAAGCGCATCTCGGTACTTTTTTTGTCAGGACCGGGATGTCAATAGGGGCCAAGTAGGAGGTCAGTTCGTCCTGTGTGTAAGTCGCCTTGGAGCTATAGAGGAGGCGGTAGAAGGAGACAAAGCCCTCATTAATTTCATTGGGGGTATAAAGGGGTGCACCATTTTGGTCCTGTATATGAGATATGCATATCCCTCCCGCTTGCTCCCGTGCCAGCCAGGCCAACAATTTACCTGATTTTTTACCCTGCTCAAAAATGCGTCGGGACTGGGCTAGCATTTGCTTCTGAGTGAGAGAGGTGCGTACACGCAAGACCTCACCAGTCAGAGCCTGTAGTCTTGTGTAATCCTGAGGGTATCCAGTCCTGATGAATCTTGCCTTCTGTAGTCCCACCACCCATTCTGCGTTAATCAGTTGAGCCCGCCTCTCTCTGCGAACCTTGCCTATAATAAGTTGGTATTGACCCCTAGTATAAGCCTTGAAGGCGTCCCACACCACCAGCGGGGATGCTGAGCCGGGGTTGGTCGCCCAGTACTCCCGGTGAGATCCCTGAAATTGACCATCCACCGCCTCATCCCACACCCAGAACCTGGAAAGCCGCCACAATGTGGATTCTGGGGCGGAGGATAAATCCATACTCAGGAGAAGCGGTGCATGGTCAGATATGCCCCTGGGGAATATGTCCTTTGCCCTGGGGAGGACTGCCCTCCCCACATAGGCCAAGTCTATCCTTGATAGGGTGCGGTGGGACGCGGAGTGACAGGTGTAAGCCCGGGTCTGAGGGTGCTTCCAGCGCCACACATCTGTCAGGCTGTATGTCTCCGCCCACTCCACCTATCCCAGACGAGAACTACCAGTCCTGGATAATCTGTCCACGGCAGGGTCAGGAACCAGGTTAAAATCCCCCAGAATAAGGATATTGTCATTATTGTCATTAGCAAAGTTAGCAAGTTTTGAGGTGATTTGAGTTAGAAGAGTCAATGATGCGGGTGGAGGAAGGTAAAGGCCTGCTATGACCCACCTCATTGATCCCACCTGAGCGTGAATTAATACGTATCTGCCCTCCGAGTCCAGCACCAGGTCCAGAAGTTAAAATGGGATAGACTTGTGTACTAGTATACTAACACCCCTTGCAAAGGTGGAGTACGTAGAATGGTAATGATGGCCAATGCAGGGCTGTTTTAGGGACATGGTTCTACCGCCCACTAGGTGAGTCTCTTGTAGAATGCATATGTGTGGGTTGTGGGCTTTGATAAACTGGAACACCAGGGGTCTCTTAACTGGCGAGTTTAACCCCCTGGTGTTCCAGGACATAACGTTAAGGGACGTCATCTTCAAATTGTTGTATGTGGTTATACGGAGTAATCGTGTGTGCCCTTCTGTGGGGCCCTAGCTGGACCTGAAGGGAACTGAGAAAGCAGAAACTCAACGCTGGTAATTGTAATACGGTAGCAGGAATTAGCAAGGTGATTGGCAGTACTGACACATGAAATGTAATAATCATGAATTTTAAAAAGACATTTGGATAACAAAAAAACAAAAAATAAACATAACCCCAAAAAGGAACAAATTGGCCCAGTTGGGGCAACAATCCCGCCCCCCACCCCACCCAACCCCTTAAAACTAAGGAGGGCATTCATCCCAAACAATTTCAGCTCACCTGCTGCAAAGGTGGTCCATGCAAGAGGCAAACTCAACCCCCCTGACACTTCCAGGGGGTCAAGCAGCAGTCCGAGCAGCTCTCTAAGTGTTAGACATCCGCTGACTCTATGCAACAAGCTGTAAGGGACATGGGTCCAAGAGGAGAAAAAGAAAACTGGAATGCATCCATTCACTAAAATCGATCCATTAATGGGTGGGCATACATAGTATGGCCCCTAATGCCACAGGAGGGGATAAAACAGACATAAGGGAGTGGCAGGCTGCAATGTTCTCCTGACTATGTCTCTGTCAGGGGTGCTAACTTGGATTCCCCCATCAGGAGGGGGCTAACCTCCACTATTGGAGCAGTGCACACCATGAGTACAAACTGGGCATAACAGGTGCAACAAAGGTGTGAGAGCCCCTCGTGTGGGCTAGTCTGTGATCTACACAGGCTTAGGCCGGAGCAAAGTTCAGTGCAGGTGAGGTTGTCATGTGGTACATACCATGCGATCGATCAGTGGGCCTGCGGCAGTGAATCCAACCAGATGGATGCTTCTCTGGGGGTGTTGAAGAAGCGGGTTGCCTCTCCCTCTTGGACTCTTAGGCTGGAAAGAGGACACTATAGCGGATGTTTCGCGCCCTCATCGCCGCTTTAACATGGTCGAATTACTTCCTGAGTTTCTGGGTCTCTACCGAGTAGTCAGGGTAAATCATCAACTTGGCATTCTGGTAGCGTATGTCCCCCACATTCCTGGATGTGCGAAGAATTTCGTCTCTGTCCCTGAAGTTGAGCAGGTGGAGAATGAAGGTTCGCGGGGGGGCTCCAGGAGGTCCTGGTTTAGGTGGTATGCGATGCGCCCTCTCCACCGCATAGTGGGGTGACAGGTGGGCGTCAGGGAGGAGGTCACGCAGCACACCCTCCATGAAGCAAGTGGGATTGTTCCTTTCTGCTCCCCCGGGAAGACCGACTATGCGAAGGTTGTTACAGCGGTTTCTATTTTCAGCATCTTCGGCTCTATACTCCAAGGCCTTCACTTTGGTTTGGGAGAGTGCGGAGCGCTGCGCCATGTTCTGCGACCGTATCTTCAGTACTGCTCACTCTTTGTTCGGTCTCTGTGACTCTGGTTCTGAGTTTGTCCATATCTTGGCGAATGAGGCCCACGTCCATCTGTACTGCCTCTATTTTCGCTGTCAGCGTGGATTGGCAGGTGGCAATGGCCACCATGACGTCTGCTAGCCAGGGGGGTCGAGATTCAGCCGACTCCTTGAGACCCGTCTGTGAGGCCCTGTGGGTCCTCCGGGTGGTACAGACCTCGACTCGGGGTTCAATGGAGATCTGGGGGGGTTCTGGTTGTGATGGGAAGGTTAGTCTTTTGCCCCCTTTGCTGAACTTTGCGCCCCAACTCCGATGCCTCATTCAGGTGTCTATACTGCGGGCAGCATGGAGGGGGTCTGTAGTGGGGTCAGCGAATTCCCGGGGGAGTCTTTCAGGTGGATGGGGCCCCCAGACAGTTATCCCCCCTTACCACAAGCCCGCAGATAGAGCGGTGCGGCCTCGTCCCGTTCCGAGGCTCCAAGGACTGTCAGGAAAGGCTGTTTGCATCACGTCTGCAGCCTAGGCACACGAGGGGGCCGGGATATGCCCTGGGATGAACTACCACCGCTGGAATTGCAGCCTCCTGGCCCAGCGTCTGTATCCTCCATCTGCCCCGAGGCTCCCGCAGCGCAAGGAGGAAGTTCAGAGGATCTTTGCTCCTTCCCGGAGTCCGCCAGGAAAGGCCGCGGCTGTGGCCTAGCAGCACGAGGGGGCCGGGATGCGCCCTGGGACGAGCCGGCACCGCCGGAGTTACAGATTCCGGCCCAGCACCTGTGTTCTCCGCCTGCCTTGGGGCTCCCGCAGTGCTAGGAGGTGCAAAGGGGGTTTTTTCTCCACTCCGGTGCCTCAGAGCCCATCAGGAAATGCCACGGCTGCGGCCTAGCAGCATGATGGGGCCGTGGAGCGGTCAGGGAAGAGCCGACGGCCTCCAGTTTGGCAACTTCGCTTCCCACCTTGTCTCCTCTGCCTCTCTGTGCTCCACCCGGTCTGCAGGGGTGGATAAAACGACTTAAATAAGCCCAGGATCTGGATTTTTGCTAAAATGCAGAGGAGCTCTCCTAGAAAGCAGCCGCTCACAGTGCCATCTCGGCCACGCCCCCCCCCCCCCTTTTATTTGTTTAGCAAAATATAAAAAAACCTAGTGGGAACAAAATGATAAAAATTTCATTTGGGTACAGTGTAGCATGACCGCTCAATTGTCATTCAAAATGCGACAACGCTGAAAGCTGAAAATTGGTCTGGGCAGGAAGTGGGTGAAAGTGCCCTGTATTGAAGTGGTTAATAATGCATTTATATTTTTTTTAAATAAGTAATTATTTATTACAAGATGCCCCCACGGGACTAGGGAATCCCCAGCACTGTAGGCTTTTTAAAAAGAAATCACTGCGGGGTCTGTTAACTCTTAGACATTCTGTCTTAAAGAGACTCATCAAGCTAATGGGAAGGAGTAGGAGGAGTTATTTCTATGTCTCATCAGTTGTTTGTGTAAATTTCAGCTTGAACATAAAGCAGAGTTCCACCCAAAAGTGGAACTTACACTTTGAGTACTCCTTGCCTCCTGTACATGCCACATTTGGCATGTAATTTTTTTTTTTTGGGGGGGGGTACCTGTTTGACAGGTACCCAGCTCCCACTTCCTGTTCTCATGGCCTTGCCGCCTAGGCGACTCCTCCTCTCCCTCTCCGCAATCTTCGGGACACATCACAGGTCCCAGAAGATTGCCTGGCCACTAAGAGTGCTCAGCGCGATTCACGCTGTGCACACCTGGCCACGAAGCCGCAAGCTGTCACAGCCGGGTGCCCACACTTGCAATGGCGGCGGCGTGGAGAGGTGGGGGAGAGGAGCGAGGCTTCGGGTGCCCGCATCGCTGGACCGTGGGACAGGTGAGTGTCTGTTTATTAAAAGTCAGCAGCTACACTTTTTGTAGCTGCTGACTTTCAATAAACTTGCAAACAAGTGGAACTCCACTTTAGGAGCTTTATAAAAAGTAGATTTTTATTTTTAAGAAAGGAGCCAAGGAGTCCCTGGAAAACACCGGAAAAAAAGCTAAGAGCCAAACCTGCTGGTTGAATATGAGAATACACAATATTCAAACCTGACCTATTTTTTAAGTATATTCTATTAGAGGAATACTAATAGCTACATTTAGATGGGAAAATGGACTGAACAACAGAAATACTAAATTATTCATGGGGTGTAGCCACTACTAAAATTTGAATAAAGATGATGTGTACAGCTGCATGAAACTGCCACTTCTGTTTTTGAAAATTATTAGGAACATTGTTTCCCAGGGGCTTTAAACGCTGCTTAGGTATGTGGCAACACAGGGAAAAAAGGCAAACTTACAGTTGCCTTTAGGAGGACATTGTAAAAAGAAAATGCAGCTATGAAAGAAATAATGAAAAAAGTGCACAAAAGAGCTGAATAAAACTCATACAAAACTGTCTGTCTTCTCAAATACAAACAGAGAATCTCTACAGCCAGCCAGCAGCTTGATTCCCGGAGCAAAGCTTTTACCTAAACTTGTCAAACTACACAAAAAAGGATTTTTAACATTTAATACAATTTGAAATATGTCTTCTTCACCAGATATGATCTACTATCTCCTATTCTATGTTCTGATTTTAAGAGCCTCGTTCTTGTTCTATGCCTGAGGCTGCTGTTCTTTGATATCAGAGGGCAGGTACGTTCTTCTCTGTCAATACAAAAGCTTCAACACAGGTGAATATTCTGCAGACCTTTGAAAAGCGTTCCCTTTTAAATACCATAGCGGATGCGATAGAGCCCTGCTGAGAAAAAAAAGTGCGATGAGCCTCCAAAAAAATCTCATTATTCCTTTCCGGTGTCAGCCCATTGCCTGGGACTGAACAGCCTTAAACTCGCAGGTCTGCGGGGATGTGTTGAATTAGGTCAGCGCTCAGCATTTCAGCGCAGCACGAGGGACCAGATTGCTAACATGGAGACGCATAAATAACCAACGCAGAGGCCCTACGCTATTTTACCACGTATGATCAGAGCAAAGAGACTGAGCTTATAGAGCACATAGGAAAAAAAAGGAAATGTAACTAGAAATCAAATAGCCACAAAATGAAAAGGAGAAAATGAACAAAAAGAATGTAAAGAAAAAAGTTTTATTTTTCTGCTTCATTTTATTAGGGGATTTTCTGGAATGTAGGAAGCTGCTACATGCTGTGTTATCCAACCAAAAGCATGATAATATTGGGAAGTACTCCATAGCAGTATCCATATAAATGTATTATCTTGTCAAAGTTTAAAATCCCGGTGCAGAAAACTTTAGAACACATCAGCATCCTTTGTAATTGGAGAAAAATTGCTTAAAACTCTTCATGCAGAAAGGGTTCTTTACCGTTATGCCCCGTACACAAGATCGGACTTTCCGACAACAAAACCGTGGTATTTTGTTCGAAAGTTGTTGGCTCCAACTTGTCTTGCATACACACGGTCACAGAAATGTTGGCCAACAATTACGAGCGTGGGAAAGCAGGTGACGTACAAGCTGTATAACGAGCCGAGAAAAAGGAAGTTCCATAGCCAGTGCGGCTCCTTCTGCTTGATTCCGACCATGCGTGAACTTTTGTGCGTCGGACTTGTACACACAATCGGAAATTCTGACAAGAAAGTTTTGTTGGCAGAAAATTTGAGAACCTGCTAGCTAACATTTGTTGCCGGAAAGTCCGACAACAAATGTTTGATGGAGCATACACACGGTCGGAATTTCAGCCAACAAGCTCACATCCAACATTTGCTGTTGGAAAATCCGATCGTGTGTACGGGGCATTAGAGATGGGAAAATGTGGATTATTCCACATCAACTGTTTATAGCCAAATCACTGTATTTCTCTAAAAGAGCTGAGAGTGTGTTTAAATGTACAATATATAAATGGCCAATAATATTTATAAAAAGTAACAATGTGGATTGTTGATCCAAGGTGTGCTTAGCAATATGTTTCATGTTACACCCTAACTACAGGTGTAACATGTGGAATGTTGCAAAAGATGGAGTTAGCCTTTAAATAACCATGGATGAGAGAGGGGTAGAGAAGGAAGCGCCACCTGAGTGTAGTATTAACAAATGATGTTTAATGACACGAGGTAAAAACACACTTACAGGATAAAAACATATAAAAGGCTCATCTGTATAGGTATGTGGTCCTCGGTGTTCCCTCTGATTCTGTGGTGGTGACGCTGCAGGGATGCTGGGCTGCAGAAGGTGGATTACCAGCCGGGAGCTCCTTCTGTGGCCATAAGGAAGAGACTAGGGGCCGGCGTGGAGCGTGCATGACGTCACAGGTCGTCCGTCTGTGTCCGGGTTCGGTATCCAGGGGAGGGATCGTCCAGGGAGGAGGGCTAGCAGGGAGGTTGAGAGAAGACTACACGCTCGGAGCCACTGCTCCTTCAATAGGCTGAAGGAGCAGTGGCTCTGAGCGTGTAGCCTTCTCTCAACCTCCCTGCTAGCCCTCCTCCCTGGACGATCCCTCCCCTGGATACCGAACCCGGAAGCAGACGGACGACCTGTGACGTCATGCACGCTCCACGTGCGCTCCACGCCGGCCCCTAGTCTCTTCCTGATGGCCACAGAAGGAGCTCCCGGCTGGTAATCCATCTTCTGCAGCCCAGCATCCCTGCAGCGTCACCACCACAGGATCAGAGGGAACACCGAGGATCACATACCTATACAGATGAGCCTTTTATATGTTTTTATCCTGTAAGTGTGTTTTTACCTGGTGTCATTAAACATCATTTGTTAATACTACACTCAGGTGGCGCTTCCTTCTCTACTCCTCTCTCATCCATCACAGAGCCAGCTCTCTGAGGACAGCAGCCGCCTAGCCTACCAGCCTACTTTAACCATTACATTACTGGTTACTGAAGTAGAATAGTAAAGTATCGAACCAGGCAGAACTTCAGCAATGCAGGTTTATTATCAGCTGATAACATACAGGTTCATGTTCAAAATATTACAATATACAGGTCTAATTTATACAGTTTCTTACAATGCATGCATATTAGATATAAGTATTCTTATCCTCTAACCAAATTGAAACAATTGTGAAGTGTTCTCACCTTGAACCAGAATGGGTCTTTACTGCCAATTCTTGGGAACCTCTCACCTGATAGGGACCAGCCTGATCTGCCGGTGGTCTGGTCCCCTCACAGAGTTCTGGGTTCCAGCTCGACCAAGTTCTTGAGGGAAATTCACCTGAGACCACACTCTGGAACAAGTTAAGAAGTCTTCTATGACTCGTACGAGGAGACAAGTTGTGGACAGATACTTGCCCATTGGTTCTGACCTCTATGACCCGTGCAATAGGGCAGCATACACAGAGTTCAGCCTTATGAGCTCCTATCTGACTTGTCCGAGGGGACAAGTTAGGACAGATACTTGCCCATTGGTTCTGACCTCTATGACCCGTGCAATAGGGCAGCATACATAGAGTTCAGCCTTATGAGCTCCTATCTGACTTGTCCGTCTAACAATTGCAGAGCTTGCACTTATATACTCTTTTACAAGTCTTATCTCAACTATCTGTCTTACATATGATTGGTCGCTAAGGTCTACATCAAAGTAACCAACCATAAATCTGACATCTGTTCTACAACCAGATAAACTTAATTATTCCCAAAATTCCTATATGTTCATTAAAGTGATTTATAACTGGTTTTGTCCAATTAAAAACACCTGTATAGAGACAGTGTGGCACCCAGCTGTGTTTATCAAACTCTCTTTATCTTGATAAGATTTAACTAGCTTCAAGGATGACAGATTTACAACTTTGAGACAATTAACTTTCAATAACCCCACCAGATGTTTTATATGTTTCACTATATGCATGTATTTTAACAGTTTTAATGAGGGCACAAGCAGACCTTTGTTTGACCCTGTCAAACTTAATTAATGTTCTGTACATAACTTTCCTGTATTCCACCTAATTATTTTAACCACCTGTTTTCTTATCTGAGATAATTCTTCATAACTTGAATCTATTCTAATGAACTTTCATCCAGTAGACTTATCTTAATACATTTTCGAGAACACCTGTTTACAAGTACTTGTCATAAAGCAGAGGTCATTTAAAGTTCAACACTTAAAAATGAAGACTTTCTAAATCTGGAAAACACAGTATACATTATTAAAGATTAACAATTGTTGCTTTACTTATTGAATAATAATATTGATAAAACCACTATTATATAATAATATAAATAATAATAATAATAATCAATAAAATATATGCAAATCAATATATACATTATGAAATACATTGGCTAATATGAGATTCCACAACATTTCCCCCCTGTTGAGGCTTCACACAAGCCTCACAGCAATTACAATACAGATCACCCACCATGCTCCTCAGAGACCCCATGCACCCAACACTGATCACATAAATTGTCCAAAAAAAATAAAAATAAATCAGTCCAAAAAATAAATAAATAAATAAATCAGTCCAATCAAAAACACACTGCATCTTCTTCTGTAGCTGCAAAGTCCTTCTCCATATGTGGCACGGAAAACATAGTTGTCAGTCTCAGTAGCATTGTGATCATTCTTGCCACAAACTTCTTGCAACAGGCAACAGTTACTCAGCAACATCACATCAAGGATAACAGGGAAGAGGAACAATCCGTTCAGTTAGTGAATGAAAGCCAAGTATGTGGTCCCAAGGAGCATTCAGCAGACTCAGTCCCATAAGGCTCTGCCTTTTCCTGCATAGGTCTTTTCAGCTTAGCCAAGTGCTTGATGTTTTTTTGGAGAGATCTCCTTCATCATCATTTGCTGGTCCAGTATCATAGCACAAGCTGCTTTGGATGCTGTAAGACACAAGTTCAGTGCATACCTGTTCTGCAAGGATACAAGTCTCAGATATTCCAGTTCCTCCTTTTATGCATGAAATCCTTCCTTTGTAGCAATTAACATTTGTAACAAGTTGCATCATGTCTTTTGCGATCACCGAATATTTGTCTGGATATAAAATACACTTCAAAATATAGTTATAAAAATAAAAATAAAGTCAGTGTCAGGATACAATAGGCCTCTGGCAAGCATTTCAGGGCAACCTACAAAGCAATGGCTCCTACACTCTCATCTTATCTAATAACTTAATTTAGTGGCTTCCTTTTACTTCTACAACATCCGCTAAAATAATATACATGTATCTATATAGTTTTATCATAATACAATACTCTTACAATATTAATAATATTTATTATTATAAATCCCTTGAAGTACATGTTTTCACTACAAAGTATTTTATATAGACTATTCTTTTACATTTCCCAACCTATACTATTTCCCATACAATAATTGTAAAATTTTTATCATTTCTTAACCTTGACTCCAACTATCAGTCACTATTACCCTGGTCATGTCATACTGTCAATATAGTCAGTCCAGAAATTTCATTAGTTTTAATTTTGTAGTCTTCCCACAAAGTTTGCTAAACCCAAAACCATTTCACTTTTTGTCCATTTCTGCACATACTATACTGCAGAATATTATACAATAACAGTCAGCATGGGTCTCTTCTGTCACTCACTGCTATACTGTCTAAGTCAGTAGCCTACCTCTCCTATGTCTTAAAACATGAATTAAAAAATTAATGACAAATATCATAACATATCCTATAAAGCATCAATAGCATACAGTCTTTAGCGATAATGTCATACTCATTACATTACACCTCCCCACTTTTTTTTTTTTTTTTTTTTTTAAGCAAAAAATGATAAAACAACTTTTTTTTTTTTTTAAATATAATGATTGAACATCTACTCAAAGTGGAACTCTACTCACAAAAATGTGATAAAATAAGGTTCATTAGCAAGAAAAATACATTCCACATTAATTATTATGCTACCATTTTACTGAAGCCCAGAACCTTTGAGCAGCAGTAGAATTTCAGGCTGTCAGCAAACTGGCCTCTAGATTTTATTCATTGCAAAAAAAATAGAGCACAACTGAGCCTGTGTAGAGCAGGGTGGAACAGTGGATTTTAAACAGTATAGGCACTTGTTTTTTACTGTGTTTCATAGCTACACCTGCAAAAGAGGTCAGCCTCAAGTAACCCAGCAGGAATTAATTTTCTGACCAAAGTTCCACTGTAAGGTGTTCACAATAATAATACTTATAACATATATAACAAACAAAACAACAATAAGTCTCTACATACAAAATATCACATATAATTAATTAGCATTGTCCATTACTGAAATACTTCCAATTTCTTTGTCTGCAACAGTCTCTTGTATGTATTCCACTTGTACTTATGTGAATAACACTCTTGGTAATCTCAGTCAGACTTTGACTACTATAGAAATGGAAAATGTCACTGTCACAAATGTGGATTTAAATGGACACTTGAATTGTGAATTCTTCCACTTCCTTTTATGATCTTTAATGTACTTTCAGTCATCAAGGGTTACTGACATACATTCCTTTAGTGGCTTTGATTGGAACACGAGATCACATCTAAAACAAGGATCTGTTTAGAAACAAAACTACACCAATTTGGTTAATTATTTTAAACACATGAACATTTTATCTCCCACTGTACAGCATGAAGTCTAAGCAACTATGATCTGCCTCTAGAACTCCTAAACTTAGTGACAAATCTATCCAAAGTTTCATATGGCCCAGCAAATTGTATTTAATTTTGTCTACAACAGCCCATACAACCTATCCACCAATAAATGAGTGTGGACACAAGGTTCTATCGTCTATGCCAAGCATAGAGCAAAATGGAACTGATTTTTCATAAAAAATGGGTACAATTATCTGATATCAGTGCTGTATACACTCCAATCCTGGGAAAAATTTCCCACATCAGACACTTAGCTGTTGTCTCATACATTTGCATGACCATATGAAAAACTATGATTTACTTTAAAAAGGAGCAGACTTTTATTAAAGTATATCTATATCTACAGCTTTGTTCTTTTATTGCAATAAAGTCTATATACAGGCACACAAAACAGACTTTGAAGAACTACATTTTGTGAAATTACATTGTGATTGTTCATAATTAAAAAAAATCAAAATAAAATTACATGGTCACTTGCACAGTCTGTTAAATCTAAAGAGGTTAAGAAAATGTGCATTACTATGTCCCTTCCTTAAGAATAATTATATACAAATTTTATTGTTAATTAGATCATATTAATGCAGAGTGACCCTAATCCAAAAAACTGACTTTGCCACCTGTAGTAGCATAACTAGGAACTTGAATAATAAAAAATCAAAAGGAGTGAAATTTAAAAAAAAAAAAAAAATATAACTTTACATATGAAAACGTGCTGGCTGCTCCTGGAATAAAGAAACAAATTATTTATTTAGGCAAACTAATAAGCAAACTAATAATCAACCTGATAATTACTAAATATTGTAATCAGGTAGGACAAAATTAGTTCTAGCCAATACCAATGGGACCTTGCTCACCAGAGCTTACAAGCTAAGATTAAAAATTAAGACTCTAATTATCTAATTCACCCCCCTGTATGTGCTACATATAGCACATATAATAAGATGGTAGCACTGTTACCATGCATCACTCTTCACTATTCTTTTTAGAAAATAAGAAACAAATATAAATTTGGAGTTCTCTTGTACCAAATAAATAAATCCCATTACTATCTTTGTGATTACTACTAAGTAGGCAAATATATAAAGATGACAGTATACATAATACTGTACAATAAGATAGGGACATAACAAAATAAACAACAAAAGCTACAAGGGAGAATAAGCACCCTACTTACAAGAGTGATACACTAAAAATAAAATGCACCTTTCACTACTACAGTCCATAATGTAAAAGACAAAATACCTATTATAATCTACAGTTTATATTCTAATAAAAAATCAACAAATGTTTGAGAATAAGAACGTATTCTGAGATTTTATTTATTTTCTGGTCAGCTCATCCAGTTTCTGTCTAAAGGCACCTAAACGTGCCCCTTTATCTCAGTACAGAGCACCGAGATAAGCTGTCACAAAAAGTGATTTAATGTAGTTGTTGCACGTACGTGCAGACAGCTATTTCTAAAATGGTGACTATACTTTTCTGCTCTCCTACACTCATACTGAAAGAAATACATTATCTTGCTTAACATGTAAAACCTACAACTGTAAAATGTTTTTAAGCATGACATTAATTACACTAGCAACATTGAATTTATCTACAGATTTTTCCTTCCAGAAGCAGTATGCTGGAAACAAAAAAAAATATGGGTGAACTTTGTGTCGTAAATTACTTAAAACAAACAACTTTCTTTTTTCTACAGTTTAAATAACTTCTAACTCCCTCAGCTCATTCATGGCGCTATCTAGCTGAGGTACATATTTAAAGAATATATATATAAAAAATAATGAATCGTGCCTTCAACACACACACTCACTCACTGCCAATAACATTTAGAACTTTGATGCTAAAGTCAATCAGTCACCATAGATGTATCAATCCCTAGCCTCTCCACAAAAGACACATACAATCATTCACTTAGGGATTCATTTCACACCTCATACAAAAAATCACACACACACACACACATTTAACTCATATAAATATAAATCCTTCTATCAAATACTAATAACAAGTGTCACGAAATCAAATATATGACACAGAAAGTTCTAATTGCATTTGTATGGAGGATACATACCATTTCCCTATTCATCATACACTATGCAGAATTCAGCATCAGTTACATACTTCTTACAATTCACTCATAGAACTAACACACAGGGTCCTTTCACACCAACGTTTTTACAACCACTACAGACTTATTCTAACCTAATTTGGGAGATGATCAGTCTCCCTCACACATACAATATTCCCTAACAGTCTACAAACATTACAAATAAATTAACTTATATTTGTGAACATTCATTAACAAAATGTCATTATCTTCTGTTTTCTTTATAGCAATACACAGTCACTCCACCTAGCAGAGTATGCATACATATGAACACAAATTCCTGACTATATATAAATATACAAATATTCACAGAATTATTAAAACTGACAGGATAGTTAGTAATTATTTATGGACAGCAGTGCTCAGAGTAAAGCCAATAGGCACTGTATGCGCATACGTCTCCTTACCAAAATGCTTGTCTTAAGACACGAAAAACCGCCAAGCCCTGCTTGCCACGGCGATCAGGAATGTCTCAACCTGATCTTAACTCAGTTAGTACAAAGACTGTTATAACAGATACATATAAACACATACACTTATAGCACAAAGACGATACATACCTTTTAACTTTGTTAACAAATGGAGCTCCAAAACCTTCACCTTATTTACCTGTCAGGACTTACCTTTCCTGACATCAACCTTCTAAACTCATGAGTATTATTTTACACCACAAAGGTACTTTTCCTACTAGTAGCTACATATCAGTACTGTTTCAGTTTTTTAACTCTCCTGATTGATTACCAATCCAGGAAACCAACATGCATGTTACGCAAGTTCTCCAGGGGTCTTTAAGTCCCCAAAACCTCATCCAGACAAAATTTTGCAGTCAAGGTAAACAACATGCATGTTACGCAAGTTCTCCAGGGGTCCTTAAGTCCCCAAAACCTCATCCAGACAAAATTTAACAGTCAAGGTAAACAACATGCATGTTACGCAAGTTCTCCAGGGGTCTTTAAGTCCCCAAAACCTCATCCAGACTTAAATTCGCAGTCCAGGGAATCAACATGCATGTTACGCAAGTTCTCCAGGGGTCTCTAAGTCCCCAAAACTTCATCCTGACTAATTTTTGCAGTCCAGGTAAACAACATGCATGTTACGCAAGTTCTCCAGGGGTCTTTAAGTCCCCAAAACTTCATCCTGACTAATTTTTGCAGTCCAGGTAAACAACATGCATGTTATGCCTAGGTTTACATAGAGAGTAATTAACCCTCTACAGGGGTACCCCTTCGGAAAAGAAAGAATTGAAAGAAAAGCAAAAGAGAAAAGAGAAAAAAAAATGTAAAAAATAAATAAATACATTTTCTACCCAGGGTATCTCATCCTGTACAATGTACTTTAAGGCACCCACAGTTGAGAAAACCCAACCTGCCATCACAAAGATCTGCCTGGTGGACAGCGATACCCCAACAACAACCACCCGCCCCTCCTAGCGCTAGCAAAACACGGCACAACACAATGCAGAACTAATAATAGGTGTCTGCTAACCTGATATAAATTGCGCAAAATTGTGTTGAGCTCAGTGCCTCACCAGCATGGAGTTAGGCAAGATCGGAGTTGAGGTTATGCTGTCCCCGTACGGGCCACCAAATGAAGTAGAATAGTAAAGTATCGAACCAGGCAGAACTTCAGCAATGCAGGTTTATTATCAGCTGATAACATACAGGTTCATGTTCAAAATATTACAATATACAGGTCTAATTTATACAGTTTCTTACAATGCATGCATATTAGATATAAGTATTCTTATCCTCTAACCAAATTGAAACAATTGTGAAGTGTTCTCACCTTGAACCAGAATGGGTCTTTACTGCCAATTCTTGGGAACCTCTCACCTGATAGGGACCAGCCTGATCTGCCGGTGGTCTGGTCCCCTCACAGAGTTCTGGGTTCCAGCTCGACCAAGTTCTTGAGGGAAATTCACCTGAGACCACACTCTGGAACAAGTTAAGAAGTCTTCTATGACTCGTACGAGGAGACAAGTTGTGGACAGATACTTGCCCATTGGTTCTGACCTCTATGACCCGTGCAATAGGGCAGCATACACAGAGTTCAGCCTTATGAGCTCCTATCTGACTTGTCCGAGGGGACAAGTTAGGACAGATACTTGCCCATTGGTTCTGACCTCTATGACCCGTGCAATAGGGCAGCATACATAGAGTTCAGCCTTATGAGCTCCTATCTGACTTGTCCGTCTAACAATTGCAGAGCTTGCACTTATATACTCTTTTACAAGTCTTATCTCAACTATCTGTCTTACATATGATTGGTCGCTAAGGTCTACATCAAAGTAACCAACCATAAATCTGACATCTGTTCTACAACCAGATAAACTTAATTATTCCCAAAATTCCTATATGTTCATTAAAGTGATTTATAACTGGTTTTGTCCAATTAAAAACACCTGTATAGAGACAGTGTGGCACCCAGCTGTGTTTATCAAACTCTCTTTATCTTGATAAGATTTAACTAGCTTCAAGGATGACAGATTTACAACTTTGAGACAATTAACTTTCAATAACCCCACCAGATGTTTTATATGTTTCACTATATGCATGTATTTTAACAGTTTTAATGAGGGCACAAGCAGACCTTTGTTTGACCCTGTCAAACTTAATTAATGTTCTGTACATAACTTTCCTGTATTCCACCTAATTATTTTAACCACCTGTTTTCTTATCTGAGATAATTCTTCATAACTTGAATCTATTCTAATGAACTTTCATCCAGTAGACTTATCTTAATACATTTTCGAGAACACCTGTTTACAAGTACTTGTCATAAAGCAGAGGTCATTTAAAGTTCAACACTTAAAAATGAAGACTTTCTAAATCTGGAAAACACAGTATACATTATTAAAGATTAACAATTGTTGCTTTACTTATTGAATAATAATATTGATAAAACCACTATTATATAATAATATAAATAATAATAATAATAATCAATAAAATATATGCAAATCAATATATACATTATGAAATACATTGGCTAATATGAGATTCCACAACATTACCACTTAACCTTTGAACTTACAGCCTGTCCCCTATGGGCTAAGTTGCTCAGCCCTTTATATCTCCTGTTATATATGGACTTGTGTGTTTGTGCTTACAGTTACCAATACTCTGTTTAAATAACCATGCCAGGGGATGCCACAGGCTACTTACAGCTTGACATCAAGAGACTTTATGGTTGATTTATTAAAGGCAAATCGACTATTCACATTGCAAGGGAAAATGCACTTTGCAAAGGAATTTTCCCCCAAAGTTAACATCCTATTTGCCTTTAGCAAATCAACCCTATTTGCCTCTGAGAGAAGCAGTGAGCCAATTACAGAGGTAGGTGGATTAGTTTCAAGGAAACTGAAGACTGCTGCCATTGTTGCATAAAACAGAAATGAGAAAAAGAAAATGACCAGTTATACATAGAAAATCACAGGTGACATACAGTTAAAATTATAATCACATTAAATGTTAAAATAGCTTGGTATTCATTTTATATGTGACCCCAGCAGAACTAGAGTTTTTCGGGAATGGATATGAAGGGCTGATTTAGGAAAATCAGGAGAGCATTTTTAATATACATTAGGTTTAGCCTATGAGAGTTTGGAAAGTACCCTTAAAGTGTATGTGGACCCTTACAAGGAACTTATCTTATTTGCTCTCTTCTGATCTGTTTGAAATACCATTGAGAACACTTTGCTGTATCTGTTGTGCAAAAGAAATACCTGCTAATCCTGCCAAAATCCAGTAAGTTGACAACCCAATGATTATCAGCCCTGCCCAGGTTACATCTTTGAAACCACAGAACACTGCCCTTCTGTGTTATGGAGATGAGAAAGGAGTGTTCTGTAGTCCTAACACACATTCTGTCCTACACTGGCAACACTGCTCCTTCATAGATCCAGTACAGTGAGTGGCTATTGTCACATTAGGACAGAAAAAGTGTAGTCAGGTGCAGTCTATTTTCTCCACTGTAGGTGGCGCTCGACTGCAGCTGCATTTCAGTTGGAGGGGGAGTCAAGAGGAACATGGTTCCTCTATTGTTTCTTGGGTCACTGGGGAAGCCATTCGATTGGATGCTGCTGCCATATGTGACTCTGGTGGGCCAAATTGGGTAAGGCTTGGCGCACATTTTGCATGTGGGTAGTATAGAGACAGGTCACCCGTCTGACAGGGACAGTGATTAGTGGCAGGGGGAGGTTCTAGATGAGTAGGGAAAGGATGGGAACCTGCCACCCTTCCTGGAGACCTCCCCATTTAAATACGGACTGGCCAAGCGGAGATCTGCTCTGTTACACACCACTGTTATAATCTGTGAGTGTTCCCGGTCGTATGCCTTCTCTCCAGGCTTGTTGTGAATATTTTAAAACTTTAACATTAATACAAGTTCCAGTGGTGGCCCATTCATTGGGGGCACCCCCTCTCTCCACACCACCAACTATATGCAATGGATAGATTCATGCATACCATGAATCTATCCACGGCCGCCGTGGCCGCCCCCTATTCATACATCCGGCCACTTATTCAGGACACCGGTTGCATGAATTACAATGGCCGGGTTTTTTTTTTAAAGCATTTGATTAGAGCCGGAGACTCTAATAGGCTTCAAAATTGGGTGAGATTGGGTCGCAGAGAATGCACTCCGATACCACCCACACTGATCCTCAATCCGGCCAATCAGAAGCGTGTGTGAGACCCGTTTTCCGATTGGCCTGAAAAGAGAAGACTCCCGATTGGCCGCCGAGAAGGGGGGAAACGGAAGCCGCCGCCGCGAAAACCATGTAGAGCAGGAGAACGGGAGGCAGCGGAAGCTGCCAGTGATGGGCTAAGTGCTACCGACGGACCCGGGGGGGGTGTTATACTGTTTGCTGCCCCCCCTAAAAATTTTCCAATGGCCGCCACTGACAAGTTCTGTTCTCTGCAACTAGAGGGTGAGTTTTTGCTGCTGCTGCACCACGCTGTACCTCCCCAAATGTGTATTACTGACAGAATCATCAGGAAAAAATAAAACAAATGTAGCTACCACATTTAAGGACCGGTAAGCTGCAATAT